>CM053606.1:53085010-53166689 GCA_028646535.1 Procyon lotor
GTCATGATCCCAGGGTCCTGGGATCAAGCCCCGCATAGGGCTCCTTGCTCAGCAGGAAGCCTACTTCTCCCGCTACCATTCCCTCTGCTTGTGTTCCCTCTCTCGCTGTGTTTCTCTCTGTCAAATGAATAAAATCTTAAAAAAAAAAAGAAAGAAAGAAAGAAAGAAAGAAAGAAACTCCTAGGGCTTTTCCTCAATAATTTGTAAGTAGCCTTAGTGGTCATTGTGACCTCTCTTCCTATCTTTTGAAACACAGCTTCAAAAAGATACATCAGAGCTCTGGAAAAGAAGTAATTTTTCTAAAATGAAGGGGGAGAGGGGATGTTGTCCCTGATTAGCTCAGAGAGGAAACCAGAAAAGGGAGAGAGAACTACTGGATTTAATGAAACAACAGGGCAGGTAGGAAATAAACCAAATCTTACCAGCCCTGATCTTAAGAGATGCCGCCTTATCCTTGTGTTGTTAAAATATCCAGTCAGGTGTTTATCAGTAAGACTGTTATATGCTGCCAGCAATCTGGAAGAGAAAAATGAAACCACTAAGGTTTTATGAAGTGTTGCCTGATACCCAAGGCGATTCTTGACTTTCTCATCCCCAAACTGTGCATAATCATTCACTTCTCCAAACAGCTAGTCATTCATGTATGTGTTCAGTAAACAGGTATTGAGTACTTATAGTTTTCCAGGTTTTATGATAAGAACTGAGAGACAGTATTGACATTGTATATTTTGCAGACAAGTATGGAAATCAGACACCAACAATTACGTTGGGTGTGAGAAACCCAACAATAGAAAGATGCAAAACTCAGGGGAACACAGAGAAGGAGACTACCAACTCCAGTTGTCAGGAAAGTCTTCTCAGAGGAAGCCTGATGGGAAATTTGGAGTTCCTTCAGAGGACTTTTCAGCCTCCACCCTAAATTCCAGCAGCAAACTTACATGCACTTCCTCAACATATTCTTTCATATTTTTAGGACACAATGCACGGTCCCGCAGCTGCCAAGGCCTCTCTCTGACCTGTTAGCTAATGGAGATACAACCAGCAATTCACAATCATCTCTCCTCCTAGCGAACATTCCCCAGTGCAAACTGGATGTTCTGTGTTACTTTCCACTCCCCTTCCCTAAAACCTTGAGTTACACTATGTATCACATAAAATTGGAAGAGCAGGATCTTGTGTTATTCTTAGTATCCCTATGGAAGTATTTATTATGTACCCAACTCATGATGTGTTCAATAGGGGAAAACACAATTTTGTTTGGGACTCATTTTTACTGGTATAAACTTTTAAGTTTAAACTCAGCAGCTTAGAAGTCTTAACTTCCATAAATAAATAAATAAATAAATAAATAAATAAATAAATAAATAAATATATGTGATCTATATCACATATATCACAATTTCATGAATTCCACATCCAGAACTCCCCACCCTCCCCCCAGAATTCATAGACTACTTTTGATTTTTTAGGGTCTTTTATATTAAGAGTTAAAAGAAAACAAATCAGTTTCTTGATTACATCTTCTACCTTGGAAGGTAGTCACTCTGAGTCTATAATCAAAGTTTGAAGCTATTTTTTCTAAGTTTGAACTTATCCTCCACTGATTATCATTACCTTACAAAAGTATATGCCCCTACACTTACATGTATGTATACAGGTAGGCATGTATGTTCATTCATACATAAATGTGAGTGTAGGTATATATATATATAGAGAGAGAGAGAGAAAGAGATGAAGACAGGCAAAAAGGGAGAATTCACAAGGCTAAACATAGCCCTAAAATAAGGTTGTTTTAAAAAAAAATGTATACCTTATTACCTGCAACAAAGATTTACAGTCTGTACATACTACGAGCAGTTGATCCTTAACTTATTTGGAGGCCAGAGCAGGGACTCATATGATACAGTCAAGTAAATGTCATTAGTGACAATTTTATTTAGCTGCCTTAATTACGTGTAGATGGTATTGGTGACCTTTTCCTGTCTCTTTTCTCCTTAACGCTCATCTTAGGAGTTATATGCTGTCAAATGGTAAGGAAAGTTTAATTTTGTCCACAAAAGACACTGAAAGCAGTTACAAAGCCCAGAAGCCAAGATGCCACATGACAAGCCATTATTTCACGGGGTTTATGTAAAAAGACAACCCGAGGGCTTCAGTAATGCACATACGAAACCAGCCCCAGATAATGCTTTGAAACCATCTTTTAAATGAACTGTCTTGGTGTCCTATAGTTCATCAAAGGTTTCCTGTCTCCAAAAGGTCAACACTGTATCCCTTACCCTTTCTGAATCTCAGAATATCTTTTCAGCAACTCATTTCAGAAAGGTGAGCAGGTGTCTCTCGGTCCTAACAATCCTGATTCCACAGTTCACAGATTCTTAAGATAAATCATTAGACAGATATCATATATAGTCTTTTGTCTGTTTTTCAGGCTCAACTTTAAAAAAAAAATCAATAGTTCTGGAATAGCTGTGAGTGCTAAAACCCTGATTAAATGAAATAGGGTCAAAAAGTTAGGATAACATAAACTTTAACTTCCCTACCGGCTGAAAAGAATCCCCTTTTTTCGATTCAGAATTTGTAACTTTTTCAATATTTAGGTCCTTAGAATAATGCTTAGCCAGCTTTGGCATCACCTCATCCTAATTCTGCCCCCTCGGGCTCATACTAAATGAATATGTGTCCATGACGTACCTCCAGTCTTACTGAAAGGCCCAGTGGAGTTGAAACCTTTGAACACATCAGCCTAATCACCTTTAGAGACTGAAAGTCCCTAGTCGGGATGCTATCTGTAAAGCAACTCTTTCCATGACTATCATATAGCTGGCCTTGGCAGAAAACTTGAAAAATAACTAGCTGGGTCCATCCGGGGTCAGTGATTTCTTTTTCAGCAGTGCCTAATTTTTTTTTAACTGAAACTTTAGAGTAACAAACTGTTTGATAACAAGAAATTGTACTAGAGTAAATTATATACACAGAGTTAGTAAAACAGTTGTTACAGATTGAATGCCTGCTTTCCCCTAAAATTCATATGTTAAAATCCTAATCCCCAATGTGTTGGCATTAGGAAGTGTGGGCTTCCGGAGGTGATAAGGTCAGAGCGTGGAGCCCTCATGAATGAGATTAGTGTCCTTAAAAAAAGAGATCCCAGAGAGCTCTCTTGACTCTTTCACCATAAGAGGAGACCAAGAAAACATCCAGGTGTGAACCAGGAAGCAGCTCTCACAAGACACTGAATCTGCTGGCACATGGCTCTTAGACTTTCCAGCCTCCAGAAATGTGAGAAATAAATTTTTGCTGTTTAAGCCACCCAGTCGATGGTACTCTGTAGCCTGGGGACTACGGGTAGCAGTCAAAGCAAACATTTCTATTGTATGCATGTAAATGTCACCCTTGTTCCGACCACGAAGCCTCCGCAGGGAGAGGGTAGTAATCCTATGTCTCAGCCACCACTGTGGTCCGTCTGATCCTCTCTGCTCTGCTTCTCTTCCTGTGTGCTTGGTATGGGTTTGTGGCCTCCCTTTGCACTTGCTCGATTACAAGAGCTTTGCTGACCCGGCCACAAATTTAGATTAGTAGAGCTTTTCTGATGTTTCTGCCTTTGTCCTCTCCAGTCACTGCCACTGTTCCCCCAACACACACACCCTTTTCTTTTCTCTCTTGCCCTCGGCAGAGCCCTGGGCCAGATGAGGTCACCTCACCTGAGCCTGGTGATTGTGTTGCACCTGCAGCACTCCACTCCCTCTGTAATCACTCTCTGCATCTCTGGTCAAAGCTGGACTTCTGCTCGTGTCACCCAGTCCCATCATCCTCCCCGCTGCGGTCCATAGGCTCAACAACCGCACTGATCACAGCAATTACCAGGCCACTGTGACTATATCATTCAAAGGCCATGTTGTTCACACCAAGTCCCACAGCTAAATGCCAAGACAAGCCTAACTCGTTGGCTTCTTCATCGGATGGACAAGCCTACTTACCCACTCTCTGGTCACTGGGGGGAGAACAACCCACTACCTGGCTCAATGCACCAAAGAAGACAGTCTCCCAGGATATAAAGTGACCCTGTCTCTATGATGGGTCCTGTTTCCTCCACTCTGATACACACCCCACATTCCTGCGGCGCGTAGGGATTAGAGGAGCAGGTTGCTGAGTCACTGGGAGTGCTGCCTTCCCAGCTGCAGTCCTTCAACACTTAACCCTCGAACCCCTGCTTCCCACTGTGTAGAACATATAAATGGGGCACTGAGGTAATAAAGTCAGTGATTCCTATCAATCCTTCCATCTGCCCCCAAAGAGAATCTATCCCATAAAAACCCCATCTGAAAAGACAAGCACTATAATATTAATCACAAGCTTTTATTGAGCACTATTTTCAGGGCATTCCGTAAGATACCGGGGATTTAGAGATGGCACAGGCACTGCAACCACAGAATTCCCAATGTAGTGGGAGAAGTATGCATGTACATACAGTGTGTGTGTGTGTGTGTGTGTGCGCGCGCGTGTGTGTGAGCACGTGGGCATACTTCATTTCTTCCCGTGTCATAGGCTGATTCATTCACAAATAGTTAATGAGGGTTTAAGTGTCTCCATGTCAGATATTGTGTCCTAAGCTGGACAAGAAGTATAATATCCCCCTCTCATTAGCAGATCACAAAGCCCCTCGACATACAAAGTCTCATTTGATTTCTCTTAGGCCCCTGGAATGAAAGCTAGTACAGCTCTTCCATCTTCCTAAAATGGAAAAGCTCTAAAACAAGGTTATCATTTAATGTGAGTCAGTCATAGAAAAGCCTGACTAAGGTAACACTTCATGATCACAGTGATAGAAGAATTTCTTCTGGCCTCAGCATTCTGGAACCTAAGCCCTCTCCCAGCGCTGCCTGTCCCCACACTGTCTACCCTTGATGGGGGGAGAGACAGATGTAGTGGTTAGACTCCAGCTCCAGTTCAATCCTGGCTTCACCATTACTGGTTCCATAACTGGAAGCAATTTTCTTATTATACCTCGTTTGTACTACCTTCCACAAAACACGAGAACATGAACACAATGCGGCCAAGTTCTTTGCCACTTTATAACGAGGATCGCTTTCCCTCCAGTTTCTGATAGCATGTTTCTCATTTCCATCTCAGACCTCATTGGAATGGCCTTTACCATCCATATTTCTATCAACATTCTGTACACGATTATCTATGTGTTCTCTAAGATGAGGGGAGCTTTTTCTCCAGCTCCCTTTTCTTTTTTGAGCTCTGACCAGAATCATAGGAAAATCTCTTCACAAGAAAATACTTGCAAACCATATGTCTGATACGGGGTTAATATCCAAAATATATAAGGATCTCATACAACTCAATAGCAAACATAATAACTATAACAATAATCCAGTTAAAAATGAGCAGAAGACCTGAAAAGATATTTTTTTCCCAAAAAAAAAAAAAAAAACATACAAATGGCCAATAGGTATGTGAAGGGATATTCAATTTATCATCAGGGAAATGGAAATCAAAACCGCAATGAGATAATCACCTCACATCTGTTAAGATGGCTATTCTCGAAAAGATAAGAAGTATGTGTTGTTGAGAATGTGGAGATGAGGGAACCCTTGTGCACTATTGGTGGGAGTATAAACTGGTACAACCATTATAGAAAATAGTATAGAGTTTCTCAAAAAATTAAAAATAGAATTCCCATAGGATCCAGCAATCCCATTTCTGGAAATACTTCCAAAAGAAATGAAATCATGATCTTGAAGAGATATCTGCCCTCCCACGTTCACTGCAGCATTATTCGTAATAGCCGAGCCACGGAAACAATCTAAGTGTCCATCAATGGATAAATGGATAAAGAAAATGTGGTGAATAGATATATACAATGGACTATTATTCTGCATTAAAGAAAGGAAATTCTGCCATTTGCAATAACATGGGTAGATTTTAGGGCATTATACTAAGTTAAATAAATCAGAGGAAGACAAATACTGTGCACTTTTTTTTTAAATGTGGATTTTCTAAAAATGATCTAGAAGAAATACTGAATGATGGTTGCCAAGGATTAAAGGTGGGAAGAATGAAGAGATGTTAGTGAGAGAGTACGAATTTCCAGTTACAAGATGAATAAGTTCTGGGGATCTAATGTACAGCGTGGTGACTATAGTTAACAATGTTGTATCATATACTTGGAAGTTGCTAAGAAATTATATATTTAAAAAAGTAATTATTCAAGGTGATGAATGCATTAAGGAAACTTATCAGTAGTTTTCATTTTGCAGTATCAACATATATCAAATCATCACCTTGTATACCTTAGATTTATACAATATTATATGTCAATTATAGCTCAATAAAGCTGGAAAAAAGCTTTTGCACCTCAAAACTTTTCTAGTCACTACCCCATTATCAGTTCCAAAACTGCTTCCACATTTTTAGGTATTCGTTATAGCAGCATTCTACTTCTTGGAACCATTTTCTGGGTCTTTTCAGGCTCTGTCACAAAATGGACTGGGTGACTTAAACAACAGATATTTATTTGTCACAGTTCTGGGGGTTGGAAGTCTGAGGTCAACATGCCAGCACGGTCAGGCTCTTGGGGAGGCCCTCTTCCTGGCTGATGAACAGCCATGTGGTCTTTGTATTCTCACGTGGCACAGAGCAGACAGAAAGGCAAGCTCTCTCTTGTCTCTTCTTATATGCGCACTAATCCAGTCATGAGGGCTCCGTCCTGACCTATCTCCCACAAGCACCAGCTCCAAATATCATTGTACTGGGGATTGTGGTTTCAGCATATGAGTCTGAGGAGGACACAAGCATGTGGTCCAGAACAAAAAGCATAATTGTCTTTTTTTGTCTTTTGTGGATAAGGAAAAGAAGCCTTAGCTTAAGTCACTTGCTAAAGATTACATAACCTAAAACTTGTTCCTAATAATATTTGCCAAGTCACAGTGGAACACCACTCATCAGGGCTTGCTAAGGTGGGGACCAGGATATTAAGAATGATGACAGAAAAATAAGAATCATGAAATTGTCACGGAAAAATGTAATTCCATAAATTCTCCAGTACAGAAAGAGAAAAACTTTAAATGAAAATACTTATAAACAAAATTAATATATAACTTCCACTTGTAATTAGCTATATCATTAGTATAAAAATTATACTATATTCTGTATAGTATAAAAAAATATACAATATTCTGAAATCTTTAAATTATCTTATTCTCTAATATATATTTCTGTAGTCTGCTTTATGATACAAATTTCCCTAGCAAGCTTGTTCAGAGAGAACATAAAAGAATAATTTTGACACAGCTAGTTTTACTTAGATCAAATTGTGACTTTGCCCATCTGAATTAATGAAGCTTATACTAGTTTATTACTGCTACTGTACCAAAGAACCACACATTAGTAGCTTAACATGAATTTATTGCCTCATACTTCTGGAGGTCAGAAGTTCAAAATGGGTCTCACTACACTAGATTCAAGGTGTCATCAGGGCTACATTCCTTCTGGAGACTCTAAGGAGGGCTCTTTTCCACATTCTAGAGGCTCCCCCCATTTTATTTTAGGGTCAGCTGATTAGCAACCTTAATTCCATAAGCAAACTTAATTTCCCCTTGCCATGTAAATTAACATATTCACATGTTCTAAGAACTAAGACATGGACGGCCTTCTTTGAAGGGACGTTATTTTGCCTATCGTAAGGCTTTTCCTATATGCCAGATGCTAGGGAACAGAAACACTCGATGCTGAATGTTATAGCAAATATGTATATTGTCCAATGACCATATTCAATCATGCCAGTGATCCTCACCTTCAAAAGAGACACTTGCCAAATGGAGGAAGGCAGTTCTTGGCACCATAATAGGATGTATACAATTAATCAGAGCCTAAATTTTGATGTGCCATATGTGAGCACTAAGACAAAAGAATAGGATGTACACTAAGGAACCAATATATTCAAACAATAGATTTTTCTTATAAGGATAACAATAGAGAGACAATTTCTTTAGATGAATGTAATATGTAAAAAGACAGATTAGCCCATAGCATGTAATTACATTCATGTCAAACATCAATTAATCAGCACTTAACATATTTCATTAAATTCAAATAGTGATTATATGAAACACTAAGAAAAGAAGAAAATTTTGCCAGTTGCACTATAGCATGCCACTGATGTAAGTACAAATGATTTTAGTAATGCTAAAATGTGAAAAAAATAATCTTAGTATTGATGTAATAGGTATTATGCATGTTTAATTACTACTCATATATAGATAAATCTGGGGAAGAGGAAAGAATATGGCAGGCTCCCTAACATCAAAAGCCTCAAAACGAGGTTAGAGAGAAGGACTTTCCACATAAAACAATTAGAAAGCATACAAAACTATATTTTAAAAGTAATAACTGTAGAGTATTGGTGCTGACTCATATTGGCTCTAATGAGATAACCGTTAAAATTTTCAGGAGTTTTGCAAGCCATTGTTAGCATGAAATTGGCCATCGTGGGAGTATTTACACCACAGAAATTAACAAACACTATAAATCAGGGTTTTTTCTTCCTGAAAAGCCAGTTTACCAGCACACCACTAATTTCAAAAGTAAGTAGCAAGATATATCACAGGAGCTCTTAAATAAAATGATTGATTCCATGAGTCAACATATAGAAGTATGTCTTACATAGTTTTATCCAGAAATTCATCTTCTATATGCAATATTTGACCAAAGGGGCTCATATACTCGTTCAACCATTTCCTATCCCCAACAAAAAGAACATGAGGACTCTAGCAAACACATTGACATTTTCAGTAGCATTTCAATCAAGAAATTTTATGCAAGATATCTCTTTACATCGCTGCAAATGGAAAGGTTCAACTCACCTACCAATCTGGAAAAACTGATTACATCATTTTATGCTCAACAAAATCAAATGAGACTTAGGTGAATGAGCACAGTTTTATTACTAAAGATGAAGAGCCTAATCGAGAGGTGCTTTGCATTTCAGAGGTCACTAAATCTTCAATTTGTAGCGTTTGATAGTGTTCCAGGGAGGGCCTACATCAAACCTCCACTGCCAAAGCAGGCTTCTAGCAATGACAACCAGATAAAATGTTTCTGTAACTCACTTACCAAGTCCTTTATTGGGAAAGCAAGTTAAACAAATCATAAGAATTATGGTTTGATTGCCATTATGTTACAATCACAAGCAATGGAGCTCCACCTCTTGACCCATATGCCTGTCTCAATGTCCGTCAAAAAGATTTGTAAGAATGCACAGAATTTCAGTTCTATGAGGAAACTCATCATACTCTAGCCAACCAACTAAAACTAAGATTTTTGAATCTCAGCAAGATTCTTAGCAAAGAAGTTAATAAAATCTAAACAGGAACAACTTCTCCAAACAGAATAACTGAAAGCAGCACAAACAACCAGACAAATAAAGAAAAAAACTATGTAGCTTCCCATCACTGAAAACTGCATGTCTGTCATTTAAGACGGAGAAAATTTAAGACTAGACACCTTAACTCTTAATAGGTGCAATGATTTTCCTGTAGTTATTAAAAGCAAATAAGTCTATATCAAATACTTCAGCCCAAAGTAAATTTGATGAGATAAAAAAAAGGATGAGATTTGGGGCTAGAAGGCTTGAGGTCAAATTCTAATTCTACCCCTTACAAGATGCATGACCCTGGCGAATTCAATTTTCTTTTTGCAATTATCACCATGAAGTCAAATGCTGTGACTGCTTTCTGAAGTGGATGATCTAAGTTTACTGGTCTGGAAATGTATTTACCTGGAGCCACGGGATTATAGAAATGACCACATGAGATCTAGTCAACTCTCATTTTACATTCAGGACACTGAGGTTATAAAAGTAGGCACAGCTCATCAGTAAACTCAGATCCAAGGACTCAAAAAGAAGATGGCAGAATGTCACAGGAATCCCCATATAATTGTACCTGTCCCTTTCCTTGGGAATTTCTTTTATTATGTTTGATCACTCCCTTTGACCTCATATAAGATCCTTCTGTGTATCCCTCTCACAAGTTGTACGGTGATGCCATATCTACAGTAAATATTTCACCAATACTTGCCCAGCAAATGAGATTATAAATCAATTAATGGAAACAATATATATTGATTGGTCCAATTCCTTGACATACAACCTTGTAAAAAAAAAATCCATGTGCGGGGGCACCTGGGTGGCTCAGTGGGTTAAAGCCTCTGCCTTCGGCTCAGGTCATGATCTCGGGGTCCTGGGATCAAGCCCCACATCGGGATCTCTGCTCAGCGGGGAGCCTGCCTCCCCCTCTCTCTGCTTGCCTCTCTGCCTATTTGTGATCTCTCTCTGTCAAATAAAAAAAAATTCGTATGTAAGGATCATAACCTCTCTTCTGCTTCAGGATAATAACTGAAAGTAGTTTATGCCAAAAGAGGTTCAAAAGCATGCTTTACATATTTTGGCTTTTTTTAAAATTCAGAACTCTCAGTGTGGATGATCATGCTGACAATGTTAGTTTTGTTGTTTTGTTTTTGTCAAATAAATGCTTTTGCAGTGTGCTACAAAATTGCATTGCAAGAAAAGTTCCTAGGGAGGCAGGAAAAAAAGAAAAACCTTTTGAGGAAACTTGAAGAAAGACCGATACAGAAGAGTAATTGACATAAGGGTCAATTATTTTCCAACCCTTTATAAGAAAATTCTTTGCCAATGAAAGTTAGACCATGAGTCTCTGCTGCCTGCCACTTTATAGAGGGTGATTGAACTAATATTATACAAATGATTTTATATTACATTCTTCATTCTTTTTATTTGTATCCAAACCTGCCAGATCTCAGCAATTATGCTAAATATTGATTTACAATTTCTCTCAGCTTATTCCAACGAAGCAGACAGATGAGAACCATAATATTACTTTATTTATAGCCTTAATATGATGGTTTGAAGTGACTAGTAAAAACAAAACTAGTCTCCAACTGTGATGACTGCTGGCATAATAGTTTTGTAGAGTTCACAGATGAGGCAACAGGAAAACAGTGCATTGGAAGTCAGTAGGCCTGAGACTCCCTAAGGTGGACAGTTCCCAAAAGAAGAGGTTTGAGCCTCTAAGCTCTTCTCTGGAGACTTAAGAATTTCAATTCTTTGGACAGAAAAAAATAAATTGTGGTCACTTAAAGAAATTTGCATTAATAGAAAAATAGCACACAAACCAAGGGAGATAAGGATGCTGTTTGGAGAAAAGGGGACAGGAGGGAAAGTTCTAGAAAACAATAATCTCCATCGTTAGTATTTATGGATCACTTAACATTTTTGTGGTGCACACCGTAAACACTCTACATAACATGAGCTATATATTTTAATTCTCAAAACGACCCTGCAAAGTACTATTATCCACCTTCTTCACAGAAGAGTTAACTAAGACACAGCATGCTTAGATGAGCAGCTCATAACTAGTTAAAGGCAGATTCACCATTCAAGTCAGGGACTGCTCTGCTTTAACCACTAAGCTGAACTGTGTTCTACAAGGTGCAGTCAACAGTCCTGAGGAGCTCAGCCTAAAGAAGAGAAAGCATATAGGGGTCAGATAAGTGAATGGTTGACCCGTGAAAGATGCTAAGAAGGCAGGAGCATCCCAAATGAGGGAAAGTACAGGGAGGACAGTTGGGCTTAATAAAAAGAACAGTTGTTTAAAAGTCAACAGAGTGGCCTGTAAGATGGTATGCCCAACAGGCCTGGGACTGGCCAGTTTTCTAACAGCCATGGAGGATTTTAAGCAGGGAAACAGCATGATTAGATTATTCTACCACCATTATCTCCTGCTGTGTCTTAAGGAGGCAGACGATGGTAGATGAAGGTTTCACTTCTCAAGTCTAATTTCCTCAATTTGAATCTTAACTATTTAACTATCTCAGCTACTGATCAGATTAGCAATTAACTTAATTAATTAACTTAACATCCCTGTGCCTTATATTTTCCTCTGAAAATGGAAGTAACAATAGTGCTATTTTTGATAAATAATTTTGATAAATCAAAATTTTGATATTTTGATCATTTAGAGCATCAAATGAGTCAATACTAAAAACCTAGCAAATTACCTATCACATACTAAACGCTCAATGGATTTTGGAAGTTACCATTGAGTTGATGTACTTAGATGCTAAAGATTTAATGATGTGTTAAGTAACATATCATTTCATAAAACACACATATATGAAACCATACACTGTACACCTTAAACTTACACAGTGCTGTCAATTACATCTCAATAAAGCTGTAAAAATAAAACAAGAATAAAAAGACTTAAGCAACATATGCTTTGCACAAAAATCAAAATAGACATACAATAGCTGTCACTCACTGAGTCTCTAATATGTGCCAATATTCCTGCAAGGAAGGTATTTATTAGCCCAATTTTTCAAAAAGGAAAGTGAGGGACAGAGAAATTAACTTTCCTAAGTCCCCATAAGGCACAACTGAGATTCACACCTATGTCTCTCTGACCCCAACAATATTCCTCTTCCTACTGTAGCATGTTCATCTCATATTTTTTTAATGAAACATTGATTTTCCTTGTGGAATACCATTCCCTTTCATTTAGAAGAACACAAAAAAATAAGATGACTTTCAGGCAGTTCCAATCTTTCAGAGACTTCAAGGCCTTGTCTGCATCCCGCTTTGAAATGCTCTAACCTTCTGTCCACACTCCCCCGACAGTTTCTAACTCCCCTTGGACCTTATCTCCCAGCTTCCTTCTTGAGCTCCCCTGTTGCCTGAAATAGGACTTTGGGATCTGGTTCCTGCCACATGCTCTTGCATTTGGTCCTGAAACTTCAGACTTTCCCTTTTCTTCCATGGGCTAAACTCTTCACCAAGGACTGGAAGCTCAGCATCCCTCTACATAGAATGCAGCCTCAGGTCAGCCTCATTCACTCTCTAAGCCTATTTCCTATTCTGGAAGATTCCTGCCTGAGGCAAAGTTCTAAGTCTCAAGACTGAGAGAAAAGAAAAATTTATAGGAAAGAAAAATTTAACAGTGATAATCTTATATAAATCCCTATGAATTATGGTGAGAGAGCCATTTGGTGGTAGTTTGAGAGATTCCAAGCTACTGATTTCAAAGGGAAGAAATATTCAAACTCACTTTATGAAGGTTTACAAGATGAGCAGAAATAAATCTGAAATTAATTTGACTTAGAATTAAAGGCAAAGATCTTTCACTTAAAAAAAAAAGAACCAAAAAACCAAAACGAAAGCCAAACAAATCTAGTGTGTATATTTAGTGTTGTTTCTGAGGTTCTAAAAATGAGCAAGATTGAATAAGTGGAACCTAACAGCAAAACCAAATTTGAGGTATCAACTTCTCAGAACAGACCAGTTTTCACTTGGTTTTATACCACCCTTGCATGCTCCTAAGAATATGTCAGCTCAATAAACAAGTGAATGTTGTCTCCTCTCACTTATCCAAAGTCGTTACAGGCTACTATTGTCCAGGCAATGACAACCACAATGATAATATAGGTTTCCCTGCTAACCAAAAGTGGAGTGCTCCCGTGAAATCTTTCCTAAACCAAAATGGTGTAAAGCAAAGAAGCAATTACCATTGATTTAAACAAAATATTTTTGAGTATTCCCAGACCCAAGAAATAACCTCCCTTAAGCATTTTTGATACCTTAGGGCACATCTTGCTAATGAATGAGCTAAATAAATCAATATGAAGCACAGATACCAACAGACACAGTTCAACAGATACCAACAGAACATTGGCTGTAGTGGCCACTGGCGACATGCTAGTTCCCAGGGAAAGTGCTGGGCAGGGCCAGTCTTGCAGCTCAGAATGTGTGCTGCCTCCCTAAAGGCTCTCTGCAAACACATGCTAGAGGCTGTTTTACTTTCCACCTTGATTTCTAAAGGCAAAAATCTTCTTCAGCAAAAACAGGTCCTCTATGGGTCTTTAGTAAAAGCGAAGTGGCTTAATGCAAACCTAGGAACAGCAGGGGAATATTTGTACAATGTACTTACAGAGTACTTTTTACTCTCTTTACATGTTTCCAGATATTGCATGTATCTGTATGTATCTTTTAAGTATGTATCCAAATTTTTTCCCCAAAATTAATCTTTCCAGAATGCCTTGTCCAATTAATCCAACTCTATATCTAGCTATCTAGCTCAGGACTTAGGTGTGCAAGTTCTTCTACAGAAATTCAGGCTTATTCAAGTACTCTAGTCCCTACCTCAGTGCTACCAAGCACTAAGTTAGCATATTGAACACCTACTATATGGCAGCCCCTGTGCTAAATGTTTCAGAGGATTTCATTTAATCCTCACAACAACCTACACAACAGATATATTTTCCACATGGATTAAAAAACAAGAATCAGAGGGATTATGCAGAATTCACATACTGCTACATAACTGCTATGTGGCAAATCTGAACTCAGATCATAGTCTGGAGCTAGACAGCTAAGTGCTAAAGCATTGTGCTGCAGGACACTGTGGGCTGGTCCCAGAAGCCATCCCTAAACCCTTCTCCCATCTCCCACTGAAGTTGTAAAGATCAGTACATTCTTTCCCACACTCCTTTGCAGGTAGGCATGCCTACTGATGCAGTTCTGGTCAATGAGATATTAAAGGAAAGTGCTGGAATGTTCTGGAAATGTTTTCCTCTTGAGTAAAAAAGTCCTTCTTTCAGTCATCTTTTTTCATTTCTGTTTTGGATGCTTTTATAAAAAATATGAGTGGATTTAGGATAATCGTCTTGCTACTATAAGGCAAAGATCAAGAAAATTGTACTGATAAGGACACAAGTCCTGATATTACAACAACAAAAACTGAATCACCTGCTTCCAGAATTACTTGTGAAATAAATAATAAATGTTGTTATGGTTGTTATGGTTTAAGGCATTGTTCATTTGATTTTCTGTTACTTGCAGCTGAACGTACTTTTAACTGATATAATTACCCTGCTGCCCTTGGACAGCAAAACTCAATGACATTCAGTGACTTTTGAAACCTTTTTTAAAAAACTCACTATTTAGATTTTCTTCAAGAACTCAGATGAATTTCTGGAACACAGTAAGTGCTTAATACGATAGCTTAGTAACTAGTACATACTCAGCACTCTGTAAATATTAATTAAATGAATGAGCAAATGAATTCTTGAAATTAATCACAAATGATCACTAACATACAAGACTTATGTCAGTAATTATTGAGCTAAGTGCAGGGCATAGTCCTGAAGTACATGGAGGACCAAAATATGTAGAGAGGTATGGTCTCTACCCTCAAAACGTTTGTAGTTACAAGGGAAATAGTTACAAGACAGCTGGAATGCTATGAGGGAATTGCCTACCCAGTACTTTTTGGTGTAACTTTAAAAACAGTACTGTCTTAGAAACAGCTTTTCAAACATTATAGCTTTATTGGTATAGCTTTAAAAATAGGATAAGACAGGAAAATGGAGAAAAAATAAAAATGACAAAAAACCCTATTATGATTATCAATGGGAGGATGTCAAGCAATTTTTCTTTTTTCTTTTCTTTTTTTGCTCAAAGTAGAAATTTTTCAAAATCAGATAAGTATAAGGAAGAAAATAAAAACAACTTGTATCCCTAGTACCCAGAGACTCATTGAGATCCCCACTAAGTCTATTATTCTAATTTACAGCAGATTATTTTTATTTGAATCTAAACAACAGAAACAATATTATTGTAAACATCTTGGAGCAAGCTATGAAGAGAGACAACTTCTTAATATGAGAGCCACATAATATTCACAAATATAAAATATTACAATCCATGGCATATAGAGAATGTCAGATTAACTGCTACCATAAAACACTATGATTCAATTCAATTTAAAATCCTTAGTTTTTAATGCTGTTTCATAACTACTATGTGCAATTTATATTGTCTGTTTAGTTCCCTGCTGTTTTTGCCTTGTTTCAATATTTTGCCTTAAAAATTTTCATTAATTTATAAATGTTTATTACTATTATAAGAAAAAAATAACAGTCACAGAAAAATGGATCACCAGCTTAAAATGTTCAATTTTCCAGCCCAACTAGTGTTAAGATGCTGAGATGTGGGGAGTAATTTGATTACGAATCAGACTAAAAAGAAAAGTTCAATACTTACCAGTAGAGACCATTGACTTATTATCTTAATTACTTCTCCTCACTAGTGCTTTAATCATATTTTCTGTTTGCTTTGAGTTTTATCTCTCTTTTCAACTTTTGGCTTCCAATCCCCACTCTTCATGAGCCTCATATTGCTAAATCATTTATTTCCAATGACAACATTTCTCATAAAGGCCATCTTTAGCTTTTGCAGGACCAGGTAATAAAAAGCATCAGCAGTGACAAATAGGTTGTATTAGTGCAGGAGGGCTGCCATAACGATGTATCACAGACTGGGGGGCCTAAACAACAGAAATTTATTGTCCACAGTTCTGGAGACTAAATGTCCAAGATCAAGGTCTCAACAGGGTTGGTCTCTTCTGAAAGCCGTGAGGGAAAGATCTATTCCAGGCCTCTCTCTTTAGCTTACAGATGGCCATTTTTCCCCTCTATCATCACATGGTTTTCTTTCTGTGTGTATATCTATGTCCTAACATCCTCTTCTTATAATGACACCAGTCATATTAATGACCCCCATTGGCCTCATTTAACTGTAATTACCTCTTAAAGATCATATCTCAAAATATGGTCACATCTGCGATGCTCGGAGTTAGCATTGCAACATATGAATTTGCGTTGGGGTACAATTCAGCCCATAACACAAGCACAGTGAAAAAGATGACCAAGCGAAACATGTAACATGGATTTAGATAGAAAAAAGGAATGTATTTCTTGAGTACAAAGAAACCCACACTTCGGTTCCAAATTATCTGTGTTGGCAAACAGAACACAGTCATTGATCCAAAAGGGGAACAGATACCTTCTCAATCCCACCACATCCACATAGGTAGTTTGGATGGATGTGGACAGGATAATGAAGCTCTCCAAACAGATCCCCCAGAGCACTGGGCAGAAGAAGAAATTGCACCGCTCAGTAATCTGCCCATAGACCAAAAAAGAGTTAACCATACAAAAGAGACCAGGAGACAAGAAGAGTGAGGGTCAGAAGAGACCCTAGAGAATGAGAAGTTATTAAGGAAGCCTGACCCATACATCTACACTTTGAAATGTTCTTCACTTCTAAAGCATGTGCCTTGTGGCTCACTATAAAAGCAATGCTTTGACAAAGACTCTCAAGAAACCTCTAATCCTAATATTGACAGAATCTCAGTAAGGCATGATTTTTCAAGCTGCATCTACTGAACTTGTAATATCTTTTTCTCTTTTCTCTGGAAAAGACATTAATCCAGAAAGGCAAGCTCTCAGATGAATTACTTTAATCCAAATATATTTTCTAATATAACAACCTGCAACAATGATGTTGTCAATGAAGGCTGTTTCCCTAATTGGAATTCCTGGAAGAAGAGAGTTATTTAGAGCTTCTAGCTAGTAAAAAAACCAAATGGCTTCTGACCAGTTAGAAACCAGAGGTATAGTGGAATCCTACCTAACATTTGGGTTGTAGTTAGCACAAGATGCAAATGTATTATATTGTCAAAAATGTTCTTAAAAATCATGAGCTTAATCCATAAAGTATGATACTCATGGTTTTGTGTATGCCACACCATTCAGTAATTCTTTGTATGCATAAGTTTCAGAGCCATGGAAGTAGGCTGAAGCAAGGAACTAAAGAAAAATCAAGATGTGTCTATATAATCAAATAAGTCGCCTTTGAGGGCATTGCCCAAGTCTTATTCAATGCAATCAGGACTAGTAACTGATCATTCAAACCAAAAATTAATTTAATCAGGTAACTATATATAAATACATTTACCTTAAATAGTTTATTTTATCTGAAAGTATAAATGTCTGTCAGTTCACTATATTTTTGTTTGTAGTGCCAAGGGTTTCACTTTGACTGTGACTCAGCTGATTGTCCTCTTCCCTTATCCTTTCGAAAATCATTTGGGACTTCAAGTTTAGGGAAGATGACAAAGATGCTTGTAGATCTATATGAATTTTGAATCCTAGATTTTTTTTTCTTTTTTACAAATTTTATTCCCACTTATTTTAATGATTTATCTTATTTTTTTTTAATTTATTATTTTTTAATGGTTTATTTTAAACCATGGACATTTATGGAATCATTCCAAACCCTACACTATTTTCAACTATTTGTGAGGGGAACTGAGTTAAGTCATTGGCAGGAAAGATCCAATAATTCAATCTGCATACTACTTCTCTCGCTCTGTACCAAAATTATTAATTAAATCCAAAAATATTATTTCAGTACTATCTTCCAGAATCTGAAATTTTCATTGAAAATGGTATCTCTGGAAACTTAAAGTCTTGAAAATATATAAACACACTGGCCCAGATTATTTGAGGCTGATTTTAGGTTTGAAAATTGGGTCACAGAAGTTTCATTTTCTCATCTCCCTGAAAAACTTTTTGCAGTTATTAATAATCAGAATAAGTTGGGGAAGTCTCCACTTTCTGCAGTTAAAGAGACCTTTCTTCAGCAGAGATTGAGGGAAAGGAAGTGGGGTGCTACAGAAGGCTGCATCTCATGGTACCCTGTTCTCTACACAAGAAGTGTACATATTGGGATATGCACATTCCTTGTATACCTAAAGACTTTCCTAAGGGAATCCGGGCAAGGATAGTGTTAGGGGAATTCATTTCTAGATCCTCTAGTTTCTTCTGTGCTCTCCTAAAACTGATCTGACTGAAAATGCACTGCCACATCATATTGATCCATACCCCCTTTCCCTTTTATAATCATCTTTCCATTTTTGCAAAAGAAAGGCACACCTCTTACCACCCGGTGTCTTACAAGGGTGCATTGAACTTAGGAGGCTTCCTTAAAAAATAAAAGGAACAACTTGAAGTATTGCATATATGTTAGTTAACACAGCAAGTGTCTTCATGACTGGGCAACAAATATGATTGCAAGTAATATCCAACCCTTTGCTTTCAACACAATTGAAGGATCTCATTTGAAAGATCTACTCTTTTAGCAACTTTTAGGTTTAAAAAATATAGTATTAGCTGTAATGATTTATTTATCAACTAGAAGTTTGTGCCTTTTGATTCCCGTCACTCATTTCACCACCTTCCCTCCGCCCCTCCCCTGTCTCTGTATCTATTAGTTCATTTGTTGTTACTGCTTTAGATTTTGCATAGAAGTGAGATCATACAGTGTTTGTGTTGATCATTTTATGGGACATACAAACATCGAATTATTATATTGTACACCCGAAACTAATGTTACATGTTAATTATATCACAATTTTTAAAAATACCCTGTTGAACCAAACAAAAAAAGGCAGAGACAAAGTGCAATGGGCACTCCAACTGTAAATGACATGGTGGGCTTATAATTTTTTTTGTCACTTTTGGATATATATATATATCCACTATCTAAAAACTGGCAATTTTGCTCCCAGCAGTTCTCACCCTGACTTTGATGAAGAGGGACTGAGGCATCAGCGAGTACTAGGGATGCATTAATTCTTTCTATACCATACTTCAGTATACAATGGTCCCCAACTTACAATGGTTTGGCTTATGATTTTTTGACGTTACAATTGTACGAAAGCAATATGCATCCAGGAGAAACCATTCTGAATTCCGATCTTTTCCCAGGCTAGTGATATGTGGTATGATGCTCTCTGGTGATGCTGGGCAGCTCCCAGTCAGTTATACAGTCACAAGGATAAACGACTGATACACTTAAACTGTTCCGTATGTACCCAGATAACCATTTTGTTTTTCACCTTTGGTAGAGCAGTCAATACATTGCATGTGATATTTACCACCATATTATAAAGCAGGCTTTGTGTGAGATGATTTTGCCAAAATATATAGGCTAACGTAAGTGTTCTGAGCACACTTAAGGTAGGCAAGGCTAAGCTATGATGTTCAGTGGGTTTGGCGTATTAAGTGCATTTTAGACTTATATTACAAGGGGTTTATTGGATCATAACCCCGTCATAAGTGGAAGGAGATCTGTACCCCATCAGCACAGAAACACTTGTTTACATTAAGAAGATATACATTAATAAGTCTAAAAAAAAAGTGTGTCTAAACCTTGGAGCAATCTTTGCAAGCACACATCTTCTGCATTTTTATCTTGTCATAAACCATAATGCTCCCCATTCTTCCAATTCCTCAAAGCAAATTTACAGATGAGTGTGACTATCTCTACTTAGAGCCAAGCTTATCTTTCACACAGGGAGTCAACTTCACATGGATTCAGTGACGATCCTTTGAAGGAGTTAGAAGAGCCGTATCATTTTATCCTCATGCGTGACTGAGGGGTATAAAATCCCCATTCCACCTCCAGGACTAGTGCGCAACCCACAAACACACGCACACACACAAATAGCAACCCAGGGTGAGATTTAGCAAACTAGAGGGACTATCAGCCGAAATTTTCCACTCTGAAACAATTGCATTAGAGATGGCAGTGCCAGGAGTGGTGTTTTATAGTTGACTTCCCCCAAATTACAATGTAGCTCAGATTCAAAGTCTCTATTATAATCTTTGGCAGAAGTTTTTAAGACCATTTTTATTTACTCCAAACTCTTTCTGAACTAAGTCAGTACAGGCCCTTTGCAATTTTTACATCAAGTGTTCCAAGCTGTAATTAAGTGAGCAGTCGTACTCAAAGGAAGCACCAAGAGAAAGCATCAGGGCGTCACTTATTGATTGGTGGAATTTTAGGGATTTGAAATTTCTGTTTTATTGTACCACTGCACTTCATTACCATTTATCCTTAAAATGTAATAAGTACAAACTGCTTCAGCAATGATGGAAAAGCTTTCTCAGCTTTAATGAAACCTTTTATTTGCTACTGAAACTTTTATTTTTTCCAAATGGTGGCATAGGCAAGAAAAATAATCACTACTTATATTGACAAAAAACTTCAGCCATTTGAATAATTTTGTTCTTGGATGAATTCTAAGGCAATTTAGAGTTGTTATTCTTATGTTTATTATCTTCATTTACTTTGGATGAACTTTTTAAAAACAAAAAAATACACATATACCCACTATTACAAAATAATTTTCTAATTATATATCAAAATATTAGAAAGTTATGTACAGGAATCACTTGTCAGATGTTAGTCTGATCTGGATAGGAATTCCTATACATCTAGGGCTCCAATACATCTCAGCTACTGGTCATGAGACGCAATGCTGTGTAATTGTTCAATGTACAGGCTCTGAAACCGGACGGCCTGGTTTTGCTTTCCAGCCCTGACACCTGCCTACCTGTGAGAAGTTTTGAAATTTTCAGATCTCAGTTTCCTTCCCTGTGAGAATGAGGGTGACTAGAATCTGCCTCACGAAACGGGTGGGAAAATTAAATGAGGTATTTCGTGTAAAACATTACTCTACAGCGTGGCACATGATAAACACTTGTTCAGCTCATGGTAACAAATGTTCAGCTCTAATACGCTTCTCATACGTGAATACATCCACCTCTAGATGACTGGAGGCAATGTCAGAACACACCATTCATTCAACAAACACTTCCTGAGCTTTATTTTATGCAGAACATTGTCCTAGGTAAAGGGGGCACAAAGATTAATAAGATACGGTGCCTACTCTCCAGGACCTTACAATTTTAGTGCAAAATTATTGTTGCCATCTCAGTGTCTTTCTTGAAGAGTACCATGAAGCACTCTTTCCCCAGATCATAAATTTTCCTTTTTTCCAATGTGCTTGGAACTAATGGAGCTTCAGAAAAATTTCACTTCAGTTTCTGAAATCTTAATCATGCACAATTTAATAAGCAGCTACAGGTTTTTCCACATTTTAAAATGGATGATTAAATGGTCTAATAAGATTCTAACTTAGCCAAAAACTTGAAAAACATAGGAAGACAACCATGACTGACACATTCATTTCCCCGAATGTGGACATACTGCAAACAGCAGCTGCAGAAAAATAGTGCCATTTACATCCCACATGACCCACGGCTAACGAAAATTGCACAGGAGTTCAGCCTCAAAGTGTTAAAGGACCTAAACTAAATTCAATTTGAGATAAAATGAGAAGAAGCTTGTTTAGTCATAGCTACACTGCTTTCCAAAAGGAGTTCTGAAATTGACTTCCAACATGGCACCTTGTATACCTCTAGCTTTTCAAACATTTTGTTTATGTCATTACACTCAGAGAATTCATTAAAAATAAAAATTTTTACTTTAGACTATCAATCCTAAACACAACGACTAATGTGGTATTTCAGACATCACAAACCCCAAATGATCTTAAATATGTTGTCCTCTGCTAATTTGCTGCTCTTGAAAATGTGCAATAAATCCAATTAAAAAGGAAAACATTTTCAAATTAGTTGCAAGATCAACTAGGATATTATCTGCTTACTAGATGTATCATAATAAAAAACCATCTAATGCGCATTACATTGTTTAATTCTGGAGGAAATTGGATATTCTCCCTTCCAACAAAAGGACCCAGACTTTTTTTTTCCAACAACATCCAATAATGACTGTGTTAACTTTCTAGAATAGATTGAATAATTGCCAAATACATCTTCTGAGGAGTCACCCTGCCCAAAGCAACAGGAGATCATGTGTAAATAGACAAGGGCACAATGCCTTCCTTCTCTCCTTCCTTTCCAGTATCATACCATCTTCCCTGGTCAAAACACTTTTAAAGATGCCCCATGACCCTGAAATAAGGGGCACCCCTCACAATAAAACCTCCCTCGACATTAAATCAACTCACACCTCATTTCTCTGCAAGAGGCCACTGTGAAAATTTATCTCTTAGTCCCAAATCTCCAAACGAATGCATATTTTGATGACCTCTACTTTTGCATTCAAACGCACATGTCCCACACCACCGGATCTTTTTGATCCCAGCTAACGTCCCTGGCTTAATGTATGCGTTTTTCACATCCATTTTTTAATCCTTCCAGAGTGAAAATTTCCAAGAGGCGAAGGTCGGTGAAAGAAGCGAGGAAAGGGAGGGAGGAGATGGGAAGCCTGGGATTTCTGCCATGCTCAGTGCAACCCAGAATTCGTATTATTTGTTTCTTCTTCCCCAGCCCTCCCTCTCGCTTCCCCTCTCGCCCCTTTCTCCGCAGCAGGAGGAGGAGGGGCCGCTGGCTGAAGCCGCCACCTGCCGCGGGGTGGAAAAGCTCCAGTTGTCACTTACCCAGCCGGGTGAGAATGGCTCATTTTTGCAGGATCCCTTTTGGACCCAGCGGCAGGTGCGGAGGTTGGGTGCGCGGGGCCCCGCGCGCACTGGCGCAGCGACACTCGCGCTCGCCGGGTGGCTCCGCACTACGGCCGCCGGCGCGCGGGGCCCCTGAGCTGCGCCACCGCCGCCCCAGAGCTGCCCGGTAGCCTCCAGGGCCTCCACCCGCTGGCGGTATCCACAGCCTCGCGGTTGCTAAGGGAGGAAGACAGGCGAGGGCGGAGGTTCTGGAGAGGCCCAAGCGCTGCTGGAACGGGGCCTGGGGAAGCTGGAAGTGAAGCTCAGCTTCCAGCCCCTTTTTCTAGGCCCTAATGTGGGGGGAGACCCAGGCCCCTGCTCTGTTGCCCTGGGCGCGCGTTCCCCAGGCACCTGTAATCTGAAACACAGACACACACGCACACACGCACGCACGCACTTCTGTTTAGGCTGGTGTGCTTCCTGCTAGGCCCTGGGGATGGAAGGGCTGGGTGGTGGCTGCGGCTTAGGTAAGGAAAGTCCAGAGCTGCTCCATTGTGATGCATGGGTTTCCGGTTGTAAAACAGTCCCTAGATTGCAAGTTCAAGGGAAAGAAGGAGGTCTTTCTCCATCTGTTTTGGGTTTTGATTTTGATTCTGATCTCAGAGGCATGGCAATCGCTTCATTTCCTCTTTGGAAAATCTCCATCCTTGCTCCCACTGAGGTTCCCCCCTCCTAGCAGGCTGTGCCCATAGTTCTGAAGTTCGGAAGGTTGGGATGCTAGAATTGAGCTTGTATTTGAATCCAGCACAGAGAAGGCAGGCCTTCGGTGAAGAAGCCTGGATTTACACAAGAGGGCCTTGGTGTGGAGGAAGCTTAAAACACTGGACCTATCCCAGTCCCGTTTTGCTTTGTCAGCTTGTTTGTTGCAGGACTTGATCTTTGGCCTCAGATTCCTCATGTGGAAGAGATAGGTTGGACACATCCACGGTGAGTGATCTCCACTCTAGCTCAAACACTCTTATGGGGATGGGCATCAGCTCACTCAAGGCATTCTGCTTTCCCACACAGCATACAGATCCACTGAGCGGGTCAGAGTCGGGTTTCCTTCACATGATATTCAAGGTCCCTCATCCCTGGACCCCTGCATCCCTCTTCCGTCCCATTGTGCCACCTTCTCCCCCTCTACTATCCTAAACTCTAGCAAAACCAGATCTCACACTATCTGTAAATGGGAACATACTTCTTCCCTTGACCACTTGACAAACTTCAATGCATCTTTCAACACTTAGCTTGCACACTGCCTTCTTGGATGTTCCCCAGGTGTGCTGATGACTCCCATGTCTGGGGCCCTGCTCTAGTACCTCTGCTTTATTCCCACAGTCCGTAGGACTGCACTTGTTGCCGTATGGCTGCCTTTTCTACTAGAATGTGAGCTCCTCTATTTCATGTGATACATGGATTTTATTTCTCTGTCTTCTCAGAAGCAAACAGCAATTCAACAAACATTTGGTGTATAAATGAAGGAAACAGATTTTTAAAATCTCATCAAAGTGGTAGTATTTTTATTGACTGCTTACTCAATGCACTCCTCAGCATTTTATGAGAAGTTACTAACTGTTCATTATCTTACTTAATCTTCCTCTCTACTCTGTGAGGAAGGTTTTCTCCTCCATTTCACAGCTATCCAAACTAAGACACAGAGGAGCTAATTATTTTGCATGAACTCTACAACAGCTCCTAAGTGGAAAAACCAGGATTCAAATCCAATTCTGTCTGGTTCCAAAGCCCACAAGTGTTTTTGTTTGTTTGTTTGTTTGTTTGTTTTTAACAATGATAACATTCCTTCCCCCATGATTCCTGTGAGTTGCTGCAGGAGTCAAATTTCCTCCTCTATCAGAGTTTTCTGACCTGAAAGATCAGAGCCACCCCAGCAGGGGGAAAATAGAGTTCTAGTTCAATAGCTTAGATCCTGAGACTGAGAACTCAAGGCTGCTTTGGGGAACCAAGGCTAGAGAGATAGAGAAAAGCAGAGGTTGTCAAAGAAAAAAGATGTGAGATGTGAAAGTCATCTCATGCTTCAACAAGGCAGTTCTATAGATACCTAATCACTGTGCAGCCACAACTGGGACTTGAGCCAGATCTGCCCCATAGATGTCTACTCCCACTGCCTGTGGCTCCCTTTTGATGGTGTCCTTCATGCACCCTGTTGCTACATTTCACCTGGATAAAAATTGGCCAGGAGGGAGGGGGTACTAGAGAAAAACATTATAATTTGCCCAAGTGCTGCCAACCCCTAAGGATGGTGTAAATAATATAATCTTATGCAGGTACTAGTTGTTACATATTAATTCATTTGTGCAAATAGAAAATGGTATTCACTCACTGGTGGAATGAGAAAGGAAATTAAAATACACTATGTAGATACTCAGGATTCTGTAGAAAAGAATCCCTGGCACTCAGCAGACAGCAAGGTACTCTCGGCAGCGTGTATTAATTCATAAATGGGGTTTGAGTTCTCCACCTCTGTGAGCTGCACAATTTCACATCCCTGATGAAAACTGCAAGGAAGCTACTAATTTTCACTTCAGAAAATGCTCACTGTGAAAATGTATTGGGAATTTAGCCAGAAAGAATTTTTATGTTAATTTCTAGTATGGAGATAGAGAAAGGAGAAAAAAAAGAAAAAGAAAATCTAAACTGTTTCAGAGACCAAATAGTCACTGGAGTCATTTTCATTTTCTCGCAGGAAAACAAGTCCCCAGATGTCCCCAGTAGTACCATAAGTTTATAAAAAGATTTTTGTTTTGTAGAAAGACCTGTGGAGCTGGGGTTTGGGGGCAGGAGACAAGCAGCTCCCCACTTTTGTTGAACAGGAGCTCAACTTAGCAATCACAGATCTAAACTACCCGTGACCATCTCCTAGGTCAGGAGTGGGAGATCTATGACTCAGCGGCCAAATCCAGCCCCCTGCCCGTTTCTGTAGAGTCCACAAGCTAAGAAGAGTTGCTTTGTTTGTAAATGGTTTGAAAAAATCAAAAGAATAATAATGTTATGTGGTACATGAAGATTACTCGAAATTCACATTTCCATAACTTTAAATAAAGTCTTACTGGAACACAGCCACATCTACTTGTTTATGAATCATCTATGACTTCTTTGGTGCTCCAGAGGCAGAACTGAGTAGTTACAACATGAACCCATGGCCCACAACACAGAAAACATTTACTCTCTGGTCCATTATAGCAAAAGTTTACGTTACTGCAATCAAAAAGGTAACTGACCTTTATGGACTCTGAGAACAGATACCAACCACATCTTTCATCATTTTATCCTGAGCACCTGTCACAGTGCCTCTCACAGAGTAGGTGCTCAATAAGCAAACGAAGGAATCAACAAGTAGTTGGGAGGAACACATCTTCCCACAGGTTTATCTCTCTCCCACAAATAAAGGTGAAGTCATCCAGACTTCTTCCTAGATAAAATAAACATGCATGATGATCTGATGTCTTTCTTTTACCTACCCACAGAAAACCACAGTAAGTAAGGTAAGCATTTCATCAGGTCACAATCGTGCAGATGGTTAAGTTTATAAGAGAGTTAGCTCCCTGATACCTTACATTCTCCAATGTTAGCTTAGGCCCCTCAAAGCTATAGCACTGAGAAGCTAGAGAATGAAAAGCACCTGTACAAGGACTTAACTTCAAACCTGAATTGTGTTCCAGCCTTCCCCAATAAGCTTTCATTAGCTTAATTCCAGTGAGACACTTGGTGAAGCATGGTGTTAGGGATAGGAAGGGGTGAGGGGGCATGTACGACAATTGGAGTGACAGGCTTAAAGGGATATCCCTAATTCAGAGTTCTGAGTAACCTAAACAGGCAGGATCCTGTTTAGAAGGATCCAGATCCTTCTATCCCTATTTGTGAGTTGGATCGAGTCTGTAGACAGATCAGCTGAATTGCAGTCAATGAACTTATTTGATGACCATGGGAAACCAGTGCTATTTACTACACCCAAGGTCTCAAAGATGACCAGAACTCCTATCTGCCCTCAAGCTTGAAGGCTATTGGCTCCATGGACACATGGGCAAAGTACAACAAAGCGCTAAGTGCTATGATGTAAGTACGCATAAGGTGCAGTAACGGGGCCTTTGGACTAATGCTCCTTTCCTATCTTCACACCCTGACACTTCCAGCCATGTTCCCACTCTTTGTGATGGTGAATATCACTTCTCACGAATCACCTTATTAGTATTCCCTCTAGCCTTGACACCCTGATCCTTCCTCACCACCCTCCCCCAGGTATTCTGTACCAGGAGAGAGAAAAGATTGGCTTTGATAGAGGAGAAGAGAAAGAAAAGAGAGAAACAAAGGCTATTGGGAGGTATAACCATGAAGAAATCTGCAAGAAAAATGAAGGATATTCATTACTTTTATTGTTTTCAAGTAATCATATTACTGATAAATACATTTTCCATCCCTACCCCAAAAAAGTTTCTCTAAGAGGGGAAGTCAGAGAAAAACTCAGAGAGGAGGCAGTTCTTATGCTAAGCCTTAAAAACTGTGTAGGAGGGGCACCTGGGTGGCTCAGTGGGTTAAAGCCTCTGCCTTCAGCTCAGGTCATGATCTCAATCAAGGTCCTGGGATTGAGCCCCGCATCGGGCTCTCTGCTCAGCAGGGAGCCTGCTTCCCCCTCTTTCTCTGCCTGCCTCTCTGCCTACTTGTGATCTCTCTCTCTGTGCCAAATTAAAAAAAAAAAAAAGTTAAAAACTGTGTAGGAGTTGGCCAGGTAGATGGGGCCTGGGGAGAAGAGGCATGTCTTCCCCCAGCTAACACCTCCCCACTTAAGCTTCTCGAGACAACAGTAGACTCGGTGTCTACAGACCCTGTTCTCGTTTCTGTAGCCCCAACATTAAATGAAGGTTGCAATTTGGAATAGAAAAAAGGAAGAGGATAAAAGGGAGAAAAGGTAGGAAGGTGATGGCTTCATCAAGGAAATGGAGTTTGAACAGGGTTCAAGTGTGTCAAGCCACAGCTGTGGTGTCACCTCCCTTTCTGATGTGTATTGTCTGTAGAGATCAAGCCACATAGTCATATACACAGTATTGTCTTCACGGGCTTTCTTCTCCTCCACACCCAAACCAAGTTCCTGCTCTCTCCTTCAGTGCCAATCAAGTTGCCATAAATTTCAGAAATATTTAGTGCACATTTTTTGAATAAATGATATAAGAAGAGTAATCCATATTTTCCTGGGCACTCCAGTTGGAGGAAAGGACATGAAAAAGGTGACATAATAAGAGTCCTAAGTAATGACTTCCTTGGCTCTAGCCTAATCCGTGCATGAGTGAATGTGTTAGATGTTAAGGAGCTCCCCATATCTATGACTGTCCACTATCAGCCAAATTGCATTTGAAACCACAGGCATGAAATTAGCCAAAAATGCATTTGAAACCACAGGCATGAAGAGCCATCACAGTGGCCTGATGAAATGCAAGGCAAGGTTTGCTTACTGGATCCAATGCTTCCTAAGCACCTATAGATGGCTGACACCACTGTTCGCCAAGAGAAGAGAGAGCATACTTGGAGGACACACAACTCGACTTCCGCTCCACTTGCCCTAAGATCAGAGAATATCCATTGACTTTACTATTATCAGGCTCTAGGCTCAGCACTTCACTCACCGAATCCTCACAACTGTAAGGCAAGTGTTATTTTAATCCCTGTTCTACAGATGAGAAAGCTGAGGCTCAGACAAGTTAAATACCAGCTGGCAAGTGTCCCAGCTGAGATTTAAATCCCATTCTCCGTGACTCCAGAACCCGCACTCTTCAACACTTTGCTCAATTTCTTCCCACGTCCCAGAAGCAAGGAAGCATGACCACACTGTAGGAAGGGTAATAACTGTAAGGTCACTGATCCCAAAGGAAAACTGTTCTCAGTTGTACCAACTGTTCTCCTCCCAATTTTCTCTAAGAAGAGTAGCTCAGTAATGTGACTGGTGAAAAGAAACGGAAGAGCAGGAATTTCATTTATTACTGCACATCTGTTTTCCAACGGAGCAAATAGAACATTCCACATCCTCTCTAGCATTTAAGAGCACCCATCTCTAAAAAACTTTACAGCTTCATTTGGCTGAAATGACAATGGACTTGGCTTTCCTGTGGAAGCAGAGGAGCACTGGTCTTCCAGAATGCTGACATCACAAACTGTGACTGAATTGCCTTCCCCTCCCCTCTGCAGCTAGACTCCTTATATTGCATCGTATAAACAAAATTGCACTTTCTTAAACTCAGGTTCGAAGTACATTCATGGCTTTCAGCAGAAGACTGGGATTGTTCACATGGGCAGCAGGTGATAGTTAAGCTCATAGAACAAACCATCTAACTGTGGTAACTCTTTTAAAATAAAAACTGCTTTATTAGTTACAAATTCATACAGTAACACAGATTAAGAAAGTGCTACCTGATAGGGTAATTTCATCCTTGTTGACTGGGATCACAAATTCTGAATCAGTGAGACTTTTCCTATTGTGACAAAAGAAATGGAAATATGGGTGAAGCGTCAAAGAACATAACAGGAAAACCATCCTGGAGTGGGAGCTGGAGACGAAGATTATCCACCAGTCAACTGCAGGAAAACCCAATGCAGTGGAAATATAGCTCCTGAGCTGTATAAATGCATTCAGAAAGAAAAACTTGGCGATTCCTTAGGATATGTACAGTTTAGTAACACAGCTCCCATATCTGACTCAAGATTAGAATTGTAGGATTCCTCTCTTCTTTCAAGTGTCTTTTTTTTTTTTTTAAATAAATTTTTCTCTCATCCAATAAAGCCCACTTCAGATTCCACATTTTGGTTGAGGAGGAGGAATTGTGACTGCAGGGTTAACTGTCTACACCTGGGCAGGGCTGTCTCCACAGGGAGCTTGTATCCCTGAGCTAAGTGGTCAGTCGGGCAGGGATGCCAGAGAATGCTCCTTTGAGCCCAAGTTCCACCACACTGGCAACAGAAGCACAAAATGTTCCTCCAACATGCCCTATATTACACACAGCAACTGAGGCTATTTCCTCAGCTGTAAGCCAAAGGTTGGGGGAGGGGAGGCAAAGTTGTTAACACCGGGGTCCGCCATGATGTAGAGAAGCATTAGCAAGCAGGGACAGAAAGACAAGAGGAGAAAATGCAGCCTTACTGACTTAAAAGGCAAATAAATGACAAAGAAAGAGGCAAAGTCTTAAATGGAGGGTACTTACTCAGTTCCAGTTATCCATAGTCACAAAAAGTAAAAAACCCGTAAGTCCCCTTCATTTTGCTTGGCATCATGCCTTTGCTCTTCGACTTGAGTAGTCACATATTGTAAATTGTGAGCATTTTCTTTAGATGTACCAGTATGGCCATGTTATAGAGAACATGTTTAATAACAGGTAAGAGGTTCCAGCTCCCCTATTTTGTCTGAATTTAAGTTGGGGACCTACATTTGAATTGGAATTCTGTCACTGTGGAAGGTGTTCCTATTCACCAATGTCTGGTCCACTTCAGGATACAGGAGAAGCTGGCATGTGTCCATCATCTTGAAGTTAGGCAGGACCATAAATGGTCACATAAAATGTGAGTGAAAAATCATGTGTCCCTTCTGGGTGGAATATTTTAAGGGCTTGTGCTGGATTCTCTTTCTTCCCCTGGGCCCAGCAACCAGCCACCTTCCAAATGGAGGCACTTTCCTCAGCCTGTCCTCCCACTGAGAAGAGCATGGAGCAGAGCCTCCACTTCCCCCCAAAACCTCAGATGGACAGAAATACAGATAAGCAACAAACCTTTGCTATTTAAAGCCACTGAGATCTGGAGGTTGTTGGCTATCACAGTAGAGCTGGCCTATAGCGATTAATAAGCTATGTAATAGTTACGTGACTTTGGGAAAGCTCCTGATAGGTGCTATCCCTCAGTTTTCTCATCAGAAAATGAGGGAGGCCTGGTATACAGTAAGCACTGAGAATATGGTAACTTGCTCATCTTCATAATAAACTACACTTTTAAGAACTACCTATACTGAGTCAGTCACTATCTTTTCTACACCTACGTCCTCTCTCATCCTCAAACCAATCTTATAAGTTAGGTATTATTGATCTTTTTATAAATGGTGAAACCAAGCCTCAAAGAGGTTTACTAGCTCAATGAATGTCAACCAACTTGTAAGTGGAACCACATCTTTCTTCTGATCCAGAACTCTCGCTTCCTCCCCTAAAAGTAGTTATTTCACTTCTACATAAGTGAAAACTTATATTAGTAATTAAGATAAGTATCTTAAAGAAACAAATAAAGAATAATTCATTTAAAGTTTAAATCATTTTATTCAATACACATAACATCTTTTCTACTAAATGGTTTGGTTTGAATGATCCTGGCTAAAGCCATACCTGGCAATTCCTAATCTGGGGTTCCCAACTCCTAAGGGTTTATTAAGGTAATATTATGGGTTTGCAAGTTGTTCTCAGGATTTCCACAGGTCTAGAAGAAATACTATATTTACAGTGGGCAGGATGACCAAAGCTAAACAAAAGTAAGTTTTCCTTTTTTATAAGAATTTATAATGGGTCATTTCACTGTGGTACATTTGTACATTGGTACAATCTACAGTATGCTTTGGTCCACTTATGATGATTTATAAGGACCACTATTGATGCTTATGAATCAATGAGGAAAAAAAAGGTAGAGAAATCTAAAAGATGTTATGGTTTTAAGCCATAAACTCAAAGCTTTGGATAATCTGGGAAAATAATTTCAAATAAAATATTTTTGCATTATGACATTAATAAACTGCATTTTATACAGATTTGTAACTCTGTTCCAATAAATATTTCTAGCAGTGCAACGTTAAAAAAAAAAGTGTACAAGGAACTCTTGACTATTTAAAGGTTGTTAATACTGCTATATCTCAAATCTCAAATTTTGGCCAGAACCAGTCTAAGTTAGCTGCTTTCTCTCTCTTTGCAACTTAGCTCCTAATAACCCAGGTTATCCTCCGCAGCCCAGAGAGGTTGTAGAAGCATCACAGCAGAAACACAGATGACTTTTTAATTAATTCAATAAAAGGAAGAGCTAATGAATGAAATAAAAGTGACTGAATCAAAGCAACCTTGTCACTTTGGGGGGCAGCACCCCTCGAATTTTGGGAAGGATACATCTCCGAGGATTGGCAAGAGATTTTAGTAAAAAATGTAGGTCAAAATGAATGAGAAACCAGCAAAATGGCATTTTGCGGGTGTTCCTCCCTCTACCTCCCTCTGTTGGACATCAGCCAGTCATATTCAGCCTAAATTAAAGGCACTCGGTTGTCCGCAGAACAAGCACAGTGGTCAGTGGTGTTTCAAAGAGACTTTTTGTTCAGATTTCTGGAGGACAGTTATAGGCCTTGTCATAAGAAAGAAAATAAGACGCCCTTAGAGTTACAGCAGTCATGACAATTTTAAGTTACTGGATACATACCATGTGCCAGGCTCTGTGCTAAAATAATTTAAATGTCACGTCTCATCTTATACTCAAATACTATTATTTCCCCCTTTCTACAGAGAAAATTTCCGAGAAGCAAAGGATTCAAGTAATTTGCCTAGAGTCACCTGCTGGTTAAGTGGTGATGTCTCCTTAGCAATGGCTCTCAGCCCCTGTGTAATACTGCCCCTTGCAGGGCATCTGGAGATGATAAATTTTGTGGGTGTCATCACGAAAGCAGAAGGGAACCATTTATGGAGTCCTTCCAAAGCGCTAACAATACATTCACATTACTTCACTAAATTCTCACAATTCTGAGGGTGGGGAAGGTGAGGAGGTACCGTTATTCTCATAGCACAGATAAGAAAATCGAGGCTCAAAGAGATTAATGGGTTCACCAAGAAAGAAGACAAAAATAGAAACCAAAGCATTCTAAATCCACATTGAATGATCTGCCTCTGTAGCAAGCTGGTCCTGATTCAACCTCAAAAAATCATTTGCACATCTGAAATATCAAGATATCTAACTGAATTACAGTCTGGATGAAAAATACCTGGATGGTTGCTTGGAAATTCAATATAAGGCAATTTTGAGATCAATGTGATCTCAAAACTAAAAAGATCAATGTGACACTGGTTTACATTCTCTGATGTGCGGATTCTTCTATATTTTGCTTTGATAGGATCACATCTGGAACACTGAGTTTCCATGAGTCATAGCTCAAGGTAGATATCGTTCACTGCATTTTTCCAAATTCAGAAGCAAGGTCAAAGCTCTCTGAGGTGTGCTCTAAAAGCCTTTCTCATCTGGTTTAAGGTAAGGGAAAAGCATTCCCTCTTATCAATGACAGGTGGGTGTGGGAACAGGGAAAAATCAACATACTTACCAGTGAAATCTTCAGCACCAGCTTCTTCCTTCTTGCAATGAATTTTCTTTCTTACACCCTGGTAGTAAGTGATGGGCCAACACACATGTGTGTGTCCAGCACTTCTCTCCAGGAAGCGCCTAGGACTGTCATGCAGTCATACAGGGTCATGCAGGACTCCAGGCCACAATGCTTGTGTAGACCATGATGTAAATGGTACCCCCTGCAGTTGTGCAGCTTGGGAGCCCTACTGATGCCTACTATTTTAGTCTCTGCCTATGGAACCTCAGATGAAACTAAGATAGAGGCGCCTGGGTGGCTCAGTGGGTTAAAGCCTCTGCCTTCGGCTCAGGTCATGATCTCAGGGTCCTGGGATTGAGCCCCACATCAGGGTCTCTGCTCAGTGGGGAGCCTGCTCCGCACCCCCACCTGCCTCTCTGCCTGCTTGTGATCTCTCTCTCTCTGTCAAATAAATAAATGAAATCTTAAAAAAAAGAAAAGAAAAGAAACTAAGAAAGAAAAAGCCTGTTTCACTTATTCCCAGGTATTACAGCCAACGTTTTAAAATAAAAGAGTTACATTTAAAAATGCAATTATCAGAAAACAACAGGTGTTGGTGAGGATGTGGAAAAAGGGGAACCCTCTTACACTGCTGGTGGGAAGGCACACCTTCCCACAAAACAGTAGGTTTTCCAGAGGTTCCTCAAAAAGCTGAAAATAGAGCTACCCTATGAGCCAGCAATTACACTACTAGGAATTTATCCAAAAGATACAAAAATACTGATTCAAAGGGGCACACGCACTCCAATGTTTATAGCAGCATTATCAACAATAGCCAAATTATGGAAAGAGCCCTAGTGTCCCTTAACTGATGAACAGATAAAGAAGTTGGTATATATATACACAAGATGAAATTTTACTCAGCCATCGGAAAGAATAAAATCTTGCCATTTGCAGCAACATGGATGGAGCTAGAGTGTATTATGCTAAGCGAAATAAGTCAGAGAATGACACCACACATTTCACTCATATGTGCAATTTAAGAAACAAAACAGATGAACACAGGGGAAAGCAAAAAACAAGAGAGGGAGGCAAACCATAGAGAGACTTTTAACTATAGAGAACAAACTAAGGGTCGCTGGAGGGGAGATGGCGTGGGGGATGGGCTAATTGGGTGACGGGGTAGTAAGGAGGGCACTTGTGATGAAATCACTAAATTCTACTCCTGAAATTAATATTATTACACTGTATGTTAACTAACTAGGATTTAAATAAAAACTTGAAACATTCAAAAAATAAAAGAGTTTAAATATTTGCAGAAGGTAAAAAAATAAAATAAAAATGCAATTTTCAAGTATAAGTTTATTAAAACTTTTTTAAGTATATATATACTTAAAATATTATATACTTATAATTTACTATTTATATTATATATTATAAATATATGATATATTTAAATAAATAAATATTTATACACTGGAAGTCATTTTATAGAAGAAACCATTGAAATAACTGGTGACATCTAAATTAAGCATGATACAAATATAGAGAGTATCAGCACCACCATATGCTTAAAAAGGGTTTGATGCCGAAGAGAGAAGAGACTGAGAACTTTCGTGGTAGATAATTAGGAGAAATTATAAGATGATTTTTGGCTCAGTAAAAGAACTTTCTAGAAACAAGCAACAATTAGAGACTCTATTGCAACAACCCTACAGGTAAGGGCTTACTTTACATCCATATTATAGAGAATGTTGCCAAAAATAGAATGGGCAATGTTTGATGGTAGACAGTTCCTTATCCTGAGAAATGATCAAGAAGGGGAATCAAATGTTTTAGAGATCTTCACATAGAGTTACATTGAGCTAAATGGATTACAAGGCTTCTTCTAGCATAGGGACTGTGACAATTTGCTATGAACCTCCACCAGCCCCAGAAGAAGGAAACCCCTTCACCTTCCCTCTAAAGGAGGCTAAGGCCTTATATAAGGTGTTCGATCCAACATTTACATATGAAAATTTCAAAGCTCCTATCAGATCTTGTGTAGCTAAGCAAATAGCCCCTAGAGTATATGGTACAATAAAGGACCTATTTTATTTTTTATTCCTTCATGACCCAATAACCACAATTTAAAATGGAGTGAGGGGGGGGCCTCGGGTGGCTCAGTTATTTAAGTCTGCCTTCAGCTCAGGTAGTGATCCCAGGGTTCTGGGATGGAGCCCCACCTCTGGCTCCCTGCTCAGCGGGGGAGTCTGCTTCTCCCTCTGCCCCTCCTCCTGCTTGTGCTCTTTCTCTCTCTCTCTCTCTCTCTCTCTCTCTCAAATATCTTTAAAAAATAAAAATAAATAAAAATAAAAATGGAGTGAGAATAGAAATTAAAAACCTAACACTGCTCTGTGTAGTAATGAGTTCTGCCAACTCCACTGTGAGAGAGATGTTCAATCCAGAATGCCTCTGTTCCTCCTTATGGTTTTAAACCAGGAGTCAAAAACTCAAAAGGAGAAAGAAAACTGTAAGACGCTAGGGAGTGAGAGGCCCGTGCAGATGAGTCTAATCGTCCAGTCTCACAAGGCAGCTGCTCCCAGGCTCAGCTGCTTGTACCTTCTAGAAATGCTTTCTAGAATTGCCATATCTTATTTTTCCAAAGAAGCTAAAAAGCCAGATGTTTTTGGTGAAATTTTCTAATTTTCAGAACATTATCAGGCTGAAAAAAATTATCTGTGGTTAGAAATCTGCCCATTGGCTTCCAGCTTCTGGCTGCAGGAAGGCTGATCCTTCACAGAGAGGTGGTGGGAAGACTGTGCATGCATTTACGTCCCCACGTGAGCCAGCAGATATCGACGGGGCAACTGAAGATAAAAGAAAGTAGAGACAACTATGCTGGTGGGAACATCTAAGGGAGACTGGATGAAGGTTTCTGCCCCCTGCATGAGGTTGCCCAGCAGGGTCTGAAGGATGAGAGGCTGCCCCTCCCTGCCCTGCCCGAGTTCCTGGGTGTCCCTTCCTAGACATCATCACGGATGTAGGCAGGCCACTGGGTCCTCAGGCAACTCCAGCCCCCATGGAAGGGAGAAGATTTTTTCCCAAACGGTAAACAAAAATTCTCAAAGTCAAAGAGGAAAATCATTTATAAAGAGAGAGAGGCATTCTTAGAGAGGAGCAGAGATCTAAGGGAGCTCAGCAAACAGAGATGGGAAGGCCACGAGAAGACCCTCATGAATGCTTTCATGCCTCTGACTTTTTCTCCTCAAACTGGGGGGAAAGTCTTGTTGACTGTATAATTTACTGTCTTTCCCTAAGGTCTGAGCCTTGTTGAGTACACAGTGCACCTGCCAGCAGCCGTGGTTTTAGATGCCAGCCCCAACAGCTTGTTCATAGAGATTTTACTTTTGATATGAGTTTGGTTAAACAACAGAGCACTAGAAGCACCAAAGAAAGTGACAGGCGCAGAATGATTGTTTCACTGCGTGGGGAAATGTGTTTAAAAAGAATATACGGACAAAGAACAGAGTGTGAGATAATTGTTGGATTGCAAAGGTGATGGATGTAATATATAGGATGTAATATATGGCAACATATTTTATAATCATGTGTTTCTTAAATCACAGACAAGTCATAAATAGGCAGTCTTCACAATTCTCTTAGACGGAGAAGAAATGTGATGAGCAACATCAGGGTTTATACAGTTTTTTTACTCACTTAGCTAATGCTTGACACACTCTGCTATTCAGAGAAATCCATCAACGGAGAGAACAGCCGCATGATGAAACGGCTGGCCAAATCAGGCCAGATGGCGTCGGGCCTGAACCACCAACCCCCCACCCACCCCCTGCACACAAATGGGTGTCAGACAAGGTCACCAATAGGCCCTAAGCCATCTAGCTTTTCCCACACAGGGATGGTCAATGATGCAATGAGAATGGTGAACACCTGCTTGAGGAAGAGCTGCTGCTCCTCCCAGGGCTCTCTGGTCTCATCAGATGGCTGGCCTCCACTAATGTCTTTGGGGGCAGGCCAGCCCTGAGTGACTGAGTGCTAACGACTATGAACTGGAAGGTCACCTACCTGAGGACATATACCCAGTTGTCAATCATTTCTCAAATTTGGCCCCGCTGTACAGGCTGACAATTAGCCTGAATAAAGCGAAGGTGATGTTTTTAGTTGCCCCAGGCAAATCAGGCAAGCAACCAAAAATTACCATCAATGGCACGGAGTTAAAAGCCCTATCCAATTCCCACTGCCTATGTAGTCCGCTATCTAATGACAGGTCCTCTGCTCTGCTTTTCTGTGGTTCTTTGAGCAACCACCAGTAGTGCAGCTCATTATCGGAACAAGAAGTAACAACCTGTATTAATAAATCCAGCTTATTTGGGGGAACTTGACAGACAGGATTTTTGGAGATAAAGCATCTGATTACAGATAAAGACCAAAGTGCAAGACTGCCCTGCCGTCCAGTGTTCCACTCTGCAGAAAACATCAAATAGCAACACTGGTAAACTTGTCAAGGAGTAGAGCTACTAATCAGCAATTGACATAATATTTGCCCTGCCTTTTTAGTAACTGGCGATAGTTTCAGTTCAACAGTCACGGAAATAATGAAATTTTGCAGAAGTGCACAATAAAAATCTATGGGAGTTATAAGCCATTGCATAGATTGCTAATATTCCAATATTCCAGTGTTTGTGTGATACTGATCCAAACTCCTACAAATTTTTTAGGATGAAAGTTTAATTTCTTGCATTATTCGGTTTCTTTTAGCAGCAAATACCTCAAATATAACCTATATAAAAGCTAAGAACAAATAAAAAGATCGAATTGAGGACACACACTGGGATAGGGTTCACTTTCTACACCTTAAGCTGAGTAAGATCTTGGAATTTTCTTACTCTTTCACTATTATATTTTATTTTAATTTTATTTTTTGCTACTTCTTTTTTACCCAGGCCACATGATGTTCATTAGAATAATAACCCTCTTGACTCCAGTGCATCCAAAAATATGCACATGCAAGAAAATCTATTTTGCCTGTCCAAATCCAATTATTTCTGGAATGAAAATCACAAACTACTATAAACAAATTACAATTCTGTTCATGTATTGAAACCAATAACCTTAGAAATACGGATTGCTAATATTGTCAGGTATAGGAGCTAAACTTAATTTATTTGGTAAACATTTATTGAGAGCACATCCAGGGCAAGGTTATTCCTGCTGTATCAAAGTGTTACCTTCCAAAATTGGTTTTACCCTGTAATAGAAGAAACCTTTTCAGGAAAAACAGTCTCACCCAGTCACCTGATAAGGCCTAAAGGCATATGTATTCTTGATCTGATGACAAATTCTTTTATGTCTTTTTCCTTCAAAAGAAAGCTTCCCACTAGGCATTTGTTGGCAAACACAGGCGGAGCTTTCTTAGAAGCACTAATTCTAACTCAGCACCGCCACAAGCCACCAGTTCTAATAAAGCTCACCCCTTGAGAAGATCTTTCAATGATTAGGTATGGGTAACACTATCCACGATTTCCGCGTCTAAGGGATATTTATCGGAACACGGTGACAGGGCCAAGAAAGGGGACACGGGCAGGAGGGGGCTGTGGCTGCAGGTCACTGACTGGGAGAGAGTCTTGTCCCACTGGAAGAAATCGCAGGCGTGTGTATGTGTAGTGCCCAGCACTACAGTACCTTGACGTTTCTTCAGCTCAGTACACATACCTTCACGTTTCTCCTGTAAGACTGCTTTATGTTAAAGTAGCATTTTGAAGAAAACGAATCGTGTTCACGGGGGTTATCTTATTGGACGCTCCCAACACTGGAGATATTTTTATTTTATGTTTGGAAACACGGATGGCCTGAGAGGTCAGAGCTATGTGGCCCTCAGTCACACAGCTAGTACATTTCAGAGTCCATAACCTGGAACTTCTGATTCCAAGGACTCTCTGCCTCCTTTATTGCTCTGAGCTACAAGTATTCGGGGATGTGGACTTTCTATCTTTTCCTTTTTTTTTAAAAGACCTCTCTTCACTTATGTCTTCATACCTTCAAGAAGCGTTTATCATTTCCTCATGTTTTCTTTCCTGTTTGCTTCTCTGTCTCCTCCGGTTCCATGGGTAAAATTGTTGCATGTATAATGTTCATGGATCCATGATTAAGAGTTCTTTACTCAGTATCTTGAGCTCTTCCAAGTTAAAGAAACCCTACAAACAAGGCACATTTCATTCTGGGCCTTGTTTTTCCTTTCAGCACTTTTGCTCATATACCAAACACAATTTGCGTTTTGCTTGGGATGGAAAGAAACAGTTGTGTAGCTGTAGCTATTACTGCGCCATTACCATTCCGAGGTGTTGATTTTGTGCTTCGCATTTTCCCTGTGTTCTTCACTTGATGCCCTATCTTGAATTTTTATTTCACTCTAATCATTTTTTAAATTTGAAGTCTTCCTTTTTACTTTGGCAATTTCAGTTGGAACGCCGGGTTTGGGAAAAAAATGTTCACAGAAAAACTGAAGGTTAAATCAGTTTTATTCTGTAAACAGTGCCTAAATTATCATCTCCTTCCCATAACAACCCAATTAATATGTTAGAGCAAATCTGGAAAGCCAAAAACGGTGCTGAAAACGTAGAGTTAGTGTGACACCTTCTGGTGAGGAACAAACTGCAGTTCGTCAACAGCAGCAAAACTGAATTCATACAAGGGTCCTACAGATAGCTTTTATTCCAACAAGCCCATCTTTTGCGAATACCTCGTTGCCCCAGGCTCTGACACAGGTCCCGGGGCTACTGACAGGGGAAGGTCCCATTCTTCCATTTAACAATCTAACCACCTCCTGGGAAAGAAATCTCTCTTTATCTTCACACCTATCTACAGAGATTACAATTGAGATGTCAGCACCTAGAGGTAGGTTGGGCATTCATCATAAGATGCTTCTCGGGGGCTTCCCATGGAGCCAACCCACCTTCGTGGATCAAGGACAGCCTCCCAGAGGTCGGGATGTTGAAGTCTTGAAGGATGAGCAGTTTTTGTGAGCAACAAGGTAGGAAGTGGGCATGGGGTGGAGAAAGTGTCGCACACGGTAAAGTAAGGGGACAGCATGTGTACAAGGTTTCGAGGCTCAGAGGGTGTGTTTACTGACCAGAAGTTATTTCAGGCACCTGGAGAAGACAGAGCATGGAGAGAGATGTGGCTAGAGATCACACAGGGCCTCAACCCAAAAGGGCTTAGCTTAAGAAGTGTGGGTTCCATGATCCAGGCTGCAAGGACCCATCGGAAGACGTAAGCATGACAGTGATAGGATCAGATTTTCCACTAAAAAAATCAGCCTGGCTCCAGGGTGGAGGGAGGGGGGAAGACTACTTAAAGTCTGGTCAAGCAGGAAGCTGTTAAAATGGAAGAGAACCTGAACTGGGCAGAGAATGTGGATGGGTAGAGTACAGAGTGTTTTAGGAAAGGGTACCATCAGCCAGGATGAGAGCAAGTTTAAATGTGGACTCTAAGAAAAAAAGAAGGATTATGTTTTATGCTTATATGGCTCAAAATAGAAGGAATATTTCTTTTCCTTAAACAAAGAGAGAAAGCCCCACCTTTTAATGTAGATGTCTTCTTTCTCTTTGTATATGATCTTAGGAAAGAGTTAAAATATTTCTCAACATATGAGAGGATAATTGCTCCACAATCCAAGCATGCAATTTTACAAACTAAATTTGGAGACTTTCAAAAAATATTGATCGCACCTGAAAACATTTAATGAATGCAATTTGGAAACAAGGGCCCAGAGACACCAATTTGTATCAACAGTGCTTAAATACTCCCATAAAAAACACACCCAGAGCCCTGTGAAATCTGGATCACTATAATGTGCTTTCAAGGGAAGGTTTGAAATTTTTAGATGAACGGCTATAATTAGAAATTGAAATTAAATATAATGCACAGGAGGCCTTGCTGTCAAAATAAATCTAAGGAATACGTGATGTCCACTCTCAGACAAGGGCATGCACTTACTCCCTGTATAAACCACTTTTTGCTTTGGGTAACACAGTGTTTTTACTTCTGCATCCAAATGCTAATGGATACCTTTTTTCCCCCCATCTAACTCAGATTTAAAATCTAAACATTTCCACCGACCTGCAAGGCTCCCTGTTTCCTTGCTGGTGTTAACCTCTGTAACCCTCACACTCCCTCATTCCACTCCGGTCAGAGCACCTTGCTCTTCCAGAAACACACCACAGACGTTCCTTCCTCAAGGCTTTTGCATCTACTACTCCCTCTGCCTGGAAAGCTCTGTGTCCAGATATCTATCTGCACCACCAACTCCCTCATTTCCTTTAGGTCCCTCCTTTCTAGGAAGATTTCCTTGACTACACTACATAAAATAGCTCCTGCTCTCAATATTCTCTTGCCCTTTACTCTGCATTAGTTCTCTGTACAGCTCTTATCATCACTCAACAGTCCATGTACTTAACCTGTTTATCACTGCCTCTCTCCAGTAAAATCCAAATGCTATGAAACCATAGGCTGTCACTGATGGATAGCCAGGGAGTGGAATGGTGCCTGGTTCAGAGTAGGTGCTTAACAAATACGTTAAATGAATGATGTTTATTGGAAGTATTTATTAGGTTCTTAGTCAGATGGGCAAGCTGGAGGTTTTCAATGAATTTACCAACCATGTACTATGTGACAGGTGCTGTTCTCTACCTTTCATGAGACAGAAGACCACCCTTGGATCCCTGGATAAACAGAACAGTGGGAGTCAGACAAGTCAGTTATACTTATTGTAAGTTATACTTCAATAAAGCTGGGGGAAAAAAAACAGGTAACTGTAATCCACTCGTTCATTCAACATATATTTACCAAGTACTTAATGGAAGAGAGCTAAGTTTCTTTGCGCGCTTTTTGCGCGCTTTTTATGTGCCAACAGTGTGCAAAGGCATAGAAAGATGCATCTATTATATTTTTTAGAACAACTAGCAAGGTAAATATTATCCCTGATTTAGAACCATGAAACTTGAAGCTTATGAAAGCCCTAGGTTGCCACACTAGTGAAAGAGGAAGACTAGACTAGGTCTAGGTCTGTCTAACTCTGCATTAGTTATTCTGCAAAAAGAACTCGGAGAAAAACCATCTAACTGATTAGTGGGGTCAGAACAGCCTCCCAAACGGAACTAACACCTAAGGTAAACCTTCAAAGTAATATGTTAGAAATGGGTAATAGTGGAGGGTAGGACGTGCTGAGCAGGATGGATAGCATGACATGGTGGCTCAGTGGGTTAAAGCCTCTGCCTTCGGCTCAGGTCATGATCTCAGGGTCCTGGGATCAAGCCCCGCATCCAGCTCTCTGCTCAGCGGGGAGCCTGCTTCCTCCTCTCTCTCTCTGCCTGCCTCTCTGCTTACTTGTGATCTCTGTCAAATAAATATATAAAATATTTTTTAAAAAAGAAGGAAAACTTTCTCTGTTTTCATTAATAAAGTAGGTTAAATTTTGACTCTATGAATTATTGAAATAGAATAAAAAATACGTACACATACCCCCATTATAAACAAGAGCAAAATCAACTTAATATGTGATATAACTCAAATCATGCAATGCAAATAATCAGCATGAAGGAATGATATAAACCCAAGACTGAGGGAGATCTAGTACTCCAGATTCTAACAAAAGAGATGTGATTGCCTATAAACAACATTTTCCATTTATAGCATATAATTAAATAACTTATGTGGCAATTAAATTACATGCCAATTAAATAGAATTGCAAGCTTTAACAAAACAAGTTAAAAACAAGTGGAAGTTATTACTGAACCACATCAATTGCTTTTTTCCTACTAAGTTGCATTGACATTTAAAAATTAATACCTGTGTTATGCACTTTCTATATTTAGAATATAAGTTTAAGAATTAGGCTATTAAAGGTTTTCAAGCTAAAATTAAATAGGCTTTAGAAGTTTGGATGCTTGTTGCATTCAAATAAAATAACAAAGGAAAACAAATGTTTTAATTGATCAATTTTATTTTTATTTTCTTTAAAATTCCATGTTTTTTCCTCTTAACCATCCAAAGTGAGATTATCTTTGAAGCAAGACAGCAGATACCCAGAGCTGAGCTCTGACAGTATATAAAGCCAATTTTTTCATACTTAATCCAAATGTTAAATCTGCAATTTACAGTTAATGTACCAATATGTTTACATATCTCTGTGTGTTCTTCTGCAATATAGTTTAAACTTCAAATTAAATATATGCACATAATACACATGTGTGTATGTGTGTGTATAATACTTGGGATACAGCATTATTTGTAATAATACTTGATGAACAAGTATTATTTCTGGGAGATGTACTTCTGCCTTGTTTGTGTTTGCCCAGGGTTATATTGCATAACTGGGACTTTATATGCTTCAAAGAGTTTAGATAAACACTGGCCAGAATTACGGGAGTTAAATATATACATACACACACACACACACACACACACACACACACACCTCAAGGTATGTAAAAACATGCACTTGGAGCACTTGAAACTCCTTTGTATACCTGTCTGGAGAAAAAATATAAATAGTATACACACACACACACACATGCACACAATATGCATATATATATACATATTTAAACACTGGCCAGGATTACTGGGAGTTAAATATATACATACACACACATATAAATGTATGTGTATATACGTGTGTGTGTGTGTCTATATCTATATCTATATCTATATCTATATCTATATCTATATCTATATATCAACGTATGGAAAAGTATGCACTCAGAGCACTTGAACCTCCTTTGTACCTGTCTGGAGAAAAAATATAAAGAGTATACTAAACCTCTAAGGCTATTACAGTTGGGTTATTTGAAGTACCATTTTCCCCTCCTCCTGTCTTTTGCCCACTTTCCAATGTACTGAAGAAAACTGAAAAATTATAATAGATCAATTTAAAATATTTTATTTCCTAAAAGCCTTTTTTTGCCTGTTGTAAGGTACAGAACTCCACTCCTTTGACAGGAGAGACAGATAGTTATCTGAATCTAGTTTAAAAAGCTTATGTAAAAAGAAACTGTAATGAAAGGGATACTCTGCTTTCTAAATCCTTGTTTTCTCTCATCCTAGATAAGGCATATCCAAAATAGTTATGTAAAGAAAAAACATAAAATTTATCTTTATGGGAAAAATAAAATAAAAAAGTTCAAAAATACATATTCATCTAAATATAAATGGCACTATAAATAGAACTTGATGTAGCAAAGTTTACAGGTAGGAAAACCTAATGCATCATTATACTCCCTCACTCCTCAAACACTTGAATGCCTGTCCTCTACAGCACTGTGTTAGGTTTTAATTCCTCACCTCAAGAAGCTTAAATTCTACTTACACAAAAAAGTTCAATCAAAAGATGAAAATATTTATTCCTCCTGATTAGCAACTGCTTATCATTCTAAGCTTCAGTCATTTCACTTTCCTTCCCACATGTGGTTTATAGCCATTTGCTTTCATTAGTGGTTTGAGTGACATCTGATTCATAGCTGCTCCCACATTCTACCTACCTTCCAGAGGGAAAAAAGCCTTGCTCATCTTCCAAATACTTCCCACGGGGATATATAAAGATCATCTCATAATTAATCAAACACTTAATGTCTGAGTGTCTCTGGAGAAAGGGTAATAAATGGGGCATAGATGGCATGAAGGAGCAGGCAGGAAGTTCTGGGTTTGAAGTGCAAAGGAGAGAAGGCGCGGCAGCACACGCTGTATTTGCCTGGCTAGAGCTTGGGTAGATGAAGTGAAGTGGTCCCATAAGGTTGGGAACTGGAGGCTGATTATAGGTTTGATGCAGGGTTAGGTTTCACTGAGTGATTCTGTACAACGATGGTGGTTCCCACTAGTTGAGGGTATTCCAGTGATGGCCTGGTGCAACGTGAGGGCTGGTTCAGGCTAAGGGACTGAAGAGCAGCGAGGGATCAAGTGAGTGGAAGGACTGAATGCAGTCAAAGAGCAGGTATAATCCAAATTTTAAAAAAAGGACTTTAAACCACCTTTGCTCTGAAGCTGATTTCTTCACTGTCTTGATCACCTTAGAAAGGTGTGTTAACTTAAATTTCCCCAGTCCTCACCATTCGGGGGGCTGGGAGTGAAGCAAATGAGGTCACAGTAATAGTAATAACACACATTCCATTACTTTAGTGAGTCCAATGTCTGGTCTAAGGCATCCAGCTCCCTGAAAACTCTTCCCCAACTTTTTCTGGGGGACCCAGGGCTGTCTAGACTATGGCTCTTTCACTAGTCCTGTGGTTGCTTCCTTTCTTCTGCACGCCCCCGTCCCCCAGTCAGCCTCTGACAGGCCTCTAATTAAAACGGGCACAGAGCGAGGACCCACTGGTTGCAAATTCCCCATTCCTTGGTAAAACCACAGTGTTTGGAATTTTTACTTTACAAATGCATTCTGAATACATTTGCATGCAGAAGTTAAGGTACATTCTACAAATCAGTGCATAATAAATATTTATTAACTTATTCAATAAATGTTTGCTAAGTTCTTTCCACCAGTGAGGCACAGAGAGGGGTTTAGGAAATGAAAGATAGAGTTCCTTCACTCAAGAAATACACACCACTCTAGTCAGGAAAGCAGGCAAATAATATTTTATTGTTACACTATTCCACTATTCCTTACATTGCAATAGTGTAAGTTGTGCTTTTTTTGTTCCTACGTTTGTGTGGTGGGTGTGTGTGTACCCATCTTCTTCTAAAAAGAATTTAATACCCTAGGCAGAGTGGCAAGCGTTCAGATTTATTCTAGGGGCAGAGAGGAAGGGGACCTAACTCCGATTAAGGGTGGTCAAGGAAGATTTTTCTCTGGGAGGTTATCACATTAGCGGGGCCTGAAATTCTATGTACTGTCTTCATGTCTTTGAGACTGATAAGGCCCTAGAGGCTTAGCTGTGAGCTCCCTACTCTTGGCAGATATGCCCCCACCTGGTGAGAAAGGCTCAAACCGCACCCCCTCCCCAGCTAGTTCCTCTGTCAGCTGGAGTAGCTCCAATCCATTCTGTCCTCAATCCCACACATTAAGGGATTTTAATCAGACATTTTACAAAGATCACTGCGTGGCCAATGGATCCAAAGGCAAGAATAAAGGGCAAGCAGCCAGTGAGAGTGCCAAGAAGGAAAGCCAGGTAGGAAGCAATGAGGGCTGAGACCCAGGCACTGACACTGAGTCAGGTTGTGTAGGTACAAAGACTAGATGCCACTTAAGTCAATGGCCAATGGCCGACAGGATGCAGTACTGGGGATAAGAGAGAGGGAAGAATCGAAAATGCCTACTGGACTTGGGTAGCCAGGTACAAGCTGTCATCATTCACTGAGCCAGGGAAGCATTCAATTCTGGACATACTGATTCTGAGAAGTCAGAGAACATCCACACACTGTCTAGTGGACGGTCCATATGTGGGCCTTAGAACAGGCTGGAGAGAAAGGCTTGAGTGAACAAAGGGGATAGTGATGCCTGGGCTCTGAATTCCAGTCAAAAATAACGTATGGAGAAAAAAAGTCCAAAAGGAAAGCATATCGACATTTAAAAGGTGAGTGGAAGAAGACGTTTACATAGGCAACTGAGAAGGGAGCAGGGGTATCGGGAGAATGTGGTTCTAGAAGTCAGGCTAGGAAAGAATTTAAGGTGTTTCTATGTGTAGGGAGATGATGAGGCTACAGGATTCAGGGAATAATTATGGGAGCAAAGTTCATGAAGAGGCCAGAGCAAAGAGATCCAGGGAAAAAGTAGAGAAATTAATGCTTAATATGCAGGACGGTCATCACTTCCAATGAAACAGGAGATGAAGACAAAAGGATACAAATAAATTTGTAAGTATAAATAGCTTAGTGTTTTCTTCATTGTGAAATAAGAATTCCAAATAAATTGCTACCACTGAGTGGAACAAAACTGGAAAACAGTGCTCCTCATTTAGTTAACCAGCAGGCTGACAATAAGGAGGCAAAGAATTCTAGCAACTTAAGAGTTTTCATTTATGTGGAAATGTAGTTTGATAGACATAAAAGAGGAACATAATCTGAGAAGCACTTAGAAGATATAGTGATAGGTCTATAAACAAGACTTTATGAAACCAGCTAAGAAACCTACTTTGGGATAAAAGAAACTGTAAGACATGTAAAAACCCAAATTACATGGATAAACTGTGAAACAGAATTACAGTGTTAATTCCTAAGCAAAATAATACTTCACCAAATAATACATGGGTACAATTTTGTTAAAATGCATTTGTCACACCCACTAACAGTGCTTTGATTACAAGTGATGCTTACAATTGGATTTCAAATGTGATGCTGCAATCAAAATAAACATCCAAGTCAAATTGATGAGCCCAAGTTCATCTTGGTTTTTTACTAACTGTAAGTTAAATCTGGGAGTTCATTACTAGATATGTACACACAGAGTTCCCCCAAGATCAGACAGTTCTCATCATCTGAAGAATACCTTTTCAAAACAAAATGGGGTATATTCTGAGGACAATGCATTATTTCAAAAACAAGAACAAAGTAAATAAGTCATTACGATCCACTTAATACAAATTTAACACATGCACTGACATTATTTTTTACGGAGCATGTCATAGGAATACATCATCAATTACCAACACAAATAAAAACTAATTCTGAATTTGCAGGCATACAAGTACAGAAGATTCTAAATAAGATAGATGTATGTACTCTGAAACCTAGGAGGTCATTTATTTTGATTTTTTATATTAAATTCTTTAGATCCTAATATGTATGATTTAAGGAAGCATTTCTTCTAAATAAGATTTTGCTGATTTCCTAGAAGTAACTTTTGCTAAAAAATATTTGAAAATGTTGAAAAAATAAAAGTGTCAGGGAGAAATCTTTATAACTCTACTACTAAATCAAAGCCTTCTGATAAGTATTTAACAGGCATCTCCTGAAATGCATAGGTAAACACAATGAACTATAACTGGAATTATACGTATTTTGTATCTGCTTTCTATTTTTTTTAAAGATTTTATTTATTTATTTGACAGAGAGAAAGATCACAAGTAGGCAGAGGCAGGCAGGGGGATGCAGGGCTTGATCCCAGGACCCTGAGATCAGACCTGAGCTGAAGGCAGAGGCTTTAACCCACTGAGCCCCCCAGCCGCCCCTGTATCTGCTTTTTAAACTTAACATTCTTAATACTGTGCCCTGAACATCTTCCCATGTTAGTAGCTATATACCTACATGATATTCTAATAGCTACATCATATATTGTGGTGTGCAAATATCAGCTTCTTAATCACTTAATTGATGAAAATCTGGGTTGTTTCCAATATTTCACTATGATTAGCTAGGCTGCAGTGAAAGCTATCTTGACATATGCCTCTACAGACATGTCCGTCTCATTAGGAGAAATGCCTGTAGTGGAATTAATGGGTCAAGGGGCATCCACATTTTAAACTTAAGACACTGTCTCTCTGCTCTCCAGAAGAGAAGCAATTGTAAACCTCCATCAATAGTCCATGAGTGCCCATTTCTATTACTAATGAGAGTGAACAATCCTTTCCCTAAGTTTGCTGGCTGTGTGCATCTATTCTTGCACGGATTTCCCACTCATTTCCATGTCTTTTGTGGGGGTGTTCATCATTTACTAATTAATTTTAATAATTCTTTTTTTTTAAGATTACTAATTTTTATCTGTTACTACAGATCTTTCTCTACTTTTCCTATTTTGCTCTTTCTTTGATAGTTTGGGCTTTTGAGCAATGATGGAAGGGGCTATTCACCACTCAAGATTATAAAAAAAAGTTCTACTATATTTTTGTTTCATATAATTTTATTTATTATATTTAAAATTTTGAATCATCTCAAAGTCTATTGATGTTATATGTGAAGTAAGATTCTAGCTTATTTTTTTTCCCCAAATGGGTAGCCAGGTCTCTTAATAAATAACCTTTTTCTCCACTTAAAAGCTGTATTTATCACCCCTAAAAGTGAGAAACATTTTTAGACTCTCTTTGTTCCACTGATCTTGGACCGATAATTTATTTTTATTTATTTTTTTAATTTTTTAAAAATTTTTATTAACATATAATGTATTATTTGCCCCAGGGTACATGTCTGTGAATCGTCAGGCTTACACATTTCATAGCACTTAACATAGCACATACCCTCCCCAATGTCCACAACCCAGCCACCTCATCCCTACCTTCCCTCCTCCCCGCCGCCTCCCAGCCACCCTTAGTTCGTTTCATGAGTCTAGGAGTCTCTTACGGTTTGTCTCCCTCCCCATCCCTTCCTGTTTCATTTTTCTCCCCCACCCCCCCAAACTGCCGCCTTGCCTCTCAAATTCTTCATATCAGAGAGATCATATGATAATTGTCTTTCTCTGACTTGTTTCGCTTAGCATAATACCCTCTAGTTCCATCCACGTCGTTGCAAATGGCCAGATTTCGTTTCTCTTGATGGCTGCATAGTATTCCATTGTATATATACACCACATCTTCTTTATCCATTCATCTGTTGATGGGCATCTAGGGTCTTTCCATAGTTTGGTTATTGTGGACATTGCTGCTATAAACATTCGGGTGCACGTGCCCCTTCTCAACCGATATTTTAATAACTCTAACTTGGGGGAAAAATTTCATGTCTGCTGAGACTTGTTCCAACCTTTTTTTTTTTCTTCCTCTTTCTGAATTGTCTGGTTACTTGCCCATTTTTTTTTTCAAAAAAAAATAATAAATAAGAAGAAGCTTTAGAAAACATTTTTTCAAGTTTCTAAAAAGTCCTATTGAAATTTTGGTATGAATTACTTTGAAATTTCAGAGTATTAGGGAAAAATCTGTACACGAATCTGACCAAGAAATCTTTGAGTATTATGTCCCCCAAGAGTTTTGCAGTTCTCTTTTTAAAGGTCCTGTACGTTTTTTGTAAATTTGGTCACTTATATTTCACAGCTTTTAAAATTGGTAATAGTAGTACTTCTATTGTGCATAGACTGTTTTTCCATTATATTTTCTGAGCATCAGGTTTATATTAATCTTTGCATATTTATTATGTAATTGGCTACCTTTCTGAACTCATTAGTAGTCTTTTTTTGTTGTTGTTTTCATAAGGACTTTTTTCCCCCAAATACATTTATTCTATTTTTTCAGTGTTACAAGATTCATTAGTAGTCTTTCCATTTGTTTTCTTGCCTTCTCCAGATCTTGAATAATATAACGGCAAATAATGATTCTTCTGTATGCTCCCTTTCAATATCTGTATGTGTGACTTTTAAAAATTTTAAAGGATATGTCTTATTACTAGTAGTTTCCATTAATTTCGCTAGACCTAATAAAAACTGTCAGTAAATAAACTTAGCTCTTTGGTTTAGTTCAGGCAAGTTTTCTTTAATTATTGCTTCTTTCATTTTTCTGTGTTCTTTGGGATGGCACACATACAATACAAAAATTGTATTTTTCTTTTTCTTTCATTTGCTATATCTTCATTTTTTCTTTTTTTTTTTCCTGAGTGATCAAATTTTTTTGAGTGTGATCAACCATATGACCTACAAAGTTTTCAGTAGTGTCAGTTATGCTGATTTGTTCCTCCTCTAGGAATTTGCTTTTGGAATTTCATTTTATTTTTTTCATATTTCAGGATGCTCCCTTTTCATTCCTTCTTCCGATCTCAATTTATTCCCTCTTTATGGCTAATAAAAATGAAAGTAATTATTTAAACACTCCTTTGTGCAAGCCAGAGCACTAAGTACCTCACAGACTTTAACTTTCTTACTTCCTACAAACGCTGAGGTAGATATCACTCCCATGTTATGTGTGAGGAAACTGGAACTCCAGAAGACGAGGTAATTTGCCCAGGACTCCATGACTGGTCAGCAAGAGAGCCAGGATTTAAAGCAGGTCTTCTGCCTCCATAACCCATGCTTTTAACAACCCTGTTTTCACAGGCCCATGGCCTCCCCTTGTTCATAGAGGAGTCCGGGTCCTTTCAGATCCATACCTGGAATGAGGCGGCCTCCTAAGTATCTGTGTCAATTCCAGTGCCTGCTGGACTAAGGCAGGAGCATCTTCTGCTCCAATTCTTAGATGATCTGCTTAGCTAATTGCCACAGTCAAATGTTCTTTGAACAAGCGTTATACACTCTCAGCATCTGCTACAATCTAGGGATCCTCCACCCTCCATCCATTTCCAAGACTTCATTGTGGTGACTGTATATCCAGGAGTACAGAGTGCCCCTCACTCCTGAATCTGCAGTTGTACCAAAAATTGAAACCTGTCATTTCCATGATGCAGGTGAAAGAAAGGGGCTGAGGAATACTGCAGGGGTGGGCACAGACCTCAATTCTGGCTAGCTCAGTTAGCAACAGGGACTTGATTTTCCAGATGGTGTAGCTTCTGTGCCCTGAGTTAGTGGCTGAGTTGGGGTTTCTTCTTCCTAACTTCTCTCCAGCTAATTTGGATCAATGAATCAAAGGATGGGCACTGGAGTTAATATAAATCCCCAGTGGATTCTGGCACAGGATTTCCTCTTTAGTTTGTAGTACTGTTATAATCTTTGTGCGTATTTTTGCATGCAGCTGGGAAAGGATAACCAGGGACTGCCAACCTCTGGAATGTTTGACACTTTGACAAGCATTTGTATCCCGCAGTGGGTTTGAGATTTAGACTCACTCTTACAGAGCATACATGGGCTGTCCCATCAATACCTAGCAGCCTGACTCTAGACCAAAGTGAATCCAGATTTCTTTTCCTGATTCCTGACGTTTCTGGGCTCTTTTCTTGGATGTAGGAAGTTCCCCAAATATGAGCTATTCCTCAAGTCCTGTGGATTAGTAATATCATCCTATGACAATTTTTAAATGATATATTTTTAAAAAAATCACTATGCTAAAAAATGGCAGTGTTGGAAAAAGAATTAAGGTTTGAGCTGAGGTGTTTTCCCATCTGCAAGACGTAGCTGAGGAGGCAGAGAGAGGAAGGTCAAAGCGACCCAGCAGGTTTGTTTATTCTTGAGTGTTATCTTGCACAGAAAAAAATGCTCTTTACACTGTGAATTGTGGAACGCGCGCATAGCCCCTTGCCTCAGGAAAGCTAAGCTAAGGACATTATAAAATGTTACCACCACACCACCATTTTTCCCTCTTCAGAAGCATGCACATGTTATTTTGCACTTCTATGGCCAAAACTACTGTAGATGGAGGCAGCTAACAAATGCATCAAAAATATTAAACATGTAATTAGAAATCCCAAGCTACACTAAGAGCCCCTCATCTGTGTCCCTATGTCACATTCTTGTGATAATTGGTTTTATGTATTAACATAATATTGCCATGTTTCATTTACATGTTTACAAAGAGTCACTGGGTGATTTTAGGTAGATTATCCTCAATAATGCAGGTGGGCTTCACTCAACAGGTTGAAAGCCTTCAGAATGAAAACTGAGGTTTCCCAGAGAAAGAATTCTGCAATATAGAAACCCTGCTAGCCCACCTTATTGATTTAAACTTATCAGCTCCCATAACTATGAGAAAATTCCATAAATCTTTTTATACATACATGTGTGTATGTGTATGTGTATAGGAGGCTATGCCCATACAGAGAAAAACAATAACAAAAATAACAATCAAACTTCATTTCCTTGCACATGACATTGATGGCAAGATTTCTAAGTTATCATCCCTTTATTTAGTTTCGATAAGGCCTTCCAGCACAGAAGACTGTTAGAAATTAACCATTAGGAATTATGTAAAAGAGATATAAGGCAAGTATCATAATAAAGACCAAATAGATGAACAAGTTTTATTTTTCTACAGAATTTACTGCAAGTTACCACGTAATGAAGACAAAAGCAGATCACTCTTCATGTGTCAAATTTGTTTAGTAATTTAAATAAAAACATATGACTCTCATCACACAGATAATTCTTAATCTACTTTGAAAATCAAATCAATCAAGAAGTATCTGTCAGGAGACTCTGTACCTACCTATCTTACTACACCAAAAATAAAGCTGCTCTTTTCACAGAATATATGGATAATGAGTAATCAACCATCAACACAGCTGATGTTCTAATATTTGGGGAAATACTGCAAAAATTTATCTAGACATTATTTATCTTGCCCTTGCAAGAGACTTGCAGATCCAGATGAGAGAAGTTTAGAAAAGGGGTCTTATTTAGTCCAGAAAATCTTCAGTGTCTAATACAGTTCTGAGCTAATCAGATACTAAAGAACCTTTACAAGGACAAGTAGGTTTGGAAATTACACAGCCTCATTTTGAATTAGCTTGCTTTAGTCAAAGGTATGGAATTAATGATCAAGTACCAGGCATTTCTGTAATGCACTCAATGCCAAATGACTACTAACATTCTACTTCCTACTATGATGACTCCTTGATTCAAGGTAGGTGGGAGGCAGAAAGAATATTATGAGCTATAATATAAACTGTACTCCAATGTCCACATCTCTAAAGATAAATCTTGTTTTTTAACATGAGAAACTCACTGAATCAAATAAATGCTGATTAGAGCAAAAGTAGTGTGAGTAAAACTGGGGCAGGAACCCTCTTACCGCATAGGAAAGACATGAAAGAATTAGTCATTCTAAGAGGAGAATCATTTTCCCACTAGCCCCACTGTTATGGATGATATTTTTGTGAGCCTGGGCCACCTTCTCCAGCGAATACTGAGAACCTATTACAGGTCTCAACCAACCAATTTCCATTCCGGCTTGAAGGCCCGCTGCAAATTGCCTAAATTCCTCCTAAGTGAAAGAAAAAGGTCTTTTTGTAGAAGAACACATGACTTAATTTTCAGAAGCATTAACATTTTCAGATTCTAAGAGTCAGAACATAAACAGTTCCTTACAAATATGTGGCTTTTGTCATTTGTCCAGAACTACAGAAAAAGTATAGTTTTCGGGGCACCTGGGTGGCTCAGTGGGTTAAAGCCTCTGCCTTTGGCTCAGGTCATGATCCCAGGGTCCTGGGATCGAGCCCCACATCAGGCTCCCTGCTCAGCGGGAAGCCTGTGTCTCCCTCCCCCATGGCCCCTGCTTGTGTTCCCTCTCTCACTGTCTCTCAGTCAAATAAATAAAATCTTGAAAAAAAAAAAAAAAGAAAAAGTAGTTTTCTATAGAGTAACCATAAGTCCAATTTGCCTGAGGCAGTGTCACTTTGTAAAAACCCTATTGTCCTGAAGTAATTACTAATAGTATCTCCTTTCTCTCTCAAAAGTGTCTTGCCTTGGAAAATAAATTATATCGCCCCCCACCCCAGTTATCTTGCAGTGACTAATCCTTAACATACCCATCCAGCCAGATAACTAAGTTTAACATCTATTGGAACTGTCAGTCTACCTGACTAGGCAAACTGTATCAATGTTTAAGTTATCAAAATCAAGAGTCTCTTCTTTTCCTACCTTAGTCGATGAATAGAGAGCAACTCCAATTATACTAGATTCCTTTGCCATGGTGTCCCGTGGGTTTATTTCAATAGGACCTCTGCTGCCAACAACCTAGTAAGAAAAACAACTTGTCTATAGTTAAAGATTACTGAAAAATAGTATTAAATTATGGTAAAGCCTCACAGTGGTAAAGAACCAAAATACTTACTATTACTCGTCCTCCATATGACAGAAGATTCAAATCATTACTAAGATTGACATTAGCTAACATTTCAATGATCACATCAACTCCTTTTTCACCAACAGATTTCTATGTTATAAAAAAAGAATAAAGAGTAAGATAAGAGAACAAGTAAAAATACTGTAAAACAGTTATCACAGGTCCATATATTACAAAAATAGGTTTCAAAAGACATAAAATGCTACATTTTTAAGACTAATAACACTAATTTTTAAATGATCTAATTACATAGTATTGATGTAATTCCAAGGGACCAGTCACAATATCTAAAGTGATAGATTTATACTAAATAAATTTCAAGTGCTTTGACTCAACTTGACTATAAAATACTTTTTCCTCAGTTGATTCAAAATGTATTTTCACAGAGAAGCAAACAAATCCCAAATCCCAAAATGGCTTCCACTTTTGTTAAAAAACAAAAAAACAAAAGAAGAAAATCATTGGCTGTCTGGTGTTGCAGAATTTTTTGTGTATGCATTCAGTTTTGTCCCAAGTGGTTTACAATCAGTTTGGCATACTACTTCTTTCCTTTTGGGTTTTCAGAGATGTTGGTTTGCAACATCCAAAACTGGCTTTTCTCTTAAATAAGTTATACATACATACATACCTCATACTCATTTTATTTAACCAAAAAAAAAAAAAAAAAAGGAATACCAGTGTCAGGCATTTTTAAGTACTGCAAATTCAAAGATGGACACACAGAACTCAAAAAAATCTAGGGAGAAAGACGGAAACATATGGCTATGATGGGGTGGGCTAAGTGCTGCCATAGTGGAAATAAACTATAGGTTATAGAGAAAAACAAAGCTCTAACTCTGATCACCTGTAATGATCAGAGAAGGTTCCACAGAGATGAGACCTGGACACTGAGGAACAGGAGTTCCTTAAGCAAAAAGGAAGGAAGAAGAGCCAGCAGAAACTACACCTGAGGCAGAAGAAAGAGAAAACAGAAGACCTATGGACTCAGAGTCCCAGTCTGGATTAGAAAGTAGCCCAGTGGAGCTGGGGCATGTGTTTCAGAATGCGGGGGGTTGGGGGGGGGGGGAGTAGAGAGGCGACCGTCAACTGGGAATACACACCGAATGCCATGTATAAGGATAGAGACTTTGGGGAGGGGGGGAGTAGAGAGGTGACCATCCACTGGGAATACACACCGAATGCCATGTTAAAGGGTATAGACTTTTGGGGGCAGGTGTTCATTAATTAATTTTTGTGTTAGACATTGTTTTAGACACTGAAGGTGCAGCAGAAAACAAGAAAGACAAAAATTCCTACCCTCATGGAGCTTCCATTCTAGTTATTTCTGGAGTTTTTTTGTTTTTTGATTTTTTTTTTTAAAGGAGGACCAAATAATTCTGGAAACTATGAAGACAGAAGGGGCTACTAGGTCAGTTATAAATAACAGACAAAGCTGCAGAAGATGAGGACTAAACTAAGTCACAGCAGAGACAAGAACAAAGAGGGAGACATATTTGAAAGGGCACATCAGAGTGGAAACAGAGAGGGAGGTGACCGACCTGAAGGGTAGGAAGGAGAACAGTGATTAAAAGATAGGAATAAATAGTGAAACGCGGGTCTGTCTCGGATGCACAGATGAGTGGCCAAATTCAGCAGGCTGACGGCACGAAGGAAGGGAACACAGGCCAGAGACAGTGCTGGAAATCAGCAGGATGTGGGCACAAACAGAAGCCACAGGTATAGATGAGACCGATTAGGAGGAAGGTCTAGCACCAGGGAAGATATGAGACTAAGGGGAAAGGTTAAGGAACAGCAACATGTAAGTGATGTGAGGAGGAAGGGGACTGAAAATGAAGTCAGGGAAGTGAGAACCAGCTTCCAGGAGATGTGGTCAGGATCAGCTGCTGCCAAAAAAAAAATCACAGGATGAAGACTAAGACCAAAAGCAGCAGATGGGTAATTAGAAGCTCACCGATGACCTCTGACAAGCAAAATGCAGTGGAAGGTGATGGGAGGTTAAGGAAATAGTGAGTGTACTCACTGCTCTTTCAAGAAGTATTGGTGGTAGAGGGGTGGAGGGTTTGAAAAAAAGGTTAAGGGAATGATTTGGAGAATGAAAGAGACTTAAGCAAAAGGACCTAGAAGAAGAGAAAGAAGCCACAAGATTCAGGGTCTTAAAGTTATATTTCTGCAAAATAAAAACATATTCTTAAAATAACTGGCCATTTTTCATCTTTGTAAATACTCTTAGATGATGGTATCAGGAGTGAATATTCAATTAATTCTAGGTTTACCAGACATACACAAAGGAATAGCTTTACTCTGTTTTTTGGCAAGATGATTTAGTGCTAATAAATAAACTCTCCCTTATATTTTCCTCAATTTGTAATGGCTGAGGTTACACAGTGATCAGTACCTGGAAAATTTTAAGTCTTTCTCAACATAAGCAAGTAATCTGAGCTTTAGCAAAGTAATCAGTGTTTAGTCCATTGCTACTACAGTGCAAAGAGAGAACTTAAGAATCTGCTTGAATTTTGCTCTAACAATGGAATATATGCAACGCCTAACTAAAGCCTAACTCATTGCTCTGGATGAGGTAATGATTATTCTTTCCTCCATGGCATCCAATTAACAAATCAACTTTTTTCCCTAGACTACACACAGCCAGTTTGTAATCTCTAGGTACCTCGCCTTCCACTGAAAAATTACACCAACAGATATTATGTCAAGAAAACCTCGTGGTTGGGGCACCTGGGTGGCTCAGTGGGTTAAATCCTCTGCCTTCGGCTCAGGTCATGATCTCGGGGTCCTGGGATTAAGCCCCGCATTGGGCTCTCTGCTCAGTGGGGAGCCTGCTCCACCCCCCCCCCCCCCCCCCCCCCCCCCCCCGCTCTCTGCCTGCTCTCTGCCTACTTGTGATCTCTCTGTCAAATAAATAAATAAAATCTTTAAAAAAAAAAAAAGAAAAAGAAAACCTCGTGGTTGCCAGAGGCAGGGGATTGGAAGTGGGTGAAATGGGTGAATATGGTCAAAAGGTACAAACTTCCAGTTATAAAAAAAATAAGTCATGGGAATGTAAAGTACAGTATGGCAACCATAGTTAATAATACTGTACACAGATCTAAAAGTTGTGAAGAGTAGATCTTAAAAGTTCTTATCAGAAGAAAAAAAATTTTCTAACTATGTATAGGGATGGATGCTAATGAACTTATTGTGGTGATCATCTCACAGTATCTACAAATATCAAAAAAGGGGGAGGCACCTGGGTGGTGCAGTCTGACTCTTGGTTTCAGCCCAGGTCATGATCTCAGGGTCATGAGATCGAGCCGCATACCTGTCTCCACACTTAGCCTGGAGTCTGCCTGAGTATCTCTGTCCTCTCCCTCTGCTCCTCCCCTCTGCCACACTCGCTCTCTCTATCTCTAAAATTAATAAATAAATCCACTGACAGATGAATGGATAAAGAAGGTGCAATATATCTACAATGGAATATTACTCAGCCATCAAAAAAATGAAATCTTGCCATTTGCAAAGACGTGGATGGACCTAGAGGGTATTACACTAAGTGAAATCAGAGAAAGACAATTAGCATATGATCTCACTCATATGTAGATTTTAAGAAACAAGGCAGAAGATGATAGTGGAAGGAAGGAAAAAAATGAAACAAGAAGAAACCAGAGAGACAGACAAAGCAGAAGAAACTCCTAATTATAGGAACAATCTGAGGGTTGCTGGAGGGTGAGGGGTGGAGGGATGGGGTAACTCAGTGATGGACATTAAGGAGAGCACGTGATGTACTGAGCACCGGGTGTTGTAAGAAAATGATGAATCACAGACTTGTACCTCTGAAACCAATAATACACTATATGGTAATTGAATTTAAATAATTAAAAACAAAACAAAATAAATAAATCAAAAAAAAAAAGAACACCTCAGGGCTCTAAATACAAAGCTGTGACTTTACTTAAAATGTGACTACATTAAAGAGTACCAATTTTTATAGCTATAAGACTCTGGAAAGGCCTGGTTTTCTTTGATAAACGTAAACAACACAGATGAGAGAAAAGGTTTGAAAATAAGATATCTCAGTGTTTTAATTTACTAAAACTGTAAAACACACATAGACATAAAAAAAAGCAAACAACTATAAAGAGTGGTTGATAAGAAAAAAGAACTTACAAAAAAAAGTTAAGTCTCCCAAGAAATAAAATCTACTTTTATAAAACTGCAGAATAATTTTACCTTGATTTTATCAATATAATTGAGTTCTCTGTGATTGAACACTTCATGGGCTCCATTTTGCAAAACAATGTTTTGTCCTTCCTCAGTACCAGCTGTGCCCAAAACCTTTAAGCCATAAGCTCTGGCAATTTGGCATGCTGCTAGTCCAACCTGAAAAACAAAATATAAACACCTAGTTTTAGATTCTTTGCATCCCTGCAAATATTTATTAAATACATGTAATTAACTTAAGGTTCTTCTAGGTCCTACCCTATCCTTAAAGAAATTTGAGTCTAAAGGATATAAGAACAATAGCTAACTTTTATTGGGCATTTATGATGTGTCAGGTACCACACAAAATACTTTCTATGTATTGCTTTATTTTATCCTCACAATAAGCCTTGGAGGTAGATATTATTATTGTCCATATTCCACAGATGAGAAAACTGAAACTTATAAAATACAAGTAATCTGACTAGGTCATAGAAATGGGAACATGGCCAAATCACAGAGCTGGATCAATTTAGTCTGTAGAGCTTGAGTTTTTTTAAACACTGCATCAAAATGCTTACTTAGCACCTACTTTGTCCAAAGGTAAGGGGTTTAAAGACATTCAAAACTTGCTCACTGACTTCACACTTTAATAGTACATATAAAATGCTAAATCACAAATGTGACACCATTTAAGTAGAATAGACAGGTATATGAGCAAATTAATTCATTCATCCATATGATGACCATTTATTGAGTGTTTACTATGTGCTAGACATGGCACTTCATGTAACAAACATATTCTGAGAAAGGGGGAAATAATAAACACACAAACAAGTAAATGAATAAAATAAAATCAGACAAGTGCTATGAAAAAAAAACCCCAGCCAATAGGAGACAGGGAGAGGGACTAGTGGGGTCACAAAGAAAGGCCACTCTGAAGAGATGAGACCTGAGTCAAGTGAAAGGTGAGCCGTGTGAAGATCTGGAAAGCCTGGTGAAGAACACTGTAGGCAGAATGGTCACGGCTCACCTGGTGACATGGGAATGAGCTTGGGGCACTCAAAGGACAGAAAGAAGGTCAACGTGGCTTGAGGGCAGGGCACATGGGAGACAGTGCAAGATGTGGGCAGAGGGGCATGCATTCACTCTGAAAATGCTGAGCTGTATTTGCTCACTTAACTGAGGATATGCAGTAATTAGCTGAATATGCATGTGGACTTGGGAGCGTCCAGAGCTGGAAATATAAATTTGAGATTCATCACTTTATAGATGGCATTTAAAGCCACGGACTGCATGAAATCACTAGATCACTATATACACGTGCTTCAGATAAAGGAGAAACAAAAGCATATAAGGAATACAGACAAAAGCAATTTTTTAAATTGCAGGACTAGGAAACCTATGTTTGGTTACAAGCCACATGAATGGTACAGGTAAGTGTCACATACATTTAGAGCAGGGCTTCTCAAACTTAGCACTACTGACATTTGGGGCTGGACAATTCTACGTTGCAGGGGCTAGCCTATGTTTTGAAGGATGTTCAGCAGCATGCCTGGTATCCACCCACTAGACACCACAGCCCCTCCACCCACGGGAGGGGGTGACAACCAAAAATGTCCCCAGACACTGCCCCAAATATTCAAGGGGGAGATGGGATGATGCCAAACCACCCACCCCTCAGTGATAACCAATGATTTAGAGGAAGATAAAATCAATATGGATTGGGCATGACAGAAAAGAATTAAAAAGAAAAATGATGATAGAAACTGATTAAAATTGTAATAGAATCACAGACTCCCAGGCCTGAAATAGACTGTGAAGATCGTATGGCATATGGGAGTGACGAGCCTGAACTCAGTTGGGTTTTGGCAGGGATCTGTTTGATTTAACCAAAACAAACAAACAGATGCTTGGGACTCCCTGTCTCATGAGTCAGAGAGACATTCAATTCCATGAAATACAATATAGGACGGAGTTAGCACTATTGATTTTTGCTACTTTAAATTAAAAAAAAAAAAAAAGGCCTCTAATAAAACTACATCTGAACTAAAAATTTAATGTAAATATATCTCCTTATGCTCTACTTTGAAGAGGCATTTAAGAGCTGTTCTGAAGGTACTGTTTATGCTCTTCTTGTCAACAATTACACCAGCAACAGTACTCCAATAGATTATACCATTATGTGTCAACTATTTTTCTTCTATTTACTTTGCTCCCACTAAAATAGGGCACTCCCTACCAACATATCTGGATAACAGCTGTGTTCTTCAATTCCACACCTTTTTAAATACACAACGTAATCCCAGAGGAATCTGAATTAAATGAGGACAGAAAGTACAAACAGAAGCAAGACAAAACCCAGTACAATTTCCCTCCGGTAGGGCAGGGAGGATCAGAAGTGCTTCTCACACCAGGCCGCCAGCCTATCCCTGCTAGCCAAGGATTTAACAAACTCAGCCAGCTCAGAGAACAGTGTGGATTTTGCCTTAAAAAAAAAAAAAAAATTTAAAAATGATGATGAAGTGGCTAGGCTTTTTACAAGGGTAAAGAGAATAAAAGGAGATTTTCTTTAAATTCTTCTCTCCCCTTCCTACTGAAACCTCTTCCTTTTACACAGAGCTCCAGGTTAGCTCTCTGAAAGCCAAAGCAATTTAAATAAATGCAAGTATGACAGATCCTTTAGTTATTTTGGGTTAAATTTAATTTAACCCAAAAATAGCCTCTTTGGTGAAGCTAAGCAATGGGAAATTTTGACGAGGCAGATCTGTCATATTTTCTCAAGCCCCCAAAAGACAATCTTGGTCTTTTTAGTAAATACTCTGATCTGTGAAATCCTGCAGCACAGATCTGTTGGAGGAAGACAGGAGGCTAAGTGTGGAACCTTGTGCTTCATCTATTTAAAGTAACAGAAACACAATGGGCTGAAGGCTCTGTACTACCTGGCCACCTTTAGAGACAATTCCACATTTTCAGGATGCCATTCATTATTCCAGGAACAATGTGTCATTTAACAGGTTACTCCTTTCAACTACTCTGAGGAATACAGGAAGCTCTGAGAGGGTTAACCAGCTTCCTCAAGGTGAGCCATCTAGCCCCAGGCTCTGTATTTTAAAAAACTGTGAAATCTCATCTCCAAAATTTCTAAAGCCTCTGCGTGCAGGATAGAGGTCATGTGGATTTCTTGTTAAATTCCAACCTCAGAGCTCTAACTTTTCCTTTAAGCTCCTCAGAGGCAGATTGACAGCCGGTTTCTTGAAGAAGCTTCTGACAGCCCTGTGTTGGGTTATTTTACTGAAGGGCTTATTTTAAAGTTCTCAGTCCCCTCCCCCACTCACATTAGCATTTTAAGCCACGGGTTGTGGTGTTAAGGACACAGCTGTACCCCGAGTATTCCATGATTGTCATCAAAGCACAGCAGGCGAGCATCAGAAGGGAGATAGAAGGCCCTGAGAATTCAGTGTGGCTTTGCAGCGCTGTCTGGGGTGACATAGGTAAAGCTTTAATGAGCCTTAGTTTCCTTATCTAAGGGAATATGGAATTAATATTAACTTTAAACAACTGTTTAAAATTCTAAATAAATACTCTTATATGCTACTTGAAGGCAAAAACAAAGCCAGTCTATTTTGGTCCGCACCTGACACTGGTGGAAAACCCAATACAGACATTTTTAATGGGGTGATCTGTTGAATGTATTAACCAAGAAATGTTAAACTAATGACGAGGAATCACCTTCAGAAGACAGCATTTACAGAAGCTTTACTACAGAGAGGAGTATCTTTATTAACTACAAATATTGACTATATTCATTAACTTGGCATTTTAAAATGACTGAAAAGAAATATAATGTGAAACCCACACACATAAGCTCCTTTAAGTATAAACTTAAAAATAAACAAATACTTACTCCTCCACTAGCCCCATGAACCAGAACACTTTCTCCAGCTTTCACACGGGCACTGAAAAACAAGACAAGGGTTCATCACCTCACTTCGAAGATAATGAAGCTCAGGTGTTTGTCATCCTTAAGGAAATTCTACCCTCAGTTCAGCTAACACTTCCCCAAACAGGAAACTCATTCTGTTCTACAGCCTAAAATATTCTCCAAGCTTCACAGGATCAAATGAGGGTTCTTCAGAGTCATAAACAAAGTAAAACATAAAATTCCTTTGTTCATTCAACAAACATTTAATGGGAACCTTTTATGTGCCAGGCACAGTGCTGGACGCTGGTAGCACATCAGGGTGCTACCTTCCCTCTGGAAGGCTACAGTCTTTGGAGGTACATGAAGTGAAACAGTCAAACCTAGAGAACCTGGAGTCTCTCGTTCATTCCCACAGAAAGTGTCTCAAAAAAGGGTAATGATAGCCCAGTCCTGATTCTGTGACCCAGGGTAATGCCCAAGGAAACACAGAAGTTAGATGATTTAAGAAAACATTTTTCCTTCTCCATGCCTTTGAGCATTAGGTCGCACAGTCTAAGCCCACGTTTCGGAGAGCAATGCTGAATCTGCAGTGGTACGAGAGTAAGAAATATGATCAATCCTGTCCCAAAGGTTTCCATGTTACACCAAAAAATGTCTAGATCCTTCAGTGAAATGGCATACTCTTCCTACTTCTGGTTCATCCGACTACTTTTCCATTATACTGAAAATAAGGCACATGCAGCAAGACAGACAGGAGATGCTTTATTATTCCAGATGGACAAGTGCTAATGTCCCAATCCAGCAGCTGTTCTGTGATCCGGATCTGATTCTTAGGGAGGATCTCTTACTTCCTAGAACAATAGGGGTGGCCACACTGAACAGACTTTATGTTCAATCTGGGAATAAGAACACAATGATCCCGAGTCATGCTCGAGGCTGTGTGCCGACAGCTTGACAAATGGCAATTATGAGCAGTAAGTGAAGCTTCTTCCAATACTCCTGTTTAGAAATAAGGGGACTGAGGGCAGTGAGTTAAATGGAGAGTCTGAAATGATAAACTAAGATAACTATTACCAAGACTTTGACATTTTATTTTCTTTCTTTCTTTCTTTCTTTATTTTTTAACATTTTATTTACTTGACACAGAGAGAGAAAGAGAGAGATCACAAGTAGGCAGAGAGGCAGGCAGAGAGAGAGGGGGAAGCAGGCTCCCCGCTGAGCAGAGAACCTGATGCAGGGCTCAATCCCAGGACCCTGAGATCATGACCTGAGCCGAAGGCAGAGGCTTTAACCCACTGAACGACCCAGGTGCCCCCCTTTGACATTTTAAAAGGTAAAATGTAAATGTAAGGGAGTAGGATTACCAATATACTATGCGATATGAAATACTTTTCCCAATAATAGTTCTTTTAAGAATCTTACAAACAACTCCACTAAGAGCACATTCTACTAAACCCCTGGGCCTGGGGTAGGTGGTGAAAAAGCAAGCTAACCCTCTCCCGGATCCCACTTCCAGGATCCTTCCACCCTTGCACGGAGTCATTGTGATGGTTAATTTTATGTGTCAACTTGGCTGGGCCATGATGGGGCCAGAAGTTGATTAAACATGATTCTGAATGTCTCTGAAGGCCCTCATCCAATCAGTTGAAGGCCTTAAGATAACAAAAACTGACTTCTGGAGCAAGAAGGGTTTCTGCGGGTAGATTGCCTTTGAACTTGAACTGCAGTTCTTGCCTGGGTCTCCAGCCTGCCAGTTTACCCTATCAGACTTTAAACTTACCAAGCCTCCACAAATCAATCTCTCTCCCTCTGTATATATGCACGTACTACGTACATACGTACGTACACATTCTGTTGGTTCTGTCCCTCTGGACAGCCCCGACAAATATGGGCATCTCCCCCCGGGGCTCACAGCAGGGGCTCGAGCCTTGGCCGGGCAGTCCATGCTGCTGTTCCACACTTCCTCCCAGTCACTGAAGATTGGTACCAGGGACAAAGGCTTTCTCTTCCACCCCAAAGTCAGCCCTAATCTAACAGATTTCAACATTCTCTGGGAAGAAAACCATGAATCACAATTCCTGAATTCTCCCCTGAATTCTCTCCCAAGATGGTAGAGAATTCTGCTAACCACTAGTAACCACTCCCAACCACTCTATTGGAGAAATATCAGACTCTAATAACCAGTGCTATGACAGTAATCTCCTAATTCTATAAGCCCATATTCTCTCAGTCTTTTCTCCAACTTCCCAGAGATTGCTGTCTCCGGATTGCTCAATTTCTGCCTGCTAGTTGCTCCTGGCTCCGTTTCCTGCACTAGCCAGCCTGGACCTCATGGTAAGTTACCCTGACTCCTCTCTCTCCATCGCCTGTGCTCTCATCTCCTTCACGCTACTCCATTATGCCACTGATACTCCAGTCCGGGATTAATGTTAAAATCTAACTTCCTTGATAATCTATCCAAATGGCAAAGTATTATTTAAAAAAAATTACGTGACCAAATGCATTTTGGTGCCACTTCAATCCTGATTTTCAAAAGATCACTTTGCCTCCCATTTCATGATGAAGAGTGAAGCAATCTCACGAGTTCCTTCAACACTCCACCTCTTCCTACCCACAAACTTTTCCATAGTTACACCATCTTTACCTCTTCTAGGGTTAGCAGAAGGGCTGTCCTTTTGATGTCTGAAGCCAATCTCTCCACATGTGTCCTTCGTCTTTCCATCCCACCATCTGCCCTCCACCTTCTCTTCCAAACCTTCCATTGCTCCCTCCACTAGATCTTTCCTCAGATATTGACATATTCAACTCCGTCTAACCTTTTGTCCTCACAAACTCCCGAGTACTCTTCTACTTCCTTCTCCCCAACTATCTCCATTCGAGGAACCCAATTCCACCTGTTTCCTCAGCCCACTCACTCAATCAAGCTTCTGTCCCACCGCTCTACTAAAAGTGACCTGACTCAAGTCACCAATCATCTCCTAATTGCTAAGCCCAACTGTTCTTTTTTCCAAACACACCTCACTGGTGGATTTGACAGCTAGCTTCCTTTCTTGATAGCAACATCAACTACTGCCCCTAAGAGTATCAACACCAGTGGAGTACTTACTCTGTGCCAGGCTCTGTACTGAGCTTCACAGGTATGACCTCACTGAATTCTCACCACACCCCTAGGAAGGAGGTGCTATTAGTATTCACATGTTTCAAACCAGTAAACTACAACTGAGACAGGGAAGTAACTGACCACAGTCATACGGCTGGTAGTAGAAGATAGTACTGTAACCCAAGTCTTCCTGTTTTCAAAGGACATGAACTTAACAGGTGTTTAATAGATACCATGACCTCTGGACACCGTTGGCCTTGGCAAATGCTCCGTTTGGTCTCTTAGGACTCTGTCCCTTACCTCTGACTGTACTCCTACATGCTGATGTTCTCCAACTTTCTAGTCTCACTCCACTGTTCTTTATTCCCTGAAGGCTTTCAGTCACTTTCATCTTGTCAACTCCCACCCACAGGCTGAGAGCCCCATGTTGACATCTTTAGCCTTCAGGCTTCAGATTCCTTCACCCAACAAGTTTCTGATCTTCTTTATCATGATACCTATCTTGGTTTCAACTCCAAAACTGGACCAAGCTTCCTTTTGAAACTTTTTCCTTCTTTTCTTCATCATAGTTATACATTATCCAACCTAAAGAGCTAAAATCTGTAAGTTCATCTTCTCGCTCATTCTCCACATGCAAACAGTCACCCAATACACCTGATTTTACTCTCTAATAGTTGTCCTTTCACTTCCACCTTGTCTACCATGGCCCTAGCTCTGGCCCTTAAGTATTTTCCCTAAAGGATACTCATATAAGATCCTCCCATCTCTTTCTCTATTCCCGTCATCAAGTCCATCCTTCACATGATTGATAGGTAATCTTAATAAAACACTCATATAACAGTATCATTCTCCTGAAAAAAACAGTTCACGATCCTCAATCCCTCATGGAACAGTGTGCAAGCTCTATCATCTTGCTTTTTACAATCTGAAACCTACCTATTTCGTATGACAGCTAATATTTATTAAAAGATTACCATATTCCAACCTAATTCTACACCACTCTTTGCCTTGAAATATTCTATCCAACAAAACCAAATTGCTATAGCTCTCCTTAAATATCATGATATTCCCCCCCGACACCAGGCTTTTCCCATTGTCCAGAATTTCCTCTCCCCCCCAGGTATCCTTCCCCAAGATAACTCCCTGATTAAAGTACAGATTTTCAGAAGGGTGCCTGGCTGGCTCAGTTGGTGGAGCATGTGACTCTTGATCTTGGGGTTGTGGGTTCAAGCCCCATGTCGGGCATAGGGATTACTTAAAAATCAAATCTTAAATATATATATATAAAAATTCTCAGATCCCAGCCATGGAAACTGACCAGTGGGTCTAGGGACAATCCCTACATGGTATTTTTAAATTGCAGCAATTAGTTTCTAGGGCTGGATAACAAGATTTCTGAACCATGACTTTAAAATAATCCAAGCCTCACATCTTGGCAGGAAGCCCTATCTCATCACCACTGTTACATCCCTTATGATCCCATAAATCCCTATGCACATCTACACCACTGTACTTTCTACATTATACATCAATATTATTACTCTCATGTCTGTCTCTCTTACTAGACTGTCAGCATCTTAAGGACAAAGACAGCATTTTGCTCTTCTTTCTATCCTCAGTGATTAGAATAATCTCCCAAATTAGCACAGTTTCCACTCCATAAATGTTTAATGGTAACTAAATAGCAACCAAGTATGAGAGACATGAACACGTGGTAGGAAGGCAGGCAATACTGGCTGTATGACCGACCATGTGTGTCATTACCTGTGGAGCAGGGCTCGATAAGCAGTAAAATATGGAATACCGATGGCAGCTCCTTGCTTCAAGTCCAGTTTTTCTGGCAGCGTGTAAACAGTGTGATCAGCTGCAAGAGCATACTCGGCGTAGCCCCCAGAGATGGTGCTCGTAGTGAAAACCCTGTCACCTTTCTGGAGAAAGCAAGAAATTGATAGATGCAGCAGGGATTAAAAATGATGTCAAATGGGTATAATCCTTTCTAATGCAACTTTTATAATAAGTATTTATGTATTGTTTTCTTCATCTTAGGGTCTCATAAAAATATCTGCAGCACACTGAACATTTTTAAATGTTTTATTAATAGAAACCAAGAAGAAGAAAACTTAAGGAAAATGGAAAAAAAAAAAAAAGGAAAGAGAACCTCCAGAATGGTATAATGAGAAGACAACTAACCTTTACTGAGAGAGCTTTACTGTGCAAGACACTGTATTAGGAGTCTAATGAGTACTGTCTAATTTGATTGTCTCAAGAGCCAATGAGGTTAAGTACTTTTCTTATCACCACTTTAGATTAATTCCACTATACAAATGAAGAAATCGAGGGACAAAGAAGTTGTCTTTGAGTAACTTACTCAGATTAAGCAGTTAGTAAATGGCAGTTAATACAACTATTTTTTCCCTCCAAAATCCTAGGAAGAAGAAACAAATAAAATATAAGGTTTCTTCCACACACAAAATACCTGTTCTAAATCCCTCCCCTAGGTTTCTTCACCCCCGCATTCTTTCCCTCATTTTTTATGCATACACCAAGAGCAGAAAACTATGCCTGGATCCCGACCGCAAGATGAGCCAGGACAGGTTTCTTCACTGTTACAGCATCAGAAACACAGTAAACTCTCGGTAAAGTCTGCTGGGTCCTTACTATTGGAAAGCAGATGTGTAAATGAGGGTGAGGAAGGCACAACGCAAGCCTTAGGGCCTGCCCAACATGACCTGCATGCTAGGGAACTCAGACTATCTACTACAAACACCTGCCCAGACTCTTCTTTCTTGAAAAAAAATGTAAATATTCCTTGGAATAAGCAAAACATTAAGGCAATAACTTTCAGGATACTTAAATTTGTCCTATAAAAAAAAAAAAAGATCTAAAAAAGTAATAGCCCTACGCAGTGGAATAGAAACATAAACAGAAAAGATTCAAAAGGTATCCAGCAAAGACAAGAGTCATTGCTTAACAGGGCCACATGCAAGTGTGTTAAGATTAATCCTATTTTTAAAGCTTAAACAGATGTTGTACAGACTGCAATATAATTCAAACATGTTCTAAGAATTCAATATGGAGGGGCGCCTGGGTGGCTCAGTCGTTAAGCGTCTGCCTTCAGCCCAGGTCATGATCCCAGGGTCCTGGGATCGAGCCCCGCATTGGGCTCCTTGCTCGGCGGGAAGCCTGCTTCTCCTGCTACCATTCCCTCTGCTTGTGTTCCCTCTCTCGCTGTGTTTCTCTCTGTCCAATAAATAAAATCTTTAAAAAAAAAAAAAAAAAGAATTCAATATGGAAAGCAGGACTTTGAGTTCTGTGATGGATACTAATAACAAAACAACTTCCCCCATCAAAAGCATCTTAAACTCCAGGAAGAGAGAAAAGGAAAGGATAAAGGAAAAGGATAAAGGAAGGATAAGGAAAGCAATAAAACATGATGAACCATCAAAGATAAGTACCAGGAAAAGAAAGAAATTATTTCTAAGTAGAAAGAATAAAAAAATAGGTTCATTGAGAAGCTAATATTTAACATAGGTGTTGAGGAACTGGACAAGATTTTGAAAACTAGAACAGAGAAAAGTTATTACGAGTAAGGGAAACAAAGTAAACAAAGAAACAGCGGCAGAAATAAATGCTGAAAAACCACTAGCATTTGTGCCCAATGAGTAAGTGGTCTAATGCATGGAAGGTAATAGTTTCAGAGATAAAATGAAAAGGAACTAAAGCTGAAGGGTAAAAGCTCCTGCACCTATGTTTTTAAGTTTCAGTTTAATTCTGCCAAGCAGAAGAATCAATACCAGCAAAGACAGAGACAGAAGAGCATGGGGTATGCAGGAAAGAACAGCTTTACTAAAAAATAAACTCAGGGTAAAAAGGAATGGAAATGTGAATGGAAGGAAAGTCAGAAAGAGCAGGAAACAGTCTTCTATCACAGCATAAGCACTCTCAGCAATAGTCTGAAATCTGGAAGGAACTAATGTGAGAATTAAACCATAGAACAATCGATTACATTTTAGAACACATCCCTTATGAAGCAGGGAGAGATTCGTGGAGGAAGGAGAGCAGGTGGTAAGTTAAGTATCCATAACAGATACCCAGGTAAGGGACTAAGCAGAATAACCTGAACTCCAGGCAGTGGGCACAGAACAAGAGAGAAAACCATCCCAGTGAGGGAAAGCTGAGTGACAGGGAGTGATACCACCGACATCACCAACACAGTCACACAAGAGAGGAGTGGATCTGATAGGACAAAAGGTAAGCTCTGTTTTAGACACACTGAGTATGAGGTTACCAAGGGTTGACTCTGTGGGTCCTGTACTTTCCCACACAACTTTCTGTGAAGACGTAAATGTTCTACATCAGCACTGTCCGTAGGGCAGCCACGAGAAACAGGGGCTAGTAAGCATCTGAAATGTCGCTGGTGTGACTGAGGAACTCACTTCTTTATTTTACTTCAAGTTAATATGAATTTTAAGTAGCCACACGTGGCTAGTGGCTACCTTCTTAGCACAGGTCCACAGCTTAGTGGAAAATTCTAAGCTAAAGATATCACATGTGATCATGGAAACCATGGGATCATCGTGAAGAAGGCACAGAATACCAAAAGCAGAGGTGTAAAGTGGGACTGAGAACACTGGGCAATTCCGAAATTTGAGAAGCATCCCCGAGAAAAAGCAGCTTGAAAAACAATGCCCAGGAGGAAGTGAGGAAGAGGTCAAGAGAAAATGATGTCATAGAAGCTGAAGGAAAAAAATTTTTTTAAGAAAAAGTAAGTGGCTGAGAGTGTCAAATGTCACCGAGAAGTCAAGAGAGATAATGACATAAAAGGGCCCATTAACTCCAGCAATAGAGAGGCCATTAGCGACATTAGCAAGAAGCGTTTCAGTGGAGCGATGGGGCCAGAAGCCAGACGGCCACGGGCTGAGGGTAGCAAAGCCGTAAGAATCGGAACGTCTTCCTGGGCAGAGGCCACGTTAATCTTCTCTGTCTCAGTCCAATTTTGGTAAATGTGCTGCCAAAGTGGAGCAGGTCAAGGAATTATGAGGAAAGATGCTAGAACATGAATATACTATCCATGTTTTAGATTTCTTTTGGCATATAAATAACAAAAGCCCCGATCATAATATTTTCATTGACTCAGTCACCTTGATCTGAGTCAGAGCTCTAAAAATACATAGTTGACCTGCCATTCTTTTCTTCTTTGACTTATTATTCAAAAGAACTGGCCTTCCCTTCATCTTATGAAACTAAATTTATAAAAGGAATTAAACCTTATGTTGGATTGTGTATTATGGAAAGTGAGGAAATAGTATAATTTCCTTGCCTATTTTCTGTCCTTACATATTTCTCTTACATCAAAAGGATCACAGTTGAGTTCTGCGCGAATGTGAAGACATAGAATTTACCCAGCCCTTATCCCCAACAATGGAAACTAGGAAGACCTCTACAAAAAAGGCAATCTCTTTTCTGAATAGAGGAGTCCCCCAAGTGGCAGAAATTGTGTAATGGGGCCTTTCATTTTTTTTTTTTTTAAGTTTTTATTTAAATTCCAGTTAGTTAACAGACAGTGTAATAATGTCAGTTTCAGATGCACAATATAGTGATTCAACACTTCATACAACACCCGGTGCTCATCACCACAAATGCTCTCCTTAATGTGTAACAGGGCCTTCTAAGAACTAACCACACATTTTAAAGCTATGTTAAAATATTTTAAGAAAAATGTTAAGCCAAGTGGAAATAATTCAAAATGTAATACCTTGAAAGTGGATACATTATCTCCAACAGCTTCGATTATACCAGCCACATCTGAACCAGGAGTATAGGGTAGGAGTGGTTTTCTGCTGTAAGTACCAGAACGAATATATGTTTCCACTGGGTTTACACCACATGCGTGGACTTTGATAAGAACCTGCAATGACAGTGTATTTTCGTTCACGCAGAACATTTAGGCATTCATTCAGCATTATGCTAGGACTCTACTGGTTATGGGAATTGTAAAAATGGAGGGGAAAACCTCACCTTCAACAGGCTCATGTTACAGTTTTGCAAACCAACACATACATAAAAAAGATAGAAAGGCTTATTAATGTGTTATATTAAAAACATTTTGGGAAAATAGTAGTGGAAATACTTGAGAGAATGTGTGGCACAAACCTCTATGTGCTCATCAAACCTAATTCCTCCTCCTCCTGGGCACATACGAAGACTATTATTTCTTGGTGCCTTATAATTGAGTTTTAGCCTACAGAATATGAACAAAAGTGATCAGAGCCACTTTCTGGGCCCATAAAGATGTTCTAGGCAATCCACCCTGTGTCTCCACCCTTTCATAGAAGTGACTCCAGAAGACAGAAGTGTTCAATGTGGCAGAGCCCCATGATGGAAGAAGGCTGGGTCCACAAATCATTCTTTGAGTTACCCACTGATGTTTTAGAATTTTGGAATTTAGTGAATGAGAAATAATTTTCTATTGTTGAACCATTGAGATTTTGAGGTTACATCTACCACAGAAGCTAATTTTACCTTATTTAATACATAATGATTACTTTTGCTGTAAGAGTAAGAGAAGGCCTTACAAAGAAAGTGGTATGTGAGCTAGGCCCTAAAAGAAGAGTATTCTTTCGGAATGGGAGAAAGGATATTTCAGGTAGAAGGAATGGTATGTGCAAAGACAGAGGAATAAAAGGGCCTCTTGGGGAAACCAGATAATGATGCTTGTTATAGCACAGTCTACTGAAAAGGAGCAAAAAGATATGAATCTCTAAAAGTTAGGTTATGGCCAAACTGTAAAAACTTTCAGAAGGTTCAAGGTTCGTTAAGGAAATGAGACTTGGGAGTCATGGAAGGTGCAGTAATAAAAATACATAATTTTTAATAAGAAAGCGTATTGTTAAAGTCTCTGGAAATGATTAAACTCTTCATCTAAATTCTCTTAAATCATATATAGAAGAGCATGTATGCAGAAGAAAATGACTTTCCTACTGTGCACAAAATAGAAATCATGAAAGTTTGTAATAGAGTAACTTGTTCAAAACTACTAATGACTCCATGCAGAAAAATTCAATTATTGCACTGCATAGATGTTCCTCAACCTCAAAAATGTTCTTATAGCAAGATATTTTCCCTTTTCATAGATGTACCTCACCAACAGTTATAATTGTATCTCTTTATCAGAGCTCACATATATCATCAGTATAAACTCTGTCCTAATTCACTGTCTCTACGAATTATTGTCAATCTGCTTCTTTTGAACATGAACCTGATGTGCTGGAGGCTCGCACTCAGTGTAATTATTGCCTGTTTTTATGGAATTATTCCCACCTGATGGTCTTTTGGAATTGGTACTGCAATATCCGACTGGAGTTTCAGCACTTCTGGTCCACCAAATTCAAAAACGCGAATCGCTCTCATCAACTTCTGTCCAGTCGCCATGGTGATCCAGACACTAAGAAAAAAAAAAATAATGTACTGTCATATCTAGGCGGTATCTAGTATATAGGCTGTATGACTATGTTTTTCCCCCTGGAGGGGGCAGATCAAACAATTTTTCAAACAACAATTTAAATCATGAGCTTACACAGATCTCATTTCATGTTTAAGGACCTTTCATCTTACAAATCCTTCAGCTACAAAGCAAAATACTTGATATTACTTCCTGTAGGGATTCAGTACCTTCCACAAGGGAATCAAACATGCAAACAAAAACATCTGGCTAGACATAGCATGATATAGTATCTTAGGTTTCTTTTTGTGCAAGCTTATGCTGCCACATCTTAGAAAGTTGTTAAGTTTTATTAGCATTAGATAAAAAGACCTTCTGTTAGATTATGAAATATTTCAAATATAGAGAGAAACATAAAAAATATAATGAACACATTTACCTGCCACCCTGCCTTAATAAATCTCAACATTTTAAAAATCTAGAACATTACAGACATAACTGCAGCCTTCTCTACCCATCCCCGAACCCAATTCTGGCCCAGCCTTTTGAGAGATGATTAGTGCCTATCAGTTCCAGGCATGACGTCATATCACTACTTCATGCAACAATATGTGCTATTATGTTGAGAACAATAAAACTTGTTCTCAAACTTTACTGACATTGGGTCACACTGTACAATTCTGCAACTTGCTTTTTCTTCTCAACAATAAGTTTTTGAGATTTATCAATGGTGAAACACTTAGCTTTACGAAGTTCATTCATTTTAACAAAGAAGGAAAACATGAAAAACTAAAAAAACTGCTTGGTATGTAATCTTTTGTAAATTACAAGAGTCATTTACAGTTAACCTTTTTGTCCTACCACTGTTATTTTTTTTCTACCACTGTTATCATTAAAATGAAAACTCAGAGTTAAAATACACTCTAAGAAAAGGTAAAGAACATTTGAATATAAACATAGCTAATTATGGAAATCACCTATAGCAATGAAACGAAAAGGTTTTGACTGTATCTCCATAATTTTACTTGTGGGTTATCACAATTTCTTGACATCAACCACATCAAATAGTTAGTCAGACTCTGCCACCACCCAGAACATCATTGCTAACTTCTGGAATAAATATATTCATCAACCACGAGTAGGCAAAAGATCAAAAAGAGTTGCAGAAACTAGGACTTGAGATGAAAGAATTCAGATTTTTACTATATTGAAGCTCAACACAGGACTACTCAGAACAGAGTATGTGCTAACTATAAAATGTCACTCCAAGTACAGGGGGTGATCAAAAGCATTTTGATAGTGTAATTAGTAGAAAGTTCCTGATGTAATCAAAAATTATATCATTTTAAAATCCTTTATTTTAAGCAATGCCACCTAGTATGTAGCACAGAAGAGAAAGTAAATCGTCTATTGCTAGAGGGTTGTTTAGCAGTGACATGTTCTGAAGGGCAGACCTCAAATACAAGGGGGCAGAAGCTGGCAAAAGACATAAACCTGAGGTCACTATAGAGCAGCTGGGTAGTCCCTGAGGGTGACACCTGTGAGGCGTGAGAACCAGGAAAAGGCAGCTCACTCCACACCTACCAGTAGTCTCACTACTGAATTTCTATCTAGCTTTTTACTCAGGCTAGGTATTTCTTAAGACAAGAAAGTGAAGGGGCACCTGGGTGGCTCGGTGGGTTAAAGCCTCTGCCTTTAGCCCAGGTCATGATCTCAGGGTCCTGGGACTGAGCCCCGCATCAGGCTGCCTGCTCAATGAGAGGCCTGCTTCTCCCTCTTCCACTTCCCCTGCTTGTGTTCCCTCTCTTGCTGTGTCTCTCTCTCTGTCAAATAAATAAATAAAATATTTTAAAAAAGAAAGTGAAAATATAAAGACAATAAAACAGAAAAAAAACCCAACAACAACAAGAAACAAGGTTGCCCAGCTCAGAGTTTTCCATTCTTGAAATAACACAGCTTTCTTTTCCTTTTTTGTCATCAGCACAGTGTTATGCAAAGAGCAAGGGTTTTGGAATCTGACAGCTTTCAGTATGAATTCCAGCTCTTATCATTTACTAGCCAGATGGCCTTGAGGAGGGCAGTCAACTTTGTTGAGCTTCTTCATCCGAAAACTGGGCTCCCACTCATGGTTACTGTGCTAGAGACACAGCAAGCATCAAGCACTGAACCCCGCAAATGTTCAGTCCTATATATAGTAAACATCATGACTCCTTTCCCATCTCTTTTCTCCTTTCCAACTTCTTATTCATTAAAATACTCGATTCTATAATTCCATAATCACTTTTGATTTTACATAAAAATATTTACGGGACTCAGATTATAAAGACAAGAACTTCGCCTCAAAGAATTCAGTCTGGAGAATCATTTAAACAAAACATTAATATCAAACATTGGCTGTTACTCATTCAACATGTATTTTTTGAACATTAACTGTAAGTGAGGCACTGTGCTAACCCCAGAGAACACAAAGAGCAAAAAGAAAATGCCCCAGCCCCCCTCCTAGCTCCTGTTCACCCTGCTCTCATTCTCTCACACAGCTACACATACCATGTAAGATCTGCAGCGACTTTTCCACTTTTACCGACTTCCTACCTATTTATTTCTTTCAAGCACTTGCATCTACCTTTTCATCAAGACATCATTATCCTCAAAGAACTGTAGCAGTAATAAAAGCAAAATTACCCTGAAATAGGATCTGTCAAAATTACCTAACATATACATTTTTCCCCCCTACATTTTGATATCTGCTAAGCTGGAAGAAAAGAACAAAGGAAGGATACTCATCCTTAAGACTGGATTCAGAAGACCCTGCTGCCTTGCCTAATACTACCTGCTTATCCTACCGAGCATGTAAGGAGAATGGGTATAACCTTGACAGTGCTGTCTTCTACCTTGCTTCTGTCCATCTTATTTCCCACTGAGCCTTTGCCACTATGATCGATCAGGCTTCAATCTGCACAAATTTCCTTTGAAAACCCCCTCAACTATTCAGAGGATCATCATCTGCTTCATACTATATAATACATAAGGTGAAATGTCAAAGAGAATAATAAAAATAAAATAATACAATACACTAATAGTAATTATAATTCTTAAACCCCTAATACCTGATTTCTTCTAAAAAACACATATTTTATGCCCATTGGTATAACTATTTTCACAATGGGTAGAAAAGCAACCATTTAATTGTATGCAGAAATAGAAATAAAATCATCATCCATTTTATGGATGAGAAAACATTCCAAGAGGTTAAGAGACTCACCAGGGTCACACAGAAGCAGAGCTAAAACCCTAGTCCTCTATCTTAAATGTTGATTGGTGATTTTTTTCCTTACTGTACAATCCTTTTCATCTTATCCTTTGAAATGTTAGCATAGAAGATCCTTAACTTCTTAAAAATATACTTTATAATGATGATAGTGAAACAGGCTGAGCTAGAAATATGAAATCCAACTAACCTGCAGGTAGGATTAAATATTTTATGATTAAGACATCTGCTCAGAGTGTGAAATTTTCCAAATGTCTGTAAGTTAGGGGGATCCAGTAGTGATACATAGGACATGATTCCATTAGGACAACTAATAATTTCTGGGGCCAGTGCTCCCTCACAAAGGATCCTTCCAGATTAACTGCAAGGGCACAGCGTGAGAGTGCTTCACTGCATGCTCAGCATGCAATAGGCTCTATTATTCAGACTAAATCATTTGCATGTCAGCAGGCCTGCCACCTTCCTAGTGTTTTCAAATAGATTTTTCTATTCATCAAGTATAAACTTTAAATTAGAGGACCTGGTTTAATTTTTGGTTGTACTTTTGACCTATAAAAAGTTGCCAAGCATACTTTGGCAATCTAGGAAATACGGAATTTAAAATTCCTCCTCAAACAGTGATCTTTTTCTATGCTTTGTTTCAATGTTATTTAATAAAAACTAATGGGATAGGGAAAATGTTACAACTATATTTTAATACAGAATGAAGAAATCAAGTCACAAAGCCAGAGCAAGGGCACTTATGAAAGGACATGAGTAAGATTAAGAATTTCTGGCAAGACATAAAAAAATAAGAACTTGGAAAAGAATCATCATTACGAAAGGTGCTGCTGTTGATCAAGAATGACTCACGTAAGCCTTTTTTTTTTTTAGTCTTAAGCCAGAAATGCAAAAAAAAAAAAAAAAAAAAAAAAAAATTAAAAGTTATCTAAGAAAAGTCTCTTCCTGGCTGTGTGACCTTATCAGGTCACTTCCCTGGTCTGGATCTCAGTACCCACTTCTGATAAGAGGTGGTGGTGGAGGAGGAGTTGAATAGATAATTCTAAACCCCGCCAGGTTCTTGGATGTAAAGATTGGACGGAACTAGGCCAGCCGCTAGCCAGTGCTCGGGAAAGAGCTCAGTGGAATTTGCTGCTGCTGACCAGACACACACACACAGCACGCCAGGGGCTTCAGTGGGAATCGCACAACTTTTCCACCACCAGTCCAAACTTTACCCTTTAAATAGTTCAATCATTAACGCATTCCCTGGTCACTGAGATAAGCCTCGTCTCGGAACTAAGTGAACATTTAACGATGTGTTTACGCGGTGTTTTGCAATTTTTTTCCTTTGAAAATTATTCTTGGTAGGGATCACCGGGGTGGGGGGTTAAAGAAACTAGGCATTTCTCTCCAAAAGTAAGACAGCAGCTCTGACGGCAGAGGCGACCTGAGGTCGGGCGGGTGGAGCTCCGGAGTCCCGCAGTGGCGGGAAGCGCTGAGGAGAGGCCTGCTCCCGCCGCGGAGCTTGGCACAGGGCGCGTGGCCGACACCGGCAGCAGCAGGAATGCCCAAGCCCAGGCCTGGCGGCGGGAGCGGGGCCTACGGTGCCCTGCGGGGTGCAGCCGAAACGATCTCCCTGAAAACCACGATGGGAGCTCGCGGCCGGCAAGTGATTGTCCCTGCGTGATTTACTTATAAGGAATTAGCAGCCCATAGAGGGAAAGGTCTTTAGCCACGAGCTCCTGACAGACCGCGGGACAAGAGCGCGACCACAGTCAAACTCCGCTCCGCGGCAGGGACATCCGCTACCTGAACAACTAAAGGGGACTTTTTAGAACCACTTACCCGGTTCTAGAGTGGGGAAGCAAAACCTGCGAGGGGTCGCTCAGATTCCACAAAAAAGGGGACGGACCTGGGCGTCTTCTACCCTTGCCGACTCCGCCTCTCCCGCGCGTCTCTCCCCGCCCTCAGGGGAGGGCACGACGCGCTCCCGGACTCGGAACGAGGAGGAAGTTTGGGCCTTTCCGGCCACCACTCGCCTCAAAATGGCTTCTCCCAGGGAAAGGCGAGGGCTAAAGTCAAAGTACAGACTTTAAGTCCTTCCTCGCATGGATCGTTCCGCAGAGTTCGGGAGATGGAAGGCGCAGTGTCTGAGCAAAGCGGACCTCAGCCGGAAGGGCAGTGTGGACGAGGATGTGGTAGAACTCGTGCAGCTCCTGAATGGGCGAGAACAGTACTTCACCACCAGTTCCTGCGCTGGGCGCATCATCCTCCTAGACGGGGTGAGGCCCTTTTGTTTCAGCGCCAGCCCTGCGGTGTGCAACACCAGGAGCCCTGTGCCCACCCAGTGCACCCCAGTCTAGCCTGTGTTTGTCCTTCTGATGGGTGGTTTCTGCTTCTTTATGAAACTAAAGAGGTTGAACTAGACCAGTGTTTCTAAAACCATAATGTGTGTATTAGTCACCGGGTGCTCTTTTATAATACAGATTCTGATTCAGTAATTCTGGGATGAAGCTGATGATACTATGTATTTCTAACAAGGCCCCAAATGATGGCGAAACTGCTGGCCTGAGAATGCTCTGGAGTTGCAAGGATTAGACAATTTGATTCTGAATAGTAGGGGAATTTAAAGACTTCCCAGCAGGGCGAGGCTGCTTTTACCTTCTGTCGCCCTACCGAAACAACTACGTGATAGAACGTCTCCGAGGTTAAGGCGTATACTGCCTCCTAGTGGCCCACTCCGTTATTACAGCTCTGGTAATTTTTACATTATGCTAAATATAATAGAATGCACAGTATGGGTTTGTCTGAGATAGTGAGTGGTCAAGCCCTCAGGCTTTGGAGTGGTACTTCTTAGATTCCGAGCTAATTATGGAACTTACTGGCTATGTGATTTTAGGAAGGTTATCTAACTCAACCCCTCCCTGTTTTATGAAGTGAGGATAATAGAGTATCGGCTTCATAGGGATTTTGTGTAGTAGAAATGGGATAATTTGACATATTTAATTTGGCCCATATTAGTGAACTATAAAAGTTAGCTTCATGTCAATTTTAACATTAGGATTAGATTCAGAGCACGAAAGCACACGCACAAGCTCAGTTTTTAGATCCCTCATTGACTGATACTTTGGTGGTCCCCCAGGTTAGCAGGGTAGAATATTTTTATATTGCCACCATTGCCTCCTAAGCAGTGGCACTCTAGTTGGGCTTACTCTCTCTCTCTTCTACCGCAGCATTTTCCTGACAGGTCACTGATCTACCATTCTCTCTACTCCAAACCATGTTACATACTGTTAACAGATTCACCTTCCTAAAGACAGCTCTGTGCATGTCACTCATCTATGCTGAAATCTTTTATTACACGTTTTTCCAGCAGCAAATCCAAACCCCTGTTCCAGTGTACCCTCCAACCCCTCTGCTCCTCTGATAGCTTTTGCTACTTCTCTTCATGTTTATCTCTTTACTAAAACTGAGCTATTCTCTTTTTCATCTTTTATTTACTTGTCTTTGCCTTTGTTCATATTTATTTTTCCTAAAATGTTTGCCCCTGTCTCTGTATATTTGAGATGTGACTCTCAAAACTCCCCTCTCTCATCTGAACACAAGCATATACACTCACTTGTAAGTAATGATTGCTTCTTCTAAACTGCCTTAGGACTTCTTCAGAACCTCTTTTCATTTCATGTATATTATTTATTTTCATTTAGCCTTATTTTGGGAAGGATTTGTGTCAACTTAAAGAAAAGCAATATAAGAAGAAAAATTAAAAGTGGGGAAATCTGGATGAAGGGACTATAGATAAGATGAAGCTAGAGATGGTATTAGTTCCTAAATATGCCCCTAGATTCTGTAAATTTGCTAGAGGTGAGTCACACATTTGGGTCTAACATTTAGAGCAGCCAGCATAAGATCAGATAAATGTCACTGAGGTCATTCAATGAAAGCAAACCAGTTTTTTAGGACAGGCACAGCTCTTCCTCTTTCCAAAGCTAGACAGCCAAGTCTCCTGAGAACTCATTGTAAAAATAGTTACTTTGTAGAAGTACGGTGATTTAAACCGAACTTTTACGGTTTAAATTTAAACCGGTGGTTTCCTGCATCTTCTTTCCAGCCTCTTTGAGGGTCCAATCTGTTTATAACCAAAGAATCTAATAGAACTTTACAAATAAACATTTTTTCAGTTAATAAAAAACAAAAAAACCCTGATGTTAAGGTATCACTTCTTGAAGCTTTGACTTTGCAGTCCTAGCTCTGCCCTTTGGGTCTATATATATATATTCTAATCCCAATGTTACAAATGTATGCCTTTAGAAACTAGAGACATATTATAAGGGTTTGAACAGCCCACCTGTCAGTGAAAAGTAGTAGCTCCTGTGTGGATTGGGACAGTGCTTTTTTATAAGGGAATTCTAAGTTGTTTTTTTGTTTGCTTTTTAATATTGTGCAAGCCAGGGGACACCTGGGTGGCTCAGTAGGTTGAGCATCTGACTCTTGATTTCAGTTTACGTCATGAAACCTGCTTAAGATTCTCTCTCCTTCTCTCCCTCTGCTTCTTCTACGACCACCCCCTGCACCCCC
>CM053606.1:53166789-53180848 GCA_028646535.1 Procyon lotor
TAATACTTAAAATTACCACTTGGGAATTATTAATCTAAGAAAGCTTAAAATTATGCTATGCATTGTACTTACTATTTGTGTAAATATTATATGATTAATTTCTTTTTTAATTTTAGGGTATAAATGGTTTTGAGGTTCAAAAGCAAAACCGTTGCTGGCTACTGGTTACACACAAACCTTGTGTAAAGGATGATGTGGTAAGTTTTTATTTATAAACTTAGAAGTAAACTTTTAATTCAGAATCACATTAAATACATATGAAAAGAATAGAACATTCAAGGTGAATATATGTGCTTAATTATAATGACTGAAGATTAGAAAGCCTGAGGAGAATTCATTACAGTGGCTTTTTTATTTTGGAAGATAAAAGTATAAATATGTGTATATGCATTATTGCTCAATAAAACACATCCTCTTGGACATAGAGAGTTCATGGATATTGGACACACAGTAGATCGAAAATTTAAATTTCATTTCTACCATTTGATAACTCTGTAACCTGGAATAAATTATACAAGGGGAAGAGAACTCAGAGAAAAGGATTAGTACTATCTATATATTACCAGCAAACAGATGTAAATAAGGTATGCATTATATATCTGGATTGCTTCTTGTAAATCTTCCTATCTATCCTGGGTTATTTAGTTTCAGAAATTAAAATGTTTAGATGAGTTCATATAAGTTTGTATTTGTTGGGTACTTCACATTACCTGTTCAGGTTCTCAAATGTTGTCTTAGGGTAGTCAATCATTCTTCATCTCCTTTGGGTACTGGTTCTTTCTGCATATTGGCCCTTATTCTCTTTTGCCGCAGACAGTCTTTGTGGAAGGAAAAATAGCTGCGAGCAGCCCCAGCAGAAAAGGAGTTCTTCTTGCTAATATCTGGGTATTATTCCCAGAGGAGTGTGAGTCATCCTGCTTGGGTTAGAGCAAGCAGGTTCAGAACCTCTTTTCATTTCATATATATTATTTATTTTCATTTAGCCTTATTTTGCTTAACTGATCTCCTCTTGAGATCAGTTATTTTTGCTAGAATGGAATACTGTCCTTGATCAGACCTAGGCACTGGCATCAGGTCAAAACTCTGAGATTATGATACCAGGAGTCATGATTGACAGTCCCATCGGAATTAAATGGTGTGAAGAAGGGAGAATACTGCCCAAGGATACTAGGTGGACAGAAATAATAACCACCTTGTATAAATTCTAGCTTAAGACATATATGCATCTCAAACTTCAATCTAATAACAAAGCATTTAAACAGAACTTTTTATTTAAGATGTTTTATTTATTTTTGTGAGAGAGAGAGAGAGAGCAAGGGCACAAGAGGTAGGAGGGGCAGAGGAGGAAGCAGACTCCCTGCTGAGCAGGGAGCCTGATGTGGGACTGGATCCCAGCACCCCAGGATCATTAACCAAAGGCAGACACTTAACTGACTAAGCCACCCAGACATTCTAAATAAAACTTTCATATCATATTCCTTAATTTTTTTTTAAAGTAGGCTCTATGCCCAACTTTCATATCATATTCCTTAATTTTTTTTTAAAGTAGGCTCTATGAACTCATGACTTCAGAATCAAGTCACATGCTCTATGGACTGATCCAGCCAGACACCTGCATACCATATTCCTTAATGAAAATCTGTTATGGAATTAAATAGAGGAGTAGTTTACTTTCCAGGGTATAGCTGGAAAGAATGACACAAGAGGTTTATGGGAGAATTACAAACCAAGTCTTTTAAAAGACTAAGCAGGTTAATCAGTGGTTGGAGAAAGAGGACCAAGAAAGCAGAGTTTAAGGTTATTGCAGAAAAAGGATACTGGATGATTCTGAATGTTTCTGGGGAAAACTGAAGTTGTATAAGGTAAAGGATCACCATAGGAAAGGATCATATATTGGTGTCTGATGCTAACATTTCTCATTTATTTAGATGGCAGCTCTGAAGAAAGCAATTGGTGATGCCGTTTTGAAATTTGAACCACTCGTTCTCCATGTGCAGTGTCGACAGTTACAGGATGCACAGATTCTGGTAAGTTTTTAGATTATACTTGAATTTATAGATATGTGAGTAGATTTTTTTTTTTTCTTTTCTTTTCTTTTTTTTTTTTTAGGATTTTATTTATTTATTTGACAGAGAGACACCACGAGGGAGGGAACACAAGCAGGGGGAGTGGGAGAGGGAGAAGCAGACTTCTGCCGAGCAGAGAGCCTGATGTGGGGCTTGATCCCAGGAACCTGGCATCATGACCTGAACCAAAGGCAGACGCTTAGCGACTGAGCTGCCCAGGCGCCCTGAGGGTAGATTTAATCCTAAACTTAAATCTACGAGAAAAATAATGTGATGTTAGTTTAATTAATTAGTTTTTGGGGTTATATATATTTCTGCAATTTGTAGAGTTAGCCAGTGTACCTAATTAGCCAGATTATCAAAATTTAACCAGTTTATTTTTTTACAGCATTCAGTGGCAATAGATTCTGGTTTCAGGAACTCTGGCATAACCATGGGAAAGAGAGGAAAGACTGTGCTGGTAAGAAAACTTTTGGCAAAAAGAAATTCTTTGGGCCTGAAGTGATTCACATCATTGAAAAACCTCTTTTAACTCCTGTCTTTAGTCTCTCCCTACCCAAATCTTGCCATTACCTTGTTCAGAAATCTTCAATACCTTTACTCTTTCCTATGGAGCAAAGTCAAGTTCTTAGATTTGCATTTGAGCTCTTCTTTTATAGTATCTTTCTCTACTTACTTTCAACCTGATTCTCTGTGCCCTCCTGATCTTAAATAATCAAAACTCAGTGTAATCAGCACCATGATATAGTGGAGAGAATCATAGGCAGGGGGTCTAAAGTCCTATACCCAGATGCTGGCTTACCATGGCTGTGTTATATGAACTTGGGCAAGCTCCTTAATTCCTCAGGGTCTTGATTTTCTTGGCCATACCAGGGGTCCAGCAAACTACTGCCCTGGGACCAAGTCCAGTCCACAGGAGGTCAGATCCCACTACTCCCACTCAATAAAATCTTATCTCAGGATTGTGTGCTACAGTGGCAAAAGTGAGTAGTTATAACAGATACTGTATGGCCACAAAGTCAGCAATATTTACTATCTTCCTTTTCACAGAAAAAGTTTGCCAGCCCTGGACTAGATGATCTTTAAAGCCCTTGCTAAGCCTCCACCCTCTCTGAGTCCTTTCATGGCCAAATCAACTCCTAGTGAGTTTGCCCTCTCCTGATCTTCTATAGTATTTATTATTTGTAATGGTATGTATTCTTTGCTTTTGAACTATTTCAGGTTTTCTTCCATTCTAGCTTCGTCGACTTTCCTATTTTCTATCTATTTTTAACAAATTACCCATTTCCCAAATAGAGATGGCTTGCAAAAGAAGACACTTATTAAAAACAACAACAACAAAACAAAACAAAAAAATACCTAAACAGAAAGTCAAAGCCCACAGTACTGGTTTCTGTCTGTCTCCTTCCGTACACTCCATCTGGTGGCCCAAGCAAGAACATAACTGTTCATCCACTTTCCATTCCTTTGTCTTCTTTATTTAGTTAGTTTCAAGTCTGTCATATCTGCCTCTAATTTCTTATGCCCAACTCCACCTTTCCAAGCCCTCTGTCACTGCCCCTACTTAAGCCATCATGATCCCTCCCGAGTCTTTACAGTGGTCTCCTGACTCGTTTTCCTGCTATCCATCTTCTCCTTCAGTCCCCTCAAGCCAATATTATCAGAACACCCTTTTAAAAAAGTCAGGGTCTCTGTGTATTTCCTCTGGCATTCAAGGCCCTACCCAAACTATTTTCCATTTACCTTATTTATGCTCACCTCCTGCTAGCATACTTATGCTCCAGCCAGATAGAAAACTCTTAGCTCTTTCCCAAATGTACAGTGCTCTTTCACATCTCCATGACTATAAATGAGTCATTCTCTGGCTGGAATGTCCCCTGCCCCCATTTTTACACGTGGTGAAATTGTACTTATCCTTTAATACCCTAACTCAAATGCTACCTTCCCCATAAAGCTGAGACCTCAGTCTCAATTAGTTGTTCCTCTTCTAGGTTTCCTTAGCACAGTGTGTATGTGTCTGTATGCACGGATGCGTTCGTACATATGCGTGTGTGTCTGTCCTGGCATAGCACCTATGTTGTCTCGTCGTTCTTTGTTCACTTATTTATTTCCTGTTTTAGAGTGTGAGCTCTTAAACGCAGGGATCATATTATATTCACTTGGTGTCTTCACCTCTTTCATGGGGCCAGAACACTGTAGATGCTCAGTAAAAGTTCACCAAAAGAATTTTTATTTCTCATACTAGTTTTTGTTGCTGTTCTTAACCCATTTCCACTGTTTGGATTTACTTGGAACACATTGGCTGTTTCATCAAGAGGTTACTAAGACTGAAACTGTTAAAGTGATTGGATTTTTGGATATTTTCTGCTTTTCTAAAAGACAGTGTATAGAATGACTTTCTTAAGAAATAACTTTATGTGATGGGAAAATATATTTAATCTCCTTTGATTCAGTTATGTTTAGCTAAAGTATATTAAAGCATAAATTTAAACCCTGTGATGGAATCGAACTTTGTTTAAACACAGCCCTGACTGGGACTTTTCTTTAGTCATTAAGTCGTCATACCTAAATTGTCTGTTCCTTGTAGGCTATCCGGAGCACGCATGGCTTAGAAGTTCCATTAAGCCATAAGGGAAAACTGATGGTGACTGAGGAATATATCAATTTCCTGTTAAAGATAGCAAATCAAAAAATGGAGGAAAACAAGAAAAGAATTGAAAGGTATATTAATTAGATATTTCTGTGTTATTCTTACATATCTAAGTCATCCTTGAAAATATTGATACACACCATCCTCAGTTTATACTCCTAACTACTTTTCTATTTGTAGTCTTATCACAGATAATAAAAAAATGATTAAAGTAACAGATGAGAGTAGCCCAGACAGTAAAGGGTATTAACTGGAGTGTAAAGGGGAAGCTCCATGGAGGGTGGTGGGACGTGACTGCCAGCAACAGGCATAAAGGGAGAGGATCATCATCCCTCAGGTAAGAGAGCCCAACAGCAATGGGGACCATAACTGATCAAGTTGAAGGCAGCCAGGGAAGAGGTACACACGGCCCCCTGAATGTGATCACTGGCAATTATCTAGAATCTCCTTTTGAGGAAAGCAACCTGGTTAATTTTACCCTATTAAATATTTTACATATGTGGCTGGTTCTTATGGATTAGATCTAGAATTGCCATAATTGTCCCAGGAGGAAGGATCATGACTATCAATTCACATCTTTATAGCTTCTCTTCTTAAATTTTACCTCCTGGTAAATAAAACTCTTATATTACTTTCTTTTCAACTTTTTCATAAAAATAGAGTTTTTGACATAAAGAAGTGATTATGATGCTATCTTTCTTATATGAAAGGAATGCCAGCCATGTGCCATCAGCAAGATGTATGCTTATGAGTTCGTCAAGGAGTGATGGCCAACTTGTCATTTGTAATGTCCTTTCCCCTTCTCCCCACCTCCTTGGCTACCTCACAACCAGTCAGTCACTGCCTAAATTATTCTTAGATCATTTTTCTCTCCTCATCTGTTCAATCACTTTCTTTATTTAAGGCCACTGCAATAGCCTTGTTAGCTGGTCTCATAGTAGAATGTTTCTGGTGTGTCTCTCTGCCAAGCCACTCTTTATATCACCATCAGAATCCTGTCTGTAAAGTGCAAAGAAATCCTATTGTTTTACTTGCCTGCTTAAAATTCTTTTAATACCTACAATCCTACAATTTTTTTTTTTTTTTGAAGTAGCTAAGGCTTCCAGTGCCAATGGTAGCAGTGTATGGTGGTGGAAAGAGGTAGAATTTGGCTCCAGAGGCAGAACTGACTTTGAATCTGGGTTCCGCCACAACTTACTCAATATCCTTGACTTCATTTTTCTTCCATCTAACTTGGGAGAAATATCTGTCTTAAAGAACAGTTTTAGTATAAGTAGCATCTATATAATGACTGGCCCTGTCCCTGTTATGTCATGGATTCTCAGGATAGGGTAGCTCTTTTCCTTCTTCATTGGCACATGTAGAAAATACAACTGTGAACACATCATTACAAACCACCCAGGCTTTCTTAACCAGGACTCCTCATCTGAACCACAGAATTCATAAAATTATTCAAGTAACTGTTTCTCAGTTCTTGCAACAATGGTATATAGCTTCCATTGTAGATACATTGGAGAGAAGTTAACTCATTATAGGGTTAACTCATCCATTATATCCATTATATGGATGTCTTAGGGCATTGGAGCTTAATTTTCTAGTAGAACCATGGTTGAAAAAAGCTGAGGGGTTACCTGGCTACCAGGTGCTTTGAGCAAACATTGTAAATGAAGTGATAATTTCAAGTAAGTACTAAGGAGCACCCAACCACTTCACCAGACTACCGAGTTTGAACTACATATAGGTACTTATTGGTACCATTCCCCAAGTTTACTGTTTCTTAGATTGTATTCCAGTGAGGCTCTTTGCTAAAATGTAGGAAGTAACAAATCCATTTCTGTTTCCTTCCTTGAATTTCAACAAGATTATAAATATAGCCCAAGAGCAACTAACTATACACCTGGTGAAGTTAATTGAGCCACGTTCACCAACTATAAAATCAAATTATACTTTAAATCCATTGACTCAAAAATATGTTTTGAGATTATAGTATGCATGCTGCTATCAAGAGAGCCATGCTCATCATATAAAATCAATGAAAAATTAAAGAAGGGTAAAAAGTGTCTTAAGATACTGATTAGAAGATTACGTGTGAATTCAGAAAGGGGGAACAAATTAGAGAGCTCCTTTGGGAACAGCTGTACATTCAACCAAATGCAGAGAAAAAGTTACCCTTCTGATGTGGAAAAGTGAAAAAAATAATAAATACTGGAGGTGATAAGTTCTGCAATCAGACTTTGAGTACAAAATTGGTTTGTCATAGGACCAAAGTTTCACAATTCAAATAACTATAGAAGAATTTTTAAAAGTCAAGTCCTAATCAGTAACATGTCAGCAATAAGAAATGTTCTAGAAATGTAAAAATCAAAGTTAAGAGGTAAAACATTTTTAATATGAAAAAAAGTCTTGTTCATGTGAAACAATTCCCAAGCTCACTTCTTAGAAGAATAAGATAATTTTATGTATCGACTTCTAGCTGAAAAACAGGAAGTTTGGAGATCTCTGTACCAATTATAAGAGGAAGGGTCTCTTTGGATCTGTTAATAAGAGAGCAGGACTGACTTGGATCAGATGAAACTACCATTTGACTATGAGTAGAACTAAATTAGCCATGTTCTTCTCTCACCAACTGTATACTAAGAAAATGGTAAATAAAGAGTAAAAGGGCTGACTACATTGGCGTATAATACTGTCGATAAAGCAAATTGGAGAGAAAAAGTAAATGAATCTATTTCCAGTGGTCAGTTGTGTTCTTTTTAACTTTTCTTTTTTATGGTAAAATATATATACCATAAAACTTACCAGTTTTAATCTTACCTTTCAGTGGCATTATGTACATTTACATTGTTAGGCAGCTACCACTGTCCATCTTCAGAACCTTTTCATCATCCTAAACTCAAACTCAGAACCTGTTAAACAACTATTCCCATTCACCAGACTCCCAGTCCTTGGTAACATTTCTACTCTGTCACCATGTTTGGCTTACATTCTGCACTATCACTCCCATTCATCTTGCTATTCAAGCTCTTATTACCTCTCACTAGGACCATACACTGTTCACTCTTATCTCTAAGCCATCTTACATGAATCTGACTGTTCGAGGTCCCTCACATAAGTGGAATAATATACTTGTCCTTTGGTGTCTGGTTTATTTCACTCAGTATACGGTCTTCAGAGTATATCCATGTTATAGCATATATCACAATTTCATTTCTTTTTAAAGCTAAATAATATTCCACTGTATTTATAGGCCACATTTTATTTATCCATTCATTCATCAATGGACAATTGGGATTTTTCCATCTTTAAGCTTTTGTGAATAATGCTGCTAGGTACACATGTGTACAAATATCTGAGTCCTTCTTTCAGTTCTTTTGGGTGTATACCCAGAAGTAGAATTGCTAGTTCCAAGTTTCATTCTTCAAAAGGACTGCTATGCTGTTTTCCACAGGAACTGCACTATTTTATATTCCCACCAGCCATGCACAAGGGTTCCCTTTTCTCAATATCCTTGCCAATACTTGTTGTCTCTTGTGTGTTTTTTTGATAAAAGTTGCCATACTGACAGGTGTGAGGTGATATATCTGTGGTTTTGATTTGCATTTCCCTGATGCTTAATGACATGGAGCATTTTTTCATATAGCTGTTGGCAAGTCTATGAAATTCTGTTATATTACTCTGCTGCTTTCCTTCCTGCTTATAGTGTTCCTCCTTAGCTTCCTTCTGGATTTACCTTGTTATTCTATCTATTGGTTAAATATTATTGTTCTCTAAATTAAAAATACAATATTATGGTTCCTAGCCCATTGCTTCAGCTATTTCCCCATATAATGATAGGTCCTCCAAATCTCTCCCAGGTCCTAAGCCTATATATCCAATAACTGAACATATCCAACTAGAATATTCCATCAACCTTCCCTCATTAGCTTTCTTGTCCTAGTCTCAACCCCAGAGCCATTTCCTTGATTCACCAATTCTTATTATTATTTACCAATATCATTACAGTTTATTCCTCAGTGCAAAACAGAAAGATGAACCATATTGAATTACATTAATCAATTGCATGTATGTCCTTTTCTTCCACTACAATGTGGTCACATTGAAAATAGGACTGAGTTCTCCCTGCCACCAACCATACACATACATGCTTTAAATTTTTCTTATCCCAAAACCTAAGGTAGTGTTCAGCTCATAGTAGAAAACCAGTACATATTTATAGAATTAATAATTAACAATAAAGGAGCTTAAACAGTTTACCCATTAAATTGAGTTCCCCAAAGACAATGACAGTTCCTTATTGATCATTTTCTGAGGGTCTGGCGTGAGAATAGTGCTTAATAAATGTTTGCTAAATTTGTTAACTTTTTCCATCAATAGTGCTACTTACAAGGCTTCAAAGCCTTAGATGATTATTCTGGAAGACATGTAAGATGGCTTAGAGATAAGAGTGAACGGTGTATGGTCCTAGTGAGAGGTAATAAGAGCTTGAATAACAAGATGAATGGGAGTGATAGTGCAGAATGTAAGCCAAACATGGTGACAGAGTAGAAATGGGGCCAGAAAGAAGGAGGAGGCAAGGGTAACAGATATCTTAGACTCCTTGTTGCTGCTAGTCTTATTTTTAAAAACAGAACTAAAACAGGTAAATAATAAGTCACACATTTCCCTGTTACTTAAGATCAAAGAAGCAAATAATATAAAGTGAAAACACATAACTTTATTTTTGTATAGTTTCTCCCTTGGATATTCGGTTCCCTCACTTTTTTCCTCTGCTATATCTTGCCAGCTTCTGTCCATCCTCACAAATCAACCCTGGCATTGAGTTTTTTCCCAAGGACCATTTCATGATCTCACTTGAAGCGGGGCACCCCCACCCCACTCCCCCCTTCATCTTGTCTTCTTCACGGCATACTGAATGTGTCTTACAGTTCCGCAGCTCCCATTAAACCCTGAGCTCCTTGAGGACACAGCTGGGTCCTTTACTTCCTTTTCCAGTGCCTGGCATAAGCTCTGTCACTCACCTGTTTTTTAATAAAAATGCTAGAGTTTAATCAAGTTAAAAATCTAAATACGGGGGCGCCTGGGTGGCTCAGGCGTTAAGCGTCTGCCTTCAGCTCAGGTCATGATCCCAGAGTCCTGGGATCAAGCCCCACATCGGGCTCCTTGCTTGGCAGGAAGCCTGCTTCTCCTGCTACCATTCCCTCTGCTTGTGTTCCCTCTCTCGCTGTGTTTCTCTCTGTCAAATAAATAAAATCTTTAAAAAAAAAAAAATCTATGTATCAGTGAAAATAGCTTTCTTTGTTATGTGTGAATAATGGAACCCTAAAAGGGTATGAAATTGTGGCTAGATTTCATTACTTTTACATTACTATTTCAGAAGTCAACGAAATATCAGCTCTTTATTGCAAGTGATCCTCTAACTGACCTGAAAAACAAGAATTCATTTTCCTAGAGCTGGTCTGAAAAGTTCTGTCATGGAGAGAGCTAAGTACAAGTTGCCCCGTGGCATGATAATCTTGACTGCAGAAGTAGAGAAACTGAAGACAATTTGATTTTCTTTGGGGGTGGGGAAGACAGTTCCCTGTGCACACATTTCTTTTTATCTTCTGAGTTCTTTTTCTTGCCTGTGAGAGTGGAGAAAATTACACTTTAAGAATTGGGCTTCAGAGTGCTGTGTAAAGGGGCATTGTATGATGGGAGAGCATGTGATTTATTGAGAAAGTTTCCCAAAGAACTTTTTAAAAATTCCCTTTAAAAAACAAAAGAAGGGGCGCCTGGGTGGCTCAGTCATTAAGTGTCTGCCTTCAGCTCAGGTCATGATCCCAGGGTCCTGGGATCGAGCCCCGCATCGGGCTCCCTGCTCGGCAGGAAGCCTGCTTCTCCTGCTTCCATTCCCTCTGCTTGTGTTCCCTCACTTGCTGTGTTTCTCTCTGTCAAATAAATAAAATCTTTAAAAAAAAAAAAAGAAAAGAAAAAAGTATTTGAAGTATTTGTTCTTGGCTTTCAGACAACGGAGTCATTTTCCATTTTACCAGTTGTTTTTGGTACCCCAAGGATGTAGCTTTGAATTCTTAGGTTCTTTCATGGAAGATTTAAGTAAGGCACCTGTTCCACTTTAATTACTTTTTTTTATGTGATTGACAGGATATTTTGCATAAGCTATTAATTCTCTATGATCATAAAAGAGCAATTTAATTTTCTAGGAATAAAGTATAATCCGGGAAAAAGACTTGATGACCTGAGTCTAAAATTCAGGGTTGGGTGGAGACTGGTAGAAAATGGAGTTGCACATCACTGATAGCCTCTCATGATCAGATAGGAGTGATTCACATCATTTGGTGGCATGAAGTTTTTGGACTTATGTTTTAGATAAAATGAGTCATTCTACTGGGTCATTTTGTTAACCTATTCTAAGTAGGCAGTATGGAAGATGAGAAGAAAACCAGTCATTAAAGTCACTCGGGATGATGGTAAGACCTGGAGAGAAAGATTATGCCAAGTGTAGAAATTTTCATGAATGTAAGAGACTGAACAAAATATTGGTAGATGACATGAGGGGCAGGTGAAGGAGTTTAGTCTGGTGAAGTGTTGGTGAGCCAGCTGCATTTTGACCTCGTCCCAACTCTGTGTTAGGTGGGATATAGAAAGAATAAGCATCTTCCCCTGAGAAGAATGCAAAGCAGATGGTATCTTTATGGGGGAACCAGGTATCAGTTGAGTAAGGATATAGGGGTGCATTAAATTAAAGGGTTGTTACCATGGAATAGGGTCTAAAAAATTATGCATCAGTTAGTATTTTCCAAAGTCTTTTGCTGTACCTCCTGCTATACTGTTTTTCCTGTACTCTGCCTCCTCTTGGAGATTGATTTATTCACGAAAGAAATATCTATTGAGCGTCTGTTATTTGCCGGACATGGTGCTGGATATCAAGTATACATAACTTGTGAGTATGTAAGTTCTTGAAATATGGATAGGATATGGTGTAATCATGTTAGGTACATAATAAAATTGTGTGGAATATTTGGAAACAGGTGACTATCTTGTTTTTTTAGGGCAGTTTTAGAGCCTTTGCAAATAGAATTTATAGTCTATTCATTGAATTAAATAAGAAAATTGATCCAAAAAGCAATCTATTCCATAGGTATCAAAAATTCCCTGTCATACTTTGCCATTATAATAGAACAAAAACGATGATGAGATCCCCACAATGGCAAGGGAGTTCTCAGCTTCCAGATTACTCTGCTTGGGGACCTAGGATAACAAATCCATAGTCACCTTTTTGTTCAGTGGTTATTTATTCACTTATTTTTACCAAATGTCTTAGCATTGTACTACATGCTAAGAATGTAATAGAAAACAAGATAGATGGGATCCTTGGTCTCATAGAGTTTATATTCTATAAAAATGGTCATATTGAGAACTTACTTTGTGCCAGGCACTGTGCTAGGTACTTACATATGTCACCTATAACCTTCTGATAACCCAGGTCAGTACAGGATAATGTCCGTTTTTATAAATGAGGAAATTGAGACTCAGTAAGGTTGGAATTAGCCTACCTTTAGCTTTCCCAGTGGCATGCATGTGAGGCACGTGCGGTACACCATGCCACCTCGCTGCCTTCCCACATACGCTGAGGGCCGCTGGGTCAGGAGGAGGATTGGATTAGATGTTAACATGGGAGGAGAAAAGACGCGAAGACCAGCTTTGGAGGAACTAACAGTTTACTGTACCACAAAATTAACATGAAAATTAAGTAGAAATATGAGGAAAGGAAAAGAGTAATTTACATTTAAAAAATCAAGATAGCTAATAAACACATGAAAACCAATTTCACTCGCAAACAAAAACTGTTAGTTAAAATAATAAAATACCATTGTCACTTATCAATGTTATTTTTAATGGTAATATTCAATGTATGGGTGAAGTGATCTTTCAAGTACTGCTATTAGAAGCATATAGTTTTGAACATCCATTCTGGAAAACGGGTAGTATTTATCAAGAGCTTTACAATGTTTACCCTTTAACCAGGTAATTACATTTCTAGCGGTCTCTCCTACTAAATAAGTAGCTAGAAACGCAGATCGCATTATTTTTAAAAATGTCACACTGTTGTTTGTATTAGGGAAAATTTGAAAACAAATTAAGGCCAACCTAGATGACATAATGTTATGCTACTATTAAAAAGTGTTATTTTGTCGTTTATTTAATGATATAGAAAATGTTTTCAATAAATTTTAATTTGATAAAACAATGTAAAACTATAATAATTCTGTAAAAGGCAGCAGGTATATGGGTACATATATAAATACATTAATTCAGAATACAGTAATAAACTGGAAAGAATAAAAATATTGAGAGGTTATTTCTAGGTAGTTCCATAGAAATGGTGTATTTTTGACCTCATAGATTTGCCAAATTCTCGAAAGTGAGATTTTATTACATTTATCATTTTTTATAAAGCAAAATAATTACTCTTTTGTTTTTACCTTTTTTGTTTAACTCGAACATGTAGAATAGAAGTTGAGGTAGAATACAGGTTGTTAAGAGGTGTTTCCAACCCAATTTTCAGGCATATTCTTGAAGAACTGAAAACACACTTCCTAATTAAATGATCATATAAAAGCAAGAAGCATATTATTTCTCTGATTCATTTTATTATTAAGGTTAATATGGGACATTATCAAATTTATAGAATTTAAAAGTTATAGATGTATTTCAGTCATTCTGTTTGAGAACACAAATATAACAGTAGTACTTATTTCTTTACAGATTTTATAATTGCCTACAACATGCTTTGGAAAAAGAAGCTATTACTAACTCATGTCCCAAAGAGAAACTCAAAGACAAAAATAATTCATCATATACTCGTAGGAAGAAAAGAAACCCAGAAGCAGCACATGGCAAATGTAATACTGAAGAAAATGATGAAGAATGTGAAAATGATGATGACCCAGGAATCAGTGTTACTATCTTCCCTGAAGATTACTAAGATCGGTCTTGGTTAAATAATGTTTCTATAGATACTACAAAGCTGCTCTTTACAAGAGTATTTTAGTTTCTTGAGTGTATGAGCCATTCAGAAAAGCAAGATTTATTCTTTCTCTATATTTTAGAGAAATCCTTAGCTTTTTTAAAATAGCTGTGTATAATATTTGCTCAATAAATACCATCAGCTTTAGTCACATAGAGATTCATTGCAAAACGAAATTGACTTTTTATGCCTCTCTTTTTTAAGTTTCGATTTCTACTTCTGCAAAACAGAATTATAATACTCTTTCAAGAGAATTTTAACATTGGAAATGTTTGAGTAAAAGTCATCACAATATCTGACATCTTTTTTCACTTT
>CM053606.1:53181348-53203153 GCA_028646535.1 Procyon lotor
ATCCCAGGACCCTGGGATCATGACCTGAGCCGAAGGCAGACGCTTAAAGACTGAGCCACCCAGGCGCCCCTTAATTTTAATTTTTTATTAACATATAATATATTATTTGCCCCGGGGGCACATGTCTGTGAATCATCAAGGTTACACTCCTTTTATATTTAATAAGAAATTTGTAGGACCTATACTTTAAGAGTATGTGAACAACCAGTTCTCCATCAAACTTTCACCCGTAGTTTTAGCATAATACTTGTTTGAAGCAGTTATTACCATGATGATTACAAAAGGGTAATTTACCATTCCTTTACTCCTTCTACATTTACTAGAATTATAGTCTGTTGCTCTCATTCTTTATTGTCCCAGATGTGAACAGTGGGAGTCACTTCAAGTTGGCTCTTGTGCTCTTTTGACATGTTCCCATCAGGTTTTAAGCATTTTCTTATTATTTTTCACAAGAAGATGTTCTAGGTTCATTGTGTTCTGCCACAGAATCATAGGATCAGCTGAAAAGCCCCAGTCCCTTGACATTTAGAAATTACATTCTGAACACTAGGTATGCTCATGACAGCAAGTTAAAAAAAAAAAAACCACATATAATTATGGAATGATTCATCAGTGTATAATAATCAGTAAGTGATCATTATTCAAAGGCTGGATCTTGTAGTTTACATCATCCATGAGATGTATTGACAGAAATGACATCTCAAACTGTCTACTAAGTTTATTTCCCTGTAATGTAGTAGCAGGAATGTTCACATTAATACACAGAAATGCTGTCTCATTACATTCATTTAATGAATTCCTTTGTTCCTCAGTTTTTCATGATTTACTATCTGCCTCTACATATTTTCTAGGGTATGGTAAGACTTAAATCAACTATTTTTAATTCCTTGGGTAAGAAAGCACTGTTCAGAAATCAAGAAATTCTGACTAATTTCATTTCACTTAACAATTGCCAATAATTTACCCAAACCTCCTGTTAACCTTGTGGCTAATGTGGCTAATACTGATGCTTTAAAATTAGGCAAAAGAGAACTAGCAAGTCCCATGAACTAGCCAGTGTTTCCCACAGCAAAAGGCATATTGTCAAATTGAAGTTTAATTCATTAGTTCCAAAAAGGGGACCATAAAGAAAAGAACAGAACGCCCCAACACATTGTCTAGCGTTTTTATACACAGCCACCAGGTGGCAGAACACTACACACACTGAACTTGGCAGAGCAGCCAGAGCCTCTTTCAAAACTGAAATGGTGAGTGTGGGCTTTGGTTTGTTTTCTCTTCTTTATAAAATCAATTCCAGAATATTTTGATGATTTTATTTTTAAGAAAAAAATAACATAAGAGAAATGACTCTTCCATTTATTCTAAAAATGAAATCATGTAATGCCAAGTGATATTTGATATTTTAATAAAAAGCCATGTTCTCGGAAGTTTTCACCTTCGTTGTTCCAGTGTGCCATTAAAATGATGTCTATGGCATAACATGAAAGAAATATTGGGAACAAGTGTTGCTTCAAATTTTTAGTCCCCTTGAATCTAAAATCTACATGGTTAGAATTGTAAGATCATCTTCATAACTTTGAATATTTTTCACACACATAACTAAAATGTATGTATAAAGAACTGATAATCGACATCATTTTGTACAAATTCAAAAGACGAATCCATATATTTATAGATGACTCTATATAGGCCTCAAAGAAAATTGCTGTGTTTCTCTGTGTATTAAATCTACAGTTATCCTAGAGAAAGAGCGAGCAATTATAATTGCAATTATTTGGATTATAGATTTCCATGTCAAATTTTTTTCTTTAGTCTTTTTAATGTTACTTTTCCTCATGCGGTCCTGTCTATTCTTTATGTTCAATATAAGTTCAACACTTAGACAGCAATTAGTTACAAATTTTAAATATACAATCACCAAGTCTATAAATAACCCATTGCTATCGGTTTAAAAGAATTGTTGTAAGATGGAGGTTCATTGATTCCTGATGACTTATTCTAGATAACATATTCTAGATCTTGTACAACCATGAAACAAGTTTTTTTAATCCCTTTTGTTTTGAGGGGTTTTTGTGATGCTTAATTTTCATTGTGATTGCATCGGTAAAATGTAAATAAATAGCATACTTTCAATTAGAGTGTAGTGCGGAGTGTTTCAAAATACAGCACAACTGGGTATTTAGGACTACAACTGTGGGTTGGTGGTAAAAAGTAGAAATAAGAGAATCCGAAGATAAAGCCCAGTAAGAATTAGTGTTCTTAATCAAAGATAAAGATAATCAAATGCTGAGAAGTCTTCAGCAATTTGTTTCTTTCCTACTGCTATTGTGTGTTAGATGTAGTCTCAGCACGTCTGGTTTAACCTTGCAATCTCTAGTTGACACTTCGTATTTGAAAAAACAAAGGAGCGTTTTTCTTAAACATTGCATTTGCATTTTCACTTACAAAGTTCTGGAGGTACTTGGCATGTGTTCCTCTGTGAACTTAAGTTTTTGCTTGTTTGCCTAGATCTCTTTTTTGGATGCTAAACTTAACTATTTCCCCAGACTTCTCTATACTTCACTCTAAGCAAATCAGTGCTCTAAGTGGGAAAATAGTGTTTGAGGGGATACTCACTCAAGGAAAGAATAGTTCTTTAAAAGGGTTACTTGTCATCAGCCGTTTCTATAGTCACTTCTTTTTTTCTCTTTCCATATTTTTAAAATTGAAAAGCTACATATGATGCCTTAACTCTTGGTTGGTCGGGCAGCAGACGGCTGCCCTGTTGACGTTGAGCAGCCTAAATATAGAAATGAGCATATAGCTTGCATCAGTTCCAGTATCATGCCTTGTTTCTATGGAAAATACACGATTCAACTTAATTACATAATGTGTCGTTCTCTAAGACGGGGCTTCCAACAGGGCCAAACAATTCTAAAGCGAGTTCGTCTCTTTTTTAAAGAGGGCTAATCAGAAGGGATTTGTGATATTGAAATCACTACGAGGTAATTATAAATGATTTTGTGCAATTCAGAAATGAAAAATTCCTCCCCAAAGCCCCATATCTTTGAGTTCTGTTTTGTTTTAAAATAATGGAAGTTTGTTTCTTCACTTACCTATCACGCTAGTGTTGTGCATGGATTTCTTAAATGCCAGAAATGAAAATATGTTCCTATAAAGAAAGATGAATGGATTCCAAGTGACAATAAGCAATGACATGTAATATACTTCTGAAAGCTGAAATTTTCACAATGATGAAAGACAAGGGAATTCGTTCCATGAAAATAATATTAATGATGGGTTTCAACACTGATATTTTTCATTGTTTCTTTACAATCAGAGAAGAAAAACATTTTCCAGGAAACTTTCCATAGTCTGTTTATATGCACATCAATTTTTGCTATTAAAGTAGAAACTAGTAATTACATTTTTAAAAATGACACTCTGGTAATTATATATTTTAAATATGAATCCTGATGTTTAATTAAGTCATATGACTGTAATATCAGTTTGCATTAGCAGCAGATTATCAAATCCTAGCAATTCATCCCATAGGAAAATACAAGAAGAAAAGGCTGCTGTAATTGTGATATTTAAATGGAATAAACCATAATGCAGTACAGTATTCTTTAAATATTTTAATGTTTACTAATGCTATTGAGTAATGAAGTTTATCATCATCACATGTTCTTTGTAGATAATTACTATGGTAGCAATAAGCACATAGGAAGAAGCTTCATGTTTTTTTTCTCCAAGAAAGCTTTCCAATTAAGCTCAGAGCCATGTTTTTGAAAAGCCAAGCTCAAAGCCACATATTTGAAAATGGTTTTGTGTATTTTTAATATGCATATGTACATGGTATTAATTTTTTTCTGAAATTAATTACATTAAGCTTGGATGTTAGGTTAAACAATTTTTATTTTGTACCGTGTATCATACAATTTACCCTTTGTACCCTATATTGTAAATCCATATTTTCTTAGCTCTTACTTTTTTTTTATTTTAATTTTTTTTTTTTAAAGATTTTACTTATTTGACAGAGAGAAACACAGCGAGAGAGGGAACACAAGCAGAGGGTATGGTAGCGGGAGAAGCAGGCTTCCTGCTGAGCAGGGAGCCTGATGCGGGGCTTGATCCCAGGACTCCGGGATCATGACCTGAGCCGAAGGCAGACGCTTAACGACTGAGCCACCCAGGCGCCCCTTCTTAGCTCTTACTTTCACTTGTTTTTCTAATCGTAAGTGATAAATAACGCAGGGCAGATAAAGCCCATCTTTCACAGACGTATCTGTCACTCACAGTCAGTGGTTTCTAAAACACTTAACCATGTGCCTATATTCTATGTAACGTTGTGTTTTGAATTTATTACAATAAATGCAGGGGTTTTGTTGATTTTTGTTCTAATCCCTGCTTGCTTCTCTAAACCTCACTGACTGGTATTTACTAGTTTCATTTCTTTGCCACAACACACAAAAATCATAGGAAAGTTTATTCATTATCGAATCTTCACACAACCCTTTTTCGGTTGTTTTTTTCTCAGGAAAGAGATATCTTTACTACATACATGTTTGATGACTTGTGGGAACTGTATTCCGAAATGTTACATTTTCCCTCCAAAATTTTATCTTCAAGATATAAAAATGAACTGTTAAATGGCTACCACAAAATTTATTTGTGCTGGTTTAATGAAACAAGTGCTCTTAAATGCTGAGACATTTTAGAGACTCCTTATAATGTATGTAATGATTTACACAGATAAAACAACCTGAATACTTTTTCCATTTAGCCCATAAAAGCTAGGATTTCCTATATATAGGTAACTTTACTACTCAAGAAGCCTGCCTTGAAATTGTTCCACACATGGTCCTAGATGATGCTACCAGAATTTTTATTAAAATTTTTTGCCTTGTTTTCTCCTTGTAGGTACATCTGCTCTAATTCGTAGCTGTAAACATATATTTCCTAATGAGAGAAAACGTCTTTTCTGAATGACGAAAATCTAAAACTCTTGAGTGGATTTGAGGATAAGATATTCTTTTGTTTTATGGGCAAGAGGAAAGAGATGGCCTTTATCACACACTTTGTGTCTTTCTGTGTTGACTAAAGCAACACAATTGTTGCTAATTGTATTACAGAGAGTGACAAAATGTGTGTGCTAACAATACTGTGTTCATAACAATAGTTGGTGTTTATGATTCACCCTAAAGAATCTATTTCCTAACACTAGGGGTCATTTTAGCTTGTGTTAATATTCTAAAATATTAGTTTTAATAAAACAGAAGGTTAGGAATATGACACTTCCTAGAAGAGTACTATCCTTGAAAAACTTTTTTCTGGGCTCAGATCCCTAAGTTTTTCTCCTAGTTGGATTGTGAATAGATTCTGTTACTTCAACTTTAAAACTATAAAACAAAAGTATGCTTTGAGTTTCTTTATCTAAAGTTCATTTTTGTTAATTCTTCTAAAATATCCAGGCTACTTTGAAAACATGGTGCTTCATTTCATGATTTTGCCTACTTACGGTCACTACTATAAATGTTGTTAACTTTTGGGTTTGCTAGTCCTTTTCTTTAAGCTTTTACATTCTGATCCCCCTCGGCCACAGTGAAAGTGTTACTTATTTTTCACTAATTTTCAAACATCTGTGAAGTACAGCAAATGTATCCATTAGAACAGGGCTTTTCCTTCCCATAACAAAATGAAAACCTCCCATTATAATATCTGATTTCCCACTCTTAAAAGTTTTTAAATTCCAAGCTCCTTCCTAAAAATACTTTGCTTTTTGTCTCTAGGACTTAATAATGTCAATTCTTTATATCTTTTTAAAAAAAATCACTTTCAGGTCATGGCAGTGGACATGAGAGATGACATAGGAAGTTTTTCTTTCAGAGTAGCATTATATATTTTAGAATGTGCTATAGATTATGTAATATGAATTACGATCCTGTTTATATTGAATGGAGTGGGTAATTGCAAGCTATAAATCATTTCTGGGTATCTGAAAAATTTAGCCTTCTTACTCTAGTTACACACATAAATAAAGATAGTTATATTTGTTTTTCCAAATCCAATTTTTAGATCTGCTTAAAATCTGTTGTGCTTCAAAAAGCATAGTGTATTACGTTTAACATTTTCAATTTAAAATCAAAATATTTCCTTTGAGATATATTTTCTTCCCTAATATTTGCTAGACATATGAAAAATACCAAAAGAAAGTTATTGTTTCCACTGAAAATGAATAAATAATAAAAAATGTTCATTATGCTTACATTGATTCAAATGACAGGGAGTTCCAGTGTTTCTAACTTAGATTCAGAATTACCGCTTGATTTTCCAGACATGTCAGTTGTCTCGTGTATGGCTACAACTGCAGAGACCTACACTCTGCCCACAGAATTCTGTTGGTTGCCTACCTAAAGAAAGAAATGAAAGAATACTGTGTTTTGGTTCTGCTACTCATCATCTATTCCATTGTGGGCAACTGGTCTTAATTTGGAAAACAAAAGAGGATGAAATATATTTTCAATAGGTGGCATTTAATCTTCTCATACCTAAAGACAAAAGAGTTCTAAAACTACAGAGAAGTTTCATTACAAGGTTCATAGAAAGTGGTGAAACATGCAGAAACAGCGGTATTGTTCACAAAAGCACATTCTCTTACAAAAATCACTGATGTTTAATACTAGATGAGGCTAATGTGTCCCGTTCCTAAAAAAGCCCCACATAAATTTAAAGCCATTTGGAAGAATGGATATAATTAATGCAAAAGGTGTGATGGTGGTAGTAAGGATATCCAGGTTTTGATTTAATCTGTCATTTAGTAGCTGTGTGACCTTCAGGAAGTTACTACCCTTACCCAGCCTGTGTTTCCTCATTTGAATAATAATTAAGAGGCTGAATAGGATGGTCTCCACTATCTTTCTACCTCTGTGATTCAACATACCCTTAGTCTGTCCTATACTCTTTTCAACGAATTTTCTTTTGCAAAGCAGCATGGTCCTAACCTCTTTTATACAATTTTACATTAGGTATGTATGATATGTATGCTCAGCTGCTTTGTGAACAGAATATTAAATACACATACGTATATGTGTGTATTTTGCTCCGTAGAAAACAATTAATCGCCAAACTAGTATATATATGTGCTAATATATAATATATATATAAAATATTTATTTTTCTAAGGTAGAAATACAAAAACAGGAGTGTAGAAGATGACTGTCTATATTACTGTATTTCTAGTAACAGAAACCTTACCTAAACCAAGTCCACCAACACCTGCAATACTGAAGGAAAAACCCAGTGGAGCATCTAACAGCATTATTTTTTTATGAAGTCAAATTCTCCAAAAGGTCAAAATCCCTTCTAAAACAGTGATACTCAAGGACATTCACTGAAACATATTTGGGAATATTTTAGGTAAATGTGTACAGAAGAAGTGACACCTCTACTTCTTCTCTCTCTCTCTCTCTTTTTTTTTTTTTTTTGGAGAGCCATAACTTTGACCATATTAAAATATGTAACACAGCATAAAATATCACCATTTAAAAAGAACATATTTCCAATATATTAGTTGCTATTCTAGCATGGAAGCAATGGGATTTGATGTCATGAAAATGGTAGCCCAAAAGAGAAACACGTTATAAAAGCAACTCCTTTCTGCCCACCTCCCTTCCCTCTGAAATAATAACAATTTGCTAAATTGTTGGGAAGTTGTTATAATTCCTTTTCCAAATTATTACTCGCCCTTTAGATTAGAAATGAGGCCAGGGTTAGCAATCAGCTATAAATGGTAGGATTTTTCAAGTAAGAAGCACTTGTCTGATTGTGAAGTGGAGGCCATTACTGCCTTGATTGGGCCTTTTTTTTTTTTTTTTTCAGTTTGCTTGATTTGTGGTTGAGAGCGCATATTCACTCCTGTACTGCGAGCAATCAGAGCCTCTCCTCTCTCATTTTTGCTCAGCGATTTAGGGTCCACTACTTTGGCACAGCTGCCACCTTTTAGCCTCCATCATGCAGAATGTATCCTTGAAAAAAAAGAGGGGGGGTGTGGAGGATAGGAGCAGGTAACTAATGTACATTTGGCTTGTTAATGTGCCTATTTTACATTTTCAGAGAAAACTTTTTCATTCAAGATAACCAACATGTTGGAATTTGGACCTCTATACTTCATAAATAAGTTTAGATGGAGACCTGAAGGTTGTTAGAGCATACTTTCCATTTCTTTATTTATCCCACCAGAATTTGGGATAAATATGTTTTATTCCAAGATATTGGGATATCGTATCCCTGGGATATTGGGATATCGTATCCCTGGGATATTGGGATATCGTATCGCTGATACGAAGGCATTTAGTTTTATTTAGCACTAGCATAGTCTTTGCTCTCTGGGAAATGATACAGAAACAAGAGCTTTCTTGTTCGCCTTTGTTCTGGAAGGCGCTTTACAGTTTTTAACCAAATATAAGGAAGATGCTATTAAAAGCTCTTGAAATTGGAGGCCTATTTTGTCAGGTTTAAAATTACTTAATACATCTTCTAATTTAAGACAATATCTTCTTGTTGTCAATAGTCAGGAAGTATTTTTGTCAGGAGTTAAGTTCAGTGCATCTTTCTCCTTGGAACTCATTAGAGAATCCCTGGAAGAAACTGGAGTTTCAAAGCTGCAATTAGCTTATCATCTTGGGCATCTTCCTGGATCCTGTCGGTCATCATCAAAAAAAAAGCCCATGTAAGAGCTTGTGTCCTATCACCCCAATTCTGCTCCTGGTTCCCCAAACCAAATGCCCAGATAACTTCCATAAAATAAATACCAAACTTGCATTTTTCTAAATACACTGACCAAGTCTGGGTCCATAAGCCTATACAATGAAGTGAAGCCCACCAAAATCAAGAATACCACCTAGTAAGTGGTAATTTCTCTCCAGACCTGGGTTGGAACTCACAGTAATTTTTTTCATCAGCTTTATTGAGATATAATTTATCAACCATAAAATTCACATGCTTTAATGTACAATTCAATGGATTTTTGTGAATTTATAAAATCTGATTTTAGAATGTTGTCACTGTCCTAAAAGGAAACGTTGTACCTCTTTACAATCACTCTCAAATTCACTCCCAGACCTATGCTACCAATAATCATTTTTGTCTCTAAATGTTTGACTTTTCTGGGCATTTCATATAGATAGAACATGTGATCTTTTATGTCAGGCTCTTTCATTGAGATGTTTGAGATTTAGAGGTTCATCCATGTTATAGCATGCTATCTCATCTCTTCTTTGATGAATAGTATCCTATTATATAGATACACTACATTTTGTCTATCCATTCATCTCATGAGAGATGCTTGAGTTGTTTTGACTTTTTAGATGTTATTGATGCTGCTACAAACATTTGTGTACAAGTTTGTATATGGATATATGTTTTCAATTTTTGTAAGTAGGAGTAGAATTACTGAATCCTATGGTAAATCTACGATTAACTTAAGAAACTGCCAAACTAAAAAAAAAAAAAAAGAAAGAAAGAAAAGAAAAAAGAAACTGCCAAACTGTTTTGCAAAATGGCTATATTGGTTTACATTCCCATCAGCAATGTATGAGTTCCAATTTCACCACATTCCTGCCAACACTTGTTACTGTCTGTCTTTTTTATTATAGCCATTCTAGTGGGTGAAAAATTGGTCTCACTGTGGTTTTCATTTGTATTTCCCTAATGACCAATGATGATGACGGCAGTCTTTTCATGTGCTTATTAGCGATTTACATATCTTTTGGGGGAAATGTTTATCCAAATCCTTTGCCCATTTTTTAATTAGGTTGTTTTCTATTTCTCAACCCATAAGAGTTGTTTATGTATTCTCGATACAAATCCTTTATTGGATATATGATTTGCAAATATTTTCTTCCAGTCTGTGGGTTGACTTTTCATTTTCTTGAAAGTGTCTTTGAAGCCCAAAGGTCTTAATTTTGAGCAAATCTCTTTTGAACTCTTCTTTTTTTTTTTAAGATTTTTATTTATTTGACACAGAGAGAGCAGCGAGAGAGAGACAGAGAGCAAGAACAAACAGAGGGAAAGGCAGGCAGAGGAGAAGCAGGCTCCCCACTGAGTAGAAGGCCCATGCAGGGCTCTATCCCAGGACCCTGGGACCATGACTTGAGCCAAAGGCAGTCACTCAACCCACTGAGCCATCCAGGCACTCCCTCTTCTGAACGCTTAATGGGGCATAACATTCCATCAGTTCTGAATATAATCACTTAAAGAGTCAGAGAAAAAGGGGGGGGGGGAATTAAAAGGTGAAAAACAAAATCCATAATCATACATTATACTTGGGTCAGTGTAAGGAAAAGAAGATATGGCTTTGCTAATCCATTTTATTTTAAAATAATCTGAAACTTTTCCCTTTGGAAGAACAAGTTTTTTGTGTGTGTGGCTGTTGCTTTTAAAACCCTTCATTGCTCATTTTATGTGGGCCATTTGAATCTTTTTTTACCTAGAGTCACAGAAATTAGAAATTCAGTCCTGCCCAGGTCATAAATGGGTGAGTTGGAATAATGCACATATATAAATGAATTGAAGCCACAAACTCTTACTCTTTGTGCTTCTACCTCTGAGTAAATGGAAGAAGAAAACTCAGGATGCAAGAAAAATCAGGATGCAAGATCACTGGGGCAGGAGACCCTGAAATCTGTCCTCTCAGGCCCACTGCATTTCTTTTTTTGTGAGCTCTTCTCAGGTACACCCACAGAGGTGATTAGTGGAGGCAGCAGCTTTGCAACAACAGCTGAACACAAGTTTTCCAGACAAATTTGGTAGCGATGTAGATAAAACTTAGCAACAAAGTATCTGTTTAGAAGTTCTTGTGGGAGAGAGATAAAAAAGGAAGAAAAAGAAACTTGCTTGTGAGGCATACCCAGAACCTGTTTGTAATACCCATGGCTCAGCTTTAGGGTGGCAAAAGTGCACGTACCTGGCCTTTAGCAGTAAAAGTGGCAAGCATTTTAATACTTTTCAAGGTCTACAATTTGAAAGTACCCAGCAGCAAATGCCTTAGAAAATTAAATATTAATCAACTATTAATAGGTTTACTTTGCAAGTTCAGATTTTTATCTGGCATTTGTTATGTATGATAAAGAACACTAACGCAGATTGGTTGCCCTCAATGCCTCTCACTTTTCTCCCCACTTTTAGCCATCAATACTCAAAAAGCACATACACTTGCACAAATATTGAGTAGTACTCTTATCTGACTTTATAGTAAACTTTAGAGTGTTTTTTTAAACAAAAACTCTGGATGCGTGCAACTAAGAATTCAGTAACTACCATTGTTACATTTTATCTAATAGATGCAAGAGTTGTCGCAAATATAAGGTTAAAAATAACAAGAGGTCAGACATCTGGTTGGCTCAGTCTGGTGAGTATCTTGACCCTTGATTTCGGCTAAGTTTGTGATCTCAATGCAGTGGGATCAGGCCCTGCATGAGGCTCTGCACTCAGTATGGAGTCTGCTTGAGATTTTTTCTCTCCCACTCCTTGCTCCTGTACACACTCTCTCTAAAACAAGCAAACAAACAAATAAAATCTAAAAAAAATTGCAAGGGGTACACAGCTTAAATATTTCTAGGAGATTCTGTCGCATATAAGTAGAGGGAAGTCATTATCTGTATTATTTTTAGACTGAGAACTATGTGTCACTTGTATTATCTTTTTAAAAAGTGGCTTTCAACTGAGTTTCTGCTAAGAATATAATTGAATCTTAAGGACACAGTTAATCCATTTTTGGATTAACCACTTATCCATTATTAATCCATTTTGACAGGGTTGCATACTTGTTCAGGCTGGTAAAGTTAAAACTATTGATGGTAATCAACCCAGTGGAGTTGAAATGCAGTGCTAATAAGTAATAAGGTAGAAAAGGTCTATTAAATATAGGCAAGTTTCATCAGAAATAAAAACAGGTGAGCTGAGAATAAGACATTGTCTAGATAAATGTCAGGTAACTAAAATAGCTCCTAGTAGCTTTTATAAAATGAAAATAGAAAAGGTATAGCCTCAAACCATAAGCTGTGGTCTGAGAAAAAAAGAATGCCAAACAAAAGGAGAGAACAAATGGGAATATTAGAATATCTGTGGTTTAGATCAATAAGACTTATACTAAAACAAGGTGAACATTCTTTGAACTCTTAAGTAAATGTGTTATATCAACTGAGCAACTTTATACACAGAAGGAAATAAGCCACTTTCCCTGTCATGAAAGTTCTAGAAGAAAGGAAATTGATTTGGTATAATTTATCAAAACCTGAGTTCAAGCAGTCCTCATCAACCTATTTTATAGCTGGCATAATATTAACAGTAGTCATCTGGGTATCATTGTTTTTTGCCTCCATGTGTTCTGCAAGACCTCAGAGCCCTGCAAAGTCCCCAGTACATGCTCTTGGGAGTCCCCAAAACATATTGTATTTTCACACATGAACTGAGTGGTGATCTTGAGATGTTTGCTGTTCTACTCTTCCTATGGGGCGTTAGTGCATTTGTTGACCTTCATCAAATAGCATACCAAACATCATTATTCCTCCTGCCCCTCCTTTCTCCATCTTTCTAGCTTACAGCTCTCTCTGCATGGGGATTGTTTGGGCATAAATCTAAGTGCCAAGCACCACTAGATTTGCTCCTCTATCCTAGTTGTGGCTCTATTTTATAGTTTGTATGTCTGTGCTTAACATTTCTCATCTCTTCATGTGTGTTTTTTTTACCTTTTCCATGAGATCCTTTAGTATTTGTATAATTGTTATGTAAAGTTCTAGTGTGATAATTCCAACAGCTGGCTCATCTCTGAGTCTGCTTCTACTGACTACTGCCTCTCTTAAGCAAATTTTCTTGCTTCTGTGTGTATCTCGTAAAATTCTATTTTATTCCAGATATTTTTTACTAAAAGAATAATAGAGAATAAAATAAGTAATATTTGCCTCCAGAAAAGAGCGCACACTCCTTTTCCTGCCAAAATGCTTGACTGGGGATGGAGTGCTGAGTGATTCTGAGTTGTGCTCAAGGTGGATCTGGTCTTTTTTGCAGCATTAGTTTGATTCAATTCACAACTGGCTTTAAATGTTTAAGAATGGGATTGAGATTTTTCCATCAGAAGGAGACAGGCTCTGAGCACTGAGACTCCTGCGATCTCTTTATGCCTTACGACAATGCCTTCAGCTTTCTGAACTATGGGAGCTCTCTCTCTGTTTACAGTAAGGATGTCAGATTTTGGAATTGCTTGGAAGTTCTCTTTGCTCTTTGGTCCTGCTTCAGGATTTATGCACCCAAAATCTCTCTCCTCCCTCTTGCCCTGCTGCCAACTTAAAGGGTAGCTGCTTATACTTTGTGAAGGTCCAGAATGCCTTGGAAAGCTTTCTCTTAGCTCTCCTGCCTCACTCACTCATCAACATCAGTAACTGACATTGCAGAATGCCATGAATGGGTCTCTTCAGTGCTCCAGCCCCATCCCTTGTTCTCTGTTAGCTGCCTGCCTTTCACTCTCCCACATCTCCTGCTCTGCCCTAGGACTTTGGTTTTCTATCCCAAGCACTGCCTGAAGACCTCAGAGAAGAGGAGGTGGCTGGATGTTGATTTGTCTGCAGCTGTGGCTCCACGTAATTCCAACCTGTGCTATCTGTCCATTTGTAGCCATTAAAAGTTCTTTAAAAGTTCTATTGTTTTCTCTTCATCCTTACCTCTGGTAAATTCTTCCTCCCCTGCTTTCCAAAGGCATGAGAACAGCCATGTGTCTCTTCTCTTCTATGAAGGCATGTCATTTTCTGGAATATGGTTAATTGAGTTTTTTTTTGTGTTCTCAGCTCTACAGTGGTTTCTAAATCTTATCCAGCTTGTTTTTCTTAATTAGGTAATTAGGTAGAGAGCAATGGTGTCTTACAACCTTTTATATCCAAACCAGAGATCTCCCCACCTTGGTTTTCAGAGCAAAGAAAATGTTCCTTTACTTTTATAGTTCACAGGTTTATATAATATTCACTTAAGTGAGGCAATTGCTATCGTCCTGATCAGTCTGAAGACAAAACTAAATCTGAGTAAACACAATAGTTAACTGGTAGAAAGAGAAAGGCCAAGAGCCTATTAGCTTCAAGTACTTATGACATGGGCATCTGCAAATAGGTTTTAGATTCGGTTATGGAGAACTCTCAAACAGCCAAAACAAAACAGAAAATAACATATAAAAGATTTTTCTGCATTACTTGTAACAAATTTGACCCTGTAGAATATTGACATAATAGTAGTGCTTTTTAAATAAATGAAAACTCTCCATGAGGAATGCTAATTATGTATACTACTCAAACTAGCAAACAAAACATAAATCTTTACTGGTCCAACTCAAATGTTAGTTTATTCTGTGAACATGTTTATAGTTTCTATATTGCTCAGTTGTTCTATTTGTCTTCTCTACTATTAAGAAGTTGATCATCCACATGTTGGATTGTCTTTCTCTGTCTTGCATACCTATTTATTAGTCCCTCCTTATTGCTTTAATCTCTTTTTTATTTGCATTTTTATCATCTTAAATAATTCTGTTATGTTAGCAATTTAATTTTCAGCAATTATTATTTTGTTCATTGTCCTTTATAATTATCCATTGATTTCACAATGTTTTAATTATCAGTTTCTTTTTATTTTTTAAAAGATTTTATTTATTTATTTGACAGAGAAGAGAGATCACAAGTAGGCAGATAGTCAGGCAGAGAGAGGGGGGGAAGCAGGCTCCCTGCTGAGCAGAGAGCCTGATGCGGGGCCTGATCCCAGGACCCTGAGATCATGACCTGAGCTGAAGGCAGAGGCTTTAACCCACTGAGCCACCCAGGTGCCCCAAGACCTTAATATTAAGTGAGTAAATAAATGTACACTGGATCCCAAAATTGTACCTGGTATCTCCCTGATCACAGAATAAACGTCTAGTCTCTTCAGCTGAGTGGAATACAGGAGGGAATCTAACGACCTTCCATTATGTCCCCCAACTCTAGCCCTCCCTTCATCTCCACTTCTGGAGGTAGGGGTGCTACCTGTCCCTAAGACTCTTCAGGTTTCCTGGACATAAGTCCTGTTGCCTCTCAGCTTTTCCCACCGACAGCTTAAGGGGCTGTTTTCTCAAATCTGCAAGGTTGGTTACCGTGTGTCCACATGTTTTCTAGCTTCTGAAGTTGCCCTTGCTGCCCTCTTTCTCATTCTCTCTGTCTTCTGTACTTTGTCTATTTAAAAACAAACAACTCAATAGGTTTCAGGGAAGAATTGAATGCAAATGTGTATATTCAAATCACCATTCTTAATGTGAATGGCTTTCAATTTACATTATTTTATACAGTATCAAATTTTATATTTTTCCGTATTTCTGACAATTTCTTTTTTTTCTCTAGGAATGACATGATGTTACACTGGGATATCATCATTCCCCCCACCCATTTCCTCCCCAGCTCACCCTCTGTCTGAACCAAACTTCTAACATGCTCTAAGAGTCATCTTTCTCAGATCCACCCCCATACTGAGGAACATACTCTCCCCTTTCTGACCAACAAAGGATTATTGGGATCTATAGCTTGTGTATCGGGTATCTTACTACATTGAAGACAGCTGGTCCTTTAAAGGAAGGTTTAGACATGCGGTATGGAGAAATGGCAAAAGCAAAAAACCCTCTTGTTTAGGATCAGAAGAGCTAACCGAGTACTGGGTCTTCTCTGAGCCTAATTTTTCATTCATAAAAGAGAATAATCCTATTTATTTCACAAAGTTGCTCTGAAGTTTCAAAGGATAATACATGCAAAGTGTGTAGCAAAGGTAGATTACCAGTTTAGGATGGTAGATTAAAACTATACCACAGAAATGTGTTCCTTATGGGAAAAAAAAAAAATCCACAACAACCAAATAACAAAATGATCAGTAAACTTCAAATCTTGCAAATCTTGCAACTGTGGGTAAGAACTCATTCTGAAAAGCCCTGGCTCCCAAACAACCACCCTCCCACCCTGTTTAAAGACCAGTTCAGTAACTGAACTGAAATGAGCCAAAGCCTGAGGGTATCTCTCCCACAAGAATACCAAATCTGCTCCACCCCACCCCTCACCCCCGGCCAAATAAGCCCTATATGAAAGGCAATTGATAAGGCCTCAGAAAAGAGCTAATGGTCAAATACAGCTGGAGAGACAGATGATAGATAGATCAGGGCCAAGATGGTGGATGGTAGCAGTGGTAGCCTGAAAGATGATTAAAGTTTGGATATAATTTGAAGGTAGAGCCTACAAGATTGGATGTGTGAGTGAAACAATGCAGTCAAGGATAAGCCCAAATTCTTTTGGTGTGAAGAACTGAAAACATGGAGTTGCAAATAGTTGAGTTAGGGAGGATTAGAGGAGAGTAGGTTTAGGCAGGTGTGTGGGAGAGGTAAGAGGCTGGGTTTTGAACATGTTTGAGATACCTATTAAATATTTAAGTAGAGCTGTCAAGTCAACTAAGCAGTTGGATGTGGAAGTGGTCTGGGCTAGAGATATAAATTTGACAAGCATCAGAATATACGTGTGTGTATTTGTGTATATGTGAATGTGTGTGTGTCATGAGAGTGATGAGTTTGTCATGAACTCAAAGAATGAGGGCAAAAAGAGAAGCACTCAGTACCTAAAGAAAGAAAGTAATAGGGGCACCTGGGTGGCTCAGTGAGTTAAAGCCTCTGCCTTTGGCTCAGGTCATGATCTCAGGGTCCTGGGATTGAGCCCCGCATCAGGGTCTCTGCCTCTCTGCCTACTTGTGATTTCTCTCTGTCAAATAAACAAATAAAATCTTAAAAAATATATATATAAGGGTCTCCAGGCTTCTCTCATCTCTCAGTGCCCCAAATGTGTACAGCTAAACATATGCCCTCCACACAATGATTGAAAGAGTCTTTTCTGGAGCTGACCAGTGCAAGAAAATGGATTCCAAAATGCTAACAGTGGAAGGGACATGAAAGCACCCAGTGAGATCATCTTATGGAGAAGAATCCAGTAGAAGCCCTACCCATAATCACAGAGCTGCCACTCAGCTTTTTAATTCCACACTCTCAAATACAAGTCAATAGTTAACAATCACTAGATCTTGGAGGCAAGCACTTAATATAGAAGGCTGAGATCCCAAAAAACAAATAAAAGAAACTTAGAAAATCCAAAGCTAGGAAGGAAGGAAAAATATTTAAAAATATAAAAATTACTAAAATTCTTTGAGATAAAAGGAGATAATACATCTATAATAGATGCACAGTATTCTGTAAAAAGGAGAAGGAATATTTTTTAAAAAGACCCTTGGATATTAACAAATATGATGGAGTCTTTAAAAAAAACTTTCTGTAATCATATTTTAATTTAAAAATGTAAAAAATTAAATTTAAAATTTAATTAGAAATTAATGTGATTTAATTTTTAAAAACTTCGATCACATGCTTAATATCCAAGGCCTGTTTTTATTCTTTGAATGTCTTTTCCCTTTTTACAGAGTTCTGTATATATATATTATTTGGAAAATATCATGGATATTTTCTATTTGTCCTTCCATTTCCATTTTGTCTTGCCATTTACAGTGGACAGATCCTAGGTTAACCACCATCCAGTGTTTCATACCATATAATACCCAGCTTTCAGTGTGAGTGGGATGTTGAACTACTTCTAACAAAGAGAATATGGCAAAGGTGATGGGATATTACTTCCATGATTAGAATACACCATATGGCAAGGATAATGGACTGACACTTCCGTAAGTAAGTAATATGGTAAAGGTAATGAGATGTCATTCCTATATTAACTTGATAATTTGATGTCACATTATGATATACATATACATATACATATACATATACATATACATATACATCTTCATCTTGCTAGCATGCACTAGAGAGACTCTCCAGCTGATCTTGAAGAAATCAGCTTCCATGCTGTGAATTGCCTATGGAAAGGTTGACATGACAAGGAATTGCCTTGGACCAGAGAGGCTTATACTAGCCCAAACCAGCAAAAAGCCAGATCCTTTGTCATATAGTCGCAGAGAAATTCGGCCAACAAACTGGAAAGCCTAGAAATGAATTCTTCCCTAGTCAAGCCTCCACCCAACACCCTTATTATAGCCTGCTGAGATCCTAAGGCAGAGAATCAGCACGATACTTGATCCACAGAAACTGTGAGATAATAGGTGTTGTTTTAAGCCACTGAGTTTTGGTAACTTTCAAGTTACTTTCGATTTGCTGCAGCAATAGAAAACTAAGGAAGCTTTACAGACCTGCCTCAGCGGTTAACATGCTGGTCTCTATGAACAACTCCCTGGGTTCAAACTGGTCTCAAAATTCAGTCCCACCACTTACTTGAACAAGATACTCGACCTCCTTGTTCCTCAGCTTCATCATGTATAAAATGGGGATAATAATAGTACTTATCTCAGTGAATAACTTTAAAGATTAAGTGAAGGGGTGCCTGGGTGGCTCAGTGGGTTAAGCCTCTGCCTTCAGCTCAGGTCATGATCTCAGGGTCCTGGGATCGAGCCCCATATTGGGCTCTCTGCTCAGCAGGGAGCCTGCTTCCCCATCTCTCTCTACTTGCCTCTCTGCCCACTTGTGATCTCTCTGTCAAATAAATAAATAAATAAATAAAATATTAAAAAATAAATAAAGATTAAGTGAAGAAACGTATGTAAAGCACTAGAATAGTGCCTGGCACATAATAAGACCTATCTATTTGCTATTGTAATAATTATAATGATAAACTAATAAATAAGTAATATAAATTAATATAAAATAATAAACTGAAAATAAACATAATTGAATAGTTGTGATAAATAACACAAAAATAATGCATTACTATCGTATCAGTTAGGATAGGTGACATTATGTTTCAAAGACAAAAATCTCAAAATCTCAGTGACTATATATAAACACAAATGTTTATTTCCTGCTTACATGAAATGTCCATTGCTGACAGCAGCAGCCTCTGTTGTATTCTCATAGACCCAGGCTAATGGAGCAGCTACATGTTAAATGTTGCCAGGCCCTGTATCACAGTGAATAAAGCTCTGGGAAAACTTACTTTCATAATTAAATGCTCCTGAATGTGACATACCCTATTTCTGCTTACAACTCATTCGTTCCACCCAACTTATAAGCGAACCAAAAACATGCAATCCTATCATGCATTCAAAAGTGGAGAGAACCAGAAATGTTTGGCAGGAAGGCTACCACTTTTGTTATTGTCAGTGTTTGACTCTTTATTCTATGAATGTGTTTTGGTAAGTATAAAAACTACATTTAAGAAAGAAAATAATGTGCCTTCTAGGCTCAAAAAGGGTTAATCTTAATTATTGTTGTTCCAAGATGTTTCAGAAATAGGACTCCTCTAAGCCTCATTTGGAGGGAAATTATTGGAAAACAAATCACTGATTCTCAACATACTTCAGATACACAAGATACCTTTGCCTCTTAAGACTACAGACGTTTTAATGAATAGATGTGTTCTTTTAAAAAATTAAACTATTGTGATTCTACTTGTTCTGCTGCACTATAAAAAACATAGATTTTTATTTCTTCAAGATGGAGATGACAAACAGGAAAACTACAAGGGTAGAAAGCTTCACTGTACCTGATCGAACCCCCAAACTGTATAGCCATACTCTATTACTGGAGCTTGACAATTGCTCCTCCTCCCACTGCTCCAAGATACGAGACCTACCAATGAGGCATATATTGGTTTGAGTGAAAGCCTCAGAGGCCAGGAGCAGATCTAAGTAAGCAGAGTTCATTGCAGTTTTGTTGTCTTCTGTGACTAACACTGGATCTTCACAACGTGACTTTTTGAGAAAAAGCTCTATCCCTACTTTACACTGTATACTTAAATAATTCCAGACTAAATAACTTTTAAAATATATATAAATAGATGAATATATATAAATGGGTGATCATCAGGTGGTAAGTGCTTTTCTAGACTTGACTCTAAATAAAATAAATACATTTGGCAACGTAAAAAAACTGAAAGACAAATAAATCACAATTGAGTAGGTTTTGTTTCCTAAGAATAATGAAAGCAGTAGAAAAGGATACTATCACAAAATACAAGGAAAGAAAGGAAAATTTCCAAAAGAAGAAACACAAATAACTAATATAATGTATAACCTACTTAAAATTGAAATGAAAATTAAAACGATATTCTGTTTGACTCTTTGCTGAAAGATAAAATGGTTTATAATAATTATCACCTGTGAGCTTGTGGAAAATGGTCACTAACATTTCATAAGAGTAATGTAACTTGGTTCAACTTTTCTAGAAGATAATTTTCAATATGAATCAAAACCCCTAAAATTATGCATTTTCTTCCCCTTGGCAATTTTATTTCTATAAATTTCCACATGGAAATAACCAGAAGTGAATTGAAAACAACCCAGAATGCTCTGCATAGAAGGCTATCCTGCTCCAGGGTGCGGAGCCTAGTTTGTCTAGCAATGGTCCATTGGTTTTCAATCCTTCAATCTTTCTTTTCGTCAAGATGAGTGATAAGCCAGACTGTCTGAAGTAGAGAAGTTTGACAGGTTGAAACGGAAGAAAACTAAAACTGAAGAAAAAAAAAATACTTTCCCCTCAAAAGAAACTAGCCAGCAGAAGAAAGTATGTTCAAACACTATAAGAAGGGAATCTTTCGGGGCGCCTGGGTGGCTCAGTCGTTAAGCGTCTGCCTTCTGCTCAGGTCATGATCCCGGAGTCCTGGGATCGAGCCCCGCATCGGGCTCCTTGCTCGGCAGGAAGCCTGCTTCTCCCACTACCATTCCCTCTGCTTGTGTTCCCTCTCTTGCTGTGTTTCTCTCTATCAAATAAATAAAATCTTAAAAAAAAAAAAAAAAAGAAGAAGGGAATCTTTCCCCAAGAGCGAATTTCAGCATCACCTGAGTATTTTGGTTTTTTACTTGTTTTTTGTAAACCTATGTACTTGTAGAGATTAATATGATAATGTTAATGTCCCTATATGTTTGTAGAGATTAACGTGATATCAACGTAATAATGAACAAGTTGGTGTCTGTCTCTTACTACATTACTTCCTAGGGATCTAGGAGTATTAACCAGTCTTGAGAACATCTTGATACTTTCCCCATTGTTTTCCCAACTCTATATGTTTGTGAACTTTGAAACTCTTTGGCATCATTGGCCCATGATTCTAGCTTGTTGGTGAGAAACTGCTCAAGATAAAAAGCTTGTCGTTTACCTTTTCAGAACTACTCTGAAAACTGTCAAAAAAATTCTCAATGAGCCTAAAATTAGGGGGAGGAATTTTTGGCTTATTAAACTACTGGGACTTCATCAAGATCAAAAGCTTTTGCACAGCAAAAGAAACAGTCAACAAAACCAAAAGACAACTGACAAAATGGGAGAAGATATTTGCAAATGACATATCAGGTAAAGGGCTAGTATCCAAAATCTATAAAGAACTTCTGAAACTCAACACCCAAAGAACAAATAATCTGATCAAGAAATGGGCAGAAGATATGAACAGACATTTCTGCCAAGAGGACATCCAAATGGCCAACAGACACATAAAAAAGTGCTCAACATCACTCAGCAACGGAGAAATATGAATCAAAACCACAGTGAGATACCACCTCACACCAGTCAAAATGGCTAAAATTAGCAAATCAGGAAACGACAGATGTTGGCGAAGATGTGGAGAAAGGGGAACCCTCCTACATTGTTGGTGGGAATGCAAGCTGGTACAGCCACTCTGGGAAACAGTATGGAGGCTCCTCAAAAAGTTGAAAATAGAGCTACCCTATGCCCCAGCAATCG
>CM053606.1:53203653-53272923 GCA_028646535.1 Procyon lotor
TACTATGCAGCCACCAAGAGAAATGAAATCTTGTAATGACATAGATGGAACTAGAGGGTATTATGCTAAGCGAAATAAGTCAGTCAGAGAAAGACAATTATCATAAGATCTCTCTGATATGAAGAATTTGAGAGGCAGGGCGAAGGGTCGTGGGGGGTGGAGGAGGGAAATGAAACAAGATGGGATCAGGAAGGAGACAAACCATAAGAGACTCCTAACTCACAATACAAACTGAGAGTGGCTTGGGGGGGGGGGGGTAGGGATAGGGTGGCTGGGTTATGGATTTGGGAGGGTATGTGCTATGGAAAGTGCCGTGAAATGTGTAAGCCTGATGATTCATGGACATGTACCCTGGGGCAAATAATACATTATATGTTAATTTAAAAAATAATAAAATAAAATAAATAAAATAAAATAAAATAAATCTGTTGTAACAATGGCATGATATGGTTTTTAATGTCAGCAAAAACATTAGTTGTGGATCCCAAGCAAAAATAATTATCATAATGTGGTGACATAACACTTTGAAAAAATTAATTGTGCATTCTTTCTACTCTATGGCTGTCCACTATCATGCCTGGAGGAGTTTGACTATACCATGGAATCTATACCATGGGATTAAATGTCAAAATAGAACCATACCATGACAGAAAATCCTTTTTATACTTAAAAACAGTAAGCCCAGGTGTGAGAAGGTGTCAGGAGTAGAAGTAGAATGGTTTTTTCCTGCTCCTGAGTTTCTAGTATTGGCTCCACTCCTTTCTTCTGGATAGGGCTTCTTTTCTTATTCTTGCTCTACTACAGGCAAGGAGCACAGTGCCCAGCAACTATAGCTGCTAAACAAGTGAATGAACAAACACAAGACGTCAGGTAAGTCATTTGCCCTACCTGGGTCTAATCTCAAGTTTCTAAGCAACATTCTTACTTTAATTTGCTGGCCTTGTAAAATGAATTTGGGAGTGTTCCTTCCTTTTTAATTTTTTGGAGGAGTTTGAGAAGGATTGTTGTTAATTCTTTTTTAAATGTTTGGTAAAATTCACTAGTGAAGCCATCTGGTCCTGGGCTTTTCGTCATTAAGAGATTTTTAATTAATAGCTTAATATCCTTACCAGTAATTGGTCTATTCAGATTTCCTATTTCTTCCTTATTCAGTATTGATAAGTTATACATTTCTAAGAATTTTTCCATTTCTTCTGTGTTATCCAGTTTTTTAGCATATAGTTATTCGTAGCAGCTTATGATCTTATGACTTTCTGTTTTATCAGTTGTAGTATCTTTTTTTTCATCTATACTTTTGTTGATTTGGGTCCTTTCTCTTTTTTTCCTGGTTAGTCTACCTAAAAGCTTATCAATTTTGTTTATCATTTCAAGGAACTAACTCTTACTTTGGTTAATCTTTCTACTGTTTTTCTGTTCTTTATTTCATTTCTTTTGTTATTGATTTCCAGTTTAATCCTGTTGTGTTCAGAGAAAATATTTGGTGTGATTTCAATCCTCTTGAATGCTAAGACTTGTTTTGTGACCTAATGTGTTCTATCCTAGAAAATGTTCCATGTGCATTTGAGAAGAACATGTATTTTGCCATTGTTGGACAGAATCTTCTGCATGTATCTGTTAAATACATCTGGTCTATAGCATTATTCAAATCCACTCTTTTCTTCTGATTCTCTGTCTGGATGATCTATCCATTGTTGAGAGTGAGGTATTATAGTCCTCAATTATTATTGTATTACTATTTATTCCTTCTTTTATTTCAGTTAGTTTTTGATCTTAATATTTAAGTGCTCCAATGTTGAGTGCAAAAATATTTGCAACTGTTATAACTTCTTAATGTATAAACCTCTTTATCATTATATAATGATCTTCTTCATCTCTTTTTGTTTAGCTTAAAATCTATTTTATCTGATGTGTAGCTACCTCTGCTTTTTTGGGGGGGGATACATTTCCATCCCTTCACTGAAAATCTATGTGCAATTTTAAGGCTAAAGTGAGTCTATTATAGGCAACATATTGTTGGATCGTGTTTTTTTTTATCCATTCAACCATTCTATGTCTTTTAAATGGAGAATATAATGTTTATATTTAAAGTAATTATTGATAGGGAAAGATTTGCTATTACCATTTGTTAACTGTTTTCTGGTTGTTCTCGTCAATGTATTGCTCCTTGTTTCTTATCCTGTTGTCTTTTTTTTTTTTTTTTTTTGATGTCTTTTGGTACTAGTATGCTTTGATTCTTTATTGTGTTCTCTTGTGTAATTACTACAGGATTGTCTCTTATGATTGACATTGAGGCTTACATAAAATATCTTAAACTTATAATACCTTATTTTAAACTGATAACAACTTAACTTCAATAAAATCATAAACTTTACACTTTTACCTCTCCTCCTCACATTTTAAGTTATTGCTATTTCAGTTTACATGTTTTTTATATAATGTAATTAATAACAGATTATTGTAGTTATGTTTATTTTCACTATTTAAAAATTTTTTTTCAAACTAGAGCTGTAAGTGAATTATATACCACATTACCATATCCCAGAATCTAATATATACTTATCATTATCAGTTAGATTTATGCTTTTTATGTTTTTATTGTATTAGTGCTCTTTAATTTCTACTCAAAAAACTCTCTAGCATTTCTTGTAAGGCAGGTCTGTTGGTAATGAACTCACTCAGCTTTTGGTTTTTGGGGGGAAAGTGTTTATCTCTCCTTTGTTTCTGAAGGACAGCTTCACTGGATATAGAATTCTTGGTTGCCAGTAATTTTCTTTCAAAATTTTGGATATATCATCCCATTCTCTCCTGGCCTGAAAAGTTTCTGTTGAAAAATCTGCAGTTACCTTATGGTGGCTCCCTCATACATAACTTCTCTTTTCCCTTGCTGTTCTTAAAATTCATTGTTTTGATTTTGACAGTTTAATTTTAATGTGTATTACTCTAGCCTTATTTGGGTTCAACCTATTTGGGATCCTCTGGGATTCATGAACCTGGATGTCCATTTTTCTCCCAGGTTCAGAAAGTTTTCAGCCATTATCTTTTAAATATATTTTCTGTACCTTTCTATTTCTCTTTTGCTTCTGGAATCTTCATAATGTGATTATTGTTTCTTTTCATTGTGTGTCACACTTCCTGTAGGCTTTCTCCACTCTTTATCATTTTTTTCCTTTTGCTCCCTTGACTGGGTAATTTCTAATGTCTTATCCTCCAGGTCATTGGTAATTTCTTCTGTATGGTTAAGTCTACTCTTGAAACTATTTATTGAATTCTTCAGTTCACTTATTATATTTTTCAACTCTCAGATTTTGGGGGTTTTTTTGATGGTTATAATTCCCTTGTCAAACTTCTCACTTTGTTCACACATCATTTTCCTAATTTTTTAGTTGTATATCTGTGTTTTCTTGTAGTTCACTAAACTTCCTTAAGATGGTTATTCCAAATTCTTTGTCAGACAGTTCATAGATCTCCATTTCTTCAGTTATTGGAGCTTTATTATTATCCTTTGGTGGTGTCATATTTACCTGATTTTTCATGACATTTGATTCCTTACGTTGGTATCTGCACATTTGAGTAATTGGGCTCCTCTTTTAGCCTTTACAGATTTGCTTTGGCAGAGACAGTTCTTCAGTCGTCTCAGTTTGAGTTTCTGGACGTATTTGCTGGTAATGTCCCTGGGCAAGTGGAGTCTGATATTGTTTCTTTGGGGTGAGCCAACTGGTCAAGCTCTGATGACAGGGACACAGATGGTGGTGTCACTGGCTGAGAATAGTTGGATAGGACTGCTGACTTTCTTCCCTACCAAAGTGAGGCTGTAGGATGGGTTCTGCAGTTTTTGCTTGGATTCTGTGGTCAATTTTACTAGGTTGTCAGGACCAGGTATTATATTCAGTAGCTATGAATTAGCTTCCCTGCCAACTAGGACAGCAAAATGGGACTCAGAATCCACATAGCTCATTGTTTGGGGACCCTAATCCGGCTACAGTGTGTACTGAATTCCCTGGTCAGGTTAGACCACCAATTTTGCTCCACAGACGTAGGAAGCCACAGGCTGTGTTTTCTGTTTAAGTGCTACTATATAGAGAGTTGTTCACTGGTCTATGCAGCTTTCCATGTGCTCTGGTTAGGTTCCCTGGTCAGACAGGCTGAAGGCTGTATTCAACAATAAGCAGGGCTATGAATTAGATTCCCTGTCTAAGTGCAATGGAATAAGCAGCTCTAAAGCCAGTAAGCTCTTTGTTATCTTCATTCAAGCTGATCTACACCTCAAGTTCCCTAACTGAACAGGGCCACTAACTGCTCTGCAAACCATCAGTTCTGCCCACCCACCTCATGGCTCAAGTGTCACTGAGCCACATTGCTTCTAGGAGTTGTTGCCAGCCCTTCTGGTCAGATAGGGCTAGAAGACACTTTCCACAGTGGGTGGGGCTGTAATTCTGCTTCTTGCCTGGGTGTGGGCAAACTGGGCTCATAAGTTGGCGAAACTCCTCATTTGAGGATCCAAATCAGGCAGATCTGAATCCCACCTAATTTCCTGGTCAGAATGCATGCCCAAATTGGTTCTGCAGATGAACTGAACTGATTACTACTTGGGCTCTGCAGGTATGAACTCAATCTGCCAAAATCTGTGTGCTGGTTGTTGTAAGCCCTTCCTCTTTTCTCTGTCATAGTCAGATTCCCGGTGGTTGACCAGGAAGATTCCCTTGCAATCACCATAGTTGGAGATCAGAGTAAGGGCTCTTAGAAAGTGACCCATAATGCTAGGGCATGGTCCTGGTTGTCCTCTCTGTGTTTTTCTTTCCCATTGAAAGAACCAGAAGCTCAGGGGAGGCCTGTCCATATGCTGCTGCACTAGCCTTGAGGAGGGGCAATGTGGTCAACATTAACTGCTTCTCTTACCCTTCTTTTTTAAAGATTTTTATTTATTCGACAGAGAGAAACACAGCGAAAGAGGGAACACAGCAGAGGGAATGGTAGCAGGAGAAGCGGGCTTCCTGCTGAGGAAGGAGCCCGATGCAGGGCTCGATCCCAGGACCCTGGGATCATGACCTGAGCCGAAGGCAGACGCTTAATGACTGAGCCACCCAGGCGCCCGCTTCTCTTACCCTTCTAATGCAGTCTTGGTCTCTGAAGCAGGGGAGATCTTCAGCGTCATACTCATGTTCTAGAATTCTCTCAGTGGTGTCTTGTTTTTGAATAGTTGTTGGCTGTTCTTCTTGTAAGGGGGAGCAAAGTCAGGAACGACCAATGTAGCCATCTCCCTCTCATTTTAATTTGATATGAAGAGATAAAATATACTCTATCAATATTACATCAAGAGTGATGTTGACTTAATGTGATGAAAGAAAATGATTTGGGGGTATCCTGAGATTTCTCTGCACATTTTTTCTTTTACTCAGAAAAACATGGACCCTTGACTATCTGGAGGAAACAGAATCAAAATGCATAAAATTTTGGAAGCATATCTTTTTCTCTAATTTAGAGAAAGAATGATATTCAGGTCCCAAGATAATCCCAGACCCAATATTCTTCTGGATGAAGGAAAGGTGAAAGACACAAAAGGAGAAGGGTTGAAACATTCAGTTTTATGTGACAGAAAAGGCCATTAAAATTCTTCAGAAAAGGTAGGAGCAAGAAATGCTAATGGACTGGCTCAGGCGCTTGCTTTGATGCTTAAATATAACAAGGAAGAGAGCCCAAGTTACCAGATTCCCAGCCCTATGCTACAACTCCTTGTCGCTTATTATACATACTTCCTCTTTAATAAAGTTCTAATTCAAGTGTCTATGTCAGATGGGGATGATTTGGAAACATTTTAGGGACCTGAGGCTTATCAAAGTACTTAAATGGCCATGGAATGATTAAAAGGAATGTGTGTTCAAATACAAATGAAGAATGATTTGAAGGTTGGGCACAAGGGATAGCAGATGGTAACTATTAATTATTAGCCGATTACGAAGGCTTCAGTCCAGTAAGAAAGAAGGTATTCTATGTCTGACTCATCATCATCTACCCCTTGTAATGCTTTGATTTCTTGAAAGAACAGTAAAGGAAGACATTTCCTCCCTCTGTTGATACCAAGAGATTTCTGTGATCTTCAAAAGAGTAGAATTGTGTGGTCATTGATAGAATAATATCACATTAAATTCCTGAACATATGTATCATGGGCTTGATAGACAAAAAAGGTCAGAGACATTATTACTAATGCATAGTTCTTGAGAGATTATTTGGTATTTCTTATTCCTAATTAATGTAATTCTACAAGACTGAGCTGGGCACATGGGGCTCTTAACCCCCTCCCACCCCGCCAACAGCCTTGAATGCATTTAGGTAGCACATAATAAGCATGTAGTCAGTTTGTGCCCTAGTCAAGAGGTTTTAATAAATCCCTACAAGCATTTCAGATCTGAAGCCGGCAAGGGTGTGTGTGGGGGGTAAGGCTAGACATGAGTTGAGCCCAACTTTATGAATGAAGTGCCTACATGTCATTAATGTTTCAATAGGTCCCCTAACAGGGGTAATTGGGCCTCCAGGGAGCTTCTCCAAGCCTCCAAGTTCAATCTGCCAATGGTGAGGATGCTCAGGCCCTGAAGGTAAGCGGAACCATTCCCGTTTTACCCTGAACTCAAGGGTCAAACAGGCCTAAGGGAAATAGTTTGGAACTGTCATCTACCATTATCACCGACATACACTGTGTTTCCAAGCAGCCTGCAAAGGGAGCCAGCGGCATGCGTGCCTGCCCGAGCTGCAGGGTGGTAGCATGTCACATGTCTGCTAACAGAAGGGGATAACCATCCCAGTACAAACTTGACATATATAAATTGATTACATAAGTGGGCAGTGGTGGTCCTTTCAAGTACACTCCTTTTGTTTGAGCTTTACAGTAAAATTACCAGCAGCAGTTTACAATTAAGGGGAATAATAATAACTGAATATGCTTTCATCTGCACATACAATTACAATGAACTGCATGCCTTAATAGGATTGTGAAAAATCTGCGTTTGACCCATACAAAAAAGTAAACATTCTTGTTCTGGATACTATATCATTATCACAACAAAGAGAAACTCCTGAAATCTGATGATTTAAACATCTGGAGAATGTTAATCACTTCAAAATGACGGATGTTTTTTATTTCAGCTTTTGACAGACACACTCCTTTCATAGATAGATGATTATTTACATAAATTACATCATCAATGTGAAAAAAATCAGAATAACTTCAAAGGACAAAATGCTTAATTAAAAAGAGACTTGTATTTCTATTTTTCTCCCTTTCTCTGTTTTTCCTTTAAAGGAGGAGTAAAGTACCCACTTACTCAGGAATGCCACCAGATCCTTCGTAGGCAAATAAGAAAGAGATTGTCTTTTTGAACTGCTTCACGTAGAAGGCAATCACCTTTGAGAATAAATTACTCTTTTTAGGCCCTGATACCTATTAATTGCTTCGAGTCTACTTCTAACTTCTAAAGTTTCCCCTTTAGTAAGAATGACAATTTGGAGTTTACTCCGCTACTCCAGTGGATGAAATCCAACAGATTCAAGCTCAAGTTGAGTCTGAGACTCACCCTCCTTTCCCATTCAGACTCCCAATTAGCCTGAGTCGATGGAGGGAAATAAAGTGCTTTCCAAGCAACTCAGCTCTGAACCATGTTATTGCTGATTGGGGTGGGGTGGGGGGAGAGATAAAATCTGCCAGCAGCCTGGAGAGAACGGTTTGGAAGTCTGCTCTTTTGAGAGCAGCCCCCGCCGCAGGGGCTGAGGTCCCTCAGGGCGGGCCTCTGACTGGCGGCGTGCTGCCTGATGCTGGTGGGTAGAGCTGGTGCAATTTAGCTGATCCACTACAATTTCCTCCTACACTCGGAGCTGATCTGCAGGCCGACCTTAGACAATTTGTCTTCTTTCAGGGAGAAATGTCACCCGAAAGGAAGCTATTAAGTCAAGAAGGTAATTCTCTCAGAACAGTCCACTGTATAAACAGAACTTGACCTCAGGTAATTTATTGCCGGTCCCTAACAAAGAGACTTCAGATATAGGCCTGATAGAGTGGAGATCTGAATCTGTCAATAAAAAGGGCAAGCCAGAGCCTCAGACGGTTTCTTGTGAGTGGCCCTATTTGGAGTACAAGCCACATTAATATATTCTTCAAAGAAGAATTAGAGTGGCATTCGGTTGTTTGGAAGGAAAAGTTTGTTTCATTAACAAATCAGAAGTTTGTGCTTGCAGGGTCAAACCTCTGATTGTCTTGTTCTTTAATATAGTCTCATTCACTTGGTTGTTAGGCTAATGTCTAAACATGATATGAAGGTTACATTTTCTTGAAGAGAGCGCATTGGATTCAATGCTCAAGATCCACGCCCCAGATGGCTAAGAGGTTGATTTCCTGTTTTCACAGAGAGTGCAAAATGAAAAGCTAAATTTCTCAATTGAGGGGAATGAATGGTGTTACTTGGTCTGAGAAAACGATGGGTGACAGATGGCATATCGTGGTTTAGAAACTGAGAAGGTGGGACTGCTGAGTTAGTTGTGTCTTGACAGTATGTCATGGGCCACCTTTAAGGGAGAGTAGAGAAGCTTTTGAAAAGAAGAGGGAAGAACGGAAGAGGAGAAGAACCCAGGGAAGGAAGGGAAACAAAAAAATCAGGTGAATTGGTTAACTCACTTTGAAACTCCTTGCTTTGTAGTTACTAAGGAGAAATTTTCCATTTCCAATGCCCAAAAGAAATCTTCTGACTTTTCTATTACAACAGTAAATACCAGCACCTTAATTAATAGTTTTTTTTACGCTTTCCCCTCTAAGGTCCAGATTTTCCACTCTGACATCAAGTTTCATCAGGGAAAACCTTCCCTCCCTCCAGCTCACCATCCTCAGTCCTCTCTTCCCCAAGTACCTCTCCCCTTCAGTCTCATCCAGTTCTCCATCAGGGTCTGTAGCCTGGAGACCACCCACAGCCTCCGCGTGGAGAAGTGCTAAGAACCTGCCAACTACAGCTGACACAGAGTCCATCGGGTTAGATTCTAATGCTGTGAAAAATTTTCTGAAATTTTTCCACAGAGTACTGCTTGGTGTTGACATTTTAGGTCTAGGAATAGTAACTCACACTTTGCTTCTTGACTAGCAATAACTTTAAAAACGATGGGTACAGAATTCTGAAACTCCCTGGAATCTCCATTTGTCCAGTCTATAAAATGGAGCTAATGCCACTACTGAATTCCCTGGACAAATTGCAGTGCTTCCCTTCAATGCATGAAGTGCTTTGAGATCCTCATGGGAAAATTCTAAAGGAGGAATTGGAAAGTATAATGATGTTTTTTTAAATTGAAAGTGACAACCAGCATTTAGTGGGGGAATCGGAAGATAGAATTGAGAGCTGGGAGCCTTATATTCATTACAACAGATGGTTTAGTTTTCACTGAATGATGAGGAAGAAGCTGAGTGAATGAACAGCAGTATGTCCTTAAAAGATTCAGCAGCCTTCCAATTACCCAGGAACAATCTAGCAGTTACTAAAGACTTGGACTGGTCTGTATTATGCAAAACGAAGCATCCCTACTGGGTTTGACTTCAGCTGGTTAAAGTCATAGGCACAGTGTTCCACTATTAAATAACACTGGTATAACTACCTCTAGCATGGCTTTAAAAGATAAGATATTTCATTCAAATTCCTAGCACAGAAATAATTCACACAGCAAATCTATAATAAATGCCTGTTGAAAAAAATAAGGAACGATTTTTCAGTTCAAGGAATTGCTTTCTATCACTGCTTGGTCTTTCTTTTAACTCTTGCCCACCTCTGCATTTTTTCCTTTAAAAAAAATTTATCAAACATTTCATATGAAATACAAAACACGCAGGAAAGTACAGAATGCCACATAACAGACCTGTTTTCTGCCACCGATATTTAGCAGACGTTAACATTTTTCAATATGTGTTTGATCTCTCTCTCTGTTATAGACATACAATGTTATATAGATATATCTTCACCTCTTCATCTGCACCCTTCCTCAGAAGTAAAAACTTATCCGAAATTGTTTTGCATCACTTTTGTGCATATGTTTGTACTTTTACTACGTAAGTATGTGTTCCCAAAAAGTATGTACTATTGTTTCATTTAACTATTTTCATATATGTCATTATGCTATATTTATCCTATTGCAACTTTCCAGTTAACACGTTTTTAAGATTTAGTCATATTAATAAATACGTATTTGGCTCATTCATGTAACAGTAATATAGCATTCCTTCATGTGTACCTAAGCCATCCCACTTCTAAGGGTCCAGTGCGAGTCCTCAGTAACTGTTGGCTGGTCCCATTTAGTAGGATGGCATGTTGCTTTTTTTCTAATTGAGTATTTTTATTAACATACATAAATGTATGAGATTTCACAGAAAAACGTGACACCTGATGGCAGGCTTTGTTTGTTTATTTTTTACTATTACAAACAACACTGAAGTGAACTTTTTAGTACATATAGCCTTGAGGGGAAATCTAGAAATCAAATTGCTAGATACTATACAATGATCATCTTAGTCCTTATCTGGTATTGCCAAATTGTACTCTAAAATGCTTCTAAACAGTTTACATTGCCATCAGCAATAAATAAGAATTGCTGTTTCTTTACATCATCACTGACCCTTGGTGTCATCGTACCAATTAATTTTTGCCAATTTAATGGTGTGAAACTTTATTACATTGAGGTTTTAATTTTAATTTCCCTGATTACTAATGATATTAAGAATATTTTTACCACTCTTTACAATCCTTCTTCTGTGAGTTGTCTGTTTATATCCTTTACCCATTTCCTTTTGGCTTGTATGTCTTTTTGTTCTTACTGGTTTTTAAGATACAGTTTGCAAAATATGTTCCTGTTAGTCTTTCTGCTTTATTTGTGATGTCTTTTTCATGAAATTTGCTTTCGCATTTACAGTGCTAAAACTTACCGATTTTTTTCTTTTATGGTTTTTGCTTTTAGTATCCTGTTAAAGAAATGCTTTAAAGTGCCATAAAGGTATTTTCTAGCTATTCTCTAATATTTTCTTTTAAAAGATTTAGCTTCTCCTTTCATATTATTTTAAATACTCATTTGTACATAAAATCTAACGTAGGAATTTGTTTATAGTTTCCCCTGTCCAAATCTCAAATCATTTATCCCTCTCCCTATTATTTGCAAGTCTTCTTTCTAACAGAAGGGCTAAAGCTTCCATGTAAAGCTAAAGGCCTAAGCTTTTAAATATACATGATTTTTTCCCCCTAGATATCCTTATAGACCGAAACCAATATCATACTGTCTGATATAATGTAACTTGAAATTTGACACATGGTGTGGTAGGCAGAAAAATGCCTCCCCAAAGATGTTCACATCTTAATCCCTGGAACCTGTGAATATGTTACTTTGCATGGTAAAGGAACTTAGTAGATATGATTAAATTAAAGCCCTTATATGGAGAGGTACTGGATTATCTAGATGGGCCCGATTTAATGCCCAGTCCTTAAAAGGGGAAAACCTTTCCAAGCTGCAATGAGAGTAAGAGAAAGATTCGACTACAGGAGATCAAGAAGGCACATGGAACATTACTGACTTTGAAGATGGAGGAAGAAGGCCATGAGCCAGGAAAGCCAGCAGTCTCCAGAAGCTGGAAAAGCAAGGAAATTACTCCTCCAGAGCCTCTAAACACGATTACAGCCCTGCTGATAATTTGATGTTAGCCTAATGAGACTTGTGTTAGTTCTAATCCACAGAAACGTAAGAAAATACATACACATAATATATAATATATAATATAATAATTTATATCTGTCTGTATCTATAGATATCCTATTGGTACTATTTCTTTGGAGCACCCTAACACACACGTCATATTTCTATAATTATTTGGGTTATCTTTTCTAATGTTTCTCCATATAAATCCTTCTTTTAGATCTTTGATTAGATTTAGTCTTGATTGCCATATAGGTTTATTGATATCATAAAACAGTAACTTTTTAATTTCATTTTATAGTTTGATGCTTGAGCATAGATATTACATAAATGGATTTTGAAAATTGATCTCATTTTCAGCAATATAGCTGAGCTCTGCTATGGTTTGGAATGCTTTGTCAGTTTTCTTGGATGTTCTATACAGACTACCACACCAGCAAAAATTAACCATCTTTCTAATCCCTATGTGCTCCTCCTTAATGTTATAAGGTATTGGTAGTGTGTCTTTGTGAAAGTAGACTAAATGACATAATAAATGTAATATTTCAGTAGCCATGTAGAGAAAGAGAGTGTTTACAAGATTGCATGGAAAGTTTCCTTATAGTTCAAGTCTTAAGGTGGTGGACATCACTTATTTCCACATTTCATTACTCAGAATTCAGTCACATGAGTCTACCTAACTGCAAAGGACAGAGATATGAACTGCGGGCCTTGGAAGAAATATAAATAGCAGCTGTTAGTGGGATCCCAGTCTTCTCTGGGTATTTGGAATGAGAATTGTTGGGCCAAAGCATATGCGTGGTTTTATACTTCCATATTATTTTTATGTTTTATTTTTGCATACAATATAATATGGAGATATGGATACAATTTCAAGTTGGCTTCAGACACTTTATAACAATACATAATTAGGATTCATTTAAAAAATTAATCTAGCTCTGTCCAAGACTGCTATCTTCTATGAAGTTACAGCAACAGACAAGTATTTCTTCTATTCAGAAACAAACTTTTAAGTGAGAACATTGCTCAGGGGCTGATAAGGAGGTCATCTCTGGGAAAAAAAAAAAAGACCTGTACTATCTTCCCCATTCCATTGGAAGCATCTATATATTTATTAAATAAAATGACAATAAAAATGTCGGGGAAGAAAAGTCATGAAAGAACACACTGAAAATTTGGGGGAAGAGGAGAATGTCTTGTTGGTCAAGAAATGGTAGAGGTAAGAGTGTTGGGATGACACTATGTTGGGATGACACTAAACCTCTGTTTACTTTATGAAGTAAACAGAGGCCACCAGCCTTCTCTAGTTCCTGCTGAAAGAAATTTCTCTATTCCAACAGATTCCTCTCTGAATCTCATCCAACTCCACTGAAAGTCATCACATAAATACAGTTTTATTTATATGAAATTTTAGCACTGAGAACAGTTCTCCCTCATTGTTTTCACTTGTGCTCTTTAAGACCTCACTTAGGAATTTCCAAGAAAGCCTCCATACTGTTGGGCAACTAGGCACAAGTTCTTCGTGATGGGCATCAATCACTGTTAGGCTGTAGATCCAACAAAGGAGTGCTGGGCTAATAACAAGGAAGAGTTTTAGTTTACACTTATTCTATAGAAGAATATAAACCAGGTGTGGTGTTGTATTTAGAGATCAAGCATCCAGATTAGAGAAAGTTAGTTGATCAGTTACCTACGTAACAAGTGATTAACAACAGGAAAAACAGTGACCTGATGATTTGTATGTGACCAAAGTTTAGGTTACCAAACAGGACAACTGTCTATAGCCGTGATCTCAAGTTTTTCCAGTCTCCCCTATTATTTGAGCTCTGTGGGTTAGTCAGATTAGAAACCCTATGAAAACACCAGATTGAGGTAATTTTGCCATCCTATGGCAAAAAGTGATGCAGAAAAACATCTTCCTTCTGAGAACACTGCGGTTTAGCCAACACACTGCTAGCTGAAATTCCTACCTATGAGAAAGGGTAGCAAATTTGCTCACCAGAACTGCAAAGAAGGTAGAAACAAAGTGATAACTGATACTGAAGGCTAATTTAAAAAGTAGGTTATGGGGGTACCTGCGTGGCTCAGTCAGTTAGGTAGCCAGCTCTTGATTTCATTTCAGTCATGATCTCAAGGTCTGAGATTGAGCCCTGTATCAGGCTCCACAATCAGCAGGAGAGTCTACTTGAGATTCTCTCTCCCTCTGCCCTTCCACTCACTCATGCTCACTCTCTCTCTCTCCCTCTAAAATAGATAAATAAATCTTTAAAAAATTTTAAAACCAATCAATAAATAAAACTTAAAAATAAATAAAAAGCAAGCTAAACTAATATTCACCCTAAAATCTACTTAGACCTTGCTCACGTTTTTTGATTTCTCTCTGTGTAACTGTGTACTTCTTTTCCCTTTTTGTTTTCAATTCTACTTCCATCTTATATTCTTGTATTTGTCTCATTTTCCGTAATATTTACATTTTGTCGTCTTTCTTTCTTCTTCTCCCACTCTTTCTTAACTTCTTTACCTTTTCTCTCCTCCCACCTCCCACTCTTTTTGGTCATCTCCTCATAAGTAACGACCAATAAGTGGGCTTTTATTTTTATTGGCCATTAATGTTAAAGACAGCTTTTGTTTCTTATTTCTTGGTCTTAATACAACATTCAAATTCACGGAAATGTTCCATATACAAATTCACATTACCTGACCTCATCTGAACACTCAGTTTAGAGTAGCACCGAGGCCTCTCCATTTTTACTAAATACCCACACGTGATTCTGCTGTGGGTACTGTGTAGACCACACTTGATGAAATCCTGCTCTCACCCCTCTCTCACTGCTCTCAGTACCACCTCCCATGCTGCCATTTGAAAAATCTCTTTTCTTCTTACATTCCAATGTCCACTATTTATAGATGACCTTGCATATTACTTTACAGAGAACAAGGTAGTGAGGCAAATGTTTTCAGTTTTCATCTTTTGAAAACCACTAAGAATGTGTCTCTTTTTTTTCTGAATTCATCCTTGCAGTCCTTCTTCTATCAAGGCTGACAGTGTGCCCTGCAATTCCATGGTTCAGAAGACAAGTCCTCTCCCCGAACCCCCATCATTCTTTCTCTTTACCTTTCTCTCCCCCTCCTTCAGTTCCTCTATGATGCTCTCTCCCTTCCTCCTTCCATCCGTCTCTCTGCCCTAATAATTCCTTAACGTTTTCTGTCATGTTGTTATTTTTACTAATTATTGATATGAAGATTTACCTCTTTTACAAACTTCTTGAGGACAGGGTCCACATAATTATCTTTGCATTCCTACAAAGAACCTAGTTCTATCCTTCAATAAATATTTTTTGAACAAATGATTGCTTTTTCTTTTCCCAAATACAAAACAAAATTGAATTGGTCACTTTTTCCTCATGCATACTCCTCAACTAAGTGTTTTTCTGAAGCACAGAAGTGATAGTTCCCAGCCTTGCACTAAGGAATATCTATTCAGAAACCAGTAACATTCAGAAAATATAATAAAATTCTTACTCACGATGGCAATTAAATCTGAAAATATTTAGAAATAACTTTCTCAAGTGTGATATTTGTAGATAAGAAACCACATTTATTGAAACAAAATGAAATTCTGAATAAATGGAAAGGCATATTTATGAAGAACTGAAGAATGAATATTGTAACAATGTCACCTCTTCTGAAATTTCTTTATATTTTTCCAGCTAATTAAACACCCAAGCCAGAATATGATAATACTTTTGATTTCCTGGCCACAGGAATGGGGCAATTTCAGAAGCTGTCATGTGGTATTTGTCACTATGCTAATCCTATAGGCCAAGGAATCAGGAATCCATGGGAGAATTCTGCCAATTACCAAGTATGTACTTTTCAATTATACACTTAAGAACCGGAGAGCTGGCCACTGGGTTTGCAAACACAGCGGAACCACTATGATGAGCAAGACTAAGATTAGGATTCTATTTAATACCTGACCCCCATTGGTTCTAATGGGAGGGGATACAGCTATTCCTCCTTTAATGTCAACTTGTACAATTGTGTCCAATAGTCTCTAAATGTTTCAGTACTCCCCTCTCCCAAGCGTATAGTCACTTAAGGAAAGGACCTGAGTCCCTTTGGAGAAGGATAAGGGAAATCATTACCAAAAACAGCTGCTGTTCTAGGATCCTTCCTCATGAGGACAGAGTCTCTCTTTTAAGCAAATCTGAAAATTGCCTAGTTCAGGTCCAAATCATGAATCATGAGTCATGAATTGGGGCTTGAGCCCTCAGCCTTCTGATCATCCATCCTCATTTCCTTTGGTTAAATAAATTAAGCATACCCTTAATGGCTGCCCATTATCTAGCCCTTAAGAACACCATGTTTTATTAACTATCTTCACAACTCCATTCAGGTCAGGCCCCTTGGCTGGCACTCTGAGCTTGCTACACATTATGCTAATTCTACCCATTTTGCTTCTGATGGTTACATGCTACCATTTTGCCTCTATTACCTCAGAATCTCTTTATCCCCATTGCTATAAGGGAGCCCAATTCTGGAATAGCCCTGGACTAGTGAGGACCACCATTGATCTCAATGATCCTAATGCCTCCTTCACCAGCACATTCCTCACTACTTGACAGAGTGTCTTCTGGATAAACATAATTCACTGGTACTCTAGCAGCTCACCTCTTTGAGCCTTTTAATCCCTTCTTCCACCATCTGCCATAGCAATTCTGGGCATTTCTCCTTCATTTCATGTGGGCTTTCTCTTTTTTCCAAGTTTTCAACAGCCATTCCAGAAGCATAGTAGTGCTGTCTTCTGGGTTCCTTGCCAGGACATTAAATTCGGTGGGCTGGGAAAATGCTCTTCTACAGGTAAACTTTTCTCTCCAATTTTATATTCTGTCTTCTTGATTCAGCATCCACAGGATCCAGTCCCATAGTTTGAGACTGTCCTTTATATGAAGGCCTTTATATGAAGACTCTCCCCTCAGAGAGTGTAACCTTGGGCAAGACAGCTTTTTGGTAGAGGGCAATTTTAACATCCATGGATGATTCTTGACAGAAACAATTAGCATTATGGTTGCTGAAAGGAGATTTTCCACTTCCTTCATTCTTTTAGTTTATACATCTCTAATACCTGAATATAAAAAAACAGAGAAAACAGTGACAAATACCATTTGAAAGAGAAAATATAAGCGATCCCCAAAATGAAAAACAATTACTTCTCTAATGATCAAATAAATGTGAATTATGACAAAATATAATATTATAGTTGTTTTATTTTTGTTTTTGTTTTGTTTTTTAGTACTATACTCATTTTCCCATTTTTACAAGGATGCACTAAAATAGGAATTCTCATTTCCTTATAAGAAAGGATATTCCTTCTTATAAATTTAACTCTATGCACACTTTAACTCTATGTATAAAGAAACAGGTAATTTCTTCTCTAGGAACACTCAATTCTTTTTGTCTCATTTTAACGGTTTTCTAAGTATAGTATCTTCTCATCTGTCTTAGTTAGCCCAGGCTGCCATAAAAAATGTCATAGACTAGGTTGCTCAAACAACAGTAATTTTTTTTTTTCCCCTCACAGTTGTGGAGGCTGGGAAGTCCAAAATCAGGATTCTAGCATGGTTGGTCTCTGATGAGGGTTCTCTTCCGGGCTTATAGATAGCTGTCTTCTTTCTTTAACTTCATATGGCATGGGTGGGGAAGTGAAGGGTGTTAGTGGGGGTGGGAAGGGAGGGAAAAGAAGGGAGACAGATGAGATAGATTGAGGAAAGGGACAGAAAGATCTCTTTCTCTTCTTATAAGGCCATAGTCCTATCAGATTAGGGCCACACCCTTATGTCCTCATTTAACTTGAAGTACTTCCTAAAGATCCTACCCCAGATCCAGCCACATTTGGAATTAAGGCTGTCTACAGCATCATCTCTTAAAATAATTGACTTTAAATATCTTCAAAATGTATGTCAGTTTCATCTCTTCTCTTCATTTCCTCTGTTAATGTCCTATTCTAAGCCACTATCATCAGCTGGATTCCTACAGAAGCCCTCTAATGGATCTTTCTACTTCTATTCTAGCCTAACAACATTCTATTCTCACTGAAATTCTTTTTAATACTGTAAATAAGATAATGATGCATAACTGAATAAATAAATAAATGAAAAACCTTATGAATTAGATAGGACTGATATTAGTATATACCTATTTGACAAATAAGTAAATAAAAGCACCAATGTTCATCTCAGGTTTTATACAACATTACCTTCTTCCAAAGAAAATAGAAACAGCTTATATTACTGAGCTCTTACCAAATGCTAAGCATCCTTCTAAGCACAAAGCATGTATTGTATCATTAATCTTCTTAATACTCCTATGAGGTAGGTACTATTATTATCATTTACTGATGAGGGATCTGTGCAACTGAGTAATTAGGAAACTTATCTAAACTTACAAAGCTAGTGCAGAGTGGATCAGAATGTGATCTGACTCAGGAGCCTACACACTTGAATACCACATTAAATCTATTAGGTTAATAAAGGTAAGCCACTTAACACAATGTCTGACATATAAGTGCTATATTAACTAGATATTCTTATTATTATGTTGCTTCATTGGTGAAATGCTTGTTTAAATATTTGCCCATGTTTATTGGTTCTACCAGTTTGTGGTTTGCCTTTTTGTTTCTTAGTGATATTTTTCAAAGAGCAAACATTTTACATTCTGATGAAATACAATCTATCACATTTTTTTCTTTTATATTTTGTATTTCTTTATCTTATCTAAAAAACCTTGCAGTACCAGAGCACAAAGATTTTCAATTTTATTCTAGAAATTCTAGAGATTTAAGTCAATACTCATTTTTTCCTTTGAAGTTATTGAGTCAATCCAGCACCATTTATTGAAAAGCCTTTCTTTTCCTCCATTGAATTGTCTTGGCTTCTTCTTTCTGGAAAATCACAAATCTTATATATATATATAATATATATCAATATATATATATATTGATCTATTTCTTTAGGTGCAGGGGGCATATTTAAAATGCTTAACAGCTGCATGTAACTAGTGACTACTACATAGTCCAGTACACAATTATAGAATACACCAACTATCATAGAAAATTTTATTAAACAATGCCATAGAAAGTCTTGAAATTTGATAGAAGTTTTTTCTTTTAAAAATTGCTTTGGTTGATGGTTTCATATACCTATAATAATTGTAAATATCTATGCACTAAACATGGGAGCACCTAGATACAAAAAGTAACTATTAACAAACATAAAGGAAGAAATTGACAGTAATACAATAATAGCAGGGGATTTATCACCCTGCCTTCATCAATGGATAGATCATCCAGAGAGAAAACAAGGAAACAGTGGCTTTGAATGACTCATTAGACCCAATGGCCCTAACAGATATGCTCAGAACAGTCCATCCCAAAATAACAGATTACACATTGTTTTCAAGTGCATGTGGGACATTCTCCAGGATAGATTTCATGTTAGGCCACAAAATACGTCTCAATAAATTAAAAAAGATTCAACTCATATCATGCATCTTTTCCAGTCACAGCATTATAAAACTAGAAATCAATCATAAGAAAAAATCTGAAAAGAACACAAATATATGGAGGCTAAATAACATGCTACTAAACTATGAATGAGACAACCAAAAAATCAAAGAAGAAATTAAAAAATATGTGGAGACAAATGAAAACGAGAAATACATGGGTCCAAAATCTTTGGGATGCAGCAAAAGCTTTCTAAGAGGGAAGTTTATAGCAATATAGGCCTACCTCAAGAAATAAGAAAAATCTCAAACAACCTAACCTTACATCTAAAGGACCTAGAAAAAATAACAAAGACCCAAAACAGTAGAAGGAAGGAAATAACAAAGAATAGAGTAGAAATAAAAGAGAAACAAACAAACAAAATAACAAAAACAATAGCGACAGATCAATGAAACCAGGAACAGGTTCTTTGAAAAGATCAACAAAATTGACAAACCTTTAGCCAGATTCATCAAGAAAAAAAGAGAGGGAACTCAAATAAAATCAGAAATGAAGGAGGAGAAATAACAACTAACACCACAGCAATACAAAGAATTATAAGAGAATATTACTAAAAATTATATGCCAACGAATTAGACAACATAGAAGAAATGGATAAGTTTCTAGAAACATATAAACTTCCAAAACTGAAGCAGGAAGAAATAATAAAATTTGAACAGACCAATTATTAGTAGTAGAATTGAATCAGTAATGAAAAAACACCTACAAACCAAAAATTCACAAGTGAATTTACCACTTTTAAAGTAGTACATTTAAAAAAGAGTTAATATCCATTCTTCTCAAACTATTCAGAAAAGAAAAAACAAACAAAGGCTTCCAAATTCATTCCACAAGGTCAGAATTACCCTGATACCAAAAACAAAGAAAGATACTACAAAAATAGAAAACTACAGGCCAGTATCTCTGATGAACATACATGCAAAATCCTCAACAAAGTGGGGCACCTGGGTACCTCAGCTGGTTAAGTGGCTGGCCCTTGATTTTGGCTCAGGTCATGATCTAGGGTCTTGGGATGAAGCGCTGTGTTGGACTCCATGCTCAGCACAGAGTCTGCTTGAAGATTTTTTCTCCTTCTCCCTCCATTTCCACCCCACTTGCACTCTCTCTCTCAAATAAATAAATAAATCAGGTGGGTTTTTTTTTTTTAAAAGATTTTATTTATTTATTTGAAGGAGAGAGAGAGAGAGCATAAGTGGAGTGAGAGGAACAAGAAGACTCCCCACTGAACAGGGAGCCCATCACAGGACTCAATCCCAGGACCTCAAGGTCCTGGCCGAAGTCAGACACATAACACACTGAGCCACCCAGGCACCCCAAATAAATAAATCTTAAAAATGAAAATCCTTAAAGCAAAGTATTAGCAAGCCAAATCCAATAGTACATTAAAAATATCATTCAACATGATCAAGTGGAATTTATTCTAGGGATGAAGGGGTGGTTCAATATTTACAAATCAATCAACATCACATCAACAAGAGAAAATATAAAAACCATATGATCATCTCAAAAAATGTTTTGGTTGTTCTAGGGTCTTTATACTTTCATATGAATTTTAGAATCAGTTGGTTGCTACAACAAAGCTACTAGAATTTTGTTTGGAATTGCTTTGAGTCTATTGATCAATTTTGGCAGATCTGCAATGCTATATCAAGTCTTCTAATTCACAAATATATCTCTCCATTTATATAGGCCTTCTTTAACTTCTACTAGCAGTGTTTTGTTGGGTTTAGTATATAGGACTTGAACATCTTCTGTTAGATTTATTCCTTGATATATTGTTTTTTTGGCATAATAAAATAAAAGTTTTATTTATTTTAAATAAATAAAAGTTTTACTTTTTTTTTTTTATTTGACAGAGAGAAACACAGCGAGAGAGGGAACACAAGCAGAGGGAATGGTAGCAGGAGAAGCAGGCTTCCTGCCGAGCAGGGAGCCCGATGCGGGGCTCAATCCCAGGACCCTGGGATCATGACCTGAGCCGAAGGCAGACGCTTAACGACTGAGCCACCCAGGCACCCCAAAGTTTTACTATTTTATTTCCAATTGTTTGCTCTTAGTATATAATAATTCGTTTTTTAAATTTATTTATTTATTTATTGTATCTAAATGAGATGATGGATATTAACTAAACTTATTGTGGGTAATCACTTCACAATATATGTAAGTCAAGCCAACATGCTGTGTAGTTTATATTTAAACATTACTACAAGTCAATTATATCTCAATAAAGCTGGAAGAAAAAGAAAATATTTATTGTTGTTTTGAAGTATAATTAACATACAATGTTACATTAGTTTCAAGTATATGACATAGTGATTTGACAACTCTATATGTATGCAATGCTCACCACAAGAGTAGCCACCATCTGTCACCAAATAATGCTATTATAATACCACTGACAATATTCACTATTTGTACCTTTCATCCCCATTACTTATTATTATATATATATTTATATACTTATTTTATATGCTTTTATTTTTGTATTTTAATCTACTACCCTTTGAACTTGTTAAATTCATTCATTAGTAACTGTTCTACGGATTTCCTAGTATTTTCTACATACATAGCATATCAACTGTAAATAAGGAGAGTTTTATGTTTTTCTTTCTGTGCTTTATGTCTTTTTAATCTTTTCTCTGCCTTATTGCAAATCTGATGCCTCTAGTACAAGGAGGAGTAGAAGTGCGGAAAGTGGGCGTCCTTGTTTGTTCTCATTTTCAGGGAGGAAATGCCCTTTAAAGTAGTTTAGGAAAGTTCCTTACTTTCCTATTTTGCTGAGGGTTTTTACTATGAATGAGCATTGATGCTTTTTCTGAAAATCTCAAAGTAATCATGTAGGTTTTTTCTCCTCTATTCTGTTAAAGTGATTAATTACACTGATTTTTATACATAAAACCTTGAATTCCTTCTGGGATATTCTTAATCACAATGCATTGTCTTTTTAAAATATTGCTGAATTTGTTTTGTTAATGTTTTGTTAAACATTTTTACATCTGTATTATTGAGAAATATTGGCCTATAACTTCCAGCTTTTTGTAATATCTTATCAAGATACGGTTTTATGCTGACCTCATGAATGAATTGAGTAGTGATCCTCCATCCTCTATTTTCTGAAAACCTTGTGTAAGATAAGACTGGATTTATTACTCCCTTAAATGTTTGATAGAGTTCACCAGTTAAATAATCTTAGGCCAGAATTTTCTTTTGGGGAAAGGTTTTGATAATAAATTCAATTGACTAAACACATAAAATTCCATTCAAGTTTCTCTATTTTTTCTTTGTGTCAATATTAGTAAATTGATTATTCAGGAAAATATTTTATAAATTATCAAACTTGTTACAATGAAGTTATTCATACATTCACTTACTATCTTTTCAATGTCTTCAGGATCTATGGTAGTAATTCCTTTTTCATTTCCAATATTGGTAAATTATGTTCTCTTTTATCTTGGCCTTATCTTTATCTTTTCTAGGTAGAAATTTGTCCATTTTTTTTTTCTTTACAAAGAATCACCTTTAGGCTCTGTTAATTTTTCTATGCTTTATTTTCATTTTGTTGATTATTTTTCTTTATTACTTCTTTCACTCTGCTTTTTGCACTTACCCTGTTCGTTTTCATCTGGTTTCTTATAGGGAATTTTAGGTCATTAACTATAAATCTTCTTTTTAAATATAAACATTTAAAATGATATTTTCCTCTAAATACTGCATTAGCTGCATCCAACAAATTTCAATATGTTGTATATTTTGTTGTCATTCACTACAAAGCATATTGTAATTTCTCTTATGATTTTCTTCTTGACTCATGAATTATTGAGAAATGTGGATTATTTTCAATGTATTTGGTGTTTTCCTAGATACTTATTATTATTATTTATAAATACTTGATTTATTTTCAGATAGTTTTGATCCATAAACTTTACTAAGACTTGTTTATGGCACAACATGTAATTTTTGGTGTTTTCCTAGATACTTCTTATTACTATTACTATTTATAAATACTTGATTTATTATCAGAGACTACAGTCTACATAATTTTGATCCATAAACTTTACTAAGACTTGTTTATGGCACAACATATAATTTATCACTTGCATTTATCATAGGCACTTGAGGAGAATATGTATCCTGCAGCTATTGGATGTAGTATTCGATAAATATCAAGTAGTTTAGGGGCACCTGGGTGACTCAGTTGGTTAAAGCCTCTGCCTTTGGCTCAGGTCATGATCTCAGGGTCCCGGGATCGAGTCCCGCATTGGGCTCTCTGCTCAGCAAGGAGCCTGCTTCCTCCTCTCTCTCTCTGCCTGACCCTCTGCCTACTTGTGATCTCTCTGTCAAAAAAATAAATAAATAAAATTTTTAAAAAATAATAATAAAAAATTTAAAAATATCAAGTAGTTTGTTTCTAATTGTGTGGTTCACATCCTCTGTATCTTTACTGATATTTCTTTCTTCATGGTTTACATTTCCCTGATGGCTAAAGGTATTGGTTCTTTTCATGTACTTATTGGTTATTAATAATTTTTTAAATGTATGATATACAGTAAGGATTGAGGTCCCATTATTTTCCCATATACATATTAAACTTCTCCAGCATGACTTGTTGTAAAGACTTTTCTTTTTTCATTGAATTACACTGGCAACAGGTAGAACATCAACTGATTTTATGTGGGGGTCTAGTTCTGGATTATCCATTCTGTGCTCTTGATCTATATTTTTATCCTTAGGCCAATACACACTGTTTTGATTGTTGTAGCTTTATAGAGTCTTGCAATCAGATACTCTACATATATCTAACTATATTCTTATTTAGTAATATTTTAGATATTCTAGGTTCCTTGCATTTCCATACAAATTTAAAAAATAAGTTTGTCAACTTCAAACACTTATCAAAAAGTGATAAGTGTTTAACAAGTGTTTGATAACACTTATCAAAAACCTGCTAGGATTTTGGCTGAGATTGTGTTAAATCTATAGATGAATCTGGGGGAGAAGTGACACCAATATTGAGTTCTCTAATTTACAAACAAGGTACATCTTTACATTGGTTTATGAAATATAAATTTCATTTGTATTTGCTACTTTTCATTTTATAGGATTTGTACTATTTTATTAAATATAGCTCTCTATATTTCTTATGTTTATGCTATTATAAATGGCACTTTTTCATGTTTAAATTTTAATTTCCAGGTTTTTAGTGCTTGTGTATGGGACTACCTTGGTTTCTGTATGTTGACTTTGTATCCTATGGCCTTACTAAACTCATTCATAAGTTCTAGTAACTTTTCTTTAGGTTTCTTAGAATTTTCTGTGTATCCAATCATGGTGTCTACAATACACAGCTTCATTTCTTTCTTTCTGAACTGCATGCCTTTCCTTTCTTTTACTTGTCTTAGCATACTGAGGAGGAACTCTAGTACTATTCTGAACAGAACCCTGGAGGAAAGCATTCAGTCTCTCACTGTTAAGTATGATTATTACCTGTAGGTTTTCTATAAATACACTGTCAAAGTCAGGGAGTTCCTTTCTGTTCCTCGTTTGAGGAAAGCTGTATTTGTTTGTTTAATTTGTTTGGTTTGGTTTGGTTTTTAAAGTTTTATTTATTTATTTATTTGAGAGAGTACACAAGCAGGGAGGGAAGGGGCAGAGGGAGAGGGAGAACCAACTCCCTGCTTAGCAGGGACCCTACGTAGGGCCTAATCCCAGAACCCTGAGATCATGACCTAAGCCTAAAGCAGATGCTTAACTGACTAAGCCACCCAGGCACCTCCTATATTTGTTTTTAAATAAGTCATGGAAATTGGATTTTGTGAAAGGCTTTTTCTGTATTTATTCAAACTATGTTTTTTTCTTTTTAAATTCAGCTAATATGATGAATTATATAGATTGATTTTTAAATGTTAAGCCAACCCAATCATGGTATAGTATTTTTTATGTATTAGTTTTTAATTTGCTAATATTTATTGAGGATTTTCGAGTCTTTGTTCATAAGAGATTTTGGTTTATACTGTTTGTGCCTTTGTCTCCTTTCAGATTCAAGGTAATACAGGCTTCCTAAAATGAGTTAGGAAATATTCACTCCTCTTTGGTTGTCTAAGAGTTTGTGTAAGATTGGTATTATTTCTTCCTTAAATATTAGATAGTGGGATACTGCTTTAACAGATGTCAAAAATGAATATAATGAAATACATACATATAAACATGTAAATGAAAAATAACATACCAATTATATAATATAAAGTATAGATCTTATGTCTTTTAATATACTAAAATAATTTATATTCTCATCAGATATTTTCTTAGATCAGAATACAACTTGTTCCAATTTCTCCTATGGTTATAGAGGAAGTCACTCCACTAATAGCAGATATCCTTGAAAAATTACTGAGAGAGGAAGAGAAGGAAAAGCCATAGACTCCACATTTACTATTCTGTGGCCCTATATGCAGTTATTTTTATGTGCCATTCATAGCAAGTTCAGGTCTGAAAGGCAAGGATATTTCAGTGAAATTGTCCTAACTCCACCTCCCCATTATGCCTCCTATTTTAAAAATATCAAACCTATATAAACTGAATGATTATCATCTGTCAGCATTAATAATGAAGGCAGAACCAGGGATGCAAAAAGAGATGAACATGTGATCAATATTTCTTATAGGTGATTCTTTTTATATTTTATGCAGAAAATGAAGGACTCTATAGAGAAATTAAGCAGGTTATATATTTGGGGTCATTATTCAAAGAAAGAAACTTTTATTATTCTAGTTAATTATAATAATTTCCATGTCATAATTTAATGCTTCTTTTGTTGATTTTTTTTAGTTAAATATTGAACCTCTAACAAATTATGTCCAAATAACTAAGACTGCCATTAATAGAGAATGAGTGCTGTGGATAATGTGTTCTTGAAGAATATTTTAAAATTCCAAACAAAATGAGCACTGGCTATTATATTAGTTTTATTTTCTTCCCTTTCTAATATCTACAAATAAATAAAAATTTCTTGCAGGTTTTTTGGGGGGGCATGAATAGTGAGGCAGAGATGTAAGTTTTATAAAAAAGGAAGTGGTGGAACAATAAACCCAACTTCAACATTTCCTGTCAATGTTGAGTCTTCCAGTAGGCTTCACATAGTTTGCTTGACAGAAACTGACGTGCTAGTTTTCAGAGCTTTAGAGCTGGCAAAGTGCTCAGATGGCAAATTTCGTGTAGAAAACTTATATCTAATTTCTGCTTGGTGTCCTGGCCTTCACAATATGTTGGAGCCATACTATATTAAAACACAAATGTCATGCAAATAGTTGAGCCAACAGCTCTGGGAAACAAATACTGTCTTATAAAACAGTACACACTGTATGCTTTGATTGTCATTCATTAACATGGTTTCCAGTGAGAGTGACATTTCCATCTGATGCAGAGCTGAAAGTAGATCCTACATGAAATCCCCTTCCCATTCTGCACCTGGTTTCCCCTCCCCCCTTCCCTGCCAGCCCCTCCACAGTGAAGGGCAGCCCAGGCCTGGTTCCTGTCACTAGCCAGGCTACAGCCTCAAATCCCAAGTCTGTGTTCTGGTTTCCCTCTGGGTCTTACTAGAAGTTTATCGACAAAACACAGGCTCCTCATAATCTGTTTGAAAAGCCCACTGCGTTCAACAGGAAGATATGATCATCCTATAGTGGTGAGCACCGTTCTGTGTGTTGTCATTGTGAAGAAAATGTTCTACAAGTGTGTGTATGGAGAGAAGTAGAATTGGGGAGGTGGGATGTTTTCACTCTACCAGTGAAACATCATCTCTGCCAAAAACCTAAGATCCGGTCCCCTTTGGGGAACTCTCTCTAGGTTTTACTTTGGAAACCATCTGCTCTCTCCATGAGTATTGGCTCCCCAGGGAAATCCAGGCCTCTCAAAGTTTTGGCCTCATGTCTGGGGGAATTCCATACCCAAGCCAGCCAAAACTTGGCTTGTCCTTCTTGGAGACATGATTTTGTGGATCTAGCATTTGCATGTGCTTATCATTTGGGCCAAAAATTATCCAGAGATGTAACTGAGCTTTCTAATTATGCAAATAAATACCAAATATTCTCTTTCTTTCTCATGCACTCTCTTTTTATTCAAAGAAAGTCATTATCATAGAGCATAAATAGTACCTGAATTTGTTTCAGTTCTGCTAATTACCACATAACCTAGGACAAGTTGTAGATGAAATCTAGATACTGAATGGACTAAATTCAATAGGATATGAGCAAAAACAACAACAACAAACCAAATAAAACGACTTATTCTTGTTTATGTTATCTCTTCAAACTTAATCTGTGGGCTGTATCTTGGCAGAATCTTTCCAATACACTCTGATAATGCAAGTCATTTTTATGCATAATCAGAATTTCATCATAGGACTAAAAATGTCATAATCACTGCTGCTTATTCTTATTACTACAAGTAGATCTAATCATACCCAGCTACCCCAGCTTGCTATTGCTCTAGGCCTATAAGTCTAGAATGGTGGGATGGAACTCTTGGCTTCTCTCTTTACCTTATTTTTCTCCTCCTTTCACTATTTTTAGGCTTTCTCTGGGTCTATCAAGGTGGGAGGTAGAAAGTAATGAGAACAGGTAAGTAACAGGAAAGATCTTCTTTCACTGGCATGGATAGTAATCTGTGATGGAACTCTGAGTGTGATAGCGTGCTGAAGCTGATTATCTTCCTCTAATGGGGTGTTTCTGTGTGTTCCTCAATGATATCCCCAATGGAGCTCTCCAACTGCAACTTCCTTCACGCTTACTTGTTGCTTATTGCTTGTTCCTTGCTGGCTGCTTAAAATTCTTCTCTCAGCCTCTGAGCAAGTGACAGTCTTCTCTTTCATTGGGCTCACACTTTCATCCATGTGGTTTCTTTTGGGTGAAGGAGGGACTCAAAGTAGCTCCATATTGCCTTTCTCCTATGTGGCTCATATCCGATCCATAGGGAAAACTCATTCATCCTTGTCCTGTCACACTATTGGTGAAAGAGCTTTTTATTCCCAAGATAGTCCTCTTTCACTCTACTCTACTGGGCCAATCTATCCAGAAACTCCAAACTCTCCAGAAACTGGAGAGTTTCTGAAACTGAAACTGAAGTTTCCAGTTTCAGTTCCAGAAACTGAAACCATCCTTATGCTTTCAGACTGCAGGATAATAGGTCAACGCCATCAAGTAATTCCCTTGAAGCCCTCTTTCTTATTTAGATTAATAGGGAGGTGGGAGCAACCCTTTTACCCCATGGGAGTGGAAATCCAAAACATACCAACAGCTATCTCCAGAGTAATCCTCTTTCCCAGCCATTTCAGCTTCAGCTCTTTACATCTTCAAAGTGGATGATGGCTCAAGATCTGAAAATAAGGTCCATATAACTCCAAAATCTGTTCTCTGAATAAGGTAATATGTATTACATCATTATAGATTAATAGAACTCTACAGCTCTCAAAATGAAAAATTACAACTGATGGGGAATATAGCCTTATGAATAGATTCAAGTTGGGCATTTTTGGCAGATAGGCCACAGAGGTAATACTGTATCCTTCTCATTGCATCATATCAGGAGGCAAATGATGTCTCTTTTCCCTACTATTATGGAGGTGAACTTTGAGTACTAAGTAATGTGGGTCAGGTTACTTCACTATAAAGTTACTATTTCTCCTTCATAGTTAATAAATTTCATGTGGGGAGATATTTTGAAACTATGTAAATATACAAATTTTTGTCAAACTTTTACTCACTAATTTCAGAATCCATTGGTGATTCCTGCCTAAAACAGTTATTTCTATATTAGTTGCCAAATAATGGTAAATTCATATGTTTTTAATAAATTAGTATGTAAGGTAAAGAAGTAACAAATAAGGGAAAAAAAGAGAAACTGGAAAAAAAAAATACCAGGGAGATTTTAAAAAGAACCAAAGAGTATAACCAGAAATGAAAGACAGCATCATTAAATTAAAATGTCAATGGATGAATTAAATACATATTAAATATAGCTGAAAAGAGAATTAACATGGACCTATGAATTTATTCAGAATCCACTCCATTGACTTAGAGACATAGAAAATTTAAAAGCAGAATAAGGATACTTGGAGGACAGAATGAGAAGCCAAAAACCCAAGTTTAGTAGGTGTTTAAGAAGGAAAAAAGGAAATAGATGTAATTTTCAGAGAGTGGCTGAGAATTTTCCAAAATTTTCATATGCATTCTCAGATGAATCCTCAGACTCGGAAAATGTAAGAAGCAAAACAAATAAATCAAACCCACACTAGATAGACCTTAGAGAAACTGCAGGATACCAAAAACTGAAAGAAATTTAAAGGAAAGCAAACTCTTAAAAAGGACATGTTGGCTACAAATACTGAAAAATTCAACTGACAGAAGACTTGGCAACAACAGAACTTAGAAGACAATGGAATAATATTTTCCACCTGAGAGAAAATTACTGTCAACATAGAATTTTATATCCAGCTAAACAACCATTTAAGTAAGAAGTTATGTTATATAAAGTATTTAAGAAATGAAGTTATATAAAGACATCAAGACAAAAAATATTACAGATTGTACTATTTATAATTTCTCCTTTAAAAAATCTTTAAACTTTGGGTGCCTGGGTGGCTCAGTCGTTAAGCATCAGCCTTCGGCTCAGGTCATGATCCCAGGGTCCTGGAATTAAGCCCCACATTGGGCTCCCTGCTCTGCAGGAAGCCTGCTTCTCCCGCTACCATTCCCTCTGCTTGTGTTCCCTCTCTCACTGTGTTTCTCTCTGTCAAATAAATAAAATCTTAAAAAAAAAAAAATCTTTAAGCTTAGGGAAGCCAAAATTCTAAGATGGTTCCATGACACTCACCCTACCTGTTGTAAACATGCTTTCTACTAGTTATTCAATCAAACAATAATCTAGGTACTGCTGTGAAAAGATTTTGTTCACATATTGACCTTGCAAAAATCAGTTTGTCTTAAAATAGGGGGAGTATTGCATAAGTCATTTAAATCTGGGCTTAGTGGGCAGAGACAGTGGAAAGAGTCAAAGTATATGAGCATAGATAGAAAAGGCCACATGGCAAGGGACTGTGGACAGCTTCAAGGGGCTGAGAGTGACCCCTGGTCAATATCTACCAGTAGAATTGGAATCTAAGTTCTGTAACCACAAAGAACTGAAATCTGACAATATAATGAATGACTTTAGAAGCAGATTCTTTCCTAGAGCCTCCAGAAAATAGAGCAGCCCTGATTTCAACCTGTAACAAACTGAACAGAGGCCCAAGCTTTGACCTATATCTGGACTCCTAATCTGCTGAAACAGGTAAAAGATGTATTTTTTTTTTTTAAGATTTTATTTATTTACTTGAGAGAGAACATGAGCAGGGGATAGAGGAAGAAGCAGGCTCTCTGCTGAGCAGGGAACTGAATGTGGGGCTTGATCCCAGGACCCCAAGATCATGACCTGAACCAAAAGCAGTTGCTTAACCATCTGAGCCACTCAGGCGCCCCTGTATGTCATTTTAAACCAGTAAGTTCATAGTAATCTGTTACACTGCCATGGAATAACAATCAATATATTTTAAGAAGATGGAAACTTAAGAAATAAAAAACAATGAGTAACTCTAAATAAGCCCTGTCTGTGTTAAGAAATAGTAATACTAGTAATAATTGAGCCATACAAAGAGGTTGGAAATAAAATATCAGAAAAATTATATTTGAAATAAAAAGATGATCAGAATCAAAAGTTGGAACTTGTTTTGGAAGAGGCTAAAGATATTAACTTCAGATTATGTAAAATTAGTTATTCATGTTAAAAATATAAAGCATCCGCTAAAAAATCATAAACAGAATATATAACTTTCTGCTGCATTCTAGGTAATTTCTTTAATTTTTTTTTCATACTACACATTCTCTAGCTGAATCTAATCTGCTTTTTACCCTTATCGAGGTTTATTTTGTCTTGTTCACAGATTTTATTTGCATTTTCTAATGTATTAACCGAAGAAGGATGTAAGGTGTGTTTATCATTACTCTATCATGATATTTAATGTAGAAAATTATGGATATGGATAAAATCACAATAAATTAACTGCCATAATTCACCACTACTAGCATTACTATATCTCTGTGTTGGCATACATATATGTTTAATATGTTTGTATAGATAAATGTACATACATACATATACACATCCTTATAATAGCTATAGAAGTCGTACTTTAGTTAAGTTGTATAGTGTAATAGTTAAAAACATACACTTTGAAGTCACAGAGACTTGAGTTCAAGTTCATTTCACCATTTATAAGCTAAGTATACTTGGGTAAATTATTTAGACTTCTGAGCCTCAATTTCTTTATCCATTATATGAACAGGATGGTAATAATATTTTCCTCATAGAATGGTCATTAACTATTAAATTTCAATAATTTTGAATTTCTGAAGTTTTATTTTTAAAATTTTTTTAATTCATAAAGTTTTCTTTTTCAAATAATCTTGTTCTTATAGGGCCTTGTAATTTCATAAAAATCCCTATTTCCTTACTCTGTCTCTTTAATCATTTTAAATATATTTATTTTATAGGGTCTTTTGTGTAGTTCTGACTTCTCAGGTTCTTGGGCTGCAAATCCTCCTTTTTGTTGTGTTATTTCTTTACCCTCTAATGGATAGTTTCTTTGTGTAGTCTCCAATTTTTTTCATGAGTAGATTTTAGGTCCTTTATCTAGGTGTTAAGTCCTGGTCCATGGTTTCATGGGCTCACACGGGTATCCTTATGGTTACTGTTAACTCTTTTTTTTTTTTTTTAAAGATTTTATTTATTTGACATATGCACAGAGAGAGAGAGAGAGAGAGAGAGAGAGCACAAGCAGGGGGAACTTCAGAGGGAGAGGGAGAAGCAGGCTGCCCACTGAGCAGGGAGCCCATTGCAGGGCTTGTGGGGCTGGATCCCAGGGTCCTGGGATCATGACCTCAGCTGAAGGCAGACACTTAACTAATTGAGGCACCCAGCTACCTCTACTGTTCACTCTTAACCTGAGCATATGTAGGTTGTTTTAATTGCTTGCTTGGCAAGCAATTATATAATTGCTATATAAGCTTAAATATATAGCTTGGCTATATATTTAAGTTATTTTAGCCTTCGTTTCTATGTGTTTGTGTTATTAAAACTATAGAAAGTCATCTCCATTAGTAAAATTTTAGACGTGGCTACAAAAATTGGGAAAAAATTTAGAGTAGATACTTAATCTCGCAGCACTCTCAGATGATATCATGTAAGCACCAACTGTTTTTATCAAAGTGAAAAGCTGGCCTTAATTCACAAACATGCTAAGTGATCGGCTCCCCTTTCCTGAACCAAAAACATACATGTCACTCTATTAGTTAAGCAATGCATTCTCATTTATTATATGAACTGCAGGGAATAATAAAGAAGGGACGTAAGATGTTTGTGGAGGGCAGGAGAGAAAGTATAGAGCATGAGCCATCGTTAAAGAGTTCCGAATAAATCAAGAACTTGTGGGTAAATGTGCCTTTGAGCTTTAACATATGACATATTTCCCCTGACTCTTCCCCAGAAAGCAATACTTAGTGAGCTGCTAAGAGAAATGATGAAAAGCATTTTGTGACAACATGCAACCTTACAAGATACTTTTGTACTAGAAATGTGTAATAACTGTACTACAGTGTAGTGTAATAACTGTAATAAAGTGTAATAACTGTACTACATTATGTACTAAAGAACAACACAACTGTTGACCAATAACAAAGTTTTCTATGATGTAGAAACAAAAAAAGTAATATAATCCACATGCACTGGATTGTTATAACATTACAATAAAGACAAATTACTAAAAAAATCTTAAATCATGAAATCTGAAAATTATAGTGCAATACATTTTCAGGTTTACCCTGAGCCCGAAACAGTCCCTAACCGTGGTATTTTGTTCACTTTGCAAACACGTCTCATCGCATCATTATAGCATGAACATTTCAAGTTAGAAGCCCTTATCTGGAGCACAAAAATTACACTGAAGTCTTCAGACAATGAATCCCAGACATCCCAGAAAGATTTTTCTTAAGCAACATTAACATTAGATGCAATTACATAGAATCTAATTTAGTGTTCGCTTCGGCAGCACATATACATAGAATCTAATTTACGTTCTAGCGAGATTGGGAAGTGATTTGGCTTGGTGAGAAACTTGGCGGTTATCAGGCATACTACACTTAGTTTTATTCCCCTAACGGGCCTTACCGGGAGGTCAAATAGGAACAAGACACGTGTTTTACCAACATGCTAAGAGATCACTTTTTCCTCCCCTCCTAGTCTGCCAAGATTCAAATCTTAACCAATACTGGCACATTACTTAACCTCTCCATGCCTGTTTCCTCATCTAAAAATATGAATATTACCTGTGTCATGTGCTGACTGTGAGGATTCTATGAGCTACACTATAGTTTGCTATTATCATTATATTATATTATCACATTGATCATTTTAGATCCTCTGGAAAATATTAAAATGATAATAAAAAATTACAAGAGACTCTCTGTGAGATCCCTATCTATTAGGTACTTACATTGTGTCAAGTAATTTATATTCCTTACATCTTGTTCTCCTAACAATAGTCTAGAGGAAGCACTTTGATCCCTGTTTTACATATGATGAAGATGTGGTTCAGAGAAGTTAAAGAACTTAAATCTGAGCATACAGCCAGCATGTTGATTTGAAACGAAATCCTTCTGTCACCAAAAGGCCTATGCTCTTTAAACTATTTCTATGGATCCAAGAACAACACAAACCGAATATGGAAAGGATCCTAGTTTCTCCTATTTCCCTGAATGGATTTAAGTCTAGCTGGTGTACAGTAGGGAACCTACATGCAGCTCTTTATTGGAAAGAGGACTGGAAGGAATCTCGGCTCTTCCCCTGACGGGCTATGTGGTTTTGATGAGTCAGTTCACCTCACTGATCCTCATTTCCTCATTGGTGGAAAGGGGAGCTTGGACTGGACTAGTGTACCTATCCATTACATTTCTCTGACGCTCAGTTTCCTTGTCTCTGCAACAGGAATATAGGCTTGGCTGCCCAGGGAAATTTGGGAGATGAAAGTGATTTTTAAAGTGTGTTCTCATTACCTACTGATGCAGAAAAACACACCAAAAACAATGACTTCGAAAAATAACCAATAACCACTAATTATTTTGATAATGAATCTGGGTTTTGATAAGACCCAGCCAATTTTTTCCTCAGGGTCTGTCATGGAGTTGAAGTCAGACAGTGACCAGGCCTTGGCTCACCTCGAAAGCATCTTCACTCACAGAGCCTGGGCTGGAATGAATCAAACATCTGGAGAGTGGAGGAGATGGGGCTGTTTCTTTCCATATGTCATCACTCCATGTAGATGCTTCACAAGGCAGCCTTGGGATAGCCAGGCTTCCTACATGGGAGCTTAAGCTCCAACAGTTGGTTTCCTAAGAAAAATTAGCAGAAGAGGCACAGCCGTTTCTAACCTAAACCCAAAAGTTACACAGCATTACTTCTGCAGCACTGTATTCATTAAGGCAGTTACCGAGTCCTCCCGGGCTCCTACAAGGGGACATAGACTCCATCTCTTCATAGAAGGAGTGTCAAAGAATTGCAGACCTCTTTTAAAACCACCACAAATTGCTACAAAGCATAGGTATTGTTATTACTAATTTTATCCAGCTGCAGCTCATTCTCTCAAGGGATTATTAACAGCAAATGTAAAACATTTCATATCCAGTTCATTCTAAAGCTGCCTTCTCCAAACGTGAAATTGTTGTGTTCTCAAGAAACATCCACCAACTTTTATATTAGCCAAAGTAAAACACAACCCGGAAAGAAAATTCTCGTAAAAATACTACTGAGTGTGATGCTATTTCAAGCCAAGTACATTTTTTAAAGCTCATCTACTTAAAAAAGATTATTCCCTATTCTTTTTTCTGTCTGTTAACATGGATAATAAAGAAGTGACTGTAATAAGTATATTGGGGCATTTGGTTACTTTTGCAAATATTAGCAGTACTTTGATCTGTGCTAAGTGATGTAGGCCTTGTAGCAAGGAGATATGAAGCCTGTGGAGCAAGAAAGGTGGGATGTCTGATTTCTCCTAAGTTAATAGAGTCTTCGAAGTATAACAGTCCCATGGACTACTCTATAGTAACAGTTAAAGATGAATTCCTGCTGAGAAGTCTAAATAATTAACTCAGGCTTTCAGGGAGTTATCTGCTTATCCAATACTGAAATCCAGGTCTTTAAACTCATTTCAGTGTTCGTTCTATTATCATGCAGTTTCTCAAGATCACCGGGAAGCTTGTGTAATTTTCTACTTGGGTATAAAATGCACTGAGAAGTTGAATAGCTTTGGATAGTGATTACATAATAAGTGCTATGTTAATTAAGCCCATTCCTATCAAACTGACACATCCTTTCAATAGTGGTAAGTTCTTTTATCTTAGAAGTAAATAAATCAGTAAATATCCTCCAAGTTCCTTCATTCACTGCTATAATTTCATATACATATACGTATGCTTATATATATGTGAATTTTGGAATTCATAAATTCATCTAAACCCTTCTTGAATCTACAGTTGGCTCTCAAAAACATGGGGATAAGGGGCATCGAATGCCCACACCATTGAAAATCTGCATATAATTTTCAGTTCCCCCATAACTTAATTGCTTATAGCTAATGTTGACTGGAAGCCTTGCCAATAACATAAGCTGTCCATTAATTCATATTTTGTATGTTATATATATTACATACTATATTTTACAGTAAAGTGAGCTAGAGAAAAGAAAATGTTAAGAGAACCATAAGGAAAATAAAGTATATTTACAGTACTGTATGCATTGAAAAACATCCACATATAAGTGAACTCATGCAGTTCAAATCTGTGTTGTTCAGAGGTCAACTGTATTTATTTTTAAAGCTTGCATAAATCACCAATTCTAGAATTCCATGTTCTGTAACTTAAAATGAACTACTTAAAGCTACAAAGATACCTATAAAGTTTCTGATAGCTCACCGAGCTTTTCTGTCTCTATAATAAATAGAGATAATATAAAAAGGTATAAATTTTTAAATTAGAGATTCTGTGTCCTTAATTATTTTTTAATCCAGTCCAGCTACAAGTTTTCTTTTTACATACATCCTGTACAGAAATGTATTTTTATGTTCTACTTTTGTATATATTGTGATGCATATAGAGACAGCACTGCCTTGCATGGGTATCACTCTTCTCCCTTCCTATGCTCCATCAAATAGTCCAGACACTGTTTTACAATCCTTCTCAGAACAGTGCCCTAGGAATCCACTGTTAGGTAACTAGAACAAGCTCATGATATGAAGCCCCTTTGAGACTTCTGTATCAATACTATAGAGTAGCCGTGCTAATATCCTTAGTCTTCGAGACCCTGATAAAATAACAGTAAAGCAATTTTTTAAAAATACAACAGAATAATACCACAAGGATAGAGGAATGATACAAAAGCCATGAACAGCTGAAACTTGTCAATAAAATGTTTGGAAAACAGAAAATGGAGAAGTGGTATCCGAGCACACAGAGTAGGTGAACCGACAGCCTAGAGTACACACACACAGACAGAGAGACAGCAAGAAAGCAAGTTCATGTTCCTCTGCAACTCTGGAGAGGCTCATGACTAGGGGCTTGGAGCTAAACATAAGGGTACTGATTTAAATTCTGTGCATGGTGTCTTTATCCTTCTATACTCCCATGGCATAGAACTCCCAGAAGCTAACCATCGCTCTTCTCATTCCCTCATTTTCATTTTGTGAAATTTCAGAGCACCAAGAATAAAGATCCTGAAAACTTCCAGAGACAAACAAAAGAAAACTACAAACGATATGGAGAGAGACTGACATTAGAATTCTCATCAGCAGCAACAGATACCAGAAGATATTGGATAATGCCTTTAAAAATATATATCCAGATACAACTCAGGTCCAAAAGAACCAACATAAGTGGTATCCGGGTGGCTCAGTCAGTTATGCATCTGCCTTTGGCTCAGATCACAATCTCGGGTTCCTGGACTCTAACCCCGCATCAGGCATCTGGCTCCTTGCTCAGCAGGGAGTCTGCTTCTCCCTCATATTCTCCCTCTGCCCCTTACCCTCCACTGCTTGTGCTCTCTCTCTCTTTCTCAAGTAAATAAATAAAATCTTTAAAAAAACCCCAACACAACAAAATCATAAAACAACAGAAGAAAAATTACTCTCAACCTAGAATTCTTTACCTGAATACATAAGAGCTAGATTAGAATAAAAAACTTGAAATTAAAATTTCAAAATATCTACTTCCCATATACCTTATCTTAAGAAGATATCATGTTCAGTTAAGTATCAGGATATAAAACCAAATAAATAAACAAACAAATAAATAAATAAATAGAATCTTAAAAAAAAACAAAAACCCAGCATGTGGTCAATTACTTTATGACAAAGGAGAATGGACAGTGGGTAAAGATAATTTGTTTTTTTTAAAGATTTTATTTATTTATTTGACACAGAGAGAGATCATAAGCAGGCAGAGAGGCAGGCAGAGAGAGGGGGAAGCAGGCTCCCCTGCTGGGCAGGGAGCCCGATGTGGGGCTCAATCCCAGGACCCTGAGATCATGACCTGAGCCGAAGGCAGAGGCTTTAACCCACTGGGCCACCCAGGTGCCCCAAAGATAATTTCTTAAATAAATTTTGTTGGAGGGGTGCCTAGGTGGCTCAGTCAAGTGTCCAACTCTTGATTTTGGCTCAGGTCATGATCTCAGGGTCTTGGAATCGAGCCCCACATCAGGCTCCTTGCTCAACAGGGAGTCTGCTTCTTCCTCTCCTTCTGCCTTCTTCCCCCTCCCCCCACTCATACTCATTCTCTCTCTCTCAAATAAATAAATAAAATATTTATAAAATAATAAATAAATTGTGTTGGGAAAACTGGACAGCCACAGGTAAAAGAATGAAATGACTGCTAGTTTACAACCTATACATAAATCAACTCAAAAGAGATTTAAGATTTAAATGTAAAACCTTAAACCATAAACTGCTGGTAGAAAACATAAGTAGTAAGCTCCCTGACACAGGTTTTAGTGATAAATTTTTGACTATGACACTAAAGGCAAAGGCAAGAAAATAAAAAATAAAGAAGTGGGACTATATCAAACAAAAAGCTGTTGCACAGCAAAGGAAATCATCAACAAAATGAAAAGTCAACCTATAGAATGGGAGAAAATATTTGAAATAATAATCTGATATGAGATTAATATTCTAAATATATAAAGAACTCAGACAATTCAATCACAAAAATAAAAACAAAAAACAAACAAACACCTCCACCAAACATTCTGATTAAAAATTGGCTAGAAGAGGGATACCTGGGTGGCTCAGTGGGTTAAAGCTTCTGCCTTCGGCTAAGTTATGATCTCAGGGTCCTAGGATCAAGCCCTGCATCAGGTTCTCTGCTCAGCAGGGAGCCTGCATCCCCCCACCCCTCTCTGCCTGCCTCTCTGCCTACTTGTGATCTCTCTCTGTCTCTCAAATAAATAAATAAATAAAATCTTAAAAAAAATTGGCTAGAAGAACTGAATAGACCTTTTTCCAAAGAAGATATACAAATGGCCAACAGATACATGAAAAGATGCTCAGCATCACTAATCATTAGAAAAATGCAACTCAAAACCATAATAAGATAGCTACCACTCACACCTGTTGCGGTGGCTATGATTAAAAGGAAAAAAAGAAATGTTGGCCAGGATGTGCAGAAAAGAGAACTCTTGTGCACTGGTGGGAATGTAAATTGATGTAGCCAGTTCCGGAAAGATTACGGAGGATCCCCAAGAAATTAAAAATAGAACTACCATGTGATCCAGCAATCGCACTTCTGGTTACTTATCCGAAGGAAGTGAACACAGAATAGTGAAGAGATGTCTGCATTCCCAGGCTCACTACAACAAAGATAAAAACCTTTTGTCCCCATTCTCCACATTAAGAAATTTGATTAGCTCTGGGCTCCAGATCATTCTGATGAATAAGGATTTCCACAGTTCTGCAGAGGACTGGAAGAAACATGGATTTCATCTGGATATTGCAGAGCATTAAGTTTGATAAAGAAATAAAGGTATGTAAAATTATTTGAGCAGTCTGTCTTTTGCTATTTTGGCATTTCTATCCCAAATTTGATCAAAAGAATCAAAATAGGACCTGTCCATATAGTGTACTTTTCTAAGTATGGCAAATTCAACAACAAACAGTGAGGTAGAGAAATGAAAAGTGAAAAATAATTCATATAACCCAACAAACCTCACCTAACAAAACCCACCTAACACCTTTTCTAGAGCAAAGAATGGGGTTTGCACTACATTCATTAAACCAGAATATCCTGCTACACACATTAAACCACCTAGGTTATTTTTCATTTCTCAGTGTTGAATATATAATATGTAGTGTGTGATAAGGTAACATGAGTAGAAAAGGCTTCATTCCAACTTTCCGAAACTCTGATACCTTTTGTGGAAAGAACTAAGCAAATCATGCTCTCTTCTGTGCAGGGCATAGGGAATAGTGGCCCTCACTCCCCATCATGTGCTGAAGGCTGAGATTAATCACTTCTTAGATATACAAGGCTTGTCCAGCACACATATATGCACTTAATAAATATTTCTAGATGATGTTTAAAGCTCCTAAAATAAAGTGCTAAATAATAACAATCATAGACCTTGGCAGCATGCCCTATTAGCACATCTTCAACTGTTACATGAGCAGCCCTAAGCAAAAATTAGCTCATAGGGCCCCTCTAAATACTCTGCTAAAAATAAGCTTCATCATCTCTCATTTCAATGTTTATGAGGTCACAAGCATCTCATACACTCCATCTAAGTGCTGGTCATGTCAATTCCTTTGAGCTCAGGAAGTTGGCATCTAAAATAAAATGCCAATATTTAGATCCTAATGAATTCCAGGAAATATGTCAGGTTTTCCCTTCAGGACTGAAAAACACATGGAGCTTTCAGCTTTTTATGCAAAAATCCAAGTATAAATCAATATAGTAGGAAGTGTTTAGCAACAATTTTCTCTTCGGATTTTTTTTAAGTCGCCTGCCTGCTACCTGCTGGAAGCCTTAGGATGGAGCCTTGTGTTTGACGGAGGTTTAACACACATTTGTTATTGCTATAAATGCCAGAGAGGGTCCATAACCAAGAGATTAGAGGAGATGTCCTCTATTCCTCTACACGTCTACTAGGCATCTCCTACTATAGTTTTAAGAGTCAACAGAAGTAAAATGAGTACAAAGCATAGCACATTATAAAGTTCAAAATGTTAGCTTCTAGCACTATTGTCTGTCATCTGCCCAAAGCACACATCTCTTAATGATCCCTTTGCAGTATTTTGGTTTCTCCAAACATTTTTTTTCCCTCAAGAGTGAGTCATTTAACTTTCTTCAAGAGAACATTTCAATTTCCCTCTAATGTCCAAATGACTATGCCTGAATTCAACTTCCTTCCTTTTTTTTCTTAGAACATGCCTTCACTGTAGGGATGGCTTGCAATATCAGCACTCAGCAACCTCAGCCAAATACTAACCCAATTCCTTGGATGATAAGCAGACCTCACTGGCACATCAGAACTCATGCATGGCCACAGGTCAGCATCAAGTTCAGTGGTTTGATACCCAAGGCTTCCCAAAAATGGAGTTAGAGTGCCTCATCTGATTCATTCCAACCATGTCACCTTCTTTTGTTAAAATGTCCTAAGAACTTCAGTATCTTCTTTTCCATTATTAATGACCTATGATTCATCAGTCTCCAAGATTTCTTACTAAATTAATCTGAATTAAGTGAGATGCCCTTATTTAATGGAGGTCCTGTGGGTGCAGAGCTGGTTTGAGAAAAAGTAAAATATCAATTCCATATTCTTATATTCAGGTTCACATATTTTCATCTATAGTTCATCTTGTTAATGTCAGCCTTCATAATTTATTGACCATGTAAAAATATTTTAGCATGGAAAGTGGAGAAAATGAGTGAGAATAAATCATTCAGTGCTCTTCCACAAGCCACAGTCCAGTCCAGAAGACCTTCATTTTTAATTTTGCATTCAAGTGCCAGTTGAGACAAATTGGTTAACAGTTCATCATGGGAGCAATTCCAGAGCTCATTCATTTAGACTCAAAGGACTTTTCAGCGTCACTAGAGGCAGCCAGCACATAGCTGGTGACCTCAAAAAGAACACAATATTTGGAGATTTAGAAAAACTACAATATATGCTTCAGTCCTTAAAATTCATCATCTAATTTCCTCTATCTCCTTTCCACTGGGTAAGAAACATCTGTCAACACATGTGCCATTGGCCTGTTATTCTTCCTATTGTGGTTATTGAGTTTGACTCTCTACACCTCTAAAGAGAGGAAAGACATTCTGATACATACAAAGGCACCATCGGGCAATGTAAAATATGCAAGGGTTAAATAATCACTTACCCCTTCCCCCCATCCCTATGAATACTCTACCTAGAGGGAAAACTATGCCTTGTTTTAAATAACACTACCCTTTCCCATAATCCTGTATACTAGGAATTTACATTATAAAAGTTCGCTTTATTATTTTTTTTCCTAACAGAACAACATATGTTATGCTTACATTTGAAAGCAATCTCGGAAAATGGGCCTGCATGTGAGTGCAATTGGCTGCGAGTTCACATTTCCCTTAGACAAAACTGAGCAAAACACATGTTTTTCCATCTAAGTTAGAAGATGGAAAATGATGCATTATTTTTAAGGCTTTTGTGGCATGCGCTTTAGAATCAGTGCATATTTTTTCATGCACATTTTCACAAATGTCCATGCTGATACATCCGTCAGATCTGATGTGTTCAATCCCTTCAGCACCTGGAGAACTTGCACCCTTGAAAACATTTTTCCCTCCTAGCTTCAATTTGCTCCTGAGAATTGTAATTCTTTTTGACCAGTGATAAGTGAGAAACAGAACCCTCCATCTTCGTGTCCTACAAAGGAATAAGAACATTATTACATGCTTGCTCTTAATTCCAGGTAAATTAAAGAACGGCTGTTTTGCTCACGGGTACACAAAGTAATCTCTGCAGGGCCTCACAAAACTCAAGAAAAAAACTGAAGCTAACTTACCACTAACGTGTTATAGGTGACATCAGATAACGTGGTACAAGCAGGAATAACTCAATCACAAATACATTGCAAATAAACCAGAAGACATCATTATTTAATCAGAAAAGTGCCCTTTTTCCTTTGTGGTTAGTAAAAAAAGAAAGACTTTTTCTAAAATTCCATTTTTTTAACAAAATTTAGCTAGAAGAGGGAAATTGTAGGCCCTCATTTTAGCTATACACATTTAAGAATAAGGTTACCGGGAAGCCAATCAGACACTGATTGGAAAGGAGACAAAAAAAGGACATGCCCCATGAGTAAAGTAATCTATTCAATATTAGGAATGGCAGGATGCCAACAATAGATGTGTACAGAGAGTGACTTCCCCCAGTTTATGAAGAAGGGGTAGAGGTAAGCAGGCCATATACTGTTCGCTATAAGTAAGATGTGTGGAGTTTTATCTTTACTTCTTTCAAGTACATGATTGATTTTCAAACAGGATAGGCAGGAAAACTATCCACTGAGCTGAGAATATAAAGAAAGTTGGAACATTTTATTCACTTACTCAATATCTGAGTAATTTAAGAAGCAGTGGCTCTTAAAATCAAGAGCAAAATTCTATTTTGTAATATGCTGTCAGAATCAATGTGCCTTTATTCGGCTCTTTCTGCATATCATTTCTCATGCCTTTGGCTAAGGCCAAATGCAGCATTTGTAAGTTAAATGAGTTTATACACATTAGCAAGTAACTTAGCTTAGAGAGATAGGTATTATCTTGAGGCTACAGCATCAGGGTAAAGTCTCTTGACCTAAGAATATATGAAAATTTGTTCCTTCTCTACTTCAGATTAAAGGATGAATGTGCTTTCTTTTAACCACAAAATAGTATAATGCATGTAAAATAGGTAAATAAATTAAACTTTATTTTAAAATATAACTAAAAGGAACACTAACATAATTAAGTCTCAGTAGTGAACAGAAATAAGTAGGTTGCATAAATATAAATATTTATTCCAATGAGCAGTTTGGTCATCAGCATTTACTCCAGAGTTTTCAGAGCATGAAGTAAAATGAAGTTGGTGGTAAACTAACATTTCAAATGATAAGTCAATGTTAATCCTTTTTTTGAGCATAAATATAGAGACTACAGATTTCAAATAGGATCAAGTATCTTTCTTTAACAATCCCTAAAGGGTTTCTTTTAGCTTGAAAATGTGTAACAAAAAGATTAATTCAAATGACTTGAATCCTTGCTATGAAGTGAGGAACATACAGATCACCAACAGTTAAGTATCAACAATCACAGTAAATTATAAATCACACCCTGGCACACATTTGGTGTGTCTATCGATCAATCCTCACTAGTAATTGGTGAGGCTCCAAGTCTGGGGTGATGGTATGTTCTAATTCTGTTTCATTGTCATAGTGCCCTTGTTATTCTCAGAAGAGTCATGGTTTATATTACATACTTTAGAGCTACATTATCTAAGACCCAGGTGGTTGATACGGTCTCTCTTGTATGAATTCTCTTATTTTCTTGTTTTCTATCATGTCTTGTCTCTAGTTGGGCCATACTAGTCTGGCCCTCCTGGGTAGCAATGTTAATATATTCAATATCACTATACTCAATACACTCAGTATTAATGTACTCGATAAAGAGAATGAGAATTTCTCTATGCATAATTCCTTGAAGCCCAATCCTTCAAAAAGACTCTATTCTTTTTCCCACAAAGAGTTCAGCAAGTACACGTCTTGTGCTCTTACAATTTCTGTTACTAATTGCTATCACTTAGATGTGTGTAACCTAATTTCTTCCAGATATGGGAACCTATGCAGTGCACTTGAAACCTCCATGATTTGGGGCTTTATTTACCTGCCTGCAGACTCCCCACCATCACTTAAGATATCTTTCCTCTATTTGTGCTTTTTGCTCACAATTGTACCCCATTCCAGGGTATCAGCAGCTATATAATTCTGTATCGTTAAAACGGAATGTGAAGGACACAGTACAAACTACACACCCAGGATAGATTGCTGCACAGGTGAGGCCTTTGCTATATCCTTCCTCTTGCCCATGATGGGTTAGTTACACTTGGGGGTCAGAGAAGATACTTGGAGGCTGAAGTAATCCGTTGGAAACCATGATTAAGACTTTTGGGTAAAAGGAATCAATTTGAGGGGCTCAGGCCCAATTCTTGGAAACAGACTTGTTCAGGGACAGTGAGTATGTTCATATACAGTCCTGAGTAGTGTTTCTCATGCAATATGTACCCACCCAGCCTCTGGAAACTCCTCAGCAGAGCCCTAAAATCTAGAGTTAAGGCTGGCTGTGTAATCACTGTAAGGAGAGAGGTTTCCCTGGGCCGAGAAGATCCAGGTGGTGGAGATACCAGGAGTCATCGTGATAAAGGCAGCAGCAAGAAGTGAAGTCGTGATGACAAATGCCATCAGCAAAGCTGACAGCCATAGCACCTGAGGCATTAGAGGTGGTCATTTCTGACAGGCTCTGACAGCAGCAACAGCTGCTACACAATGCAGTAGCTAGGGGTGGGAAGAATGGGAGACTCTACCAGCAATAGTAGCCAGAAATCATCAAGTTTCACTAGTGATGGGAAGATGGCAGGGGATGGAGTTAGGAGGATAGAATTTGGAGTAAAAAACCACTGTGTCAGATCCCTGTACTCTGTGGTCACCGTGCACACTGTGACCTATAGAAATAAGGATAATTGGGATAATTATCAGTTACCTATTTCCCTTACAGCTCTTAGGCAGACACAAGCTTTCGGACTGACACTCACAGTAGCAAGGACACCCCGCACATGGTAGCCAAGAGAATCATGTTTCTATCTCATGATGGTTAAGCAACAATTGAAGGGAAAAAAAATAACATCTGTTGAAAGCCTTCCCATAATTATGTAACTTAATCCTTATACCAACACTGCAAGTTCTGTAATCACGAAACCCATTTTATAGATGACTAAAATGGGTCTCGGAAAGATTTAAACGATTTGCCCAAATACATGCAAATAAGGACATAGCTGAGATGTGAACACAGATCTGACTAACTCCAAAGCCAACGCTCTTTCCCTTAAGACTCTGCTGCCTCGGTGGGAGCCTGAGACAAACAATGGAAACAAAATCACCACAGACACCCAGCCCCACTCCTAGCCAGTTTACCTCCCGCCCCCTGCAGAGGGAAGCAGATGTGGAGGAAAATATCCATGGGCTCTGAAAACTGAGCTGCTGACACTGCTGCTGTGCCCTGCCAAGTCCCTTGCTCTGAGGGCAGTTTGGTGTAAAGAATGCTGATAATCACTGTAAACGGAGGAGTAGGACTCTCAGCCCGGGACATGATGGGAGTGCATAAATAGTTTTGGCAGCAGCATCTATACTGTGGTACTGGGAGGTGCACGCTTTTCACATAGAAAATAAAAAATAAAAATAAACAGATTGTCTGGAACTCTTCCAGCAGCCCCCCAGCTGACCCCCAGGGCTTATAAGCCAGTGTTCTGTCCCAAATGTGGTTTTCCCTATTAAATGCTTGCAGAAACCAGGTGAGGTATTTATTCATTGCATGGGTAGATAGTGATTCTATCCCGAGAGGAGACTGGTGGGACACCAGGAATGATGGGATTTGGGTTGCTGCAAATCCAAAGTGGGAAACGAGGTTCTTTCTGAGGCAAAGAGCACCAGCAGTTTTGCATGGGAGACGAATGTCGCAAAGAGAGCTAGCCTTTCGTGGAAGGGAAGATACTGTGGGAAGTCTCCTCAAGCTCCTCAGTGATGTCTGACAATAAAGGAGAATTTGGAAGAATCATGAGCATTGGGGGGGGGTGTCAATTTCACTTTTTAGTTGGCAGGTAATTCTTTTAGATATTTGAATTGGCATCAGGATGGTTTTCTCTAATGTCTACATGAACAAAGACTGACTTGTCCTTAAAATGTCATTATGCTGAAACTACAGAGAATATTCTTAACAAGTGGGAATCCATTTCTTGTATTTTTTTTTATCTTTTCATAGTTGAGTCTGTGAAAAAAAGAAAATGTTTCCATGCTGGCAGTCACGTTTATTGAGCATCTATTCCTTTCTGCTCTCTATGCTGGGCTTTAAATGTATTATCTCAGTTACTCTTCATAAAATACCTGTGAAGTATTTTACAGATCATAGTTGATATATATTGGGAATCTACTCTGCACCACTATGTCATTTATGTATATTATTTAACCTAACCCTCCACAAAGCACACATGATTCTCTCCATTTTATAAGCAGCAATAGAAATAATAAGGAAGAAGTTTAGATATAATAATAACTTAGGGGGGCCTGGGTGGCACAGTTGGTTGAGTGTTGCAGTCTTAGTTTCAGCTTGGGTCGTGATCTCGGTCCTGAGAGCAAGCCCTGCATTGGGCTCCACACTTAGCATGGAGTCTGCTTAAGACTTTCTCTCCCTCTCTCTCTGCTTTTCCACCCTGTGCTTGCGTTCTCTTTCTTTCAAATAAATAATATTTAAAAATAATAATAACTTAAAAATTACTCTATGACTGGCATTGTTCCAAATACTTTCCTCGTATTAAATAACTCTATGAAACAAGTACTATGGTTATACCCATTTTACACTTAAAGCATTTGGCTGAGAGAGTTTAAGTAATTTGCTCAAAATTATACAGCCACTGAGGATTAAAACCCAGTCCACTGGATTTCAGTGTCCATCATTTTAACCTCTGCATAATATTTCCCCACAACTTAGTAAGGTAAGACTCAAGAGAAGGTCAATATCCTACATCAGATCATACAGTTATAAAGAATAGACTGAGCAAGGTCCCAGGGCTTTGTATGTTTATTTTTGTTTTTTTACTTCAAAGCCCATATTTTTCCACTTCCTCATCAGGCTGACTTTGTAAGTTGTATTTCTTTGGCAGTGAGATTTTACCACAAGGCCCACAACACAAATTCTTAATTATTAACACCCATTGAGTTCTTTTTGTGAGACATTCCTGGACGTGAAGACTTTGCCTATTAGGCACACTGAAAGGTTGAAGACAGTACTTCAAACAATGAAATTGTGAAAAGCATTACAAACAGTAAAAATAAAATCGACACTTTTGGCTTAGGCAAAGATAATATAGCTTGAAATAGTTCACTCTTTTTTTTTTAAATCTAAATTTCACTGACAGGATATGAAAACAAAATCTGGTTTTCTCTAAGAAACGGTATTTTCTAAGTCAGCTATACATCTGAGCAGCCAAATATTTGATCTATCCTGAAGTAAATTTTCAAATGATTTATTCCAGGTATATATTCCTAATGATGGCAAAATGAGTGATCTTTGCACATATTAATATGCCCATATTCATAGGCCTGGGATAGATCTAGAAAAATATATTCATTTGTATTTCTTTAATGACATTCTTAAAAGGGACTTTCAAACCAAAGTAGGCAACATACTGTATCACTTGCACATTTTATTTTGGCATGAATCCATAGGTCACCTTTTACTAGGGAAAGTTTATTCTGAAGTTTTATTGATTATTTACATCTCTTAAAACTGATGAGTAAGTTTTCAGTGTAATTTATATACCCTTATTATTTTCCTTTCAATCTTTACATATTGTTATCCATGATGAGCTACAGCCAAATGTAATAATAATTTCATACAGACTACATAAGCCATGCCTTACCCTATCATGAAATAGATATAATACCAAACCTCCAAATGAATGCTAAACTAAGTTTTATTTTTTTTACTTTATTTTTTTAAGGCAGGCAGAGGGAGAAGCAAACTGCCTGCTGAGCAAAGTGCCCAATGTGGGACTCAATCCCAGGACCCTGGGGTCATGAGCTGAGCCAAAGGCAGATGCTTAACCGACTGAGCTACCCAGGCGTCCCCTAAGTTTTATTTTAAATGAAGGCAGTCATAAAATAATTTAAATTATTTTAAATGAACTCTGAATTCAATCTAGGCTAGAGCCAAATGTGTAATATATTTATAGATGTATTTCTTCAGAACCCTGCCTTCTCATTGTGCTATCTATAACTCTTAATCCAGTTCCTGAGGACTTATGGGCAACCACTTACCCAGGATTATCTAGGGCAAACAAATTAAAATGTTTTAATCATACATGCAACTAACAGAAGTTGCATTATATTGTAATTATATGTGTATATATACTTGCATTCCTTATTAAATTTTAAGATCTTGAAGGATAGAGATCAACCTTCTAAGCTTTGTATCTTATATGGTATCTAGTGTAGTGCTTTGTACACAGTAGGTCTTCAAATGCATATTAAATTACTGGATGGTATTCATTATTTGGAATTAGATTTGGTATAATAAAAAAATCTAAAATGAACAGTGGCCTAAAAAAATAAAAATACAAAATAAAAAGAACAGTGGCCTGAAGGAGATAGATGTATACATTTCTTTTCATGTCACAAAGAGTACATAGGCAGGCAGTCCAAGAATACTATAGTAACTCTACAATGTCTTGTTCCTTTATCATTTACAGTGCATTGCCTCAAGATCTGGAGTGGTTGCCTGAACTCCAGCCATCATATCTGTTTTCCAGGAAGCAGAAAGAAAGAAGGGAGAAAAGAATATCACGGCCTACTTTTTTTAAGGAGGCTTCCAAGTAGTCCTGCACCACACTTTTATTTAGATCTTACTTACTGAACAGAACTTAGTCACATAACCACACCTAACTACAAGGGAGGCTGGCAAATGGAGCCTGATAGCTGATGGATTAGTGTCTCATGTAAGCTTAATTGGTATATTAATAAAATGACTAAGATGGAATCTTAAGGAAGATATATATCAGTATGCCACAAGTACCCATCAAAGATGAACAAAACCACTTCTAATGGAATATAATATTAAGATTTGTAATATATTCTCAAATATTTATATGAAGACCTCTTTCAGTTTATTGCATTTCAGCACCAACTTATTAGCCACATGTCCTATAACAGGCACTCTTCTTAGCACTGGAGATTCTTTGTTTGAGGAATGTATAATTAGAATAGTCAAAAATTTTTCTGTTGACACTGACAGAAACCCTACTCAAATTAATGTTTGTTGCCATTTTTAATACTTACCTATCTATCCATCCAATTTATCTATATACCTCTCTATTTAATTATTTTTAAAGCAAAGAAGAGAAGAGTTCCTGAGTCAAATGTGTGCTTATGAATTATTAAAACATGAAAGAAAGGATCACTTGTTTTGCCATTAACTTTTTTTAGGATTTTATTCATTTATTTGGCAGAGAGAGCAAAAGCAGGGGGAGCAGCAGGCAGAGGGAGAAGAAGAAGCAGGCTCCCCAGTGAACAGGAAGCCCTATGTGGGGCTTGATCCCAGGACGCTGGGATCATGACCTGAGCCGAGGGCAGATGCTTAACCCACTGAGCCACACAGGCGCCCCTGTTTTGCCATTGTTATGAATTTATGTTTATATAGCTGGAATAAACCATCTGAAAATTTAATTCTGGATGGTCAAATATTTGAGCACTCAATTATGTTGATGACTTAGAAAATAATATTTCTTAAAGAAAACAAGATTTCATTTTCATTTCCTGGAAATGAAGTACAAAGATTTTTTTTTTTTAAATAACATGCATGCTATGATGTAAACACAGTTCTGAGTTCTTGGTGTGTATTATCTCATTTAAATTCACAACAACCCTGTCAAGTAGGTACTGCTATTATTTTATAACTGGGGAAATAAGAACAAAAAGATTAGTAAATAATGAACCTGGCATCAAATTCACATAGTCTGGCTCCAGAATTCTCCTTTGTAATAATATGCTATCCCACTTCTTGGAATGAATGCTTTCTAAGCAACATATATTTAAAGAAAAAATAACTTATCAAAATAATTCTAAATATAAAATAAAATGTAAACAAAACTTCTTATGATCACCTCTCTCTTATATGTTACGTTTTTATACATTTTTTATTTACTTGCTTTTTTTAGGCAACATTATGAATGCTTGTCCAATCCTAGATCTTACGTGTTTTGATTAATCATAATTATTATTCTCTTTGTGATGCTCAGATTGACTGGTGGGAGCCCCCATTGACTCCTTAATATTTTTACAACTGCTCCCAAAATCATTGCACATACACTTGTTTTTTGACAATAGGATATTATAGACCCATCCTGAATTTTCCAACCTTTTTGTTAAATGGAATAGGAACTTGATGGCTAGAGCTTAAGCTAGTCCACCTTTCCAAGAGTGGGTCAGTCTATTAACATATGCACCTCTAGGCAAATGCATAGCTAAGCGATGGCTGAGGGGACCCTGAGAAGTAGGGTGAAGCCTGCATTGTTGTACATATCATAACCTTCTCTTTTGTAGTAACAGGCATGGATTTATTTTTCCAGATGAGACTTTGAAAGGAGTACTCTCTGAATATGCTCCCACAGTCCTTAGCTTGGTGTTGACAACCTGTGCCATATGTTGAAAAACTACTGATCTTCTCTATTCTCAGTTTCTACACCTGTAAAATGGGGCAAATGCCTCAAAGGCTGCTGTGATGAAAAAATGAACAAGTGAAATGTAAATAAGAGAAACGTTAAGCATACTGTCTCACACATAACAAGCATTTGAATGATTGTTGTTCTATTCTATCTAAAGAATATCTTACAAATCCATGCATTCTTAAATTCTCAAAAAACATACGTGAGTGCAGCAATAGTGGAAGAATTTACTCAAGTGTTTTTCTAATGCCCACTGAATTCTCTTTTGCTTGAAATCATGGGAAAACATTTAGATGCAGAACAGTAACTCTTGTGTTCTGTTTCAGGAGCTAGTGCTGTGCTTACTTCTTGAGTCAAATACAGAATTCCCATTAGTGTTGATGGTAATTACCCCTGCAGAACAAAGCATGATGAGTGGAGCCCCTGCTGAGGAATTACTTTAATGACTTTGAACTTTAAGAAAGAAACTTAAGAAAGCTACACATGATGACAACCTCAGGGCCGAAACTCCTGCTGCCTCCCAAACTACTATTTTCAATTGGTGGTTCTGAGTAGGTCACTTCAGGGGCATGTTGTTCTTTATGACCAAAGTTAGAAGCATATTATGGACAAAGTGCTTTGAATTTATAGTTCAATATTTGATGGCTGATAGTGGTACAACTCATCGCCTACCATAAACAGTCCCAGCTATTAATTCAAAAGTCAGTCTGTTATCATGTAGTATCAATGATAATGGTAGAGGTAGTAGTAGTAACTGTATTAATGACATCCACCTATATTATTATCACTATAAACTTCTAATCACTAGCCTAAACTGAAGCCTCAACTCTACGTAGCATTAGTAATATGACCTCACTGTTTCTGTTGTGACTTCATTCTCCTGCTTATGTCAAAAGTATTTCTATCTTTTATACCTTTTATATACTTTATACCTTTTGTTGAATCACTCTGGAAAACTGATCATACAGATATGCACATAAATTCTCAATACATTAAGTTAAATTATACTAAATAAAACTTTTCCTCAAAATTAAAAATAAAATTACCATATTATCCACCAATCCTATGTCTGGTTATATGTCCAAAAGAATTGAAAACAGGGTTTTGTATTTGTACAGTCATGTTCATAGCAACACCATTCACAATAGTCAACAGGTGGAAGCAACCCAAATGTCAGTCAGTGGGCAAATGGATAAACAAAATGTTGAGTATGCATACAATGGAATATTATTCAGCATTAAAAGGGGAGGAATCCTTCCTCTGCTACAACGTGGATAAACCTTGATGATACTATGCTAAGTAAAATAAGCCAGTTACAGAAAGACAGATACTGTATAATTCTACTTATATGAGGTATCTAAAGTAGTCCAATTCATGGAAACAGAGAGTCTAATGGTGGATAAAAGGAAGGTGGGAGTGGGGAGAAAGAGGAGTTGTTTAATTGCTATAGAGTTTCAGATTTGGTTCAAAATTTTGGCAGTCTAGTTTTGCCTTCCTCTCCGAAAGTACAGTGTTCCTTCAAAATCTTTTATAAGCTCAATGGGGTAAAGAGTATCCCTTGCTTTCCAAAAGTGTGCGTTTCAGCACTTTACTTTTATGAAAGACCTACATTAATTAATACAGTAATGGCTCTTTTCATAAAACCAAAAATTCTCTTCGAATTCCTCTTGGTACTAGTGCAGGTCTTCCATAAAAGTGAGGTGGCTTAAGGAAAACCTTTGAAAGGCAAAGGGTATCTGTATTTATTTGGCAGTCAATACTAGGGAGTTAAGAGTATGGCAGTATAATAAAATTTAGAAATGTAGCAACATAATTCTGGGTATTTATCCTCTAAAAATATTACATAAATATTATAAAATGCTCTTTATTGCTGAGGAAATCTGGTACTGATTTCTTCCCCTTTCCTTTATGCCCACCCTCAGTTTAAATGACTTTCTTGATTCTGTAAGTCCAAAGCATTTACAAGAAGCACCAACTATATAGCAAAAGAGATTTTAAACCACCTCACAGGCATTACTTGGCCTGAGATCACCTGGGCAATTTCTAGAAGGAAAAACCAATTTGGTGTTTACGTATGTACAAGAGCAGATATGTTCCTGAAAAATTGCTTTAAATGCAAAATTTTGAGTAACAAAGTTATTTTCTTGCTTATATTTAAAAATTGGAAAATTGTTTTTCTAGAAAACATATTCACCCCAAGACATATGTAGTGTTCTAATTACATCAACATAGGCAGTTTTTCAAGAATGCATCTACTTTATTGGCATTATTCTTCACGGAAAGGCACAAACTTAGAAATTCTATCAGAAAATTTGTTGGAAAAGTCATAGAATGATTGGCAAAATTCTTGGCAGACCAAAAAAGTTAATGGTGAAGCCAGAAACTCAAAATTTCTTAACTTGGATTTCAAGTAATCTCATAAGCGTGTGTGTGTGTGTGTGTGTGTGTGTGTGTGTGTGTGTGTGTGTGTTTAATTGTTGTTTTCTTTTTTTCTACTCCCACCCCAATAACAAGATATCATGGATCTGGGTTGGCAAACATTTTCTTAATAGGCCAGCTAGTAAATAGCTGTAAATAGCTTTTCAGGACATAGTCTCTGTTGCAACTATTAAATTCTGCCACTGTAGCACTAAACCAGCCATAAACAATAAGTAAATGAATGGACATAGCTGTGTTCCAATAAAACAGGTGTCATGCTGGATTTGGCCTGTAAGCTGTAGTTTGCCTGCCCCTGTTTTAGGTCATAGTCAGGAAGGTGGATTTTATTCTAACGGTATTGAAAGTCATTCTGAAGTTTTCTTTTTTTTAAAGATTTTATTTATTTATTTGACAGAGAGAGAGAGAGAGAGATCACAAATAGGCAGAGCGGCAGGCAGAGGGAGAGGGAGAAGCAGGCTCTCCATGGACCAGGGAGCCCAATGTGGGGCTTGATCCCAGGACCCTGGGATAGTGACCTGAGCCGAAGGCAGAGGCTTAACCGACTGAGCCACCCAGGCGCCCCACATTCTGTAGTTTTAAAATAGAAAACTGATAGGATTTTATTTAGTCTTTAAAAAGATCACTTTGGCTACTGAGCAGAGAATGGGTGGAAGGGAGTGGCGAGAATGGAAACAGGAGTCCAGGCATTACATAAGGGGGCTTGAACGGAAGTGGTGGCAGTGAAGATGAAATGGAGTTGAGTTCAGGGGAGAGACCAGTGTTGGGAATAAGATTTTGGAGTCAGAAGCCTATTAATGGTAGTTAGAGCATCCAGTTTCCATCACAAATACTTAACTCTGCCATTGTAGCTCAAAAGCAGCCATAGAAAAAACATAGATGAGTGAATGTGGCTGAGTCCCAATAAAGTTGTTTTATTTATAAAAAACAGCTGGCTGGTATTCTGGCTATAGTTTGCCAACCTCTAACTTAAAATATTAATCTTTGCTATTTTTTTTCTAGACTTCCTTTTATGTGACCCTTCCTCTTATTAGTCAAGTTAGTTACTCAATGAAAATTGTTATAAATGGGATGCAAGGAAAAAAGACACTGACAATATTTTTAACTGTCAAAATGGGTTCTTGAGAATTAAAACAGAAGTTTCAAGGGAAGAAAAGCAAAGAGTTTATGCCATAATACTAGAAATAAGAAGAGAATAGAAAAAGAGCCAGACAATCCCATCTTCCCTGCCCTACTCTCACCCTTACTCCTCAAGGAAAAAAATGATAATCACTGCAACCGAGGACATCAGGGAATTGGAGATGCGGTATCACCTTGGTCAGGAGGCTGGAAATAATAAACAACAAGGATAAACACAAGGAGAAGACAAGAGTGAACATTAGAAGGCTCTGATTATAGCCCAGGGCCAGTGCCAAAGAAACTAACAAAATCTGTGCCAATATCTACAAACCATGAATCACCATTTGTGGGAGCACCATTACCTACTCATTTCATATCTGTAGGATAAGGGACTTATGTTGACAGCTTTGGTATATTACTATCATTCAATAGGACATTTAACCATTTATAGCCTTTGCTGAGCCCTATCCAGTCTGCTTCATGTGGATATTCTTTTCCCTTAAGAGCCAAATGCTCCTAAATTGTCACCTGTCGAAATAGACAATGGGATCCTTGTCATTTGGTAAAGCGCTAGTGATATGAAAAGGAAAATTCTAATGGATGGTTTGGGAGAAAATTGGAACTGTTGAGACCCACCTCTATTACATAAAACTATCCCAAATATATCTTCCAAATTTAGTAAAAATAAATATTTTTTTTAGTGAAGTAGTACCTGACAAAGATTCAATTATGTCCCATACATTTGCCAGAATTTCAAATTTGGATAAGGAAATATTCTTAACCAGTTGTGTGATCCATAGTTGCTGATTTAGGGATTCGATTTTCTTAATCCTTCAATGTATTTAATTTTCTGGTTGTTTAAAAGGTCTTTGCTATTTGCCTGAATCTGATTCTACTAGTTAGCATTTTACTTTATGTATGTATGTATGTATGTATGTACGTATGAATGAATGAATGATTTCTTTATCTATTTTAGAGAGAGAGAGCATGAGCAGGGAGAGGGGAAGAGGGAGAGAGAGAATCTCAAGCAGATTGCCTGCTGAATGCGGGGGGAGCCCAACTCAGGGCTCGACCTCATGACCCTGACTGAGACCGTAATCTGAGCTAAAACCAAGAGTCGGGTGCTCGACTGACTGAGCCAGGCAGGTGCCCCTATTCATTACCATTTTAATCTACACATTATCATTTAGTCATCCTGCAAAATTTTTTATTCTATGTCGACCATCTGTGATGGCACCTTTAGAGCACTATTATTTATAGAATGATGAGATTACAAGAGCTGCAAGGGGATGGAAACTCATCAGTTCCAACTTCCACATCTTACAGGTGAGGATACCGGGGCCCCGGTATATGAAGTAGCATAACGAACATCACATGTATGGAACAAAGACTAAGATTAGAGGCTTTTTTGATGCTAGTTCATGTTCTTTCCATGATTCCATGTCACTGGTGATGTCATTTAGTGCAAAAGTTTCCTGTAAAGATTGAAATACACCTTAATAATTATTTGAGATTTCCTAGGTGTAGCAGCCCCCCTTTTAGCACAAAATAATTTTACTAAATAAATATAAAAATAATCAGTGACCAACTGTGATATTCAACCAACCTATTCAGATGTCGCCAAAGACAATATAACTCAATATTCTCTTTCTTCACGGTCATGTCCCTTGGACTGATTTAAAAAACAAAAAACAGGATGAGTTTGGGGAGGCCACAGGGAAGAAAGAGTACTTTATTAAAAAAAAAAAAACTAAGTCCCATTTAAACAGACCTTAGTAAAGAGAGATTAATTATGAAAAATCAATGGTATTCTCAAAACCCTGGGGAAAGAAACTCATCTCACACTTTATCAAGAAATCTTTAGAACGCCATGGTTTCTCACCTCTTCCATTTATCACATCTGCCTCCATTCTTCTGTTCTGTTTTTGTTGTTGTTTTGTTTGTTTAATTAGGTGGGTGCTGTCAGGACTTGCTCTTCAATATATACAATACAATAATTGCTGCTGAGAAACAGTAGCCCTGGTCCCAAGTCCACATCCCTTACAGGTAAAATACCTCTTCTAAAAAACTTGTGGGAGTGTAGTAAGTTATTGAAATTTCTAATGTAACTGAGTATAGAAATAATACTCACTGTAAAAATGTCCTGTGTAGGTATAAAACTAGAATTTTTAAAATACTTCCATATTCTCTTATGTATACCCCACCTTAAGCCCATAGAAGAGGCAGCCAATTGTCATTAATCTCACTTTACAGCTGGAAAAACAAACTCAGAGACTTTCAGTCTTTTATCCAAGCAGTGAAGTCAGATCTTGAGTCCAAGTTTCTTGGCTTCTAGGCCATTTGCCCTTTCAATACCCACATCCAAAGCCACTGGTTTATGAAAAGAAGAAATAGTGGCAATGCTATGGAGGTAATGACAAGCCAAAGATGGGTGACCTGAGTAGCCACCTGACTATTTTAAATCTTGGTTCATGGTTCTGTCATCCTATAAACTGATTATTATTCTTGGATCCAACCGTACCTTTCTTTTTTTTTTACTGCTCTTCCATGTGAATAAGCCAAATTATTTTAATCTGTGTTTTCAAATTTTGCTGAACGTTTAACTTCCTGTGATCTGATTCCTTTTCTGATAGTGAACCAGAAGTGACCTGAAATACTGACAGAAAATAATGTGGGTGATGATAATAATGGCAATAACAACCTAAGGCCAGGAGTCTATAGGATTAGAGTTTCTCCTAAAACTGAGGAACAGCACACATATAAAAAAAATGTGAAGGCAAATGTTAAATATCTCTCACTAGATGAAAAGAATTCTATATTCAGTGACTGGTATGAAGTCTGAAGAACTAACTCCATGTGTTAAAACAGAGCGGAAAACGTGAGTACAAAGGTATTATGCAAACAAAACACAGCATTTCCATGTGTATGAGTTTAACCGGGGGTCTGGCTGCAGTAACCCTTCCCTAACACAGACAAGGGCATCTGCGATTTGTATCTAAAACATTTTGCATGGTTAGATCATTGTTTACATAAATGTAAGGTGGTAGTTCCCAGTAGGGTATCTTGAGTGAGAATCTGCTAGTGGAGAAAATATCGGCATAAATTTTAAACATATCCAAGATATATGTAAACAAACACAACGTTAATATAGGATGATAGCATCAGGCTACAACAAGTAAAGCAGATCACATCTCCATGGAAGGTTTGCTCCACCTAGAAGTGTGACATCTGAGAACACCAGAGATCAAATCTCAAAGAATCAAATTTATATTCTAAATGTAAAGCAGAAAAATCTACTCATATGGCTCATAGACCCAGCCCAAAAGAAAACTGTCTGTAGCATTTTTATTCAAGTACAAAGTACAACTGATCCTGTTCACCAAAATGTTCATTTACGTACCTTTAATTGACCACTGTAAAATGGATGTATGCTTTGTATTCTTTATAAAAGGACTATAGTCTTGAGTAATGTCAATTATTATACATTACACAAGAAGACAAAAAGATGCCTCCTTCTATGTGAGGAATGAACATTCTCACAGCAACTGCTAGCCTTCCTTTCATTTAAAACTTCCTCTTTCACTCAGCAGTACACATAACTCTTCCTGCTCCTGATCATTATTTTACCAAGTCTCTGTTCTCCCATATTCACTTCTCCCTAAGCTGACGCACTAGACTATAAGACTAATGGGAAACAATGGAAGAAAAAACAAACCAAGCTATGGGAATATAGGAAAAATGGTGGCCAACAGAAACCCAGTCCTTGAACCCTGATATCTTAAGGTTTAGAATTTGAAAAGAAACTGGAAGAAAGCAGTGAATCTTGTGGAAGAAAGCAGTGAATTGTGCAGGTGAGTGGCAATGAAAATAAGCATGGCCCTGTCCCTTCTTTACCATAAGGATCTTTACCGGGTATGACCAAGTCACTTAATCTCTTTTTGAAAGCCAGTTTTGTCATTGGTAAAAAATACAGACAGTCCCTGACTCACCACGTTACAATTTAGGATTTTTCAACTTTGTGATGGTGCAAAAGTGATATGCATTCAGCAGAAACTGTACTTTGAATTCTGAATTTTGATCTTTCCCAGGCTAGTGATGTGGTATGATACTGTCCTGCCATGCCGGCCAGTGGCAGTGAGCCCCAGCTCCCAGTCAGCCACATGGTCGCCAGAGTAATCAAGTGATACGTGGACAAGCCTTCTGTGTCTCACTTCAGTACAGTATTCAATAAATTACATGAGATATTCAATACTTTATTATAAGATAGGCTTTGTGTTAGATGATTTTGTCCAAATGTAGGCTAAGTGTTCTGAGCACATTTAAGGTAGGCTACACTAAGCTGTGGTGTTCAGTAGGTCAGGTGTAGTAAATGCATTTCTGACTCATGATATTTTTTTTTAAAGATTTTATTTATTTATTTGACAGAGAGAGAGAGATCATAATAGGCAGAGAGGCAGGCAGAGAGAGAGGGGGAAGCAGGCTCCCTACAGAGCAGAGAGCCCGATGTGGGGCTTGATCCCAGGACCCTGAGATCATGACCTGAGCCGAAGGCAGAGGCTTTAACCCACTGAGCCACCCAGGCGCCCCCTGACTCACGATATTTTCAACCTACAATGGGTTTATGAGGACATAACGCTATCATAAGTAAAGGAGGATCTGTGCTTAACTCTGCCTAGTTCAGAGGGGCTGTTGAAGGAATAAGTGTAAAAGTTATTTAGGAAGTTATTTCTCCCTGTATAGCACTACATAAATATGAATGTAAATATAAAGGGGTCATAAAAAATTTTTACTAATGGGACACCTGAATGGCTCAGTAGGTTAAGCATCTGTCCTTGCTCAGGTCATGATCCCAGGGTCCTGGGATTGAGTCCTGTATCGGGCTTCTTGCTCAGTGCGGAGTCTGTTCTCTTTCTGCCTGCTGCTCTCCCTGCTCATGCTTCTTCTATCTCTCTGACAAATAAATAAAATCTTTAAAAAAATTACTGCTGTTTATGCCTCTTTTTTGAATCTCACTCTTTGATTTTAACTTCTCGTTAACTTTGTTTCTTCTTACTTTAGTCTGCATCTAACTCTAAAATGTGAAGGACTTTATTACAATTCATAAATAGTTGAAAGACACTAGGCCTGGCAAAGCACTTCAACTCCCAGAATTGAGGAGTTCTGCTCATGCTGGTGAGCGCAGTGACAGATCTCTGCACCAGAGGCAGGCTAAGCCTGTCTTTCCCCATGCCTAGCTTATGTGACCAGTCAAGAATAGGTGAAGCATATCAGCCCCTTTTCTTCTGGATTTGTTTGGTGCTTAAAACCAACTAAAACTTCCCTGGTACTACATAGAGTTAAATCTGGAAAAAAGTGGAAATAATTATGGTTTTTGGGGTCACTTTAAAAATACAAGCATCTTTTCTATTATTTTTCTTTTCTTTTAAATAACCCAGAAGTAATGAGACTTCCCAGGGATTAACTTGCTCATCTGACCAAATCTGGCTCAACATCCTGACAATGTCTGGTTAAAAGATGTGACTACCACAAATAAAGCTTCTCATCCCCTACACCATGTTTTACTCATTACCTGGCAAAGGTACAAGCCAAAATTCTCGTAAACCTCCTGATTTCCCGCTCATAATTTGGGGAAGTAAACCATGGCTGAGAAACCACATGAAGCTCCATTAAATGAACCTAAATAAATGATATCTCTGAAATGAGTCACCGTTTACCCAAATTCCATACACTGCAGAGAGACAGGAATGGTCAATAAATACCAGATTCCCAATAACCACAATGCAAAGACTCAGTTTCAGAGACAACTCCATCCCAACTGCATATAAAAAGGAAAAATATCCATCATTCCTAGTAACAGCTCAAAGTGCACAGCCCTCATGTTCTGTGAAGCAACTGCCTTACATAAAGGAAAAATTGGAAAAAACTGAGTTGGATCATTCAAATGGATGATGATTTTTAGATAGGAGCAAAGAAGAAAAGATTTTAAAGACTGAGAACTGCTTTGAAAGAATGCACAAGAGGTAACTTAAATTGTGCAACATTTGTACAGTCACAATGATGCTATTTTCTTGGCAAGGTTTATGAGATTGCCCTTTTTCCTTAAAACGTTTCTGGAGTTCTTACTGTGTTTCAGGGACTATGCTACATTCTGGGGACATAACAGTCAACAAAATATATTTCCTTCTATTATGGGCCAAATCCAATCCACTGCCGGTTTTTCATAAATGAAGTTTTATTAGAACACAATCATTTGATCACGTTTTGTCTAAGGTTGGTTTGTTATGGCTGTGCTCCAATGACAGCATCAAGTCATTGTGACAGAAACTCTATAGTTTACAAAATCTAAAATATTTACTATCAGTTCCTATACAGAAAATGTTTGACAAGCCCTGGTATAGAGGGAAAAATGGAAAAAAATGGGAAGTTATAATACTGTTTACTAAGAGCTATGATGTGGGAATTTTGCAGTTCCAAATCAGCATCTAAAGAATCAGGGAGGAGTAAGGAGGTAACATTTAAACTGAGACCTAAAAATGAACAAGTAGTTCATTAATTAATCTATCCCTTTATTACCTTGTTGTTTCTTAAATATACCAGGGATATACCAGGGATGTTCTTGCCTTAGGATTATTGTACTGGCTGTTTATTTTACCTGGGAGGCTAGCTTCCCAGATGGGCACATGGCCAATTACTTCACCCACTACAGTAGATTGAATTATTGACCTCAATTCTTCATCCTTCCCTACATCTACATTCTTGTCTCATGATGAGTACAGTGTGTTTCTGACCTTTGATTTTAGACTTGGTCATTTGACTTCCTTTTGCCAATGGTACATGGGCAGAAGCAACAGTGGGTCAGTTTTGAACCTAGCCCTGAAGAGGTCTTCTCTCTTGAATTTTCATCACCATAAAAAGTCTTTCCCCTACCAGACAGAACTACACAGGTTATACTAGAGTAAATATACATGGAACAGAACTGCTTCAGCCAACCTACAGACCATTAACCAAGAATAGATTATTGCTCTTTTAAACCAGGGATTGGCAAACTTTTCCTGTAAAGGGCTAGATTGTAAATATTTGAGGCTTTATGATCCATATAGTCTCTCTTGTCTCAACAACACTACTGTAGCTTGAAAGCAGCCACACAATAGCAAATGAACACAAAACATCTCTGTGTTCCAACAGAACTTACAGAAACAGGCAATAGTGAATTAAGATTTGACCTAGGTCTCTCTGATTCCAAAGTACTCTTACTGCCCACTGTATCACTATAATATCATTTAATTTCATTTATGTCAGGTGTCTGGAGAAACCCATTATATTTTGTTAAAGAAATAAAAGCAATAATGATCTATAAATACGGTTGATAAAATACACATCTAACTAATTTAACTGTTATTTCATCTTTTTTTTTTTTTGCCTGACAATCATATAGGACCATTCAATTCCTTGTTCCTTTATATTTTGTATATGATTGTTAATTTTGCCAAATTATCCTTAATTGAATATGGTCTTTTTGGTGTGTTTCACACCCATGTTCCTGACTCGGTCTATACTTGCTTGCCTTGAAGCGATTAGACCAAAGATCCCCAAGTTAATCCAACATATGTAAGTTCGAGCTGGTATTTGGAGTTTCTTGGCCTGCTACTCCATTTGATTTTGCATTTGAATTACCTCAGCTTGTACTCAGTCATTGCCAGTACTCAAGAGTCCCATTTCTCTTTAACTAAAGCTCAGTTTTTGCTCTGGTCCAGCCTTAGACCATATGCAATGAGCTATCAATCTCTCAATATTTTGAGCATTCACTCTCACAAGTTAGAATTAGAACACTGCCAGTCACTATTAGTTCTCATCCCCTTTCCTTTTGTAGTAAACTAAAAAATTTTAACCTTCAGCTTCCAGAAAACAGAATTTTGGAGTCACATTTCTTTTCTTTGTAGGCATTCAGGTAGACCCAACAGAAGACTATATATAACATTCATGCTTGGAGACTATCGATGTTCTTCAATGAAAGCCTATTCTATGAAGGCTGGTAGATCTGCCTTTAGATACTGGTTTCACCATTAGTAGGTGTGTACAGTTGGTCAAGTTACTTAATTAATGTCTTTACTTTCTTTGTCTCCATAATGTTTTAATGAAACTATCTTCATAGGGTTTTTTTTTTCTCCTTGTGTTTTCTACTTTAATTTACTTTCAGGAAAGTTGATGACATCTCTATGCCCATTATGCCAGGGAGGGACTTGTGGTGATGGAGAAAATAGAAAGATCTTATACGGATAACTGGCTTCTGTTTAAAAAAAAAAAACTTCTAGGGAAAGGGGTTCGTGAGTGTAGTTGGAATATCTTGAAGATACATGAAAGCAAAATGGTTTTCAGCATAAAATATAAGGGTTCCCATGTGCCAGGGAAAGAGAAATAAGGGAAAAGTTTCTGAATCTCAAAGTTAAACAGGATGTATATCCTGCTTCTGGCAGTACCACTGAGATTTGGCAAGATCCCAAGATATTACATATGCCTCATATGTCAGGTTCATGAAAGATTATAATAAGGAAAAAAAAATCTAGGCAGGTAGCTTGGGGTCAGATTTTGCCACCTTATGAAGTTTACACTTTAACAGAGAGCGATACATTTTTAGATGAGGTAAGACTTCTTTCAAGAGCTATTTTGGGAAGATTAATCTGAGGGAAGTCAGAATTGAAGGAGAGAGAAAACTGAAGGAGAGAGAAATTGGTGGCTAAGAGATTAGAGGGAGAGATAGGGATAAGGATTTATTGTAATAGCTAGAACCTGAGGGGCGCCTGGGTGGCTCAGTGGGTTAAAGCCTCTGCCTTCAGTTCAGGTCATAATCTCGGGGTCCTAGGATTGAGCCCCGCATCGAGCTCTCTGCTCAGTGGCGAGCCTGCCTCCCTCTCTCTCTCTGCCTGCCTCTCTGCCTACTTGTGATCTCTCTCTCTCTCTGTCAAATAAATAAATAAAATCTTTTAAAAAAAATAGCTAGAACCTGAGGTGATAAAATCTTAAACTTGTATTGTTTGAACCTCCCAATTCCTGGACTTTAAAGGCTTGGTGAGGAAAGCATGTTGGCCAAGATTTCAAGATGTCTTGGCAAGATGCTCTTGCCAGACACAATTACAGCCACCTGTGAGCTAAGCGGGAGCTTGAAGCACAAAAGTGTTCCAAATCCCATTTAACCTGGCCTCTCTATGCTAGGAATATTATGGGATGGACCTTTTGTCTTCTTTTCAGCAATTCACTTAAGATAACCTCAGGTCTGAGAGGTAGGAAATTGGATGCTACTGAAAAGGGCTACTGAGAGAAGATTGAGCAGCTCACTGATTGTAATGGCTCCAAAATCAGGCTTGCTGCACTCTTAAAGTCAAAGGGGGTATGTGTATGGTATTTTCTTTTATACAGCACTCCAGAATCTTCTTGCCTATTTTAAAGATTATTATTACCATTTAAAATACAAATTGGACTCGCACTGGCATTAAACAACATATATCGCTAAGCTTTGACAGACACCAGTTTGGCTTAGAGAAGCTTTTCACTGTTCCTGGAGCTATTTTCCCTTACCAATGACAAAGTCAGAATTTCCTGGTTACAGTAAAGCTTTAACAGTAATACACTTATTGACTCTGCCTGAACATTTAATAACTGTTGAATATAGAAATAAGTATCACTGGATCTGTTATCCAGTAACTATAGAAAGTAGTGCTGACCTAAAGATTACTTACCTAATCTCTATTTTGCCTTGGAATAAAATCTGTAGAGAGGATTATAGTTCAACTAATTTTTACTTAAGGAATAAAGGAAAAGAGAATCAAACTTTTCAAGAGACTACGATGTTCCAGATACTTTGCTAGGCCTTCAACATACAATATTTCATTCAAATTTTATAACAACCCTATAAGCTAAATATTGCCACTTCATTTTACAAATGAAGAAATAGAGCCTCAGAGAAGTAAGATCACATGACAAAAATAAAACACATCAAAACATACAGAGGCTGGAATTTTACTCTACGTTTGTCTCTCTAATTTTAGAAAAGAAACTATATGACTAATTTGCAAATAATCTACAAGGACTACTGATTAACCTTAAAAGGAAAGAAAGGAAGAGAGGCACTTCAGCATGCAAGGTATGTTATATCTGCTATGTGATTAATATTAGTCTCCTGTTACAGATGTACAGATTAAAGAGCTAGAATTGAGCTCTGTAACCATCAAACTCCTGCCTTCCCCCCGCTGCACAGAATCATGGAATGTTGGAATAAAAACGTATCTTATCTCATCCGACATCTTCATTGAACAGATGAGTGAGCAGAGGCCCAAATAGCCTATTGTGATTTGTCGAAAGGCAAACAGTCAGTAATCAAGAGTCATATCTGCTTCTGAGCTTCTTACCAAAGTACCAAGGCCCGTTGTTCTCCTCAATTATGAGGACTGTCACTCAAGGTCTATCTTTGCTGAATGTTCACCAAGGATTCTGTCATTTTCAGGATGCCTCCGTTGCTACTCTGAATGCTTGTCTTTCACTACATCTTTCATCTCAACCTCTCCAGAACAATGATCCCTAACTTCAGATTTTTAATACTGTTTTGTTAAAACTGCTCCTGTTCCATTCTTCTCCATTTCTGTGCATCCGTGTGCCTCCAACTACCTGTTTGCTCATGATAGAAAATGGAAGCTAGTCTTAATAACTCATTCTATCTCATCAGTTCATTCAATCCAACCCATGGTCAGTTTATACTGCCTTCATAATATATCTCCCACTTCATTTTGTCTCCACTGACTACCACTCATCTGGCCCAAATCACCATTGTCTTTCACCTAGTCCTATGTAGTAATCTTTTAATGGGTAGCCCCACTGAAAAACCCCACCTCTCTTTACTTTTGTTCTTTAGTAATCTATTCTTCATAAAACCAGAAGTCAGAGAATCTTTTAAAATACAAATCATATTTTCTTAAAACCCTTCAATGACTTCCAGTGCACTTAAGATCAAATTTTAAATCTGTAACTTGGCCCCCAGGTGTTTGCATCATCGACCTAAATCTACCTCTTGGTTTTGCCTTGTCCCACTCACTCCTTCCATCACTAATTCTTCAGATACATTGGCAGTCTCTCATTTCTCAGACACCTTCAGCTCATCCTTCCAGTATTTTACTAGTTCAATTATGATTTCCAGAGAAGTTCTTCCTGTTCTCGAGGAATTAGGCATTCCTCGAATTTTCAATCGTAGAAATCTATTTTTCCTTCATTGCACTTATCTCAATTTCTAAATACCTGCTTATTTTTGTGGTTGTTTACTGTTTTTCTCACTGTCTAAACTGTAAAGACAGTAAAAGCAGGGGCGAAGTCTATTTTGTTCTCTGCTAAATCCTCTCTGCCTTATCAAAGTGACTTATACAGTAGAAGCTTCCGAAAATTTGGTGAAAAGATGAATGCCTAAACACTTAAGAATGACCCAATCACTTTAAGTTTGTAATGGAATTCTCTCAAAATAAATTTATTTAAATGAATTTACCTTAATTTTTTAAAAAAATCAAAGTTTTTATACTGTACTTGATAGTGGCTAGGAGAGAATGAAAGAAGTATTAAAAACACACAAGTAGAAATTAACACGTTATATATACCTCAAATGTTAGGGAATTAACATTAAATATGTTTTATTTCCTGAAAGGTACTTAATGAATGACCACTTTGTCTGCCTCGTCCAAGTTCAGTTTCTTTTAAAATAATGAAAAGTAAGAAAAATCTGGCCTTAATCAATTTTCCCCCCAATCTTACTATTCTCTGATTAGACTTGGTCCTGGAGATGATAAAATATCCACAAAGTGAAAAAGGATTCCTGGCTTACATGAATAAGGGCAGATGTAGTAACCTAGTCAGAACAAAGGATATATGTATATACACAACAAGATGTGACATCAGACTGGTTTTATATACATAAAACAGAATGTACTGATTCATCAAAGGTATCTGACAAAGAAATACATGACAGCAAAGAAATTAGAAGTTCTGGTCAAGCATTTACTGACTGACAGACCTCATAATTTGGTTGCGTCCTGATGGAATATCCCTGACAAAATTGCCTGACAAACTTTTTTGCTACTCTTCTGTCAATGAACCACTAATACTGAGCCTAGTAAACAGGAAACCATGAAATTCAGGTAATTAAAGAAAAATCATATGTGTGTATATATATATATATATACACATATATATGTAATGTGTATATATATGTAATATATATATAAAAATATGTAGTGTGTGTGTGTGTGTGTGTGTGTGTATGTCAATGCTACTGAAACAAAAAGAATAGTCCTTAGCATCTTAAATTACACACATATTCTTCATGTACTTTTCCTTGTATAGACATAGCCACTATAACATATATTGTCTTATAGAAATTCGACTCAAAGAATACAACTAAATCAACACTTAGAGCTAATTTCACTAAATTTGACAGCTTTCTAAGTAAAAGACTAGCTCTCAATCAAATCTCCTACCTAACTTTCCCAATTCTTTTGTGAAACGAGGCAGAGTAAAAGTATGCAAATAAATAAAATAACCTGCTAACTTTATCTTGCTTTATGAATGTTATAAATGGGGTCTCCACTAAAATGCATAAATCATTCTCCCTTGTGAGTCTCAACCAGGCTTCTGTTTACCAGATGGAAGTAAAAAGTGACAGTATATGCAACATGTGCTCCAAATCCTGCTGTCAAGACTTTCAAAAAATGATATGTCTCTAAACATCCAACCATAGTCCAGATGTGTTGGGCCTGATCTTAAAAATGTAAAATAAAATAAATAAAACAGCCACAGGTACAGGCAGGAATCTGTTCCAGCTTCTTCAAGAAGAATGCTTGGAACTTCTTAAGGATAGTTAAAATAAAAGGCTGTACAGAGCACAGCTAGGGAACATCAGGACCTGCCCTATGCTTGAAAATGGCAGGTTATTCTAAGCTTCAATCATTGTGCTCTGGAAGCTAGGTTAAAGAAAAAGCACATTCATTAGGTTACAGGAAATCTCCTGGCCAGCAGAGGGCAAGATCAAGAAAATCAGATAGATTTCCCTTTACATTAATCATTTACAAGGTACTTTCATTATACTTTCTGCTATGGTTTGAATGTTTGCTTTCCCCCAAAGTTCATAGTTGGAAGCCTAACCCTCAAAATGATGGTACTAGGAGGTGGGCTGTTGGGACCTTCCACTCTTATGAGTGGGAATTATTGCTCTCATAAGAAAAGAGGACCAAAGAGTTCCCTAGCCCTTTCTCTCAATTCAGAATACAATGAGAAGTCTGTGCCTGGAAGAGGGCTCTCCCCTGACCATGCTGGCACTCTGGTCTGGGACTTCAGAACTATGAGAAGTAAATTTCTGTTGTGTATAAGCCACCTACCTAGTCTGTGGCATTTTGTTTTCGCAGCCTCAACAGACTAAGACACCTTCTTCAATCTAATTCTTGCTGCAACTCTATGATAAAGGTATTACTGCTCTATTTTGCACATGAGGAAAATTAGACCCTGGAAACTTACGTGATTTGCCTGGTATCAGCACTGCTGCTAACTGGTAGAGTCAGCTTTTGCATACAGTTCTTCATACACCAAATTTAGTGCTTTTCCCACAATATCACCAGCAGGTTCTCTCTACTAAGCTTAAACTCCTACGGGATGTTTGAACCTTGCCTATGTTCACACAGATTGCATTTCTTAGTTCAGATCAAGTTCAAGCATCTCTGTTAAAACTCTACAGCCGTGTGAGTGTGAGTAGTGGACAGGATGGTGCCTGATAACAAATCGAACTGCCCCTTGTAGCAGCTCCAGCCCTGAGACACTGTGCCAGAATGAGAATATGGCCTCGGATGAATGAATGTTATCTCCTGAACCCCTTTGGGCAGATGTGATTTTGATTTCATTTTGTTGAATTCTCTTTTTTTTTTCTTTGACTCTCATAGTCCTATTCTCCTCTTGCTCTTTTCTTTGTTAAAATCTGACCTGTTGTCTTAAAAGAGAAAAGATAAAACTAAAACCCACATTTTAACTAACAGTGACCCACATTATTTTATTTTTCTCTAATGTCACAGTCTTTATCTGATTCCGTCCTTTAGGAGTCAGATGAAGTCTCAGATCTGTCACAAAACCTTCCAGGCGTTAAGGAGAATAAAACCTATCTCTGCCTAAAAAGTGTAAACTTTGGGGGCGCCTGGGTGGCTCAGTCGTTAAGCGTCTGCCTTCGGCTCAGGTCATGATCCCAGGGTCCTGGGATCGAGCCCCACATCGGGCTCCTTGCTCGGCGGGAAGCCTGCTTCTCCTGCTACCATTCCCTCTGCTTGTGTTCCTCTCTCGCTGTGTTTCTCACTGTCAAATAAATAAAAAAAAATCTTTAAAAAAAAAAAATGTAAACCTTTCTATCAGTTGAACACAAGAGAAAATATTCTTTTCTCATTACATCTTCTAACATGTTTTGCATTATATACCATTGTATTTCTTTATTATTAAGGAATTTTTCCATAGCCTAAAATAAAGAGAAAGGAGACCACATATTCTTTCAACACCATACTGCAGCATTGTCTATCTAGCAGGTCTCCCAATGATTATTTGGCTATCTAAAGGGGTATAGCATCATTTGACTATGGGTCAAGGGGCCAAATACTAAGTTTCATGTTACTTTGCAGATTTTTTTTCCCATTCTATAACTGGAAGTTTGAACTTCTTAATCTCCATCACGTATTTCACTCATCCCCCCAACCCCCTCCCCTCTGGCAACCACCAGTTTCTTCTTTGTATTTATGATTCTTTTTCTGTTCATTTGTTTTGTTTTGTT
>CM053606.1:53273423-53301320 GCA_028646535.1 Procyon lotor
ATTTAGAAAATATCACAGAGCCCCTTAGGATCTGTGGCAAGAGGAGAGTTACTGTTCTCATAGCTGTGAGCAATCTGAAAGAGTGAGGTTGGTCATAGAATTTCTCTGTCTTTGCTACCTTGCTTCCTTCTGATTAGCTCCTTTTCTCTTCTCAATCCCTCCCCTACCCAATCTTGGGTGCCCAGTGTGCATCGCTGCCTCTCTTCACTTTGACCTAAAACACCTTTCCAACCCTCTCCCAACACTGACCCACTAACCTACCAAACTATCCCGTGTATTAATAGTGAGCCAATAGTCTGTTCTAGCCTTCATGTAATGTAATAATAAAGGTATTAGATTTGGAGACAGAGGCTTCCATCTGCCATTAGCCATATGACGCTGAGCAAGTCGCATAATTACTCTGAGCCTCAGTTCCTCATTGCTAACAGGAAAATGACAGTGGCCCGAAGAACTTTGTAAATTATAAAGTACTAGGGGAAATATTAAGTTATTAACATGTGAATCAAAAATTCTTTGAGTTTTATTTCTGTATATAATGTCTTAACTCATAGGGTGAATTTTTATGATAATGTCATGTGATACACATAACTATACAGGAGTTAATTTGGTAGCTAAGAGGATCTTTCTGTGTCTTTTGAACAAACCTCAAAGCAGGTGTCTTGTCTTCCCACATAACTCCATATAGTATGCAGGTGCACAATTCAAAGTATATGTATCTCCCATAATGAACATTCACCGCCAATCTATTTGTAATGTATTAGCAGAGTGAAGTATTGGGACATGCAAAGGACTAGGCTATTCGTGACTGCTTTGGTTTTGTACTATCCTAACCAGACCTCTGAACAGTAAATTGTTCTGCAAGCACATCCTAATGAGCACCAAGCTTCAAAGAGGTCCCACAGACATTCCAGCAAGAGGCCTTCATTTGGTACAAACTCCAGATTACTGCTGGAAGGCTGTTTTGTGTTTTTGAATGCCTGGAAAATATACTACCTTTTAAAACTGTAATTAACTATTGTTTTCTTAAGCATAAGTCATTGAATTTGGTCATATGACACCTCTGGATTTGTTGATATAAATTTGTATTTGGGAATATTAATAGCAAAATATAATCTACAATCCTTGTCCACATAAATTGCAGTAAATTACAGTTCACCAAATTGCTGTGCTAAGAGGAAAACAGAAATGGTTGTGGATTTCATAAAGCAAACATAGTATTCCAAAAATAATTAGAGTTGTCACCTTAAAATATCCAGTTGTTTCTCAAAAGTGATCAGTATTAAGACATGTTCATCCAGGGGCACCTGGGTGGCTCAGTGGGTTAAAGCCTCTGCCTTCAGCTCAGGTCATGATCTCAGAGTCCTGGGATCCAGCCCTGCATGGGGCTTTCGGCTCGGCGGGGAGCCTGCTTCCCCCCCCCTCTCTCTGCCTGCTTCTCTGGCTACTTGTGATCTCTCTCTCTCTGTCAAATAAATAAATAAAATCTTAAAAAAAAATAAAGAAATAAAAAAAAGTCATGTTCATCCATTGTTAGATTGAATTCACAGTTACCAATCCCTCCCCCTCTCCACCTATTTTTTGATATTTATTTTAGAAAAACTGGTCCTTTTTCTGTACTTTTCTGAGGAGAAAGAGGTAATGTATAAAAAAGAATATGAAAGTATTTAGATGGTTACACAAACTTCATTTGCAGAAAATTACATGCCACTGATGTTATATGACTTATTATCTAATAATATAATTCTTTAACTATAGAGTTTGCAGTGTTTTAAAACCCTAGGAAGCAAAGTCAGTTTTTTATTTGTTTTGTTTTGCTTTTGAAGTAATGCTTTTTAGAGCAAATTGAAGTTATTAGGAAACAGGCCTTTGCAGCTTCCACTGTCCTATGCAAATTTTAGTTTTAAATAAATTACTCTATGTATATACAAAGCATATGTAACTGCTCACATAATACAAAAGTTTCTTATATATTAAGTTTATATTGAAAAAAAGCACATCCATTTCTCAACATAAAACTAAAAAACAACAACAACAACAACTTTAAAAATCTGTATTTAGTCCTGACCAACTCTGAAAAAAAGATGACTGAGGAGATCCTGGAATCCAGCAAGACCACAAACATGGGAATTAAGAATTGTCCTCTAAAATAAAATTGTAATCAGAATGTTTATCAATAAAAGTCTAAAGGTCTCTATGTTTTAATGACTTTCAGAGCTAAGCAGAAGTGATTCAAGTTTGATTCCAAATCTTTTATAACCATTTTATACTATTATACAGCCAAATTAAAAGCTGAGGAATCCTATAGTATACTCGATTATTTCGCGTAAGCTCAGCTCAGAGAGGAAAAGTCACAAGGGGTTGATTTTTAATGCTAATTTTGATTTCTAATGCTTACAATAAATTAAGTCAACCACTTTCTAAGTTCCGGACTGCCGCACATGATCTAAACTGCTCTGTGGGGATAAAACACTTTAGAAGCTTATAATTCCTACAGAGTGTTTTGATTATTTTATACAAACTAAACTCAAACAGCAAAAAATTTCACAAGGGAAATTGTTGTGTGGTTTAAGGCCACATAATCTGGTTTCAACCCTTGTCTTTGCCTTGAGTTAAAGGCATACTCATTAACTTGAAACAATAAACTCAAACCTTAACATTTCTGGAAAGAATTCAATTCAGGACTTTGGCAGTATCAATGGTAAATATTACACACAGGCTCAATGTGATCTTATACAGATATACAGGACATGTAGGTAATGTAGGCAATACCAGAGTTTTAAATGAGCAACAGATATATTAACTATCATTTTCTTATATATAGGCATTGCCCCTTCACACACACATGCAAAACTTTCTTTCTCAATACTGAATTAGAAGCTGTGGTTATAATTTCAAAGTTTATTTAGAGAGGAAATGCAGAATTGAATCAGAGTGGTATTAATTATATACCACGTTAGAAAAGCTGATCAATAATAAATTTAAAAAAGAAAAAAAAAGTTGGGCCATGTAAAAATAGACAAAAAAAATAACTACCCACTTGGAATTTATAGTCAAAAAAGAATGATGTAGGGTAATATAATGTAGGTAATGTAAGCAACATCCTAACACCTTAGGTAAATGCAATGGAATTGGATTAGACATTAACACGGAGAAAAACGAAAAAATTGATATTTTAAATGGGTAATAGGGTTTTTTTCCTCGTAAGAACTAATGTGAGTTAAATTTAGGTGAAGAGAAAACAGGATGCAGCACATTAAAAAGAGAAGGAAACATTATAGGAATAAGTAGAGAAAAAAAAAAAAAAGACCTAGAAGGCGGAGAGGTGCAGGGCGGAAGAAATTATGTACACATGTCAGAACAGTCTAGAGCTTAGCACATATTTCACTAAGGAGTGTCTAAAACAATTAGGTACTTTAATTTACTCAAATATAAAATAAGACTATGAATAGGCAAGAGAATAATGGAATGTGATCGTTCTAAGAAAATTTTTGAAATTATAATTCTCCCATACTAGCTATACATTTGCCTTTGTAACAGCAAGGATGGAAATCACCAATTCATATGGAACTAGCCATCGTATATTTTTTGAAAAATTGTCCATATATACATTCTTTGTTTTAGAAGCTGGACTACTATAACAAAGTAAAGCCAAGACAAAGAAAATTCCATTTAATTAAAAATAGGTTTGCCAAAGAGAAGACCATCATTCTATCTCCCCAGATTTAGAGACTATTTTCAAAATTTTACTGATATGTAAACAAAACATCCACTGCTGCCTCCATCTCCCACCATGCTAGCCCCAATCCCACACACTATGAAAACTTTGAGAATATTTGCAGAGTAAGCTCCAGCTCTATCTATTGTCCAAACATGGTATACCTTATACCATATATGCACCATAAGTTGCACTATCTACTCAAAGCCTTCTACCTTCTACTTCTATACTATATTCTCATTTACTTACTCATTAGTTGATCAGAATTTACTGAGTTCTAGACACTGGCACTGTAAATAAGACATTCACGAATTCTGATCTTGAGGAGTCAAGACCCTGCAGAGTATTTTAACAAGTTGCAATATAATATGGAAAGTACGGATTATTATAGGAGCACATAAGAGAAACACCCAATTGTTGTGGTATAAGACAGAAAATCAAGGTAGGCTTCCTGAAGGCTGAAATCTAGAGGCTCAATTCATCTACTCAGAATACAAGTGAAAATTAATTTCTAACTTATCTCCTACACTCGACAGCTTGTAAAATCCTATCAGTTACTAATTCCTTTTGTTTAATTGAATCATATATTCCTCTTGCTTAATTAAATCTTTTCATGCACATTTTGCTTTAAACCCTTGCTATTCTGGTCATTATCTCAATGTTCTTTAGCCATCTAAAAAATTTACCATTGTTCTTTGCTTGTTTTATTTTTATTTATTTGATTATTTTTTACTCTATTTTTTTAAGGAAGATTTTTTATTTATTTGAGAGAAAGAGTGAGCAAGTGAGCTGGGAAGAGGAGCAGAGGAAAAGAGAGACTCATAAGCAGGCTCTAGCATGGAGCCTGATGCAGGACTCAATCTCACGATACTGAGATCATGACCAGAGCCAAAATCAAGAGGTGATTGCTTAATCAACTGAGTCACCCAGGCATCCCCCATTTGCCTTTTTTAAAAAGTAATATCTACTATGTGGTGTATAAACAATGACTCTTGGAACATTAAAAAAATTAAATTAAGATGTTAAAGTAATATCTAACATTTATCAAATGCTTACTGAGGGCTGGGCACTCATTCTTTGTATTTTACCCTTTTTATCTCAATAATCCTCTTGAAAACTTTATGAGACAGGAAATATTATTGTCTTCATCTCACAGATGAGAGACTGAGGCTTTGAGCATTTTACAAATTTACTCATGGTCAGTTAGCTAGTCAGTTGTAGAGCCATGACTAGTATCTGTGTCTCATTTGAATGCTAAGCCTGCATCTACTGCCTTCTTTCTTTTTGCTACTTCAAAGTCCAGGTTGATTCCATTTCCACCATGCATCTCCTTTCTGCAGAAGTTGAAGTGGAATACTTCTAGGCATAGGAAGAAAATAAAACTTTTCAACCAAAACAAAGTGAAAGAGCCCTACACTAGCATTACTCTCATACCAAAACCAGACAAAAATATTATAAGAAAATTAAAAATACAGACCAATAGAATTAATAAGATTGATAAACCCCTGGCCAGATGTATCAAAAAGAAAAGAGAAAGGATCCAAATAAGTAAAATCCTGAATGAAAGAAGAGAGATCACAACCAACATTGAAGAAATACAAACAATTATAAGAACATATTATGAGCAACTATATACCAACAAACTAAGCAATCTGGAAGAAATGGATGAATTCCTAGAGACATATAAACTACCAAAACTGAAACAGGAAGAAACAAAAGACTGAACAGACCCATTACCAGTAAGGAGATTGAAGCATCATCAAAAATCTACCAAAAACAAGAGTCCAGGGAAAGATGGCTTTTTAGGGGATTCTACCAAACATTTAAACATTAAAGAATACCTATTCTTCTGAAACTGTTTCAAAAAAACAGAAATAGAAGGACAACTTCCAAATTCTTTCTATGAGGCCAGCATTACCTTCATCCCAAAACCAGACAAAGACCCCACCAAAAAGGAGAATTATGTATTAATAGCCCTGATGAACATGAATGCCAAAATTCTCAACAAGACACTAGCCAATAGGATCCAACTGTACATTAAAAGGATTATTCACCACAACCAAGTGGGATTTATTGTTGGGTTGCAAGGGTGGCTCAACATCCACAAATCAACCAAAGATTGATACTACATTAATAAAAGAAAGCATTTGACAAAGTACACCATCCTTTCATGATTAAAACTCTTCACAGCATAGGGATAGAAAGAATATACCTCAATATCATGAAAGCTATCTATGAAAAGCGCACAGCAAATATTCTCAATGGGGAAAAACTGAGAGCTTTCCCCTTTAGGTCAGGAACATAGCAAGGATATCCACTATCACCACTGTTGTTCAACATAGTACTAGAAGTCCTAGTCTCAGCAATCAGACAACAAAAAGAAATAAAAGGCATCTAGCAAGGATGTGGAGAGAGGGGAACCCTCTTAGGCTGTTGGTGGGAATGCAGGCTTGTGCAGCCACTCTGGAAAATAGTATGGATGTTCCTCAAAAGGTTGAAAATAGAGCTACCCTATGACCCAGGGATTGCACTACCAGGTATTTACCCCAAAGATACAAATGTAGTGATCTGAAGGGGCACCCACATCTCAATGTTTATAGAAGCAATGTCCACAATAGTCAAACTATGGAAAGAGCCCATATGGAAAGAGCCCATTGACAGATGAATGGATGAAGAAGATGTGCAGATACACACACACACACACACACACACACACACACACACACATATATACACACACATATATATGCATAGATATATAGATATATATATATATATGGATAAAGAAGATGACTACTACTCAGCCATCAAAAAAAAAATGAAATCTTGCCATTTGCAATGACATTGATAGAACTAGAAGGTATTATGCTGAGTGATATAAGTCACAGAGAAAGACAATTATCATTGAAAGAAAGAGATTATCATGATCTCACTCATATGTGGAATTTAAGAAATGTGGACATTGGGGAGCGTATGTGCTATGGTGAGTGCTATGAAATGTGTAAGCTTGATGACTCACAGACCTGTACCCCTGGGGCAAATATTATATTATATGTTAATAATAATAAAAAAAAAAGAAACAAAACAGAGGATCATAGGGGAAAGGAGGGAAAAATAAAACAAGATGAGATCAGAGAGGGAGAAAAACCATAAGAGACTCTTAATCTTAGAAAACAAACAGGGTTGAGGAGAGGAGGGGGGTGGGGGATGGGGTAACTGAGCGAAGGACAGTATGGAGGGCACATGGGTATTATATGAGACTGAAGAATCACTGAACTCTACCCCTGAAACTAATGATACAGTATATGTTAATTAATTGAATTTAAATTAAAAATAATAGAAAAAGTACAGACCGATATCTCCCATGCAGATAGATGCAAAAATCCTCCAATAATGTATAAAAAGAACTATATACCATAACCAAGTGGGACTTATTCTAGGCATGTAAGGTTGGTTCAACATTCAGAAATTCATGTAATATACTACCTTAATAGGCTAAAGAAGAAAAATCACATGCTTATATCTCACATGCTTGTAGATGCAAAACAAAAAACAAAACAACACCTCTCAGCAAACTTGGAATAGAGAAATAGAATTTCTTCAACTTGAAGAACATCTACAAAAAAACTTGCTGCTAACATCATGCATAATGGTGAAAATTAGAAGCTTTCCCACTAAGACTAAGAATAAGGCAAGCATGCCCCCCTCTCACCACTGCTTTTCAACAGTACTGGAAGTAAGGGAAGTCCTAGCTAATGTGATTAGAGAAGAAAAGGGGAAAAAAAGGCATACAGATTAAGAAGAAAGACATAAAACCGTCTTTTCTCACAGATGACGTGACTGTCTGTGTGGAAAATCCCAAAGAATCAACAAAAAACTCCTGGAACTTATAAGTGATTACAGCAAGGTGGCAAGATACAAAGTTAACAAAGAAAAGTCATTCACTCTTCTATAAACTAGCCATGAGCAATTAGAATTTGAAAATTAAAAACACAATATCATTGGCAGCTCCCAACATGAAATACTCAGGGATAAATCTAACAAAATATATATAAAATATATACATAAGGAAGACTACAAAGCTGTGATGAAATAAATCAAAGAACTAAAAATTGGATAGCTATTTCATATTCACAGGTAGGAAGATTCAATATTTTCACAATGTCAATTCTTCCTAAATTGATACATAGATTAAGTGCAATTCCAATAAAAATCCCACCAAATTACTTTGTGATATCTGATTTATGATACCAAATAACCAACACATTATTGAAAGAGAAGAAAAAATTTAGAGGACTGACACTGTCCAAGTTCAAGACTCTCTATAAAGTTACAGTAACTAGTACAGTATGATTGGTGAAAAATAGGCAAACAAACCAGTGGAACAGAATAGAGAGCCCAGAAATAGACCCTCACAAATATAGTCAACTGATCTTTGACAAAGGAGCAAATGTACAAAACAAAATGCAGCAAAAATTCTCTTTTTAACACATGGTGCTGGATCAATTGGACAACCACATACAAAAAAATGAATCTATAAACAGACCCTACATTCCTCATAAAAATTAACTCAAATGGATGATAGGTTTACATGCAAAATGCAAAATTATAAAACTTCTAGAGATAACCTAGGAGAAAAATCTAGATGACTTTGGGTTTGCTGATGACTTTTTAGATACAACCCCAAAGGCCAAATCCATGAAAGAAATAATTGATGAACTAGAATTCATTAAAATGAAAAACTTCTGCTCTGTGAGAGACACTTTTAAGAGAATGAAAAGACAAGGCACAGAATAGTAGAAAATATTTGTAAACAATATGTCTGATAATAAACTGATATGCAAATACAGAAAAAAAATTCTTAAAACTCAACAAGAAGAAAAAAAAACTTATTTAAAAATGGGAGCTTAATAGAGCTTAATAGAAACCATACCAAAGAACAAAAATAGATACCAAATAAGCATATGAAAAAATACTTTACATCATATGTCATCAGGGAAATGCAAATCAAAACAACAATGAAGTATTACCACAAACCTATTAGAATGGCCAAAACCCAAAACACTGACAAAACCCAATGCTGGTGAGGATGTAGAGCAACAGGAATTGTCATTCATTGCTGGAGGGAATGCAAAATGGAACGTCCATTTTGGAAAACAGTTTGGTTGTTTCTTATAAAATTAAACATACTCTCTTACCATACATTCCAGCAATGTGATCTTTGTGATTTACCCAAATGAGCTGAAAACTTTGTACACACAAGAGCCTGCACACAGCTATTTATAGATGTTTTATTCAAATTTTCCACAGTTAGAAAAGAACCAAAATGTCCTTTAGTAGGTGAATGGATAAATAAATTGGTATATCCATGCAATGGAATATTATTCAACACTGAAAAGAAATGAGCTAAGCCATGAAAAGACATGGAAGAATCTTAAATGTATATTCTAAATGGAAGAGCCAATCTGATACATATTGTATGATTCAAATTATATGACCTTCTGGAAAAGGCAAAAATATAGATATTACAAAGATTCAGCATTTGCCAAAGGTTGGTGGAGGATAGAACAGGCAGAGCACAGGGGATTTTTAGGACAGTGAAACTGTTTTGTATGATGCTACACTGGTAGATACATGTCATTGTACGTTTGTTAAAACCTGAACACCTACAACTCAAGAGTGAACTATAGTGTAAACTATGGACTTTGGGTGATAATGATATATCAATGTAGTTATACATACCAGTTATATATTATATATATGAATATAATATATATAATTCTATAGTTATATATAATATATAGTTATATAGTTATAATTATTATAATAATTATAATTATATATAATTATAATGTAATATTATAGTTATAATATATAGTTGTATATGATCAGTTATAGCAAACATACCACACCAGTGTAGTATGTTGAGTGTTGGGTAAGCTGTGAATGTGTGGGTGAAGAGGGCACATGAAAACTCTGTACTTTCTGCTTAATTTTGGGATGAACCTAAAACTGCTTTTAAAAAATAAAGTCTTTTTTTCAAAGGTATATAAACTCCTGAGAGTCTCAGTCTCATCGCCGCTGCTCAGAGAATGCTGAACCCCCATCTTTCCACCACCACCTGCTCCAGAATGGAACATCCAGTCATGGATAGAAGTGAGCTGGGGCAGAAGGTCAAACTGGCTGAACAGGCTGAGCAATATGATTACATGGCAGCCTGCGTGAAGTCTGCGACTGAGCAAAAAGCTGAATTATTCAATGAGCAGAGGAATCTTCTCTCAATTGCTTATAAAAATGTTTTGGGAGTCCACAGGTCATACTGGAGGCTCATCTCAAGTATTGAGCAAACGATGGCAGGTGCTGAGAAAAACAGCAGATGGTTTGAGAATACAGAGAGAAGATTGAGACCGAGCTAAAAGATGTCTGCAATGATGTATGGTCTCTTTGGAAAGTTTTTGATCCCCAACACTTCACAGGTGAGCAAAGTCTTCTATTTGGAAATGAAAGGAGATGACTACTTTCACTAACCGGGGTTTCTGCTGATGATAATGAGATTGTGGATCAGTCACAACAGGCATACCAAGAAGCTTTTGAAATCAGCAAAAAGGAAATGCAACCAACACATCCTATCAGGTTAGGTCTGGCCCTTAACTTCTCTGGGTTGTATTATAAGATTCTGAGCTCCCTGGAGAAAGCCTGCTCTTTTGCAAAGACAGCTTTTGATAAAGCCATTGCTGAACTTGATACATTAAGTGAAAAGTCATACCAAAACAGCGCTTTTGTGGTGGGTGGGTGGCTCAGTCGGTTAGGCATCTGACTTTGGCTCAGGTCATGATCTTAGGGTGCTGGGCTCCAGCCCTGTATCAGGCTTCCTGCTCATCAATGATTCTGCTTGTCCCTCTCCCTCTGACCCTCCCCCAACTTGTGTGCGCGTGCTCAGAGATAAAAAAAAGAAAAGAAAAAAGAAAAAAAATACAGCACACTAATCATGCAGTTACTGAGAGACAAGTTGACATTGTGGACATCGGATACCCAAGGAGATGAAGTTGAATTAACGCAGGAGAAGGAGGGGAAAATTAGCTGGCCTTCCAACTTTTGTCTTCCTCATTCTAAAATTTACACAGACCATTTGTCATTCATGCTGTTCCACAAATAGTTTTTTGTTTACAATTTATGACAGGTTTATGTTACTTCTATTTGAATTCCTATACTCTCCATATGGTTTTTATGTTTAATATTAGGGGAGTAGAGCCAGTTAACATTTAGGGAGTTACCTGCTTTCATCTTGAGGTGGTCAATATGGGGATGTGGTACTTTTACACTAGTTATAAATGTTCAGCATAGTACTTTTGGTACATTGTGGCTTCACAAAGTACTTTTTGTGTTAAAACTGCTTCCATGTCCAAGCAGAGAAAACTGCCTACATATTGGTCTGTCCTGGTGGGGAATAAAAGGAATAACCAGTTCCAGACACAGGTATAGTTATTGTGGATACTTTAAGTCTGGAGCACTTACAAGTCTTAGTAGAAATAAGTACCCCGTGGATATTACAGGTTGAACCACATGTATCTGTGGAATACTCATTCTCAATATGCACAACTTTGACTACAATTGCAGAAGTGTTCCTTTCATTGTGACCCAATTTACTCTGGATAAGGACAGAAAAGGTTCATATTCCATTATTTGTAAAGTTCCCTGCTGTTTGCTTTCATTATTTCTGCAACACACATTTTATTTGTATTTAAATGTTTTAGGCAACCTAAGAACAAATGTACAAGTAAAAATGAATTGCTTGATATCCATTACTTTACGTACATTAAGCACAACAGCAAAGCAAAAATCCCATGGATTTAATTTCTTTTGGGTTGGTTTTTTTTTTTCTTTTGTGATTTTTTTTTATACTTGCCTAACATGCATGTGGTACAAAAATAGTTAACAGGGAAGTAACTTGAGATGATAACTAGCTTTGTTTAATGTCTTATGAAATTTTGATGAACAAGCCAAGCATAATTGTAGAGCACATATTAAATTCATGTAAGTGGAATAAAGGTTTATGAATGGACTTTTCAACTACTTTCTCTATAGTTTTTCATGTAAATTAGTCTTTTGATTCTGAAACTTCTCTAAAGGAAATTGTATATTTTTAGAAATTTATTCCTTATTCTCTCAGCAGCTAATGGGCTTTTAACAAGTTTAAATACAAAATTTATTAAAATAACAACAAGGTATAAACTGCTCAGGACAAACAGAACAGGAATGGAAACACAGTTTTGAAAGATGGAAAAAAGATGAAACAAATAGCAACTGACTCAGTAACTCAGAGAAAGTTGAAGCCCAACTATCTGGAAAGGGAGATGCCAATGAAAGACAAGCACATTTGTTCTACTAAACTCTAGAAAGATTCAGGAACTAGAGGGATCAGATGACTTTGAAGACTAAAGGACAAGATAGGGTGAGAACAAGAGGACTGATTTTTGAGTCTGTAATGGGAGCATTCAGAGTTTAGATGTCCTCTCCCAGCCTACATCCCCTCCCACCAAGACAAAATAAGACATTACTATAGGTGGAGATTGACTCAGAAAGGCTCCGGTTTGGGGGGCACTGTGAGAAAGACATGTAATCCAGGATATAGGAAGTCTAAAACAAAAGAAAGTATCCTCAGGATAAAGATGAAGACAGCTCTCAAGAAAACTATGGTATAGTTGATTTAGAAAGCAGTCGGTTGTATTAGATCAGGAAAATAGAGAATTCAGGAGAGATGTTTCTAAGGGAAAAAAGTGGGACTTATTTATTACCTATGAGGTTTGACAGTAACAAGAGAAGCTTCAGTGCTTAGAAAGAAAGCTTGGGCTGAATGAGCAACATGTACAAAGAAAACCTGACTCCAGGAAAAACAGTGAGTTGTTTTATTATGTGCAACAAATTATTACATGGGGATGAACTGCGATTAGATTTATATAGTCCTAATAACTAAATATAAAATTATTTAACAAAAAAATTAAGAGAATGAAAGTAAGAAAAATTTTAGTCACAAGATATAAGAAAGCTAAAGCTTTATATTCCATAGTAAAAACCAATAGCTAATATGTAAATCAATATATTGATAAATTAAATCAATATAAATATTTAAATCGATAGGAGTGGCTGAGCAGGGAGCCTGCTCTCCCTCTCCCTTTATCCCTCCCCCTGTTCATGCCCTCTATCTCAAATAAATACATAAAATCTTTTAAAAATGAATCAATAACATAAGTTTCAAAATCAATATAATATCTAAAATTGAAAAGTCAAAAATGTACAGGATAGCATGCTATTTGTATAAATAGTTTCCAAAACAATTCCTGAAAAAGGAGCTCACAAATATAAAATACAAAATGAAAACCAAAAAAAGTAGCAAAAAGACTAAAATTGCTTCTAAGGGGCAGGAATTGGGGAGCAAGAGATATTAAAAACAAGGAATGCTCTTTTTCATCATAAATCAGATAACCATACATCCCATTTTTCTCAGAAATGTCCTGTTTTATTCATGTTTTCCCAGTGTCCTATCCAGTTAGTAACCTCTTTCATTTTGTAAAGCGCAAGACAAATTAAATGTTCAACCTAATTACAAGATTTATAGAATTATTTACTTTTAAATTATGCACATTTATTACTATCATAAATAAAAATTTTAAGTGGGGCTTTGAGTTGAAGTTGAAATAAGTAGGTTTATATCCTATTTATGCCTCTTAATACTTGGTGATTAGCTGCTAGTTTCCTAACCTCTCTGTGCTTTCTTTTGTATCACATCTATAAAATGAGGATTTTGTAGATCTCATAGATTTGTTATAAAGATTGAATAGGCCAATTTGCACAGTGTTTTGCACTTAACTAATGCTCAATAAACATAACCTATTATTGTGTTAAATGTCCATGAAATTTGAGTTGATTCAGAATGAATCTATTTCCTCATAGTGGATTTTCATCTACGCCTTTAATGTTATAATTGAAAATTAGTGAAAAGTTTAAAGTTACATTCCTTTTTCTTAAATCAATGGAACATATTGAATAGGCTCTCTGCATGATTGCTTGAAGAAAAGGCCAGATTTGGAACATTTGATTACAAAGTAAAGAGCCAATAAAACTACAGCCATTTAGTTCATTCAGATGTTTTTTTAAATCTTCAGATCATAATTAGAAAAATAAATATGTCGCTTGTTTTCAGATCATAATTTTCCCTATATATTTGTCAGTTAATCTTCATTTACTACTTGGGAGTACTTTTTGGACAAATAACTGTGTGTAATCACAGACTGCAAGCTATTTTGGAAGTCTGGCTGACTCTCCACATTCAGCACTATAAGGGATATATACAGCACTATAAGGAATCTACAGTCTATGGGTTTATCAGACATGTAAACAGTCTCAAGAAAATGCATCCAAATATCCTCGGCAATGTTTCCAACATTATTTCATAAGATTCCTATGAAAAGCTAGCACTTTTTTATAGGTCAAATGAGGATTAAATAGGTCATTTTTGTAATGTTGGTTAGAAGACTTTTATAACATTGCCCAGTATCTTTATGGTTATTTCAATAAATTGCTTAATTTAAAGATAATGTTTAATTAAGCTGCTCCTGTGCTTTAAACCCTACATTCTAATTTTTATGTTCCAGTTTCCCAAATTTTATTCATTTGAAGTCTTACTTCGCTATAGTCTTTTGCAGAAATTCCGGTTTATGCGAATCTGCCTTCCTTGAACTCAAATGCCATTAAAACAGTTGGGGATTGTTTTTGGATGTATAATAGATTCTTACATAAACTTTACCCAGTTTTATTGAAGCATAATTTACAAACAAAGTTGTAATATAACTGAAGTGTACAACATGATGATTTGATATATGTATACATTAGGAAACAATTTCCATAAACAAGTCAATTAACACATGCACCACTTCACATAGTTACCTTTTTTTTTTTGGTAAAAATTCTTTTTTTTTAAGATTTATTTATTTATTTGAGAGAGAGAGTGAGAGCACAGGGTGGGGAGGGGCAAAGGGAGAGGGAAAGAGAAACTTCAGCAGATTCTGTGCTCAATACCAACTGACACAGGGCTTGACATCATGACCCTAAGATCACAACCTGAGCAGAAACCAAGAGTGGTACACTTAATTGACTGCACCACCCCTGGTGCCCTTGGTACAGATTTTTAAGATCTACTCTCTCTTAGCACATTTCAATTATACAAAACAGTATTATTAAATACAGTCACTATACTATCCATCATTAGATCCTCAGGACTTATTCATCTTATAACTGCAAGTTTGTATCCTTTTACCAACCTCTTCCCATTTCCAACACCCTTCAGCCCCTGGCAACCCCCATTCCATCCCATTTCTACAAGTTTGACTTTTTTTTTTTTTTTTGATTTACATATAAGTGACACCATGCAATATTTGTCTTTGTTGGGTTTATTTCACTTAGCAAATAATGCCCTTCAGATTCAACCATATCACAAGTGGCATTTCTTTTTAGAGGCTGAAAAATAACTGCTGTGATATATACACAGCACGCTGACAATTATTTGTATTCTACTTTAACTTTCTTTAAAAGTCTTATATGTAAGATGGGTCTCACAAAATTTTAATCTATTTAATGCCAGTGGCCTTGTGTTCATAGCATAGCCATAAAATAATGCAACTTTATTTTTGAACAAGCATTCAAAAACTTAATACTCATAGATGAAATTTATGTTTTTCAGTCATGGTTGGATTCAGCCCCTGTTCAATATTGCTGCCATTTCTTAGTACTATACAACCTATGATATACTCTCTTATATAGTGACAGTAATAATGAATTTTCTTTTTCTTTCTCTGAAGACAAAATTCATTTTGCAAATTAGTAGTTATTTGTCACCAAATCTAGCACCAAAACAAATTAGTAGAGTAGTATGCAGACTGTTTCGTAGCTTAAATAGTTTTGACTATAATTCCTGAAAAAAGAGCTCCTCAAATTTTTTAAATGTAGTAAGCTTAAGTCTACTACTGTTTTTGACATTTTTCTAGTCCTTACTTATTTTTATATATCACTTTAGCATTGTTTGTTTGGTTTTAGTCTCATATCTCCCCCTACATTTCTCAGTATTATGTAAAATGAAGACACATGATGGGCACTCAACCAATGTCTTTAATATTGAAACTTCCCTGCCCTTTTTTCTGTAGGAGGCAACCAGCAATCAGAAAGAGACATAATAAAAACCACCTGGGCAACTCCAACCAACTCAGAGCCCCCAGATTGAAATTAGTGGTTCCAATTCCATCAAAAAATTCTTTTTTGTTTGTTTCTTTTCTTCCATTTTTAGAAGCAAAGACACACATTCAAATACCTGGTAAAGAAAAAAATTCTAGACAGGTCTGGGTTTTCAGTTCCTGAAAACTAAGATAGAGCTCCTGGAATATTATGCCCAGATTCTCTTGGCTTTTCCTCCTGTACAAATAAATCCATCCACTGCTGTGCTTGGCGAGGTGACAAAAACAGCTGCAGGGGAGGCAAAACCTTTCCTGGCATAAGCTCTGGGCCGATTTCCTTCGTTAAGGCCTCTCGTCTTTCTAGCATGTGGGCCCTCCTCAGCTGACAGGACAAAGCAAGGCAGCAGTGGGTAGAAGGAGAGGAGAGTCAAGTTCACTGACCCTTGATTGAGCTTGGCTTCCAGCTGTCCCCAACTTCTGTAAGATGCTAACCCTTCCCACTCTTGCCCCGGAGACTCCTGTGGGAGTGGTAGAGTTCCTGAGCCACAGTCTTACAGATGGGAAGAGATGATATAGGCTCAAATAACTCAAAGATGGGGGTGGGGCAAGAGAAGGAAAAGAGAAGAAAAAGAGGTCAAGAAAAGGAAAAAGAAAAAGAATCAGATAAAGGAGGCTATAAGGACAGATGTGAGAAAATCAGGTAACTAGAAATTAGGAGTGTTGTTTTTTTTTTTTTTAATTGAGAAAACGTCTGAAAATTCAGGTGAATTCTGCCAGTCACAGGAGGCAGAATTTTTCCAACCATCTTTTATCCTCATCTACTCACAAGGTGATGTGTCCACGCCTATGCGTAGGTTCATGTTTAAAACCAGACTTTGGACCCAGATTTCTCCAGATCCACTACTTCCTAGATGTATGACAATTATTTAATACCTCTGTTCATAAGTTCCCTCCTCTGTAAAATGGAGAGGATTACAGTGTCTACCATATAGGATTATTATGAAAATGAAATTGGTTAATGCATGGAATACAAGAGTTTTCTGCAGTATATGACATATAGTGCATACCTAGTTTTCCTTGTTATATTTTGATGGTACCAATGAACAGCTTCTGACAATTAAGTCACTTGGTGGAGGTGACCCAACTCACCAGGCATATTCATTTATTTATAAGTATTCATTATAAGTATTCATTCATAAGTATTGCTCACACTTTTGTAAAAAGTAAAAGTATTGCTCATTTATAAGGATTGCTCACACTTGAAATAGCTAGGTTTACTTCTTTATCTCAACCTATCAAAACCTACCATTCTTGAAGCACCTGTTTCACAAATCCTTATTCCAACCTCCTCCATGAAACCATTCCTGATCTCACCTGTGAACTCTTAAAACATATAACATCTGTAAGTTTGATATTAGTGGTTCACATACCAGCAAAATCTACACAGTATCTTTTGCAAAGCAGTGACAGCTGGTTAGTAATAGTTACTGATTAGCTTCTCATAGCCTGCCTTGTTAGGAAGGGAAAAGAAGAATGGTCAAAGAATATATGTAGTGACTCCATGCCAAAGTATTTATGTCTTTGTCCAATGCAAATTATGCAGGTCTCCAGCACTGAAAGACTCTCCCTTTTTTGAGACTCTCTTGAAGGATGAAGTCTCTGAATGGTGGTGGGAAAAGGAATAAGTTATCTGACACAAGTTACCAAGTGATGCAGAAATATCCAGCATAACTCAACTGTATCCTCGGTCTGTAATTATAACTGTTAAAAGATGTCCCCAAATGGGCTCTGAAGCCAGACAGAACAGGGATTCTTCCATGGCCTTCTGTTTACTAGCTGTGCAGTTCTGGAAAATTTATGAAGCTATATGAAGCTCACTTTCCTCATCTATAAAGTTAGGGTAACAATGTCTTCTTCGTAAGGTAGCTGTGACGTTTCATGAACTTATGATAATGCCTGGTCAAGGATGCATTCTACAAATGTCATTTCCTTTCCTCTTTCTCAGCATCAATCGAGGCAGAAAACACCAAACCATTCTTGAGCCAAGTCATTTCAACTACTCTACAGTTAGTTTTTCACAGTGTGTCTTTGTAAATTCAAAGAGCCACATGAGTCACATTAGTCATAGCTGTAACTAAATTAGATACTATTCTGAAGGATCACAGTCCCAGGAGCATATTATCTCAGCAGGCTGTATTTGAAATCACACCCACAACACGTTGGAGGAATAAAAGAAATAGGTCAGAAAGAGCTTTATCTTCTCTTTTTAAGTTGTTGTCGTAGTTTATTTGCTTACTTGCTTTTTAATTGTTTGCTAGGTCTTCAAGAAGTTTGGTTATTTTTCACCTGTTCCTTTTTGTCGTAAGTTCATTGTAAGTATAATGGAAGGGAAATAAAGAATTTAAAGCTCTAAAACATATTTTTTAATGGGAAGTTCTTTCTGAGCTGGGATTTATTTCTCATATCATTTACTGCAGGAGACTTGTGAACTAGAGGAAGAGAAGAAACTCTTTAAATACAATGTTAATGTTTCCTGTGGAAATACTATTCATTGTAACTTTCTGTCAGAAAGCTAATACTTTATTGTCCAAAATGAGGGTGGTTTATACATGGTCTTTCCCATCTATAGATGGGCAAAGTTAATACTTCTGGTCAAACTCAGAGAAAACTGATTAATAAAACTAGTAAGATTCAAGATATGTGAAAGTCAGTGCATGGCCAGCATAGCCCTGAAATCAGACTGCTAAGTATGACCCCTATAACCAGAGTGGTCAATGTGAGCAGAATAAAACACAGAGTTAAACAGTTGAGACTGTGACCAGGCACAGGTCCCTTAGAAGGGACCTTAGAAGGGACCTGTGATCTATGCTTATGCGGCAGGTACCTAAAAAACATACAAACTTGACAGTGGAAGGAAATGAAAAGGGCCCTGTAAACATAGTGAATCAATGTGTAGATACAGAGAAAAATGAAAGAAGCATAGTAAATGTGGGCCAGAAACAAGAACAGCCACCACAAGTGCTGCAGGAACAGAAAAGATTCAGAGAAGTGTTGGCCCTATAAGAAGAGAACTTTCTTTCTTTCTTTCTTCCTTTCTTCCTTTCTTTCTTCCTTCCTTCCTTCCTTCCTTCCTTCCTTCCTTCCTTCCTTCCTTCCTTCCTTCCTTCCTTCCTTCCTTCCTTCCTTCCTTTCTTTCTTTCTTCTTTCTTTCTCTCTCTCTCTCTCTCTCTTTCTTTCTTCTTCCTTCCTCCCTCCCTCCCTCCCTCTCTTCTTCCTTCCTTCCTTTCTTTCTTTCTCTCTTTCTCTCTCTCTTTCTCTCTTCCTTTCAACAAATATGTATTGCGCACCAACCATGTGTTAGCTAAATAAGACTACAAAGGTAAAAAGAAATCCTTGCCTATAGTGAGGTGAGAAACACATCTAGGGGGTACCTAGGATCCTAGGACCTAGGGGGGACCCAGGAGGAAGGGACCCTAGTCTGCCTAGGCTAATGCTGTATTTTTACAGAAACCAGATGTCTAAGGAGTTTTCTTAGCAGACAAAAGAGAGGTGGGCTCTAGCAAGAAGGAACAATATGTTAGGTTTTATTCTATAGATATTAAGGAACAATTAAAATTTTCAAGCAGGGAAGCAATAAGATCAAATTTTTTATGGTGGAAATGTCCTTCTGGTTGAAGTGGACATAAAGAAGGACAAGGAGGCCAGCAAGGAAGTCATAATAGTGGAAGGTAGGTATAGAGATGTGAAGAGTTGAACCCAATAATAAGTAGAGGTGTGAGAATGAAAAGGACAGCTTTTAGGCAACAGAATTGATAGTGTACATGTGTAAAGGAGAGTGAAGGACCTAAAAAGAGGCCACATATTAGGCAAATGGTGGCAGCTGGGGTTGTTCACCAAAGTAGGAAACCTCCTTTTACTGGAGAAAAAGTAGGTTTGGGGAAAGACAATGTCCAAGCTTAATTTTTAGTACACTGTATTTACATGCTTGTGTGGCAACTAAGTGAAAAGGGCATATAATTAGGTCTATGCAAAAAGAAATCTACAAGCCCCCCTATATGATTCAGAGGGGTGAGAATTGAAAGGAACCAGATAATGAAGATACTAAGGATTGAAAAGAGGATAGAAATGGACTTATCTGAACTAAAGTCAGAGTTCTTATTAAAAATGAAACACAACATTGGACTCTTGACTGTGGACTCTCAGCAAAAACTGAGGGTTTTGGAGGGGAGTGGAGGGTTGGGTGAGCCTGGTGGTGGGTATTGAGGAGGGCACGTATTGCATGGAGCACTGGGTGTGGTGCATGAACAATGAATCTTGGAACACTGAAAAAATAAAATAAACATATTTGGGAAAAAATTTAAAAAATAAAGATGAAACAAAACAAAATGAATAAACAAAAATAAAATTCACCAAATGCACTCTGACTAGATAACACTGATGGGGGACTTAATAGGATATTAGGTGAAGGATTCTCAAGTCTAAAGAACAAAGCTCGCCAGTTTCTCCATCACACTCCACCAACACCAGGAACTTGACTTTACTGCAGTCACCAGTACCACCACTGCCAGTCCTACTCATGCCTCTGAAACACAGCCCTACAAATACCACAAAATCATCACCACTCCTTCCCCTACCAACTTCCCCAGCAAAACTGAAAACTTCGTTTATGGCATCTCACTCAAGTGCCTAACTCAAAGGTAACTTAAGTGCAAGGGAAACTCGGAATTTGAGTTCTGACATACCCCTTGGGGAAGAGGGAAAAAAGGGGCTCCAACTGGTCCAAAGCGAACAATAGAACAAATGGATCAGAGAGGGGAAAAAAAGGGATTCTAACTTTAAGACTAGAAAGAGATTTTTAACTCTGGGAGGAATTAGTGAGTATAACAATAAAAACAATCTGTTCAATCTATTCAATTTGATTCAAACTAATCAAATCTATTTTTAGTTTAGCAACTATTATGTGCCCCATACTGTATATACACTACTTCTAAACTTCATAATAACCCTCTATGGCAGGTATTACTATCTCCATGTTATAAATAACAACAACCACACACACACACACACACACAAAAATCCCAGAAGTGAAGTAACCAATATCACAGAGCTAGTATATGGCTAAGTTGAGGCTTGAGTGCAAGTCAGCCTAATTCCTTACCCTCTCCATCCTCTTCTTTCACAATGCTATCAACATAGAATACCTGTAGTTAGGTAAGCATGTCTATATGAGTAATGTAATAAATTTATTTATATTTTAACTGTAAATTTTAGGGTTTTTTTCTGAATAATTGCTTTGGTTCTAAAAATGACACTCAACGACATCTGTCTCAGGTATTGCTATAAAACTGTCTAAGCCCAAGTGAATGCTAATGAACAAGAATCAAGAAATGTTGCTCTGGCCACAGGGTACATAATGTTATACAGGAGACTCCAGAGGGACTCCAGACTCCTTCCATGAGGGAACATGGAGATTTGGCCTAGGAAGGCTATGGATGTACATCCTGCAATGAATGGGAACACTGCATCAGGCCCTCATCCTACCCTTTGTTCTCCTACAACAAAGAAGGTTTTCTCTGACCAAGGAAGGCCCTGCTGATAATACACAATAAAATGGTCCTGCCATTTTTAAAGCTTCCAACAAGTTTATCACCAGGATATATTTTCACTTGTGAACTGCATTAGTTTTTCTGCCAAAGAGTTAAAAGACATACTTCTGTGTTTGGCTGAAATATGGTTTCAGAAAGGTTTATGAAAGATATGAGAGTAAATCCACAAGTGGGAGAATATGAAGGCAGCAAGATAATTCCTTTGTCTGATTCTGCCATTTTAAAATTATTCTAATCATCCTTGAAGATTTCAGTAATGTAGACTTATTTCTGTACAATGTGTATGCAGTATAAGAGATTCAGTTCCCATGAACAATCCTTTCTTTATTATCAAAATAAAAGCATACTGGATGTACCTCTATGTTTATTGCAGCATTATTTACAAGAGCCAAATTATGGAAGCAGCCCAAGTGTCCACTGACTAAAGACTGGTAAAAAAGATGTAGTATATATACACAGTGGACGATTACTCAGCCGCAAAAAAGAATGAAATCTTGACATTTGCAAAAACATGGATGGATCTCGGAAGTATAATGCTAAGTGAAATAAACCAATCAGAGAGACAAATACCATATGATTCCATTCATATGTGGCATTTATGAAATGAAACAAGTGAATAAAGGAAAAAAAGACAAATCAAAAAATACACTCTTTTATTTCATTTATTTATTTATTTATTTTTAAAGATTTTATTTACTTATTTGACAGAGAGAGAGATCACAAGTAGGCAGAGAAGCAGGCAGAGAGGGGAGGGGGAAGCAGGCTCCCCGCTGAGCAGAGAGCCCGATGTGGGGCTTGATCCCAGGACCCTGAGATTACAACCTGAGCCAAAGGCAGAGGCCTAACCTACTAAGCCACCCAGGAGCCCCCCTACACTCTTTTTAAAAAAGATTTATTCAGGGCGCCTGGGTGGCTCAGTCGTTAAGCGTCTGCCTTCGGCTCAGGTCATGATCCCAGGGTCCTGGGATCGAGCCCCACGTGGGGCTATCTGCGCAGTGGGGAGCCTGCTTCTCCCGCTACCATTCCCCCTGCTTGTGTTCCCTCTCTCTCTGTGTTTCTCTCTGTCAAATAAATAAAATCTTTAAAAAAAAAAAAAGATTTATTCATCTATTTGAGAGACAGAGAGAGTATGATCGGGGGAGGGGCAAAGGAAGAAGGGAACAAGCAGACTCCCGGTTGAGTGGGGAGCCAGATGAAGGGCTCAATCCCAAGACTGCAAGATCTTGACCCGAGTTAAAACCAAGAGTTAGATGTTCAACCAACTGAGCCACCCAGGTGCTGCCCAAAATAGACTCCTAACTGTAGAGAAGGAGCAGATGGTTATCAGAGGGGAGACTGATGGGGGGATGGGTAAAATAAGTGAAGGGGGTTAAGAGTTCACTAATTTTGATGAACACTGAGTAATATATGGGATCACTATATTACACACCTGAAACTAATATAACACTGTATGTTAACTATACTGGAATTAAAATTTTTAAAAAAGTCAAAAAGCATATCAGAGTAACATATTTAAAAGGTAAATTAGATCATGTGACTCCCTGCTTAAATCCCTTCCATTGCTTTTTTTAAGAGAATCCAAACTCCTTGCCACAATGAGAAAAGCCCTGCATGATCTGGCCCCTACTGACCTCCCTAACCTCTGTTAGCATCACAGTATAGTATCACACCATGCTTTAGCCATATAGGTCTCCTTCTGATTCCTCAAATGCACCAAACCAGTCCCCACTCTAGGCTTTTCTACTGATTTTCCCTCTGCTGAGAGTCCTCTTATCCACTTCTCTGCATGGCTGCCTTTTTCTTAGACTTTGGGACTCATCTCAGATGCTGTGTGCTCAAAAAGCCATTCCCTTCCCTTATCACCCTATCCCTAATGATCTACTCCCTGTCTCTTAGACATCTCTCACATTCTCCATCACTTAGACTTTTCAACAATACCTGGACGTTTCTCTTGCAGTACATATCTCAACTAATTCATTTGTGTGTTTATCTGTTTATCATCTGTGTCACCCAGTAGAGTATGGATCCATGAGGACTGGGATATCACGTGTTTGTACTACTGGTACCTCAGTATGCCTGGTAGGTAGCTGTTACTCAGTAAATTTCTACTCATGGAATAAATGCAGCAGTGGGAGAAGAGAATCAGCGTGTCCTGTGCCATCCACCCCTCCTTAAAGTCTTACACCTTTTTATTCCATGTCACAGCTTTTTGTCCTAGTCACATATAACAAATGCTCTTATAGTTCTTGGTTGGTTTTTAAGCCCTGCTTCTCCGATCAACAAGAGCATCTGTGCCTGGTTTGACTCCCTTTCCTTCAGGGCTTTTATCTCAAAAACTACTGAGTCCCTATGCCATCCTCGGTTGTTCAGGGAATTTGAAATTTGTTCTAGGGCCTACACTGGATGCCAGCTAGAATTTAATGCACTCTGTGAGGTGATCTCTTACTTCAAGGTGGTTATTGTTAGTCATTAGCAAAGCAGGAAGACTTACCCAAAGTCATTTCACATATAGCCTTGGTGCCAGAAATAGGTCTCAGGAATGCTGAGGAATGATTTCAGAGGCTCTGAAAAAGCCATAGATTTGAGAGTGCCTTGTTTACTTATTCTGAATAAATTAGTTCCTTAGGATAGGAAATCATCTAACAATGAAAATACAGATGTATTCATACAGGTGAGGATTTTTTTTCAATAGCTGGGCAAGAAATTCCATCTCATAAGTCCTACTCCCTTAAAAATTAACCACTGTGCCCACAATATGAACTGTGAAAATTCCCATCGGGTAATTATAGCTTAAAAAAAAAGAAAACTCAAATATGAGGAGAGAGCGGCTAAACAGTGCAGAGCAGAGATTGGTGAGGGTTTGAGCATTCTTGTGCATGTGCTTAAAGGTACTTAGGGATCTTGCTTTTCATGTAGTACAAAGCTTATTTTCAAAATAATTTCTTTAATTGTACTTCTACTTGAAGGGATAAATTATATTTGATAAATGATCTTCTTGTGCAAAAATCCCAGGATAGGTATTCAATATCATATAACACTCATTCTCATAGCATGCACTCTTTACAAAATAGACCAAAACAGTATTTGAAGGAAACACTTCCTCATCATGGCTGAGAGTGATTTTAAAATGGCTATCAGACAACCAAACTCTCTCCTTTCCAAAGAAACTCAGTGTTTTCTGCATTAGTCTATAAGATAAACACTAAAAGTTGATAATGAGAAGAGACATGTTCTTCAAGTACATACAATCCTCATTTTTACTTAAGTATGTTTATAGTGTATAACAAGTGTTATATATTTTGTTAAAATATAGAAAAATGATTTCTAGTGCTATCACAACAAAACATTCCTGTCCTTAGTCTAGCTTCTCTGAAAACCCAACATATACCTAGTCTAAAAATTAAAAACCCCCTAAGGCCTTTTGTTCCTCAACCCCCACATGTCCCCAATCATTTACTGACCCCTTAATCTTCCAAATGCAGTTGCAATTCTGAGCGCACGCGCGCGTGTGTGTGTGTGTGTGTGTGTGTGTGTGTGTGTGTGGTGTCTAGCTGGATAATGATGAGCTAAGCTTAATTACATCATTAGGCAAGAGGCCGCAGATCTCCTGCTGCCTTAAGGGACTGATTGGAATTTTAAAATATTATTTTCACTTAGTGGAATTTAAATTAAATAAATAAGTTCCATTAAAGAACGGTGGTACATTTGCTGTTGATTTTTGTCCGTTTATAGTTGTGCTAGAGGCTGAGGTGCCCAAAGGGGTATATAGTAATCTTCTTGCAAACTCCTAATGATGCCATTTAAAATATAACTGACAAGACTTTTTCTGTTGTACCAGAATATATTTATTTTTTAAAGTAACTTCCTTTTTTTTTTTTTTTGGAACCTCTAATATATCTTCCTACCAACTATTCTATTCCTCCTAAATTATTATTTAATGGAAGTCATTACTGTATGATGAATAGGCTTATTTTTTTTTACATTTTTATATATTTATTTCATGGTACCATTTATAGCTCCATCCAGCCAACCACTGCAATCTGAGGCACAGAGAGTTAACGTCTTTGCTCTGAGTTACTCCTAGCTAAGCTATGAGAAAGGTGAAAAGATAAAACTTAGGAATCTGATTTTTGGTCCTGAAAAGCTGAACGCATAAGTCCCCTTAGCACTCCTATTCAGAGTCAGACTACTTCTCCTTCATGTAAGCAAGGTTATAAAATTGTCTCTATCCTTCCTAATTAAAGACCTGAGAAACATGAATTTTAGGTTACTTAGAGAGTCAGGGTCGGGTTTTGAGGCACCACAGGCCACCCAAGGAAAATCCAGCTGCATCGCATTTAAAGCTGTCCTATCATAGTCTGGAAAAAATGTTCCAATCTTAAAAATATGTCTAGACCACTTTACTTCACTCCTATGTGACTCTTAGGTGAAGCGGGGGCGGGGGGGGTTGATGGGTAAGATGAGGGTGGCAAATGAGCATTGTACATGAAAAGTCTTTTCTCAAAAGAACCCATCGGGAAGCTGATTTATCGTCAAAAAACTGACATTACAGATCCTGCATGTAAGCCCTTCATCAGTCTGTGGTAGGGAGTTTCAGGCACTGCCTACAAATTTAAAAGAGAATGCCAAACGTCCTCCTGTATCTCATAGACTCAGGCATGGCTCCAGGCATGTTAGGGGCAGAATGTCTTTACAATGGCCTCACTTCCCAATAGGCATGCACCTTCTTCTCAGTCTCTGTGCTCCCACAATCCCCAGATCTTCAGATTCTAGTGTGCAGCAGTTTGCCTGGGTCTGGGCTCTGCAGCAAAACCACCCCCCATTTAGGATATATCCATTCTCTATGATCTCTTATGAAAACTTAACTGCATTCACTTGTGACCCTACGTAGATAAATTCTTTAACATTTCTGTTTAGGAGCAAAAATGGGTCCTGGCTAAAAATGCCTTAGGATCTTCGATTTTTGAGGAATGAGGCCTCCAGGGTTATTTTGCAGATGAGGAAGATAAATTCCCCGAGAAGTTGTCTAATTTCCCCAAGGTCACACAGCTACTTAGTAATTTCGCTGGGACTAACGTCTGTTTCTCAATTCCTGATCCATTGTTTTTAATCCATGGCACCAAGCTGGGTAACGTTTCAGCCTTCTAAGGGTATCTTACCATCTAAACCGTTTTCTAATCCCTTGACCGAATGAGTAAGTGAGACAGAAGACGTAGGCTCTGATACACACTCTTAAGAGGTGCTATAACCAGTCCTCCGAGAATTGTCTCTCTTCAACAAATCTTCACACCCTACAGCTTACTTAGATGAATTGGTTTGCCTTCCTGCTCATTTGTGGCTGGCAATGCCATCCCTTAATCACAGGAGAGGAGTGACTGCAGGACTTTCTTCTAGAAATACTGGCAAAAGTCACTCCCCTGAAAAGCGGAGAAGAAACACTGACCCTGGTCTTTGGTTAAGTGGGTCCCTTAATGGAGGAGGTAGGGACTGCCTAGCTATCCCATTAACACAGAAGAGTGTGCATGAGTGCAGGAGGGTGTCATTAGGGTAAATGAACGGGTTTTGGGGATTAATGTTGTTAACACTGCTGCCTGCTGATAGTAAGAGAAGGCAATCTCAACCTGTTAAACAGCCTACCACCTGGGAAGTTGAACTGCCCATAGTCAGCACAGATTGGCATGGTCTCAAGAATGAGTTTCAAAAAAATTCTGAGCCACAGGAATAAAGGGAAGCAGAGAGATTTTTAAAGGAAGAAAGAAAAGATGAGAAAACCAACTGAATTAACATGTTAAGCTATTTTATGAGATTTAGGAGTACTGTGGTGTAATTGATTTGGTCCTACAGAAAGTACTGGGTACAGATGTGAAGTATTTTGGCTTTTAGTAATATTTCTACTGTAGGATTTGCCAAGATCACCTTGTTTAGGGGTTTCAGGTAGTTTTTAATTAGTAATTTATTCCAAAATATCTTTGTACTACCACTCTCACGAATATATTCATAAAATATATCTGTGGCTTCCCAACAAATAGTATATCAGCAAAGTGCGAAATCCTTTCCCCAAAATCAACCCTGGAGAAACTGCAGAGCCAAACATGGGTCAGAGTAAGTATTATAAAAACAATGAGGAAACTCCTGGGGAGAAAGCTAAAGAAACTCATGTATAGGGTTGCAGCAATCTGGGGCAAAGGCTACTGTGTCACAGCATTAAGGACTTATTGGGGAGGGTTTTAAAACTGTTCTTATCTTTGGATTGTCATCATCTACCCCTTCACCAAAGAATCCACAACAACAGTTTAGGTCACTGCCGTGGGGTAATATTAGGGCAAGATAAAAGTCCTACCAGAGTGAAACC
>CM053606.1:53301420-53315672 GCA_028646535.1 Procyon lotor
TAAACACAATGATACAAAAAGGATGGCAAAAAGTATCTAGAAATTGTTCAAAATTCCAAATGAAGCTGGAATTGCACTCTTAACATCCAACAAGATAAGAGTTCATGGGAAAAAAATCATAACAAAGAGAATAATTATACCCTGATATAGGGAATAATAGAGCAAGAAGATTTAGTCATTTTGAACATAAATGCACCTAACAGTATAGGTAGATAGCACGGGGGGGAGGGGGGCAGGGGCGCGGGGGCCGGGGGGGAGTAGGTAAATCAACAATTGTAGCTGAGGACTTTAACATACACCTCCTGAAACTGATAGATCAAAAAAATAAGATTAACTTCTAGCTTCTTAATCAGCTTACAATAAAACTGGAAGTTAATAACATTTTTAATTCCATATGTCCCAAATTTACAAAATATATACTAAATAGCCTATGGAAATCATAAGGAAATCATCTCATAAGAGATGACAAAGTATTTAGAATTGAACAATGAAATTCATACTATATGTCAAAATTTGTGGGGCACATCCAAAGCAGTATTTATGGAAAAATCTCTAATTCTGAATACACTTATTAGGGCACAAGAAAGACTGAAGAAAAATATAGCGAAGCAAGAAGATGCAAGAAAGAAAGAAAATATCCTCCAAAAAAATAATTCTTTTAAAAACTAAGAACAGAATTCGACTAAATAGAAAATCTGAAAGAAAATGGAGTGGACTGGTGCCTGGGTGGCTCAGTTGGATAAACATCTGCCTTCGACTCAGGTCATGATCCCACGGTCCTGGGATTGCATCCCACATCAGGCTCTCAGCTCAGTTGAGGAGTCTGCTTCTCCCTCTCCCTCTGCCCCTGCCCCCTGCTTGTGTTCTCTCTCTCTCTCTCAAATAAATAAATAATTTTTTTAAAAAAATATTAAAAAAAGAAAATAGAGTGGATCATAACACCAAAACTCATTATTTTGTTTTTTTAATCTTTTTAAAAGATTTTATTTATTTATTTGACACAGAGAGTAAAATCACAAGTAGGCAGAGAGGCAGGCAGAGAGAGAGGGGGAAGCAGGCTCCCTCCTGAGCAGCTCAGAGCCCAATGCAGGGCTTGATCCTAGGACCCTAAGATCATGACCTGAGCCAAAGTCAGAGGCTTTAACCCACTGAGCCACCCAGGTTCCCCCAAAACTCATTATTTTAAAAGATCAATAGTGATCCTCCACAGCCAGGACTAATTGGGGGGGGGGGGGGGAAGAAGAGCTACAAATAAATAATTTATAAAAAAAAGAAATAACTACAAAATCAACACAGATTTTCAATAATAATAATAATGAAATAGTATTATGAAAATGTGAAAATCTCAATGAAATGGATAAGTTTCTGAAGAAATATAAAATGGAAAAGTATATACAAGAAGTAGAAAATGTGGATAGAAAAATTGGCATTAAAGAAATGTAAGTGGTGAGCAAAACTTTCCAAAAAAGGCTCAGGCCCACATTTACAGTTGAGTCTACCAAACTTTCAAAGATTAAAGTTACTCCTGTAAGTAGAAAGGGAAAGAAGACTGATCAGTTCATTTTATGAGGCGAATACATTCTTTATTCAAAAACTAGGTGGGAATAATATAAGAAAAGAAAATTATATATCATTTCACTTTAAAGTATGGATGGAAAATTTCAAAATAAAGTATTAATTCATGAATCCAACATTGTATTATTTAAGTACAGCATTATCAGGTAGAGTTTATTCCGAGAATGCCGTGATGCATAACAGAAAAAATAATCTATTAATGATATACATAAACCACATTAATAGACTAAAAAATACAATCATCAATTTTTAAATAAAGAAAAATGAAGGTTCAACACCTTGGAAAAGGAATTAGCAGAAACTTCCTAACTAGGAAAAGGCTATGTACACAAACCCTTCAATTTTCAACACATTCCCTTGAAGTTTAGAAAAAAGACCAAAATACCTATTGTCTCTGCTATTGTTTAACATAGTACACTAAAGTATTCCAAGGGAAGAGATAAAACTCTCATTATTTGAAGATTTTTCTATATAGTAATAACAACAAAATGAACATATAAATGATACTATTAAGAGATTTTCAGCAAAGTGGCCAGATTTTAACTCAATCTACACAAAATCAATGGCATTTCTATATATCAGCAATAAGTACCTAGGAAACATAATATAAAATGAAGACAACATAAAAGTAATAAAAACTATAAAACTTCTATGCATTAAAAAGTACCCAAGGTTTTGTAGAGATAAATTTAAACTCTATTGAAAACCATAAAAAATAGATATTCTTTACACTTGGAAGAGATAATAAGGATCCAGTTCTCTTTCATAGTAATTCATAAATTCAACACAACTTCAGTCAAAATTCTAAGTAGATTTTTTTTTAAATAAGCATTTTAAAATTGGTTTCAAGGAATAAAAATCTTTGATTAGTTTAAGGCAACTATGAAAAACTATAGATTAAAAAAGACAGTAAGGCACAGTATGGGACAAATAAATCAATGGGATATAACAGAAAAGTCAAGACAGACACATGCAAATACGAGAACATTATATATGATAAAGTTGATCCTACAAATTGTGGTTATAAAAATGCATAGATAAGAATTCCTGATGCAGAAACATAGTTGATTGATGATCCCAGATGCTCTCCACGACCACATTCATTCCATGGCCACTTCCTGCAGGCTGTTCCCAGCCAATGACTGAGCACATGGGGATACTAATTCCCACATGATGTGATACTCCCCAGACAGGCAATTTTGGTTTGAGGAATCCACATTGGCCTGGCCAAAGCTTTCTTAGAACTTAGTTTTGTAGTTTGAGACTCTTCCTACCCAATCCACCTTCTATCTGTCTCTCCTTCACAGGTGTCAGACATATAGGAGTGGTCTTCTAGGTATCCCCTATCCTTCACCCTGGTGTTTCCCCCAATTAATCTCTTGCAAGTCTAAATCCATTTTGACATCTGCATCTAGGAGAATCTGAGTAACATACAAAGAATGATGAACAGATTGATTGTTGCATAGATGTTATTAGGAAAATTGCCTCCCATGTAAAGATAAACATACTTGCATCCCTCTCACATACCATAATTGCAAGTGAATTCCAGATAGATCTAAAATTATATAAGAAACATATAACTAAAAAGTAAAAGAAGATAGTCATCCTAGTGGTGGTGAAAAATTACCTAAACAAAACTCCAAAAGAACAAATAGGCAAAAGTAATAATTTGAGAAGATTGAAATTTAGGATTTCTGTTCAGTGAAGGTCAATGTGGTATGATGCACTGCTATCTCCCAAATTCACCCTCCCATCTCTACACGTAACAGAATTCCTTAATTTTTGGTGGGATGTGGTCACCTAAGTAAAAGATTATGTTACTTAGCCTTCCTTATAGTTACATATGGCCCTGTGACCTCTTTCTAGCGTATGAAATGTGATCAAACTTTCAACAATTGTATGTGGTATCTATGTCATGCCCTTAAAACAAAGGGGCTTACTACACTCTTATTATTCTCCTCTCCTTCACAATGGCTGAAGAACCACCTTGCACTATGTGGAGAAAGGCAATACCCTAGAAATGGTGGAAGAGTAATATAGAAGGGTCATCTCCTCTAGACTGTTACATGAGAGAGAAATAAACCTTTCTTGCTTGAGCCATTGTTAATACGGGGCTCGATTACAAATGCCAAAGTTACCTCCTAATCAATATAAACACCATGAACAAAGTTAGTGGACAGAGGACAAATTGGGAAACTCTATTAGCAATGTCTAAAATCAAAATGGTATAATAACTAAGATATTAAAAAAAATCCTCATTCAACCATGAAAACAAAAAATGAAAATCAGAAATGTTCAAAGCTATTAATATGCAGTAAGGGGAAACCCAAAACACTAAAATGCATATTAGGAGATAAATTTTATTAGTAACTAGAGAAATTAAATTTAAATTATGATGTATCACACACATCAAATTGGCCAATATTAAGCAATGCCAAAGATTAAGGATATAAATATGTAATGTAAGGATATAAAGATATTCTTGCACTCTTGGTAGGAATGTAAATATACCCTTTCTGAAAAGCGGTTTGACAGAAGTTAGTTAAATTAGATAAACACATATGTCCTTTGGCTCAGCAATCTTGCTCCTAGGTAGCTATCCCAAGAAATCCTTATGCAGATCTAGAAGATACATGAAGGACCAGTTCATTACAGGGCTATTTCTGGTGGTAGGGAAATGGAGATACTGTAGCTCTCCTAAAGTTAAAAGAAACAAGGAATACATACATACAGCACACAGATACTAAAAACAAGAGTGTGGAGTAAAACAAGCAAGAACAGATTTATAACAGTAGATCATTATATAAATGAAAATGTATGAACATAAAAACAATATAAATAATATACACATATAATAAAGAGATAAATATATATTTTACAAACACACACACACAAATCTCATTGGAATGTTAAGGAATAAGGATGAAGGGGAAAATAAATAAATAATACAAGAGAGAGTCATTGCATAGACTGGTGATGACAGTGTATCATGCACTAATAAATAACTCAGCCTTCTGTACTCTAAGTACCAAAAAAAATAATAAAACAATACAAAATGTACATAAATATCTTTACTACAAAATTAAGTCTATCTTTACTACTATTTGGCTACCTTTGTATACTCTTTGAAGTATTTTTCTAATATAATAAGCAGTCCTGTGAATCTTGTGAAAATTAATTTTCACAGGTCTATAATCTAGGATGTTGATCAGAGGGTAAGCGGTAGTAGGAATATGTGGGATACAGAGGAAGGAAATTCAAATGTTATCCACATTACCTCTGAAAATTTGAGTTATTCTAACACTATGTCTTGGTATTATCTTCCTTCATCACCTTAGGCTCAGTAGTACAAAACTATGTTCCCCATGAAACTATCCCTATTCATAATTATCAAATCAAAAGAGAAATGGAAAGGAGGTTGGGAAGTCCCTGGACCCTGCAACTTACATAGCCAGCTCTGCCTAAATTTTTCCAGGATCAGTACTGAAAAGAAACTTTCCTGGTGGGAAAAAGCACCTTACCAAGTAATACGACCTTGTTCCTGACTATGTATCTGACCTTGGTGAGGGTCTCTCATTTGGGATCCTGGTGCAACATCACACTGGCCTCTGGGTTGCACTCCTCCCTTAACTACTCTGCAGATTCAAGTAATCATCTTTATGCCACTTTATGCAACTGAACCAAGCCAGAATTTTCAGATAGGATTTATTAAATAGTAAAGGAAACAAGAAGGAAAATAAACACACGGCATGCAAAGAATAGAAATAACTGACCTGACAGAATGAAGACTTTATAGTAAGACAGCAGACTTACTCTTAGGAAGCCCATAACTCAACCATTCCAGTCCTTTCTACTCCCTTTACCTCCAAACTTTCCCTTTAAATAGTTTTTACTTCTTTCAGACTGTCTTAGTTTCCTTCTAGGGAGACCTACCTCTTCCCTGGATGACTAATACCAGGAATTAAGGCATACTTGAAAGGAAATGCTAACTTCTCCTCAAAAAAGAAAAAAAAAGTAATTTTAGCTTTGTAGGGCTATCAGAATAGCCAAATCTTAATAAAGTCTATAAAATTATTTCATTCCTATACCGGGAAATAAGTGATATAGTAGCAGATATGGCCTTCTCTAATGTTGGAAATGTTAGAATATTTTTTGTTTTCATTTTAAATCCTTTCTATTCAAACAATGATGTGCTCTACAGGTTCCAAAAAAAGTTACACGGTTATTAATGATGATGGAAAGAAAGTAACATGTTTGAGCTTCTCTCTAGAACTCTGACATTCATTGTTTCTAAAAGTTTCATTCTATTGTTTTAATTCCTGATTATTTTTTTTCTAAAATGTATGACATAATTATAAGAGTATTTGATGATTTATTTTCTTTTGGGTGTCACAGTTTGCTAATTTCCACCCCCATATTATTCCTCATGTAATTGGTTGACCTGCAGCTATAACAGACTTTTTGTACCAGTTTAGAGAATAAAAGAAAAGTTCTGCTGACTAATTTCTAAATACTTTTTTAAAATTTATTTATTTATTTATTTATTTATTTATTTATTTATTTATTTATTTGACAGAGAGAGAGAGAGATCACAAGTAGGCAGAGAGGAAGGCAGAGGGAGAGGGGGAAGCAGGATCCCTGCTGAGCAGAGAACCAGATGTGGGGCTCCATCCCAGGACCCTGAGATCATGACCTGAGCCAAAGGCGGAGGCTTTAACCCACTGAGCCACCCAGGTGCCCCATAAGTTCTAAATACTCTTAAGCTAGCAGATGCCTAACTTTTGGATTTCTCAGGATATTTTTAAAGTGAAAGCAAAACCCATAAATGATTGCCAATTTTTTTTATCAAGTAAAGATCTTTAAAAGTAAAACATACTAACCATATTATTATTTCACAAAAGAAAGGATATTTTAATTCTGAAGAAAGTCCTTTACCTGAACAAACGGAGCAATGAACTCTCTACATTCTCATTTCTCCATGGAACACTTAAGAACATCAAAATCATTACCAAGTAATGGTTGATCAAAAATCAAAAATCATCAAAATCATTACCAAGTAATGGTTACTCAGGTAACCTCCTGAGTTGGAGGTTGGCAAAATTTTAAACTTCTTAATAAATATTTCCCTGCAAATTTTTCAACTATTTTGAGTATTTCTACAAGTTTTATGAACTTTTATATATGACAATATATTGAGATTCAACAGTGTGAACTCTGTGCCTTTTCAAAGTCACCCTAAATTTAAAAAACCTTTGGAGCAAGTATTTCATTATGCTTTTTTTATTACTAAGAAAATTAAACAGAAACCATTGTAAAATGCCATTGTCTTTTCTTGAATTACTCTTTACAATCAAACTTTCATTTATAAAACAATAGAATACCACTATTACAAGATTGAGATATACTGTGGGTTATTTTTAACACCAAGGATTTTACTTTATAACGGATAGCCTGATTTGATAAAGTAGGCCTGTAGTCTGGTCGATATAAACATCTTTACTCTTACAAGCCTCTCTTTTATACTTAATTCCTCTTGGAAAACATGCTTTAGATACATTCACATAGTAAATATGTGTTAGGAATTTTAAAAGTCCTGATGAAAATGTTTGCTTAATAAATGTTGCATTCCTACATGTAATTTCAGCATGGCTGTTTAGAATTTTTTCATTACCTGCATAGGAAGCAGAACACTGTATAGAATTCATAAACTTGAGCTTGACCCTCACCCTTTGTTGTGTAATAATCAATGTTAGGATATTAAAAGGAAATATTTATTATATTAAAACAAAGGACATTATTCTGATAGCTGCTGGATGTAAAATGTAACATTTGACTTTCAAAGCAAGTAAATCAGCAGAGCTCCAAATAGGGGGACTCAACCAACAAAGGATCATAAAGTTAAAAAGTCTCTGTTAATCAATGACAAATTTAGTACTTGTTGCTACAATTACAAAGATAATAGTTCCTTTATGTCAGTGCCTTTGGTTTTGCAGCTGTAAAATAGCTTTGAAACTCAGCATTTCAAGGAATAGAAATTAATAGGAGGTCATTTCTACCAGAGAAATTTTAGGGGCCCATCCTCTCTAATCATCATTAAAAACTAAATCCGTAGGAGAAGAGGCACTTTACTGATTGTCAAGTGGAAGCTATTATTCATTTGATGAAGCTCTTGGCACCGTGCCATTGATTCTGCACTACAGCCTGCTGCTTGTTCTCCTTCATCTCGTGCAATCAGAGTTGTTTCTGCCTGCCAGGAGCTATTTATAGAGCAAAGAGGGGGGGCGGGGAGAAAAGCTGATATGTTCTCCATCTTGAAAAACAACTTTCAAACTTTATAAGTACAAATCTGTTTTCCTTGTCGTGAGACTGTCTGCTTTTTCTGTCAATGCAGAAGGTAAGGAAGCTGACTTCAAGACAACTGCCTTTCCTAAAAATGACTGAATTTGGTGGAGTCACAGGCTACAGTCACACTGCATCTGACACCCCTGGATTAACAGTCCTCAAAACTGCACACACCGTCATATGTCTACAGTGTAATTCTCTCATTTCTAGACCTCTAAGTCTATTCCAGCTCTGTATCTTAAAAATTTCTAAGAGTTACTCCCTGTTTCCTTATACTTATTAAAAGCAAATATACCTTGCAAAAAAACCCCACAAAACACTAAAAGAAACTTCAAAATGTAAGTATAGGAAAATATTTGGGGGATCAATTATTTAGGAGTTGGTTCAACAGTTAAGTGTTGGTGAAATTGTTTTTCTTACAATTGCAAAATAAGTTGGATTTTCATAAATTTTACTTAAAAGATTGGTTATCCTAAGACAACATAAATCTTTATGTTAAAAATTATTCCGTGATATGAACATGGCATTCTCAAATTTACCTGTAACTCTTATTGTCTCGAGTTACAGTTGTGAACATATTTCAAAACCCAAACTATTCAGAATCTTTATTTTTGGAAAAATTTCAGGCCTCATCTCAGCACTTGCCAAATCTACTTAAAATGTTTTATCTTCTAAAATAATAGAGAAAATAAAACAAGATAATAGTATACTTTTAAAATCTTAAGGATCACAATAGCAATACTTCTGGTTGCTAAAATTTAATATAATGGAAAGGAATTGTATTCATTGGAATACAAAACAACAAAACCAAAACCTGAGCCTTAAAAAAATACATGGAAATAAAATCATATGGCTGTGAATTGCCTGATGTAATTTTTCTGAGAAATTTAGTTCATGATCCAATCAAATGTTGTTTTAATAAAGTGCAATTTTTAAATAGTAGCCATACAGCTAGAGCATTGCCGATAAATGTTGGGTTATAAATAGAACATCAAAATACAACTGTAATCATTTAAAAATAAAATAAAGGTCAGCTAAAGTGGTTACTTAGCAGAACAATTTGAGTTAGCAGGGTAGAAAACAGACCATGGATTCATTTTTGTTTTGCTTTAACTTCCTAGAAGACTTACATTTCAGCACCCCTTTTGGTTTGTGGTATTTTCAGAGCTCTGACTTGCAGCAGGAATCAGAAGGGTACACTTACCAGGGAGTCTATAGTATCTTTTCTCCTGAAAGCTCCATGCCTTACCACCAAGACATTTACCTAGAAGAAGCAAAGATTAAATGAAATGCTCTGTTTCAGACAAAAGCTATAAACTGTAAATTGAAATTAAATATCATGGATCCAGGTATTGTAGAAAGTCAAGTGGAATAAGAAAATTAAAAGTCCACCTGATTCTGAATTGCCCAAAATAACTCTGCATAGCCTGAACTTCGAGATAATTTCCAGCTTTTCCTGCCCTTCACTTTTAGTTCTCACAACTTTCTTCTTACAGTTTTTCTCCCCAAACAATGAAAAAATTGGGAATTTGTAGAAGAGTATTTTGAAATCTCTGCCATTGATTCAGTAGATCACCACTGGGCTCAGGTTAGGTTTGTGGAGCTAATCCCCATCTTAAACATTCAATAGTTCACTCAACAAATATTTATTAAGTACCTACTATATACCGGCACCGTCCCAGTTGTCAAGGTACATTGAGGAATGAAAAACATGCGAAGTTCCTATCTTTATTTAACTTGTATTCCAGTGAGCTTCAGCTAAAACAAGACAAAGATCAACATCAAAACATCTTTCTTTCATGAACATAGTCCTATGTGTTTCAAAATTGCACAACATTAAATTGAAGGACAACAAATTCACAAGTTACAATTTCAATGTCTGACCACTGACCTTATACGCCAGATACCTTGTTGAATAGTTTTTCATGCATTATCCCATTTAATTAGTACCTATCAATCATACTCTTCAAAAAAAAATCCCCATAGTAGAGATAAATAAATGAATACTTAGAAAGGTTAAGTAAATTATTAAGTTTACACAAGTAAAAAGTGGCAAATTAAACACAGGTCTCTTCCAACTATAAAAATAGTTGTTTCAGGCAAGTCTTCAACCAAGGACTTAGTAGCAATCATTCATTCATTCAGCATTTATTCAACCAATATTAAGAGTATCTCATATGTGCCAGGCCAAAGAGGCAAAGATGCCTGCTTTTGTGAGGCTTAAATCTTAGTGAGAGGAGACAGACAATAAAAATAAGCATAATAAATAAGCAAATACATAACACATTACATTTACATCAATTCATTGGAAAAAATATAAAGCCTAACATATTTCCAAACAATCTGAACTCTTAAGTTAGAGGTAAAGACAACTTTTTAAATTTAAAAAAAGAAAGGAGCTCAGGAAACCAATGATAAGCACCCCAAAAAGGAAACGCTACAGCCTAACAGTGCTGAAGAGATGACTTCATACTGAGGAAGATGACACCTGTTTGCCACCATTGTAGAGAGTTGAATTTGTTGTAAACCTTTGTTATTTTGATCACAAGATGTTTGGAAATAAAGGGCAGAGCAGGGCATCAGTAATTGCTCATCTGGAGTACAACAAACATACATAAATCACTGGAAAATCACGTGCGGTTTGATGACATTTCTCCACTTTGGTTTCCACTGACTGGTATGCCAAACGCCAGACACCAAAATGACTAAGGTTGGGGAATAAATACCCATAATTAAATCTCCAGTGGTTTAATAATTATCCCTCTTCCTGGGGACAGGATTAAACCTCACACAGCAGCAAAACAAGAAACTAAGTTGCTGGGCATCAGAGGTGAAGAGAAAGTAACTGAGAAAGAGAGAGAGAGAGAGTGGGAGTAACAAAGGAAATGAGAGAAGAGAGGGGGAGAGGGAGAGAGCCCAGAAAGGAAAAATCTCTTTGGTGGTTACTCTCAACCATCCTTGGGCTTAAGACAACCACCCATGGGCACTAAACAAGTGATTAAGCTGCAATCTGGATATGTACCTCATTCTCATAATTCCAGGGGATGGGGCAAGTTGCTTCAATGGGAGCAGAAAGTGCAGGAACACGGGAAACATAATCCCACCCAAGGCCATGCCTTCCTCCTAGAGGGATGGCTGGGCTAGATCCCTCTAACACAAAAACAGTGTGTCTTCTCTCATCTGGGAGTATTGTCTTTGGTCAGTCTCTCTTTCTTAAGAGGGAAAAGATGGAACCTTTCTTTTAATAGCATGTTAAGTGGTCCCAGAGTTATAACTGACCTAAAACTCAGTCAAAGTTTCTTGTAATGGTTGAAAAACCCAGCATACTTTTCTATCCGTGGAGTTTCCAGGCACATCCTAAGAAAAAATTCTCGATGACTGACTGGAACTAAGGGAAGTAAATTGGTCAAAAGATGATAAATCTCATTTGAGATATAATGCCAGGGGTTATATGTTAACTGAGATCAAAGTCCATACTCCTTAAGTAATTTCCTTATTAGTTTTTCCTATTTATAAACTGAAAACATTCTAGCAGGTCCACTCCAGAAACCATGTCTATATTACCCACCATTGTATCTCTAGTACCTGTCCAGTACTTAGTAAATAATAGCACTCAATAAATATTTTGACCAAAAAAATGCAGATAAATGAATGGGTTTTTTTTTTAGATTTTATGTATTTATTTGACAGAGAGAGATCACAAGTAGGTAGAGAAGCAGGCAGAGAGAGAGGGGGAAGCAGGCTCCCCGCTGAGCAGAGAGCCCGATGTGTGGCTCGATCCCAGGATCCTGAGATCACGACCTGAGCAGAGACTTTAACCCACTCAACCACCCAGGCACCCCTGAAGGTATTAATATTATTTTTTAACTGAAGTATAGTTGACACACAATGTTACATTAGTTTCAGGTGTACAACAGTGATATGACAACTCTACACATTATGCTCTGCTCACAAGTGTTTAGCTACCATCTGTCACCATACAATGTTGTTACAATACCATTGACTGACTCTCTTCCCCATGCTTTCATCCCTGTGGATTATTCATTCCATGACTGGAAGCCTATACTCCCCATTCCCCTTCACCCTTTGCCCATCCCCCACCCTTCTCCCTTCTGGCAACCATCAGTTTGTTCTCTGTATTTATGGGTCTGCTTCTGCCTTTTTTGGTTTGTTCATTTGTTTTGTTTTTTAGATTCCACCTATAAGTGAAGTTATACAGTATTTGTCTTTCTCTGTCTAACTTATCTCACTTAGCATAATATCCTTTAGGTTCATCCATATTGTTGTAAATGGCAAGATCTCATTCTTTTTTTATGCCTGAGTAATATTCCATTGCATATTTATGTACCACTTCTTCTTTATCCATTCATCTTTCAGTGGACACTTGGGTTGCTTCCATAGCTTAGACATTGTGAATAATGCTTCAGGAGTGTCTATATCTTTTCTAATTAGAGGGGTTTTTTTTAAATTTCTCTGGGTAAATATCCAGTAGTGCAATTATTTTTCTTTTTTCTTTTCTTTTTTTTTTTTATTTTTTCTTCTTCTTTTTTTTTTTAAGAACCCTCAAACTGTTTTCCACAGTGGCTGTACCAAGTTACATACCCACCAAGAATGCACAAGGGTTCCTTTTTTTGCACATCCTTGCTAACACTTGTTATTTCTACCTTTTTGATACTAAACATTCTGATGTGTGAGGTGATATCTCATAGTGCTTTTTATTTTCATTTCCCTAATGATTAGTGATGTCGAGTATCTTTTCCTGTGTCTGTTGGCCACCTGTATGTCTTCTTTGGAAATATGTCTATTTGTTTTTCGGTTTTGAGTTATATAAGTTCTTGATATATTTTGGTTATTAACCCCTTATGAGACAAATCACTTGCAAATATCTTCTCCCATTCATTAGGTTGCCTTGTCATTTTGTTGATTGCTTCCTTTGCTGTACAGAAGCTTTTTGTTTTGACATAGTCCCAAAAGTTTGATTTTGCTTTTGTTCCTATTTTTCTATCTTACAAGAACATTGTAGCAATTTATATAAAATTATTGGGTTCCCTGAATTAATTAGGTACTCTAATGACTCTTAAAATTGATTATACTTGTATGCCTCATTACTTACTTTTATATATATTATATATATTTTACATATTATTTTTTTAAAAGATTTTATTTATTTATTTGACACAGAGAGAGAGAGAGATCACAAGTAGGCAGAGAGGCAGGCAGGGAGAGGAGGGGAAGCAGGCTCTCTGCTGAGCAGATAGCCCGATGTGGCTCGATCCCAGGACCCTGAGATCATGACCTGAGCCGAAGGCAGAGGCTTTAATCCGCTAAGCCAACCAGGCGCCCCTTTATATATTATTTTATCTTATTAAACCAAATTATACCATATTACTCTCTGACAATCATGACAGGAAGGAAAAGTAACTAATATTTATTAAAGATTCATTAAGATTGGCATGTGCAATGTCTTTATTTACATGGTCTCATGTATTTCTTAAGGCACTCTGATAAATTAGACATTATTAATGTCCTTTAACAGGGAAAGAAGTTGGGGCACCTGGATGGCTCAGTGGGTTAAAGACTCTGCCTTTGGCTCAGGTCATGATCTCAGGGTCCTGGGATCGAGCCCCACATCCGACTCTCTGCTCAGCGGGAAGCCTGCTTCCCCCTTTCTCTCTGCCTCCCTATCTGCCTACTTGTGATCTCTCTCTTTGTCAAATAAATAAATAAAATCTTAAAAAAACAAAACAAAACAGGGAAAGAAGTATAGGCTTAGAAAGGTCAATTAATTTGCCTAAGGTCATACAACCAGTAAGCAGCAGAAAGCAGATTCAAACCTTGGCCCTTTTGACTTGAAAGTCCATACTCCTTCCTATTATATCAAACTGCTAAAGGAAAACATATTCAAACTGCAAAAGCAAGCATCTATCTGTCAAAAGATAAAGAACCTTCTATGCAAGCTTGGGGTGTGCCTGTGCTAGCTGTTTTCATTATGATAATTTTTTTCAAGATTTTACTTATTTATTTGTCAGAGAGAGAGAGAGAGAGAGCACACAAGCAGGAGAGCAGCAGGCAGAGGGAGAAGCAGACTCCCACTGAGCAAGGAGTCTGATGCACGGCTCAATCCCAGTGACCCAAGCCGAAGGCAGTTTCTTAACCAAATGAGCCACCCAGGTACCCCTATAAACAATTTCAATAAAGGAGAAAAGTGTAAATTGAGTCCAAACACCAAAATATCTTTTATTTAGAGATTTTATATTAAAAGGCTGAGAAGTTACTATTCTAAGGAATTATTTCATTAAAAAATATTTATCTCCCTTATATGTTTTAGTTTGATT
>CM053606.1:53316172-53337047 GCA_028646535.1 Procyon lotor
CAACAGATGAATGGATAAAGAAGATATGTTCCATATATACAATGGATATTATGCCTCCACCAGAAAGGATGAATATCCAACTTTTGTATTAACATGGACGGGACTGGAAGATACTATGTTGAATGAAATAAGTCAAGAAGAGAATAAATTATCATATGGTTTCACTTACGTGTGGAGCATAAGGAAAAACATGGTGGACGTTGGGAGAAGGAAAGGAAGGGTAAATTGGGGGAAATTAGAGGGGGAGACAAAACATGAGAGACTATGGACTCTGAGCAACAGACTGAGGGTTTTGGAGGGGAGGGGGTTGGGGGATTGGGTGAGATTGAGCCTGGTGGTGGGTTCATGGCACATATTGCATGGAACACTGGGTGTGGTACATGAATAATGAATCTCAGAACACTGAAAAAATAAAATTAAATTAAAAAAATTAAACTATGTTTGCAGTTTTTCATGCACAAACAATAAACAGAAAATAGAAACATACCCACAGGATAGCTAGATATCGATATGTTATATAAAATCACTATGATTAATATGTTCAAGTAATTTACTAATATGGTGGAGAACTCCATGAGATAAATGGAAATTATGAAAAAAGAGTGATTAAAAATTCCAGAACAAAAATTATGTTATTGGGAAACTCAGCGGTAGGCTTCAATATAGCTGAAGAGAGTATCAGTGAATGACATGGTATAAGAAAAAAATCCAGTCTGATACACTGAGGGGAAAAAAAAAGAGACATGAAATATAGTATAAAAGTCTAATATACCTGTGACTGGAACCTCAGAAGAAGAAAATGGGAGAGAATGAGAACAAGTGAGAGAGGAGAGAGGGAAGAGATAAAAGCAACATTTCTAGACATAATGTAAAAGAATTTTTTTGAAATTGATTAAAGATATCAAGTTAACTGATTCAAGAAGCAATCCAAACTCTATCCAGAATAAAGAAAACCACATCCAAGTCTATCTTTCTAAAACTGCCAAAAACCAAACATTAGAAGAAAATCTTAAAGGCAAATAGGGAAAAAAATGTTATTACATTAAACAGCAACCAGAAGACTTAAAATACAACTTTTAAATGGAAATAATGTTCAGTTGTTTGTGTTTTCTTGAATTCACCGGATTTCTCTAAGAGGACTATTCTGAATTCTCTGTTAAAAGGTTCATATATCTCCGTTTCTTTAGGGTCTGTCTTTGGAACTTTATTAGTTTCCTTTGTTGATGTCACCTTTCTTCAGTTATTCAAGATCCTTGAGGATCATGGATCCTTGAGCCTGAGGCCAGAGAAGCCAGCCTGGAGTCTAAGTCTGTGTGCCCTGGTGCTGGAGCTTGCCACAAGACTGGAGCCACGACAGCTGGCTGGATGCTAGGGAGGATAAGGAGCCCAAAATAGCTAGTTTGGGGTGTAGGTCCATGCGGGTCAGCCTGGTGCTGGAGTGGGCTGGAAGCCTGGAGCCATGAGAGCTGCCTAGGGTTGCAGGAGGCAGTCAAGCACTGGTGTGGACCAATGCTGTCAGGCATTTACCTCACTCTCCAGTCCCTCCATAGAGAGTCATTCCTCTTTGAGTTGGGCTGCCCGGGCTTGGGGCAAGTATTATGGGGTAACATGAAACTGTCTTTCCAACCTTCTTCAATGTATCTTGTCTTATTTCTATGTTCTACCCAGGTTCTGTTAAGCCTCACCTGGAATCATTAGTTGTTGCGAAGGTATTGTCATGACTGGAGAGTTGTTCAAATTAATATTTCTGGGAGGGGAAGAGCTCTAAAAACTCCTATACTCCTATGTCATCTTGCTGATGTCACTCTCAATGACTAAATAATTTAAGGAGAACTAGGACTCAATTCTAGAGAAACTGGCTCACTAAAACCCAATGAGGAAGTCAAAATCTCCAGCTTCCTGGCTAGGATTTAAGGTTAGACTTCATATCCCATGAAAGAAGAAGGGAAAGTTGGTAGACTATCCAAGTACCAGAGCCCTAGCAAGGGTCAACTAAGCAGACGAGTCATATGTGATGGAGGTTATAGAAGGTACTGAAAGACAAGACAGAGACTTCTAATGCATTAATCACTGTCCAGGTCCTTACATAACTGTAAAAAAAAAAAAAAAAGGCTGGAATAGTACCTTTTCAGGTCTTATTTGTAAGTGGAGAGAGAGACTCTTAATCTCACTGGACTGTGAATAGCCTGCAAATGGCATACCTAATTATAGACCATGGGTGGAAGTAGGGCACGCAGGTCCTGACCAGAGCAGTATTTCTTCTGAACTAAGTGCTACCTGGAAGATTTTCTCCTCAGAACTTGAAATTCTTTTCTCTAAGGTGGTTTCTTGCCTCTTAGTTTCAAGTTTTTCTTAACCACCTCATCCCCGGCTGAGGTCTCTTCTTTTTAACCACTTCATCCCTAAAACTTATAAGTTATAGAATTTGTTTGTGTTAAGGCTGAGAAAGGAGGAAAAATAAGAGCTGAACAAGCTGTAAGCATAAGAATACAGAGCCCAGAGAGAAATGAGCCATCAGAATCAGAAAGAAAAACAGGAAGTGACCACAAGAGGATCAGGTGGTGGAATGCTTGACTATGGAAAGGTGACAGATAACTGGAGTTATAAGTGCATATCATAACCTCTAAGAATTTAGCAACTGGTGGTTTATTTTGGAAGAATGATCAAGAAAGGGAAAAAAATGTGAAAGTTGGCTGAATTTATACCAGTAAGCCTAATAAGAATCAAGAACTTTCACATACTATTTAGAAATCCATGGTTATGTGGTTAGAGAAATCTCAAAACGCTACATGTCAGTCATGTGAAATTTTGGGTAAATTTTTCCTGTGGGCAAGGAATTTAAGTTCAAGCTGAACTTTTATGAGGAGAAATTGGCTGGAATTCTTTACCCTGCAGCCAAGAGAGGAGCTTCAAATATGCTAGTCAGTGATATATTTGTGAAAAATATGAATCTAAAGAATTTTAGCCTATCTTCATATGCTAAAGTCACAGATAGAGCTGAGCTTGAGCAAAAAGGTAAGAGTTTGTGTTTCACAACCTCTTTACCCTATCTCCCATTACATTTCTTCTCGATCCTGGAGACCCAAGCCCTTCATACTTCAGTTCAAAGCTGAATTCTGTAAAGACCTGGATTCTTTCCAAGTGTCCTATATACTTAGCTTCTTATCTCTACTTTTCAAGTGAAAAAGAATGCTCAAAGTGGTAAGTGACTAGCTCAAGAAAATACAGATTAAAAGTCATAGAGCTAATTTCCAAGTATTTTGGCATCTTTCCACTTTTGGTGAATCCATTAATTTGCTTATTTATTTCTTTAACAAATATTTACAGAGCTTTTCATGCACAAAACATCTAACTTTTACACAGAATATCATAACTTTTTCATATATACTTTTCACTTAATCTCCACCATAATTCTCTAAGGTAAGTTATTAACCCCATTTTACAGATGACATGGTTAAGATTCAAAGAAGCCAAGTTGTAGGTCATAGTTTACCAGATTTATTAAGTGTCAGTACTGTGATAGGAATTGAGGTCCTCTGATAAAAAGTTCAGTGAACTTCCCTTTAAAGACCACTAACGATATAAAGATGATAAAACCATATTTTCCTACCTTCACAAATTTTATCTAGTTGAAAACCAGTGACAGATTAAATAACAACATAAAGCAATATAGTTACCACAAAATAGTATTTTAAGTGCCAACTAAACTATATAAACATTAAGTGCCAAAAATGTAGAGAAAGATCACTGATGACAGGAATCCTGAAAAGCTTCACAGAAGGGGCAGATGCTGAGATGGCCTTGAAAGTTTAAGAGGATTTTAGACCTCTGCAGAAATCTTCTCAGGTCAATTCAGGTCCCCTCCCATAGAGACCAGAAAGGACCTTGCTAGTACCATGAGAACTGCCCCTGCACTCTCCTGTGGACTCACCCCTCTAATACGCCCTTGGTGGAGCCCATCCAAAGTAGTGTCACAAACCTAGTTGCAGTGTGCAACCAGCTGTAACAGTGGCCAGCACAACTCCAAAGTGACTCTTGTGCTGAGGAGAGAGGAAGATAACCACAAGCACCAGTCCAACTGTAGCCCCTACAGTATGCTGGTGGTAGACATAGGATCTGACTGCAGGCCCTGCCCACTAACAAAAGTTTCTCAGAGGACAACACAGGGAAAATGCCCTGAAATTTCATGGCACTGCATTTCTATAAAATGCCTGGCTGGTTCAACTCAAGCCCAAGGTGGCACTAGACTGGCCTACTAACCAAACCCTGCCCACAATAGGCAAAGAGAGCCATTGCAGACAACTGGACAGAAGCCAAACACAGCTCAGGCACAACAGCAGGGCATACCCAACAAACACAGGAGACGTCTCTGAAACACGTTCTGGTGAACAAGGGACATTGCAGTGCAGGGCACTAAAGGACCTCTTCTTCATAAGACCATGGCTTTCAAGAGCAAGAGACATAGCTGACTTTCCTAACTCACAGAAACAGATACAGAGAGTTACACAAAATGAGGAGATAGAGGAATTTGTTCCAAACAAAAGAATTGGACAAAGTCACAAGAGAGGTAACTGTAATGGAGATAAGAAATGTATATGCCTGACAAAGAATTTAAAGTAATGGTCATAAAAATACTCACTGGACTTGAGAAAAGAGTAAAGAACTTCAGTGATGCCCTCAACAAAGAGACAGAAAACTAAAAAAGAACCAATCAGAAACAAAGAACTTAATAGCCAAAATTAAAAATACACTAGGGGGAATAAATAGTAGACTAGAAAAGGGACACCTGGATGGCTCCATCAGTTAAGTATCTGACTCTTGATTTTGGCTCAGGTCATGGTCTCAGGTTGTGAGATGAAGACCCTTGTCAGGCTCCATGTTTAGTAGGGAGTCTACTTGAAATTCTCTCCCCGTGCCTCTACCCCACTCTCTTGTTCTCTCTCTCTCTCTCTCTCTCTAAAATAGATAAATGAATCTTTAAAAAAAACCAGTAGATAAGAGGAAGCAAAAGAATGGATCAGTGATCTGGAGCACAGAGTAATGGAAAGCAATCAAGGTAAATAGGAGAGAGAAACAATGAAAATAGACTAAGGGAACTCAGTGACACCATAAATGCAAAGTAACATTGCATTATAGGGATCCCAGAAAGATAAGAGAAAGGAAACAGGGAAGAAATTTTATTTGAAGAAAGAATAGCTGAAAACTTCCTGAATCTGGGGAAGAAAACAGAAATCTAGATTCTGGAGGTACAAAAAGCCCTCAACAAAATCAACCCAAGGAGGTCCACACCAAGACACATAGTAATTAAAATGGCAAAAAGTAGTGTTAAAGAAAGAATTTTAAAGCCTCAAGAGGGAAGAAGACACTTACATATGAGTAAAACTTCATAAAGTTATCAGCAGAACCTCTGCAGGCCAGAAGAGAGTGGCATGATATATTCAAAAGACTGAAAGAAAAAAAAAAAAACCTGCAACCAAAAATACCTATCCAGCAAGGGTATCATTCAGAATAGAAGGAGAGAGAAAGAATTTCCCAGACAAACAAAAGTTAAAGGACCAGTAAACCAGCTATACAAGAAATGTTAAAGGGGACTCTAAGTGGAAAGGAAAGACCATAAGTAGGAGTAAGAAAAGTAGGAAGCACAAAGCAACAAAATTAAGTATATCTATAAACATCAGTCAAGGAATCCACAAAATAAAAGGATATAAATAAAAACAAAAACATATACCTAAAATGTGGGGAGGAGAGGAGCAAAATGGGTTCAAACTTAAGTGACCATCAACTTTATATAGACTGCTATATGCATAAATCATTATACACCTAGTGGTATATACCTACTGGTAACTACAAAACAAACAAACAAACAAAAAAGTTAAAATATGTGAAAATGGAATAAAATATGTGAAAAAGTATATCCCTAAAGAAAGCCAATAAACCATAAAAAAGAACAAAAGAAGAAAGGAACAGAGAAGAACAACAAAAATAAAACAAGTAACAAAATGGCAATAATTACATACTTAACAATGATTACTTTGAATGTAAATGGACTAAATGCTCCAATCAAAAGACATAGGATAATGACAGGGATTAAAAAAGGAAGACCCGGGGCACCTGGGTGACTCAGTGGGTTAAAGCCTCTGCCTTCAGCTCAGGTCATGATCTCAGGGTCCTGGGATGGAGCCCCGCATCAGGCTCTCTGCTCAGTTGGGAACCTGCTTCTCCATCTCTCTCTGCCTGCCTCTCTGCCTACTTGTGATCTCTCTCTCTCTGTGTCAAATAAATAAAAATCTTTAAAAAATTAATTAATTAATTAATTAATAAAAAAGGAAGACTCATCTATATATTGCCTACAAGACTCATTTCAGACCTAAAGACACATGCAGATTGAAAGAAAAGGCATGGAAAAGCAGTTATCATGCAAATGGAAGTGAAAAGAAAGCCAGGGCGTTGGTGGGTGGGGGGGGTGCCTGGGTGGCTCAATGGGTTAAAGCCTCTGCCTTCAGCTCAGGTCACAGTCTCAGGGTCCTCAGATCAAGCCCCTCATCGGGCTTCCTGCTCAGCAGGAAGCCTGCTTCCCCCCTCTCTCTGCCTGCCTCTCTGCCTACTTGTGATCTCTCTCTCTCTCTCTGTCAAATAAATAAATAAAATTTTTAAAAAAAGAAAGAAAAAGCCAGAGTACTAATACTTATATCATCAAAATAGACTTCCTAACAGACTGTAGAAAGAGACAAAGAAGAACACTACATAATCATAAATAGAACAATCCAATAAGAAGATACAACAATTGTAAATATTTATGCACCCAACATGGAAGCACCCAAATACATAAAGCAGCTAATAACAAACATAATGGAAATAATCACTAATAATACAATAATAATAGGGGACTTTAATACCCCAGTTACTTCAATGAATAGATCATTCAAACAGAAAATCAGCAAGGGAAGAGTGGCTTTTTTTAATTTTTTCCCTCCAAATACTTTTATTTTTTCAGTGTTACAAGATTCACTGTACCACTGAACTGGTACCACTGCACAGTGGTACCACTGGTACCACACCCAGTGCTCCATGCAATATGTGTCCTCCTCAATACCCACCACAAGGCTCACCCAAGCCCTTACCCCCTCCCCTCCAAAACCCTCAGTCTGTTGCTCAGAGTCCATAGTCTCTCATGGTTCATTGCCCTCCGATTCCCTCCAATTCACCCCTCCCTCCCCTCTCACAATGTCCTCCATGTTTTTCCTTATGTTCCACACTTAAGTGAAACCATACAATAATTGATTCTCTCTGCTTGACTTATTTCATTCAACATAATCTCTTCCAGTCCCATCCATGTTAATACAAAAGTTGGATATTCATCCTTTCTGGTGGAGGCATAATATCCATTGTATATATGGAACATATCTTCTTTATCCATTCATCTGTTGAAGGGTATCTTGGCTCTTTCCACAATTTGGCGATTGTGGCCATTGTTGCTATGAACATTGGGGTACATGTGGCCCTTCTTTGTACTGCATCTGCTTCTTTGGAGTAAATACCGAGGAGTGCAATGGCACATAGGGCAGCTCTATTTTTAATTTCTTGAGGAATCTTCACACTGTTTTCCAAAGTGGCTGCACCAACTTGCATTCCCACCAACAGTGTAAGAGGATTCCCCTTTCTCCACATCCTCTCTGACATTTGTTGTTTACTGTCTTATTGATTTGGGCCATCCTAACTGCTTTAAGGTGGTATTTCAATGTGGTTTTGATTTGAATCTCCCTGATGGCTAAAGATGATGAACATTTTTTCATGTGTCTGTTAGCCATTTGTATGTCTTCTTTGGAGAAGTGTCTGTTCATGTCTTCTGCCCATTTTTTGATGTGATTATCTGCTTTTTAATGTTGAGTTTGAGGAGTTCTTTATAGATCTTAGATATCAGCCCTTTGTCTGTAGTTTCATTTGAGAATATGAGAATATCTTCTCCCATTCCGCGGGTTGCCTTTTTTTTTTTTTAATTTTATTTATTTGAGAGTCAGAGTGAGTGAAATAGAGAAAGCACAGAAGCAGGGACAGAAGGAGAGGGAGAAGCAGATTCCCTGCTGAACAGAGAGCCCAATGCAGGGCTTGATCCCAGGACCCTGAGGTCATGACCTTAGCTGAAGGTAGACAGCTTAACCAACTGAGGCACCCAGGCGCCCCTACAAACATAGTTTAATCTCTAGATGATATCTTCTTTCAAAGAAGATTTAATTTTGCTTCTGGCAGATAATCAAATTCAGAGAGGATCATCATAATCCAGTAAAAATTCTAATGATTCAAAGCTGGGTTTCACTTTTTTGAGGACTGATTTACTTCTTACTCTTTACCATGTAGCCCTTCAGAGTCCTAACTAAATACTAGAGGTGTTTTAACAGGATTGTGCTTCTTTAAAAGTCCTTCAACTAGGGGTGCTTGGGTGGCTCAGTTATTCGTGGTCTGCCTTCAGCTCAGGTCATGATCCTAGAGTCCTGGGATAGAGCCCCGCATTAGGCTCCCTGCTCAGTGGGTCTGCTTCTCCCTCTCCCACTCCCCCTGCTTGTGTTCCCTCTTTCTCTGTCAAATAAATAAATAAATAAATAAATAAAAATATTTTTTAAAAATGTCCTTGAACTGTTATTTGGCCTTCTGAATCATGAAACTGTTGAAAGCTTTGCTCAGCTTCTTAGCCTTTCGGCCACTATGCTGCTGTTTGGTATTAATATTTACCTCAGGGAATAAGTGGCTCTCATATTTGTGCTCCCTTTTCTTGGCTTCTCTCTTCTTGATATGTCCCACAAATCCTCACTGCCTTAGTCTCGAATACTGTTTAAGACATATTCCATTGAGAATTTAATGTGATTTCATTTTCTCTTCTTAGTATATCAGTTATCCTATTTCTTAGCATAACACTTCTTTTATTTTTTTAACTTTTTTTTAGTGGTTGCCCCATGTTTGCAATATATATTTACAACTAATCCAGTGACACTTTTTAATAACACTATACCACTTAGTGGGTAGTGTGAATAGCTTATTAACAAAATAATCTTAATTCCTCCCTCCTGCCATTTGTAATATTGCATATATCTATACCTATAACTATCTATAAGATATAGTTATATTTACATGCATACATTGATGTGTGTGTGTATATTGCATACATAATCAAATACACTGTTGCTATTATTATTTTGAGCAAACGGTTGTCAGTTCAATTAAGAATAAGAGAAATAAGTTTTTCTTTTACCTTCACTTATCAATCCTTTTCTGATGTTCTTCCTTTATGTAGATCTTAGTGTCTGATTTATATTATTTTTCCTCTCTCTAAAGAACTTTTAACATTTTTTGAAAAGCAGGTCAACTGGTGACAGATTTCTTCAATTTCTGTCTGTCTGAGAAAGCCTTTATTTCTCCTTCATTTTGAAGGTTAAATTCGGAAAGTGAAGAATTCTAGGCTGGTGAGGTTTTTTCCTCTCCACACTTTATGTCACTCCACTTTCTTCTTGGTTGCTTTCAGAGAGGCTGGATATTATTTTTATCTTTGTTCTGCTATAGATAAGGTGTTTATTGTTTATTTTCCTCTGGCTAATCTAAGGATTTTTTCTTTATCTTTGGTTTAGTATGGTTTGAAAATTATATTCTTAGGTGTACTTGTGTTTTGTTTTTACATTTATCCTGCTTTGTATTCTCTTGGCTTCCTGGATATGTTGGTTTCTGATATTAATTTGGAGAAATTCTCAGTCATTATTTTAATTATTTCTTGTTTCTTTCTTTCTCCCTTTTTTTTAAAGATTTTATTTATTTATTTGACAGAGAGAGAGATCACAAGTAGGCAGAGAGGCAGGAAGAGAGAGAGGGGGAAGCAGGCTCCTCGCTGAGCAGAGAGCCCAATGTGGGACTCGATCCCAGGACCCTGAGATCATGACTTGAGCTGAAGGCAGAGGCTTTAACCCACTGAGCCACCCAGGTGCCCCCTCTGTTTCTTTCTCACATTTCTTCTACTAGTATTTCCATTATGTGAATATTTTACCTTTTTTTGTAGTTTTCCTGTAGTCCCTGCATATTCTGTTAATTTTTTTCAGTCTTTGTTCTGTTTGATTTTTGTTTTGGAGAATTCTGTTGATACATCCTCAAGCTCAGAGAATCTTTCCTTAGCCATGTCCAGTTTACTAATAAGCCCATCAGAGATATTCTTCATTTTTGTTGTACTGTTTTTGGTCTTTAGCATTTCTTTTTGGTTCTTTCTTAGAATTTCTATTTCTCTGTTTACATTGCCCATCTGTTTTTGCATGCTGTCTACTTTATACATTACAAACTTTAGCATATAAATCATAGTTGCTTAAATTCTCAGCCTGGTAATTCCAACATTCTTCCGTGTCTGCTTCTGATCCTTGTTCTGTCTCTGATCTTTGCCCTTTGATAGGCCTTTAATTTCTTCTAGATAGCCAGACATTATGTATTGGGTAAAAAGAACCTCTATAAACAGGCTTTTAGTGATTTAGTGGTGAGGTGTGGGTGGGGGAGAGAAGCATTCTACAGTCTTATGATTAAGTCTTAAACTTTCTGTGATTCTGTGCTTCTGAACTGTGAGCACCACACATGCTTCTGCTTTTTTCTTCCTCCTTAGGTTAGGACAGGATGATTAAAGTAGGCTGGAGTTGGGTATTTTCTTTTTTCCATGTGGAGGGCTAGAGGTGACAAGAGTTGGGTATTTCCCTTCTCCCAGGTCAGTTAGGCTCTGATAATACCCCAGCAGGTTAGGCTCTGGGTAACTAGTCTCCAGAGGGCAGGCCTTGTTGAGAACAAAGGGCTTCTGGCAGAACCCAAGGGCATTTTTTCTGATATTTACTATTGGAATCTGGCTGAGCTCTTGGAGCTAAATCTCACAATATTGTGTGGGCCCTCCTATGACTGGTTCCCCATGAGTTTTTAATTCTCAGAGTTGTCCATAGTTAGCTCTCAGTAATTCCTCAATTACAGTTCAGTCTTCCTACTCTAGTACTGGTTCCTGAGGCAGTTTCTGCCTGTGAGTTCTGCTCTGGTAAACTGTGACTGCCTGTATTTGCCTGTCTCTTCAGTCTGGGGACAACAGTTTGGTCTGTATTTCCCCTCTCTGTGGATCCAAGAAATTGTTGATTTTTCAGTCCATTCAGTTTTTTATTATTGTTAGGGCAGAGTGGTAAGTTCCACACTCCTCACATCTGGAACTAGAAACTGGAAGTCACTTCTCTAATGGGATGTTAAAAATTATTTCCCTCTTTTCTAGTCGTTCTTAGCAATAAGGTTGACCTAAGCAGCCTGGTCAGTTATTGCCAAAAGTGTAATTCAGTTCTGCCCAGTCCTAGTCCTGCTCTTTAACTCCCTCCCATACTGAAACCTATCCTTGCACTTGTATCTTGTCTCCTCATTTTACTTTTCCTGATTTAAACTTCACACTTTCTAAAATCTTTGGCTTGGATTCCAGTCTCTGTTTTACCTATTTCTCACTGCCTTTAGTGGTAATCCTTATCATCACAGGCTTTCTGGAACCCAAACACCACAATAGACTGCCTTGATTGATGCTTTACTCTTACAAACAAAGCTTTTGTTTGTAAAAAAACAAACCCATTCAAGCTAGCCCAAGTAAAGGAGAGTTGTTGTGAGGATATAGCATGTAATTCTAGGAACATTTAATAATAAGAAATGAAAAACAGCCTGCTTTCATATGTCTTTGCATTGGTAAAGGTATTCTTTTTATCTCTGTGCACACATATTCTTTTTTGCTTTCTCTGTCTCTCTTTTCTTTTTTGTTGTTTCTCTGTTTGCAAAGGGGAAACAATGCAGTTCTACATTTTTTCTTTTTTTTTTTTTTAAGAGCTTATTTATTAGGGTGTCTGGGTGGCTCAGTGGGTTAAAGTGTCTGCCTTCAGCTCAGGTCATGATCTCAGGGTCCTGCGATTGAGCCCCGCATCAGGCTCTCTGCTCAGTGAGGAGCCTGCTTCACCCTCTCTTTCTGCCTGCATCTCTGCCTACTTGTGATCTCTCTCTCTCTGCCAAATAAATAAATAAAATCTTTAAAAAAATAGAGTTTATTTATTTATTTGAGAGAGAGAGTGAGTGAGAGAGAGAGCACAAGCAGAGGGAGGGGCAGAAAGAGAAGCAGACTCCCCTCTGAGCAGGGAGCTTTATGGGTGGCTGGATCCCAGAAACCTGAGCTGAAGGCAGACGCTTAACTGATCTAGGCATCCCTTTTCTTCTTTCTTATACCATAGTTTGTTTGTTTTTTAATTTAGGACATTTTAATTATATTTATTTATTAAATTTTAGGACAGTTTAATTTTGTGCATACCAATTTTTAGACCCTTTAAAGGTCAGGGGCCATGGCTATTAGTTATTTAAGGATTCAGTTACCTAAAGCCTATTGCTCATTTATTCTTCTCTCTAAAGGAATTATACAGAGTTAATAACACTTCAGTGAGAAATAAAGTGTGAATATATTGATTTCTCTGTGAGTATCACATACCGCTAAATACAGGTTGAACCAAGCTGGGGCACATGGCTGAGGCTAAGGCCAAAATAAGGCCCCTTGCTGCCTTTTCTTAACTCCTTACCTATTTCCTAAATCCTTATCTATTCCTTTTTTTTTTCTTTCTCCCAAACTGAAGGTGGAATCTTTAATTCTAGAGCAATGACATATATTTGCTTTTCTTTCTTTCTTTTTTTTTTTATATTTGCTTTTCTAAATGTGTCTAATTATTTCTTTTCTGTAGCAACCAGATTTTTCTCTTATTAATTTTTTTACATGGTCCAATATGATTGTCTTGGCCCAGATTGTCGGATTCAAGTCCTATCACTAATTATATACTTTCTATTTATTCTTCATTTATTGTGGCTAAGCAAAGCATTGGTCTTGGAACTGGTGTCCATTCTTCTCTAACAAGATGTGGCCATGGTGGTAGGATTGTATGGCGTATAGGGATGCCCCTTCCAGGCTCTCTCAAAGGGAAGTTAAATCCAGAAAAAGGAATTAGATGTGTGGGACTTGATATCTTCAGAACACCTACCGAGGCTGGGTTATTCCCTAGGATTAAGACATATGTGGACAGAATGGGATGTTCAGGGGGTAAAATGGATTTTTATGTTATAAATTATGACAGATTATGTTATAAAATAAAAAGGATGTGTTATGAAATCCAGAACTAAGACAATCACATAGTTTCTCTTTATTACCAAACATCACTTGTAAATTGCTATATATATCTATATTTGATTAAATTAATCATTATTGAATAGTTAAATCCAACTATTCTATAATAATAATAATCTTTAAGAGTATGTGATAATAAAGATCTATCACTATGCATATTAATTGATAAAAGCATGGGTAAGCAGACTGGTAGAAATAATTAGGTAAACATAATGGCCATAAATCTCATGTTCTTATAAATAAGATCATTTAATTTGGTCTTAGTTGATTTTCATAAAAGAAAATCTAAGTTGAAACTTTAGAGCTACCACATTCAGTTGTTCAGTTTGTAATATGAATGGTGCTATCCAAATTTGGATAATGAAAATTCTATCAATCAATCAAATAAATATTTCTATTTATATAGTCAGTCTATGTATTTATTTATATATTTATTCTAATTTTTCTATCCTACTAATGATCTAGATTTTTTTGTGTTTTTTAAAAAAATAGTTCATGACTGTTGTATTTTCCGAGTTTTTCATTTTCAAAATATTTATCTTTTTTAATTTTTGAAAGATATCTTAGCTGGGTATAATATTCTTGGGTCATAATTTGTTTCTCAGAACATTATAGATACTGCTCTAACGGTTTTTGGAAATCATTGTTTGGCAGAAGTCTGAAGCCAATGTGACTTTTTTTTCCCCTGAAAGGAATTCCTGAAGAATTTTTTCTTTATTTTTGAAATTCAGTAACTACCAGGTATATCTTTTTCTGATCATTGTATTTACTTTATTTCCCGGAACACTGTTTTTTTGGAATATGCAAATTTAGGTTGTCCTTTATTTGTGGGTAGTTGTTTTGTATTATATCTTTGAACATATTTTTTTCTTTATTATTGGGGTTATAGAACTCAAACCACCATTGTATCTTTATTGTTTTCAGTTTGTCCTTCATATCCATTATCTTTTCTCCAATTACTTTAATTGTTTGGGCTTTTTCTTCTGTATTTGCTATAATTTCCTCAAGGGTTTCCTCTGTATTAGTAATTCTATTTTGTTTCTTGCTTCCTCTAACTTATTTAGAAAGTCTTTTATTCATTTTCATTTTTATTTTTAATTTATTTTTATTTTTTAGGAGATCTTTTAAAATACTATTTTTTTCTTTTGCTGAGATTTCCTATTTCATCTTATTTCACTGCTTTTTAGCTTCATTTTTAGGTTGATAAAGAGCTTAATTTGTTAAATTTAATCTTTTTATTATGCTCTTCTAGACAACGCATTCATAATGAACGTTTTCCATTATTTACATTTTTGTATCAGAACAGGCTAGTGAATTCCATTTTGCACACACTTATTATTGTCCATTTTTTTATTTCTATAGCGCAGTATCTGTAGTTGCTATGCCATTTTCCTCCCTAAAATGTTGCTTATGTTTAACATAGGAATTACTTTTCCATTTTATTTGCTTCAATAAAATATGGATGAATTTCTCTTGATTCATCATCACCTCTAAGGTAAATTTTTGGGTTGGGAAATTTGTATTCCATCCACTTTTCTGTATTTTGAGAGTGTGGGATTGTTTCTGTAATTTGTTAGAGCTAAGACAAAATTGTATGAAGTTTTACCATAATAACCTGAACTTTGCTCTCCTGAGACATTGTAAACTATAGTCTATCAAAATTCGCTATACCTTATCATGAACATATCCCATACCCATGGTAAGGAGATATCTTAGGGCTTTAAGTAACTCTCTTAATTCAGTGTGGAGTTCCAGAGGCTTTGTTGCCAATAAATAGCCCTAAAAACTTCTCTCATTTCACTAGTTTCTAATCCATCCCTCTCTATACATACTTCCTACCTTACTTCCAAGCTAATCAGAAGAGAGAGAAAGAGGGGTGCCTGGCTGGCTCATTCAGTACAGCATGTGACTGTTGGTCTTGGGGTCGTGAGTTTGGGCCCCACAGTGAGCATAGAGATTACTTAAATAAGTAAACAAATCTTGAAAAAAAAAAAAGGAGAGAGAGAGAAAGGGAGAAGGGATATCATCCCATCTCAATTTACTTGTCTCCAGATTTGGGATGGTTAGTGAGAATTATTAGAATTTTTCAAGTTGCCAGTGTTAGAAATTCAGTATACATAAAAGCTCTATGAAGACTTCCACTAAAGAAATCTGCTTGATTTTGCTAACTCCAGCATTTCTCATATTTATACATATTTTTTTTCCCTCTAGGATAGGGCCCAGTGTTAGTTTGTGATCTCTTATATCTGAAGTCTCCTGAGTCCACATATCCTAAATAGGGTCTTAACATCCAACCAGTAGAATGAGGGCCAGTCCCCAGTGTGGGGTTGACCTGAAAGCATGTGGATTGGGAAGGAAGGAGAAGCCTACATGGGGCATAGGCCAGGGAACCATCATAGATGGTGCCCCATGGCTGAAGCTCCACTGACATGATTTTTCAGTATTGGCTGAGAGTAAGAAAAGTCAGAGACAGTCTAAGTTGTATTCTAGAGAGGATCGAGGGTTGAAACTAGGAAAGTCAAACTCCAAAGATTAAATGTTTAATCAGGACAGAAGGTTAAGCCAGGAAGCTTTAGGAGTTGGATGAATTCAGGAACAGAGTGGGGAGTAAAGAGCAAGGATTGGAGATAGGAAGTATCAGAAGTTAAAAGATAGTTATCTACTATTAAGTAGGGATGCCAAGTCTGTTGTCTCTGGGTATGCCAATCTACTGTGGTAGAAGCTCTTGAATGTAGGAATATTGACTGTTAATTGGCTCTGTTTTAAGTTCTGTCTCTGATGGAGAAGACTATTTCAGTTAATCCTTGGGGGTATTCAAACAATATGAGGTTTTTCTAGGTACTAGCTTACCCCACGTCACTGCCAATTGCATTAAAAAATATTTTAATATTTATTTATAAAAAATATTTAGCTTTCACCCAAATTCATACAATAATTGGTTGGGGTGCTCATTTTGTAAGAGAGTTACCAGTCCATGTCTTATGCCACACATGTGCCAGGCTGTTGATATACAGAGTTGAACAAGATGTAGGTCTTGCCCTCAGAGAATTATTTTCAACCGTAAGAGAGACTATTGTATTGACTGGTTCCATCAGATTTAATGCCAAACTCTCCTTAACAATACTTGGAAAGTTTTGTTTAAAATGATATCATATATAAATACATAAACACACAAACAAATAAATAAAATGGTATCTTAGAGCAATAGTTCTCAAGCTTGGTTTCACCTTATGATGGTCCTGTTCCAGGGTCCTGTCCTGGTCCTGTTCCAAGGCAATTAAATCAGAATACTTGGGTTTGGGCTTTTGCATCAGTATTCTTTAAAACCATCCTAATTGCAATTTGTGTTGAGAACTAGTATAAGAAGGAAAATATAAAGTCATTTGGGAAAAACTAAAACAATACCAATGAGCAAATTGTGTACTGTTTATATAGATATGGTTTATGTATATAGATATACTTAAATGGTTAAGCATATCTATAAATATGTATGCAACAAATTACAGCTATAACACAGTTATATAGTTCATCAGCTTTTTTTTCTGCTGTTAAGTACCAATCTGCGTTCATTAGGGTATTGGTAAAAACCTATAGTCAGTTTTGAATGAGTTAGTGTCTTTGTTCTAGTTCTGTTATTGACTGTGATCCAATACTTTTCTGTCTTCTGTTTATCTTTTCTATTTTATATTACCCCTTATCATTTACCTTAGTGTGAAATTCTTATTACAAGAATTTCATACATACATACATACATACATACTCACACGTGCATGTGAGTAGGGGGAGGGGCAGAAATAGAGAATCTCAAGCAGACTCCACACAGAGTGTGGACCCGTATGCATGGCTCAGTCTCATGACCCATGAGCTCATGACCTGAGCCAAAACCAAGAGTTAGATGCTTAATGGACTGAGCCTCCCAGGTGCCCTCAAATTAGTCGTTCTTAAATCTTCCTTATTTTTAATCACCTGGAGAGCTTTTAAGAAATGCTGATGACGGGGCTTTACCTCCTACCACTTAAGTCAGAATTTCTAGGAGTGAGACCTAGTAAATTGTATTTGTTTAAAAATATCCCGGATGATTCTATATACAACTGGGATTAAAGACCTCAGAGTAGTTGATTAGGGTCATAATGGACCCGAAAGAATGATGTCTCTTTGTGTCCATGAACTTTTGCAATGTGATTTCTCCTATCAACGGACGGAGTCTGTTTCCCCACCTGGACGATAGGTGACTCTGTAGGTGAATACAGCACATGAATAAGTGCAGGTGAGGTCAGAAGAGGAACCACAGAAGAACAAAGGAAAGTAATAAAAAATTTGTTAAGCCATTTAGTTTAGGGGTGGTTTGCTACCCAGCAAAGTCTAACTGAAATACATTATTGTGGAGGCTTTCTGTAATATGCTGTGACAAAAAAGAGCTACTCTTGATTTTTTCCTTTACCTCTTTTTATTGCTGTTGCCAGAACCACTCTAACAATTGCTTCTAAAGCTCTTTCTAGTCTCCAAGGTTTCTTCTTCAGATTCTTTTACTGCTGGCAGAATGAGATTTAGGCAGAAAAAGAAGAATTTCATGTCATTGTACAAATGCCCTCCTGTTTTTCTCTGGGGTACATTTTTTAGTTGGATTACCAAATGTTTCCTTTACAACTATAAAGATCAAACGAACCACCTGCCCCTGGAGCTGTAGCTCGAGAACACTTTCATAACACTACATGTGGATTGCATCAACACTTAGGGGACTCAGTTTCACAAGTTAAGATCCATAATAAAGAAATCCCCTTGTATTAGCAAGATGGCCATAATTTAGGTTGATCCAAGAACAATTTGAAGTCTCTAGTCTGTTTGTTTATTGTGGATTAAAAGAATTGTAGTTTGCACCATCCCTATACTCTCAGTGATAAAAATTACTGTAATTTTGCCTTAATAATAAGATTAACTATTTTAACAGGAGAGCTAGAAGGTCTTTGCAAAGTTAGCAGTGAAAAAAAAAAACAAAAAACCCCAAGAGTTGTCTATATCATTAGTTAGTCAGAAAATCTAGGTTGGTGGGAGGAAATGTCATGGATTTGGAGTCCAAAGAGATGGATTTGACACTCAGTTCTACTACTTAATTCTTGTGTACCCTTGAGTAAATCACTAATTTCTTTTTTTAACTTAGTTGCTTTATCTGTAAAATTGAGATAAAAATAACTGTCTCCAGAATATATCTAAGAATAAAAAAAGATACCATACTTAATATTCCTTTTCAATTTTAAAAGCTTAAATATAAGATGTTATTGCTGTTGGTACAGCTACTGGTATAGATAACATCAGGAAAGAATAAACATGGAAAAATTCTTTGACAACAGCTGAGAAAAGCTACTCATAGTCTCACAGCATTAGGGAAACTGAATGCTTTATATTGCTTCACAGTTTTCTTTAATCTCTGACTCTCAAAGCACCTTGCAGAATACTTTTATTAATTTATAAAACCCCGTGAAATACATTTGTTCCCCCTTAGACTTCATTTTAAACAAGGTACCTTTTCTAGAACATACAGTAAATTTAAGCCTAACCCAGTAAGGGCCCTCAGATTTCTGAATGAATAAAGAGGGGTTCTGATCTTTTTTTATGTTGTAATTTTTGTGTCTTATTTAAAATATGCAAGTCTCTTGATCTTGTCTGCCTTTACTCAAAGCCTGTCCCTTGATGCTTTGATGTAGTGAACATTCATATGAAACTCAAATCCTAGACAGGTGGCAGTCTTCATTCTTTACATGTTAGGGATAAGGTTTGGGGAGAATTTATTAATTTCTTTCTTCCTTAAGTATTTGAAAGATGCCCATTAAAAATATGTGAACCAGATTCTTACACTTGGAGCCCAAATTGAATTCTAGTTGGAATGAGAGCTGTTGAAGGCTGCATTTTACTCTTTGGCTCCCTGACTAGCATGTAGGAGTCTTTCTTTTGGCTTACTTAATGGTAGTCTGATGATATGCATGACCTAATGGGGCGTTCAGCCAAGACTTGTTTAGGCACTAGAAAATGCAGCTATAATTATTCTCTGTGCTTCTTTCTCAAGGAGTTCAGAGAGCTCTGCATACATTATTTAATATTCCTGAGCAAGGTGAGCTAGATGAATTTTGTTATTATGTTAGAAAAATTTACCTTCACTCTAGCTTTCTATTGTCATATCTTCTGGCATCTTCGCTTACTAGCATTTAGTGGTCTGATTTTTTTTTCCATGGATGTCCCACATAGTTCTCTTTCCCCTATAAAATAAATCTAATTTCCATCTATTCCTTCAAACTCCACTCTAAAAGGAAGAGGTATATATGTGTATGGATAATTAACATTCTAGTTCTAGTCCAAAGAAGTGTCATTAATGGTGAATTTCTTAGTTTGAGACCAGTGGTGTGTGAGAAGGGCTGATACATTTTGGGGGTCATGTGGACCTTTCGCTATTCTTCAAGATAAGGATATGCATAACCAGTTCTTATGCATAAAACTGATGCTATTTATATCTTCTTTTATGTGGTAATTACATGTTTTAAACTCTATTTTAGGGTGAGGGGACTCTGAGATACTGTACAGTACATGAAGAAATAAGCCAATTTTCGATAGGTTATGATTCTAGTTATTAATGTTTAATTACATGTTTCAAGCTCTATTTTAGGGTGGGGGGACATTGAGGTATAGTACAGTACATGAAAAGAAATAAAAGTACAGTACATGAAAGCATAAGCCAATCTTTGGTAGGTTATGAGTCTGATTATTAATGTTTATGGCTTAATATCTGCTTTTGACTTATAGGGATTTCCAATATTTGGTGCTGAAACTTTGATCAGATAATCAGAGTACTTTGAATCTGAGGCTGCCAGAAATTTATGAAAATGATTTTTCTTTATATATTTTCTTTATAATTTTGCTGAATGATTTCCCATTTAACTCAACACATTTTACTGCAGGGAGTTTTCCATATTAAGTCTGTTGAAAAATGAGCCATTTTTCCCCCTAAGGATTGTTTTTCTCTCTTCAAGAGATACACAAACATACACAGACTAAAGTCCTTACTTTAGAACTCTGGTAATTATTAATTCAGTTGCATGTGCAACATGCATGTGCAGGTGAAATGAGTGATTAAGACACCAATACTATTTACTTCACTTACCAGGGTAGGACTCTTTCCCCTAAGACCAAATTCACTATCAATCTAATTGCCACAGGATTGTTCAGCTTTATATAGGATTACACTTCCATGGATGCCTTCCAGAGCTTATTCACAGGAGACTTACTCAGAGGTCATGTTGGCTTTTCTAAGTAACTTTCTGGAAGAGAAGAGCATAATTGCCCCCTTCCAGGAAACTGGTATTCATCAAGAGAGGTTTGCTTTTCATGTCTCATCAGTGAATTTATCGGGATGCTCAGGTCTCTCCAATTCTCTTCTGTGTTGTTTGTTTCCATCTGTGACTTTCTTTGAATTACATTTTTCCTGATTGATCTGACTAAAGGTAAATCAAACTAAAACATATAAGGGAGATAAATATTTTTTAATGAAATAATTCCTTAGAATAGTAACTTCTCAGCCTTTTAATATAAAATCTCTAAATAAAAGATATTTTGGTGTTTGGACTCAATTTACACTTTTCTCCTTTATTGAAATTGTTTATAGGGGTACCTGGGTGGCTCATTTGGTTAAGAAACTGCCTTCGG
>CM053606.1:53337547-53348167 GCA_028646535.1 Procyon lotor
TTTAGAAGTCTCTTATGGTTTGTCTCCTTCCTGATCCCATCTTGTTTCATTTCCCTCCCTCACTCCCCCATGACCCCTTGCCCTGCCTCTCAAATTCTTCATAATATAAATATTTATTGAGCTGAAATTTTCACATTTTCATTCTTTTCTGAAATTGATCTACAAATAGCTCTGTATAATACCAAAGTCAGTGATTTAATAAATAAGAGGAATGCATCACTTTGCAAAAAAAAAATTATATATATACATTTATGTCTTTATATGATATTTGTAGAATCATTTTCCTAAGGCTCATGGGAACTAAAGTATACACATACCACACACATGTACTACCCTTCTTTACAGATGTACCTTGGAGATAATGCAGATTCAGTTCCAGAACACCATGATAAAGTTAGTATTGCAATAGAATGAGTCAAATAATTTTTTTGGTTTCTAAGTGCATACAAAAATTATGTTTTTACTCTATTATAGTTCATTAAGTGTGCAAAAGCATTATATCTTAAAAAAACCTATGTATATACCTGAATTAGAAGATAATTTATTGCTAAAAACTATCAAATGAGTCATTATCTTTTTGCTGGTGGAGGATCTCACATCAGTGTTGATGGCTGCTGATTGACCAGGGTGTGGTTGCTGAAAGTTGGGGTGGTTGCAGCAATTTATTTAAATAAGACAACAATGAAGTTTACCACATTGGTTGATTCTGTCTTTTACAAATGATTTCTATGTGGCATGTGATGCTGTTTGATAGCATTTTACCCACAGTAGAACTTCTTTCAAAATTGGAATCAATCCTCCCAAATCTCTCCTCTGTTCTATCAACTAAGTTTATGCAATATTCTGAATCCTTTGTTATCATTTCAACAGTCTTTACAGAATCTTCACCAGTAGATTTTATCTCAAGAAACTACTTTCTTTGCTCATCCATAAGAAGCAACTCCTCATTCATTAAAGTTATATCATGAGATTGCTGCAATTCAAATATAATAATAATGAAAAAGTTTGAACTATTGTGAGAATTATCAAAATGTGACACAGAGACACAAAGTGAGCAAATGCTGTTAGAAAAATGGTGCCAGTGGGTATTAAGGAGGGCACGTATTGCATGGAGCACTGGGTGTGGTGCATAATCAATGAATTTTGGAACACTGAAAAAATTAAATTAAAAAAAAGAAAAATGGTGCCAATAGACTTGCTTAACACAGGGTTGCCACCAACTTTCAATTTGTAAAAAATGCAGTATCTGTGAAGTACAATAAAGCCAAATACAATAAAATAAGGTGTGCATATATATTCAAATCAAATGGATTTATATTAAGCATCAAAATAAATGCTGCATAAAATTTATAATCATATACAGAAAATATGAATTGAATCATGAGTACATTGTTGATAATGGGTACCATACTTCACGAACCTTCAACTTTGAAAACATTATGCCAAGTGAAAGAAACCAGGCACAAAAGAACAAAGATTATGCGATTCCACTTATTTGAAATATCTGGAATAGGCAAATTTGTCAAAACAGAAAGTAGATTAGAGGTCACAGGAGCAGGGGAGCCTGGGGAATGGGAGCCATTGCTGAATGGTTGCAAAGTCTCTGTTTGGGGTGATGAAAAAGTTTTGGAAATAGATAGTGGTGATGGTGGCACAACATTGTGAATAAAACTAATGCCACTAAATGGTTAAAGGACGGTTAAAATGGCCAATTTTATGTTACGTGTATTTTACCACAATAAAAAAAAGTCATCAAAGACCCAGATTTTTTCCTTCTTTTCACTTTGCTGTCCACCACATCAGCTTTACTCTAAAGCGATTTCTACCTTCTTCATCCTCCTTCCTCAGACGACAAAAACTGTAACTGAATTATGAGACCAATAGAATCATGGGAGGGGAAAGATAAATGATACTGACATTGCAGATCACAGCCAAAAATAGTGGTGTCAAGAAAATTAAGTCATGTCAGTGTGGATTTTGGTTTCCAGAGGCACATCAGCCTGTATCAGCCTAGGTTTGTCTGGAAGGACAGCAGGGCTGTAGTGTCAGAAAACCCAGGCCTTCCTGGGCCCTACCAGACTAGTGCAAGCCTGTACTTGCAATATGAATTCAGTGAGTGTTAGTTATCATCTCTAGAAAACTCTTGGTTTGCTAGAGGGTCTCAGAAAAGCCTGTAGAGATTTTAGAACCTGATCCTGAATAAAATAAGAAATGGTTCCGGGTCTTAAGGAAGAGAGTTATTGTTAAAAATGGTCAGTTTAAAGGCATGCACAGAAACTAAATGTGGCCTTTAGAGGAGAATACAGAGAGATGTGGGAGAGAGAAGACTGCAGACAGTAAGAAGATTAGGTTGATTTTAGATGGGGTCTACTAAGGGAGGAAGAGGTTTCAGCAACAGAGCCAGCCTTCAGAAAAACTGGGGACTAAAGAATTAAATCTGCTCTTCTGCTCTCAGCAAGTACCAGGAAGCCTATGCCTGCTTTCTCAATCTAGTTGTCCTCTTGCAGTTCCTCTGGCCCTCTGTTTATGGCCAGAACTTTCCACCAATGCGAGCTCTTCTGAGACACAATATGGTATTGATGGGCAACATTCAAGAATATGGTCTGGGTTTCATGAACTTTTATTCTCTAGAATTTAGCTCTATGGTCTTCACCAGAGTGGATATTTGTTATTGTTTTTATTGTTGTTATAAAGATAAGGATAAGTTGAGCCCTTTTGGTCTTACTGGATGAGATTTTTATGATGAGTAGTGAAGGAAGGAACGAAATATATGGAAAACCCCCACTTTTGTGAAGTTTGGTAGTTTGGAGCCCATGAAATATACCATATTGTTAACCTCATCACTTGGGCCGTATCATTATCTCTATTGGGCTGAATGCTGAGCCTGGGATCACATTCATCACTAGTGGAAAGGGTGGTCAGCCTCAGAGGAGAGTAGTATTAAAAAGGCTGAGGCAGGGGACTAAACCCTATCCAGGAAAGCAGTCAAAAGACTGATATCAAGGGGGCTGAGTCCCAGGAAAGATGGGGTTCCCAGAAAGTCAAGATATTGTACTACCAACCAAAGATGCAAGTGTGCTCAAAGCATTTGGAATCAAGCAGGTCTGAAATATAAACAGAAGGCTGGATTTTGCTTATTCCCTAGCCTCAAGCTGACTTTTATAGCCTTTGTTGTTTGGTCTGCATGGTTTAAAGGTCTGGGGGTTTCTACTGTAAGCAAAAGTCCGATGGGCAGAAGTTGAGTGGATTCATTTAATGGTTCAGGCTCAAAGTCATGATGATTAGAGGGTAGAATGGTATATTCTGAGATTGATGAAGGCCTCTGGGATCTCTGGAACATATAATTCACACGTTTGATCATCTAGGGTTACTTGAGATCTGTGACAATGCTGAGTCTTAACCCTTTCAAGCAGGATCCCCATACTTTTGTGTGGATTAGGAAAAGGTATCCTGTCCTCTTGGTGATGCAAGCCCCAAGTGAGGGCACAAAGCTTGTTGAGCAGAGTTCAGGCTTGATTTCAGACTCTAGTCATTGTTCTAGGTGAGTATCTTTATCTGGTGAGCAACCTGCACGGCCAAACAGGATAGCTGCCCAGGCTTTACAGAGAGTACATGAAGTTGACCGCAATTAGCAGATTTTGGCAAATGTCAATGTGTGAGAGTATCAGATGCATCAACAGAAAGTATTGTGATTAGCTAACTAATGAAAACAGAATTAAGAAGACTTACTTTCTGACCAATCTTAGATGCAACATTATTGTGCCCTGAAGATCCTTGCTTTTTTTTCACATTATCCTGTAAAATTGCTATTTTATTTCAACTTGTTCAACTTTCTATATAAAAGGGGGTATGTGCAAAAAAGGTTTGATTTCATTTTAGCAAACTAACATCTTAATAATTGTTATCAAGTTTGAGTATTTGTTTTTCTTGTGTCTTGGATAGCCTCAATTTGGATAGGTGGGATTTATATATGGATGGTGGGGTGCAAAGAAAATTTATGATCAGGTTGGAGCAAATATTGGTCTAGACTCAGTGTTAGAATGGCTAATAGGAGGATTTTCCTGAAAAATTACTATTTCCTGTCACCAAAGGAAATTAAAGGAGCTCTTTCTTAGATGAGGAGGTATTTTTTTTTCTTTTACCTCTGTCTGGTGGTTTGATTTTATTTTGATTTTTTCTTTGCTTCTTCAGTTGTCCACTGTCAAATCAGTAAAATACCCATGTAGCACCTCTACCAAACTTAATAGAAAATTAATGTCTTCATTAGGTATAGTCACACTCCTCAGATGCAGAATCTGGAGACATAGCTGCAATTCTTGGGATTTAGTATGTTCCTCAGATGTCTGTTTAAAATTTTTAAATTTTACCCCCAGTTTTATTGATATATAATTGCTGTATAACATTATGTAACTTTAAGGTATACAACATGAAGATTTGATAAAGGTATATATCATGAAATGATCACCACATAAGATTAGTTAATATATCTGTCACCTCATATAATTATTTGTGTGTGTGTGTGATGAGAACATTTAAGACCTACTCTCTTAGCAACTTTTAAGTATACAATACTGTATTGTTAGCTATAGTTACCATGCTGTACTTTATTTTTTTTAAATGAATGAACCTTTTTTTTTTTTAAAGATTTTATTTATTTGACAGAGAGAGATCACGAGTAGGCAGAGAGGCAGGCAGAGAGAGGGAGGAAGCAGTCTCCCCGCTGAGAGCCCGATGTGGGGCTCTATCCCAGGACCCGGAGATCATGACCTGAGCCGAAGGCAGAGGCTTAACCCACTGAGCCACCCAGGTGCCCCAGTGCTGTACTTTAGATGACCAGAATTTATCTTATAACTGAAAGTTTTTACCCTTTGACTAACATCTCATTTTCTCCAACCCCAACCCCTGGCAACCTTCATGCTATTTTATTTCTATGGGTTTGACTTTTTTAAGATTGTACATATAAGTGATATCATGAAGTATCTATTTTTTCTGTCTGACTTATTTTACTTAGCATAATGCTTTCAAAAGCAAAAAGTGTTGCAAAAGGTAGGATTCCCTTCTTTTTTATGGATAAATCATAGTTCATTGCATACACACCACATTTTTCTTATCTATTCATATCTCAGTAGACAAAGGGTATTTTCATGTCTTGACTATAGTGAATAATGCTGCAGTGTACATGGGGGGTGCAGAGAGCTCCAAGACAGTGATTTAATTTCCTTGGGATAAATATATATAGAATAGGGATTGCTGGATCATATAGTTCTATTTTTTAATTTTTTGTCTAATTCTTTTTTATAATATCATTTGGATTCACAAGCAAGTAAGTATATCATAAGTGTAACCTCCAAGTTATAGAGGCTAGTCCACTAATTGAAGGTTCACTGATTTCATACTGTTTTAGGCAATGCACTAAGAACTGGAGTACAAAGTTGATAAAAAAGACAAAAGCAAGAAAAGAGGCACTGCAATATGGTATTCATAGCCCTTTTTATGTAGTTCTGTAGTAGCATGAGGGTGGGGCACTGAGCCCAGTCCTGGGGAGTGGGAACCCTCTTTGAGAAAGTGAAAGTGTTAAGACTTAGCCAAATGAAGATGTGCAAACCTTAGAAATAAGAGAGAGTATGGCACAGTCAAGGAGCTACAGTAATTAGGGACGACCAGAGCATGAGTAGAAGGGATGTAGTGGTAGGAAATAAGGATTAGTAGGAAGGCAAGAAGACTAGTTAGGAGGCTACTATAGTAATCTGCAGAAAAGATGATGGTATCCTAAGCTACGGTAATGACAGTAGGGATGGAGAGAAGTGACAAAAGACATTAAAATATGGAACAAAGAGTTGGCATTTGATTTGGAAATGAAGGGGTGGGAGAGGGAAGTATCATGTATGGTACTTAGGTTTCTGATTTGGGCGTTTGAGTGAGATATTAGGGTTAGTGACAAGAGGGGGAAATATGGGAAACAGAGGAGTCTGGGTGCCTTCATTTCCTACTTGATAGCCTGCGTGGTTATCCTTCCTAGTATCCTAGTCAGTCTCCTACAGATTTAGCATCCCCCCAAACTCAGACTATTGCAGGGTTCTGGAAATCTCATTTGTTTCCTTGACAGTTAGAATTGTGCCCCTAGAAACAAGCCCACAGTCCCCACCTCCATTAGTTGGAGATCTCTCCAATATGGGCAGAATTCCTTGGATCACAGTTACAATACACTAGGACATCAGTGTAAATTCCTACTGAGATACCTCTCTGCAATGCTAAGTTTGACAAATGTACTCTTGGTATTGACAGTCTTATGCCTGATATTGCATGACCTTGACCTATGTCTTCACTTAGTTATCTTATATTACCAGGCCAGCATCTCTGATAACGACTTTTTCCTCCCTTGGTAACCTAATTTTGCCAATGACCCTGCAGCCTTGTCCCAAACTGGCCTGACTGATAACACTGTGGATAAAAGGGCATGGAAGCTCAAGCAGTACCCAGAATTCTACTTTGCCAGCTCTATCCCTGCCTTTGACAGATGAGCTAAAATGGAATATCAATGGAGGTGCAAGAAGGAAGGGTATACAGTAGTCCCTTTCATTTCCAAGTGATACGTTCCAAGACCCTCAGTGGATGCTTGAAACCATGGATAGCACTGAACCGTATTTATATATGTTTTTTTCCCCCTATGCATACATAGCTATGACAAAGTTTAATTTATAAATTAGGCACAGTAAGAGATTAATGACAATAACTAATAATAAAATAGAGAACTTGTAAGAACATATTGTAATAAATGTTATATGAATGTAGTTTCTCTCCAAAATATCTTACTGTACTGTACTCACCCTTCTTATGATGATGATGATGATGTGAAATGATAAAAGGCCTATGTGTTGAGATGAAATGAGGTGAATGATGTACGCACTGTGATGTAGGTTTAGGCTACTAGTAACCTTCTGGTGATATGTCAGAAGGAGAGTCATTTGCTTCTGGACTGCAGTTGGCTGTGAATAACTGAAGCCATAGAAAGCAAAACCCCAGATAAGGGAGGACTACTGTACTTTCCCATTATTTCCCTTCTCTCTCTCTCCCAAAGAGCACATAGCTGAAAGGTGAGCCCTTGATTAAGCACCAGTCACTTTCACCTTCTTAGCTATGGTCTAAAGCTAGTTCTTGCTCCTGTAAACTTAAAACAAAGAGCAACCCAACCAAAGAGAGACCTAATGAGAATTAGAAGGCTCTTAAGCCATTAGGTTGCCTCTTAAAATTCTTACCTGTGGTGAGTACACAACATTCAATACCTTTGCTCCATGTGCAGCCTCTCACAAAGCATTTAAAACCAATTATTTTATGTACAGATTTGTCAGAGTGCTTGACTTAATGCAGCTCATTAAAACCTCATGGAGATAAGTGACTCATAGATCCCTGCTGGCCAGAACACCTCTCCTGATCAGGTTTTCACCGCTGACAGACAATGGAAAGTTGACTAACCAGCAAATCTGACAGGGTTTGATATAATTCAGAAGTTTAAAATCTCTAGAGAGACTTTTTGAAAACCTCATAGGCTGCATGCTGGGGAATCAGATCTTTTCCTAAGAGGGCAAAAAAGCATGCAAGGAGGTGGAGGAACAGTCAAAGAAAAATATCTTATGATTATTTTCCTATGTTGAACTGTGGTATGGTTCTGGGAAATCCTCTTAGCCACCACATTTCCATTTCTCTGAGCAAAAGTTGAAGTCATAGGAAGGCAGGGGCATGACCCTCAGATAAGAAAGCATTAGTGGTGGGTAGAGAGGGGTTGTCAATATATTTCCTCTTTCTTAAAGACATTTTATCTGAGCATTGGAGCTACACTGAATATGCCTGCACATTGGGTTGTGCTAGCTTCTCCAGTGGTGGTGGAGTGGTTGACCAGAATGCTAGAGCTAAGGTATACCCAAGAAAGAGCTATGACTTCTTAGAGCCCAGTTAACTCCATGAACTAATGGTAGAGGAGCTCCTGGATTTTGATGGGGAAAAGGAGGCTCCTGTAATGGTGTGATAAACCTCAGTTAGCAGGAGCTGGGTCATGGCAGGCCCTGCTGTTTGACACAGGTAACTTCTGATAGGTGTGGGGATAGCCTCAATCCTCAAATAGCTGGCATGGCATTTTATAGGGCACCATGAGGTGGAGAGTTGTAACTTGTTTATTTTTTTGTTTTGTTTTGTTTTACTTTTCACTTTTTACTGAAGTATAGTTCACATACAATATTGTATTCATTTCAGGTGTATAACATAGTGATTCAATTATGTACCACAATAAATTTAGTTATATCTGTCACCATACAGAATTATTACAGTATCATTGACTATATTCCCTATACTATACTTTTCACTCTTGTGACTTATTTATTTTATAACTGGAATTTAGTACCTTGTTATCCCCTTCACCTATTTCACCCATCCTTCCAACCCTCCCTTCTGGCAACCATCAGTTTGCCTCCGTATTTGTATGTCTTTTTCTGTTTGCTTGTTTGTTTTGTTTTTTAGACTCCACATGTAAGTGAAATCATATGGTATCTATATTTTTCTGTCTGACTTATTTCACTTAGCACACTACCTTCCAAGTCCACCCGTGTTGTGAAGAGTTGTTAACTCATGATGGAGGTTGTTCTAATCACCCTCTTCAGGATGTATGGGGACTATTCATTTTCTCGTGGGTGAATGGTGAAGTGTTTTTCACAGAGAGTCTGGAGAGAGATCAGAGGGATTCATTTTCGTAAGGGTTACAGGCAGTCACAATCTGGATCTGACTGGTTTTTGGAGAAAAGTTTTGAGCACATACATAAGTATACATATATTTCTTATGTAATATTTATTGAGCTCCCTACTCTCAAGCATATTACATACAACTCCCTACTCTATATTCACAGTGATGTTATAAGGTAGGTATTATTACCCATTATACAAAGAAGGTACAAAAAGAAAAAGTAATTTTTTATCCAAAAACATGTGCTCTTAATCACTTTTTTTACTGTTTTCCAGTTTTATTTAGTTCAGCTGGTAGCAAAGGACTTTAATTCTTTTTTTTTTTTTTTTAAAGATTTTATTTATTTGACAGAGAGAAACACAGCGAGAGAGGGAACACAAGCAGAGGGAATGGTAGCGGGAGAAGCAGGCCTCCTGCCGAGCAGAGAGCCTGATGCGGGGCTCGATCCCAGGACCCTGGGATCTGACCTGGGCCGAAGGCAGATGCTCAACGACTGAGCCACCCAGGCGCCCCAGGACTTTAATTCTTAATATTATCAGTTTAATTGGATGAAAAGATATAATATTTTTTCAGTTGACTTATTAGACTGAGGCTGTTTATTGTAAACAGGCTGACTGATCAAGGTGAAGAGAAGAAAACCGAGTGAAATACAGATGGTTTGTCTTTGTGCATAGGCCACTGAAACTGGTTTGGGGGATTGAATAAAGAAATAATGTGTGTAAAAATACCAAGCACAGTGTCCGGCACATAGTGGAAGCTCAAAATTTTTTTTTTTTTTATTCTCAATCCTAGAGTCACATAAATTGTCTTTAATTAGGAAGAGACTCAAAAGAAAATTATATGAAGAGTCTAAAGACTAGTTTAGATTTTCTTAAAAGTAGAAGACTTTCTTTTAAAAAACAGGATTTTAAAAGACTTAAAAACATCTTTTTTAATCATGTCTAAATTTAGATCTAGACATTTTACCTTCAAGCTACTTGTGTACTTACACCCTTCCTTATATTAAGACCAGAAGCATAGGATAGGGATGAATTAGGGATGGGTTAATCCAGCTGTACTCTTGAGTTCACTGAACATCTCAGATGATTTTTCAAATGTTTTGGGCTCACTGAAATCCAAAACAGGTTTCACCCATGCTTATACTCTTCAGTTTGGAGCATGTGCAATTTAAGGGAAATTTAATCCATATGTTTCTGATTCGTTTACACTTAAATAGTCAAAATATTGTTTTTAATAGTTATTTGATGCCTAAGTAGCCTTTTGAACCTTTTAAATAAGCTTTTAGAAGCCTGCATTTCTCCTGAAAACAGGAAATCATGTCTTTCCAAGGAGGTAAACTAATTTATACATCTGAAAATTCAGGTTCAGTTGAAAACACCCGAAACCACAGTTTTTTAATGGCCTTCTGCCTGGCAAATGAACACAGCTTTAGACTAAATGCTATTTGAATATACCTATTTCTTGCCGTATATTTGGGCTGGACATCCATTTCGGTTGGTGTTGGGCTATTTTGAGTAGTGGATTTAGGGTCCCGAAGCTTCAATCTTACCTTGTTTTTATTTTGGTACAATTATTTTTTATTTTAATTTATTCTAGCTCTCCTTGTTGGTAAACTAACATGATTACTTATTTTTTCAAAATATTTCATGCATGATGAGTTTTTCTTGTATTTTTCCTTTTTTCTTCCTTTTCTTGACCAAGTATATTTTTTTAAATAAATGAAAGTATCTGATTTACAATAAAGCTATGCAGAACTTCTGTTGAAATATGTGCATTATTTTTCACCTGTATGCCCAGAGACTGAGTAAAATCATGGTAGCCTAAAGAAAATTAGGTAACACACTCTGCAAAGAAGGAAGGAAGAAAGGAAGGAAGGAAGGAAGGAAGGA
>CM053606.1:53355687-53471663 GCA_028646535.1 Procyon lotor
TTTGTACCTTCAGCTATTGTTAATAATGTTGCAATGAATATTGACATACAAAGCATCTGAGTCCCTGCTTTCTATTCTTCTGGTCATATACTTAGGAGTAGAATTGCTAGCTTATGGTAATTCTGTCAAACTTTTGGAGGAACTGCCGAACTTTTCCATAGATGCCTCATTTTACATTCCCCCAACAATATAAGATGATTCCAATTTCTCTACATCTTTCCCAATATTAGCTATTTTCTTTAAGAAGCATATTATTTTAGTCTTTTTTTTTTTTAATTTATTTATTTATTTGACAGCGAGAGAGTAAGCACAAGCAGGCAGAGTAGCAGGCAGAGGGAGAGGGAGAAGCAGGCTCCCTGATGAGGAAGGAGCCTGACACAGGGCTCGATCCCAGGACCCTGGGATTGTGATCTGAGCCAAAGGCGGTTGCCTAACTGAGCCACCCAGGTGCCCCTATTACAGTCTTCTCAGTAGATATAAAGTTGTATTTCATTGTAGTTTGATAGTTTTGGTATGAATTCCCCTAATTCCTAGTGATGTTGAGCATTTTTTCATGTACTTATTGGTCCTTTGTATTTCTTTTTTGGACAAATGTCCATTCAAATCCTTGCTCATATTTTAATTACGTTGTTTGTCTTTGTATTGTTGAGTTGTAATAGCTCTTTATATATTCTGGATATAGACTTTTATCACAGATACGATTTACAAATATTTTGTAGATTGTCTTTTCACTTTTTAACAGTGTCCTTTGATGTACAAAAGTTTTTAATTTTTATGTGGTCCACTTTATTTATTTTTTCTCTTGTTAATCTTACTTTTGGCATCATATCTAAAAATTTATTGCCAAATCCAAGGTCATGAAGACTGAGCCTATGCTGTTTCCTAAAAGTTTTATGGTTTTATTCAGGAATAACAACCTTATATTCAGGTTGTTGAACCAATTTAAGTTAATTTTTGTATACGATGTGAAGTAGAGATCCAACTCATTCCTCTGCATGTGGAAATCCAATTGTTCTAGCACCTTTGTTGAAAAAAAATTCTTTCCTCTTTGAATGGACTTGGTAGTCATGTCAAAAATCAACTGGCCATAAATATATGGGTTTGCTTATGTAATCTTAGTTCCATTCTATTAGTCTATACGTCTATCTTTATGCCTTTTTTTTTTTTGAGTTGCTTAATTAACACACTGAAGGTTAATTCATTTTCTATTGCTGCTATAACAAATTATTACAAATTTGGTAGCTTAAACAAAAACAGATTTATTATCTTATAGTTCTAGAGGACAGAGTTCCACAATGGGTTTCACTGACATAAACCAAGGTTCCAGCAAGGCTGCATTTTTTTCTAATTCTAGGGAAGAATCCATTTCCTTATCATTTCAAGATTCTAGAAGTCATCCACATTCCATAGCTCATGGCCTTCTTCCATCTTCATAGACAGCAGTGGTAGATTGAGTCTTTCTTTTTTTTTTTTTTTTTTTAGATTGAGTCCTTCTTACATTGAATCACTCTGACTTTTGCTTCATCATCATGTTTCTGTCTCTGTTTCTGACCCCTCTTTTGCCTCCCTCTTTTAGTCTTCTGATTATATCAGACTCACCCAAACAACCCAAGATAATCACCCTATTTTAAGTTCAGCTGATTAGCAAGTTAAATTTCCCTTTGTCATGTAATATATTCACCAGTTTCAGGAATTAAGACATGGACACCTTTAGGGAGCTATTGTACTGCCTTCCACAGCCATTCCAGTTCTGGACTTGTAGTCATTTGATACAATGAATTTCCCTATAGTTAAAGCCTATATAATTTGAGGCTGGGCCTGATGTATTCACCAGAGTCTCCCTATCACCACTCACCACTGTGCCTGGAATATAGTATATTATTGATAAATACTACTGAAAAATATATTTATTGATGCTAAATATATTTATCGATATATTTAGGGTCTGGACCATTTATGCCAGTGATTTTCAAACTAGGCCCCATAAAATTCTAAAGTTTCATTCCTATGCTTTAGGAACCACTTGTGGGAAGGAGAAACTGATGAGGAAGAAGCTGAACCTTGCTTTAATCCAAGCAGTTTGCCTTTGTCTATTTCATATTTTGAGAGTCTATATAAAATTGTATTTATAAAAAGTCTACTGATATAGGAAGTTAAAAAAGAAAACACTGGGATTAGGTCATTGACAATATAGCACAATTCCAAAATGTTTGCTTCATGAAGACATTGATTTTATAAGATAAACTGAACCAGCTGTCTAGGTGAGCGACTCTTGTAGCGAGAAGGACGTGCTTCACATGGTGCCCAGCTGAAACTGGGTTGAGTAGAACTGGAGCATGAGACAGTGTCTTTACAATGCAGCATTCTAAATATAGTTTCCTGTTCAATCCCCCAAATATTTTCTTCCAATTAAGCAATTCCCTTGCCCCTATAATTTCAGAAAACTCCTTGGAATTCAGTTGGAAATGAAGAACTACTTTTTCCAAGCTACTGAGAGAAGAAAAGCAATGGTGAGCATGATTAAGTGCTTACTCACTCTGTGTCAAGCACCATGCTAAACAATTTACACACATTATTCCTCATGTGTACGCAATCTTTGCCATAATCCTACAAAGTACACACTATCTCCACTGTACTGATAAGAAAGCTGGGACAAATAAATATTAATCTGCCAAGGCCACAAAACTTGGTAGGAGATCTTGTAATATTTCTTCAAACACTGGTCAAAGACTCCCTGAAGAATAAGGGTCCTTTTTTCTTGTTGTCTTTAAATGACCCTTTCATTTACACAATGTCCAGGGCATTCACAGAGATTTCAGATTTAGAGTTATGTTTAAGTGAAAAGTAAGCTATATGCAGTGGGAAATCTGTGTAAGACCATACCTTCACTAAGATATAAAACTTCTGGTTGACTTAGGAATAACTAGGAGGTTATCTGTTGAAATCTCCACAAAAAGTCTAACATGCTCACTGAGTGAAGCACAGTAAGCAGCTGAGAGGGGTCATTTAGCAAAGATGAACAGCCTACTCTGAAGGCCAGCACCTGGGTTTGAGTTTGAACCTTAATTTCAACTGACTGCGTGACTGCACAATTCTTCACTTTGCTAAGCTCATGTGTTCTCGTACATTAAATGGGGGTATAATAAAGACATTGAATTAAGCAAGATAATGACAATTGGAAGTGTTTGAAATAGTCCCAGTCATAGAGTAAACAGTAAATATTGGCTATAACTGTGGCATTTATAAAGCTTTGAATATGTATTTCACATATCATTTCTTGTGTAGTAGCAATAATAATTAGTAGCAATGATAATGAATCAGTAAAAACAAAAACAATAATAACTGCTCCTTCCCTTCCATGACAGTCTATTTTTCCCTCTACAGGAATGGTCCCACCAACACCAGGTCTGCTGTAATATGTCATCTTAAAAAGCCACTCTCCTGTGTATATCACATTTTCCTCTAGCTATCACCCAATTTTTATGCTCCCGTTAAAACAAAAATTTTCAAAATCATGTTGATATTTACTGTACTTCCTTTTCTATTCTTTTTCAAAACCACACTAATAAGGTTTTCTTTCCAACACCTCTTTGAAAACCACTTTTGTCAAGATCACCAATGATCTCCTCATTGCTGAATCCAATCCTCATCTTACTTGTCCTCTAAGCAGCATGTGACATGGATAATCACTTCTTCCTTTTTGAATCATTTTCTCCACTTGGCAACCATACCAACACGGTGTTTCTTCTATTTTCTCAGTTCTTCTTTTCAGTCTTCTCTTCTAGTATCTTCCAGAACTCCTTTACTAAAATGCCCTTGGCCTCAGATATCTCTGTCCTTTAGCTAACCCCACTTTCCAGTTCCATGCTTTAAATACCATATATAGGCTAGTAGCCTATATATATGTATATAATGTATATCTCTAACTGCAGCCTCTCCTCTGGATTCCAGATTCATATTCCAATTGCCCACTGGACATTTCCATTTGGATGCCTAGTAGGAATCTCATATATAACATTTCCCAATCTGAACTCCTATTTTCCTATTTCCACCCTCCACCTCCACCCTTTCTTAACTCTAAAAATAGCAACTCCATTTTTTTTCAGGTGTTCAGGTCAAAAACAATCTTCCCCACCACCCTCAGCCACAGCCAATCCAAGCAAGTTCTATTACTTCTATCTTCAATCTGACCTCAGTCTAATAATTTGCCCTAAAATCTAATAAATAATCAGAGTGTTCCTTATTTTAAAATTTACACAAGGTAGTGTCACTCTTTTGCTTAAATGTCCTATAATGGCTTCCCATCTCATTCAGAATAAAATCCAAAGTTCTTAGTATGGTCTACACAGCCCTTCATGAAGCTAACCCTATTTCTCTGATTTCATTTTTCAGTATTTTCCTTCTCGCTCACTCTACTCCAGCCAAACAGAACTGCTTAGTGTCGCTGAATACTCCTAAGCTTTGCACTAACTTTCCTTTCTGCTCAAACTTTTCTTCCCACTTATTTCTTTTTTTTTTTTTTTTAAGATTTTATTATTTATTTGATAGAGAGAAACACAGTGAGAGAGGGAACACAAGCAGAGGGAATGGTAGTGGGAGAAGCAGGCTCCCTGCTGAGCAGAGAGCCTGATGTGGGGCTCGATCCCAGGACCCTGGGATCATGACCTGGGCCGAAGGCAGACGCTTAACGACTGAGCCACCCAGGTGCCCCTCTCCCCACTTATTTCTATGTATCTTGCTCCTTCATTTATTCAAGTGTCTGTTCAAATGTCACCTTATCAGAGAAACTTGGAAATAGTCATCCCATCTCTATCACTCTCTATTCTTTGCCTTGCCTCATTTTTCTTCATAGCAGTCATCACTGCCTAGAATATCAAATTTTTTAAATACGTGTCTTCCTCATTGTAATATTATTTTCATAAGTCCATGGACTTTGTCTTTATTATATGTTGCTATAGCCTAAATGCATAGAATAGTACACAGCACATTGTAGAAGCATTCCTAGATATTTATTGAATTAATAAATCATTTGTTAAGACCTCACTATGTAACCATTATCTTAGTCAACCCTTACAACCACCTGGTGTTAAATCCTTGGATGCTATGTCAGAATGTCACAAGTCTGATGTTCTACATCAGTTGGAGAAGTTGGAGAAGTTGCTTTGCCTCCCTAAACCTGTTACCTCACCTGTATAATAGAAAATAATATTTTTTCAAGGTATATTGTGAAGATTTAAGGGAATAATATGTGAAGAGTTTTGCATAATGCCTAAAAGTTGTCTAATATTAATATAGGTAAGAAAAGAAAGAATCAGAAAGTTTAAAATCTACATAGATTATTAAATCCACAGATTATAAAAATAGAAAGAGAGGGTGGATAAGGCATCTAGAGCTCTAATGCTGGAAAATTTGCTTATTTGTGTTTGTTTTACTATTTTTTTAAAGATTTTATTTATTTATTTGACAGAGAGAGATCACAAGTAGGCAGAGAGGCAGGCAGAGAGAGATGGAGAAGCAGGCTCCCTGCTGAGCAGAGAGCCCGATGTGGGGCTTGATCCCAGGACCCTGAGATCATGACCTGAGCTGAAGGCAGAGGTTTTAACCCACTGAGCCACCCAGGCACCCCTGTTTTACTATTTTTGAAACTAAATCTAGACAAACAGATATTCCCTTTCCATTTGTTTCTAAATATAAAGAGCAAAGTGAAGCCTTTGTTTTCAAGTTTTATGAGATCCTGCTGAGGTGTCCTGTTTTCTGTAATAAATACTAACAATTTTCTATTTTTATTTATTCACACAGCAAACATGAATCAGAATTTATAATCTCCTTGGGATCATAAGCCACATGTTTTGATGACAAGGAAATTAGGAGAACTGAGAGAGTGCTAAGGAAATTCAGGGGTAAGAGGCATACCTTCATTTCTTTATAGGTGAGGAGTCTCCTATTCCTACCCTTACTCCTAATCCATAGGGATTTGTAAACTCCTTGCTATGTAAACACAATACATGAGAATAACTGACATACATACATACTTCTCTCCTAATTGTTAAGGATTCCTGTTTGAGTTTTTATGATCAATTTCTTAAAACAAAAATGCACAGATAATTTTGGGGTGAGTTAACCAAAGTGTTTTCTATTCATCTCATCTGGTTTGCACACGTAAGTGGTGCCTCTGGGTACACCATAAAAAGAGCTTTAATTAAGAGCAAACACACTTGGGTTTTACTTATGTTGGGTCCACTAATCAGATTCAAGATTAGGAGTTCCTTGTGGGGAGAAGGTTGTGGAGCAGATACTTGTTTTTCCCAAAACTTTTTGTCTACTTCTGCAGTCATATTTAAAAAAAAAAGGCACATATATTGTGTAGGATTATTTAAAACCTCTGGAGAGAATGAACATGAAGCATTAGTGTGCATGGATATTGTCATGTGTTGAAAGAAACACACTTGCTGTGGATCTGTAACTACAGAATTCTGAGGTTGAATTTCAGGGTTTATTGGGGTAAGGGAGTGATTCATAGGGATGTTGATATTTTAGCATTTTTCTATTCAACATGGAAATTTAGAGATTATCCTAGGAGAAATGAAGGGGAAAGCTATATGTCTCAACTCTTATTTTTAATGAGAGTGAATTTGCAGGGATGTCAAAAATTGGATAGTGTGTCTGCCAAATCTCTGTTTTACATATGCACTTTTTTTTCTTTTTTTTTTTTGCCATCTTATTCCTGTCAAAAGGTATTGCCAAGAATCATTCCTGTCATGGTGTTTAGTGCCAGCACTGTCCAAAAAAGAAGCTGCTCAATGTGAGGAAGAACTGGCTTCAGAGGCACAGATGCTGTGTTAGTGTTGGAAGTACTGCTGTGTGCAAGTTTCTCTGCTTTACACTGAGTAAAACTGTATGATATTTATCACCACTTAATCCAGAGACCCCCTCTCCCTCCTTCTACTTACAGTAACTGCACTGTGCTGTTGTTGTTGTTTTTAACTACATCTGGACTGCAAATATAAAAAATGCATCAGCTATAAGTAGAGTTGTGACAATAAGACAAAATTCTTGCCATTACTGCTTTCACTCAAAGCCCTGAAACTCTTGCTTATGATTCTGTCTCCCAAAGTGAAACCCCTCAGCCAAGCACTCTAAGCCTCAGCATCCACATTGGAAAATTAGAAATTATAATGCCTACCACACACCAAAAAAAGTTGCCAAGATTTAAAATTATAACCTTCACGTGCCATTTAGCACATACAGCACAGGAGACATAAACAATAAATGTTATTGGAAGGGAAGTAGAAGGCAGAGGTTTGTCAGCAAACTCACCTAATTTCTATCGTGCTCTGCTATTTACGAACTGTGTAACCTTAACCTTAAACTGGCCAACATAATTTCTCCGAGCCTCAGTTTCTCAGAATGAATCAGAATGATATATTACCTGTCTTGTAGACATGGGATAATGAAATGTGATAATACATCTAAAGGGCTTACCACAGTGCTGACACATTCTCAATGCTCTGTATATTAGCCATTATCATGAGTTCATTACTTCTTGAATGCTTGGGTAAATAACATATTTTAGCATACTTTCAGGAAAATCTTTGTGAAGTAAGTTCATTCATGAATATTGACATAGGACCTTCTATTTATGAGTAGATAATTATACAGCCCTAAAAAAGAGTAAATTATAGAGTACTGCTAAATTGATTAGATCATTTTAAAATCTCTCAGTCTGGATATACCCTTCCTGGCATAGAGGTATGCATAGATTCCTGGTTGAAGTCCTGTTGAGAAGTCCACAGGCTTTCTGAGCCACCAGCTGTGTCTTCCCCTGCAACAAGCTAGACATCCAAAGGAGAAGTAGTTCTTATGGCCTTCTGGGGTCTTGGCCTCAGCTAGACTGATCTCCTAAACCAATTCTTTTGGCTCCTTGCTCAATAGTTCTCTGAATCCCAAATTTCATGATCCCACATCTCCTGCTGGAGCTGGGTTTTTGGTCTCTAGTTTTCCTGGAATCTGGAGTAATTTTGTCTCATTTACATGCTTGTTTTCATACTTCCAGTTAACTCTGAATAAAAAAAACTACAAACACACAAAAACTATCCATCATTCAATACAAATACACAGAAACACTTCCACCAAAGAGACACAGTGCATGCAGTCAAAACAATGAAAAGGAAGTCACTGAAAATGAAGTTGGAATCACAAACCTTCCCAGCACCAAGGGGCTTTTATGGTTGTTCTTGTGTTCAGTGAAGGATGTGACATTCTGAAATTTTAAAAAACATACATATATATAAAATATATAACTTACTTGTACCTATATATATGTATATTACATTACATATATACAATACATATAATACATTACCACATGAAAATCAATCCAGAAATATTTAAGTTATAAAAAAAGAGAAATATTTAACTTCTAATAAGACATTAGTTTCATAAATTTACTTTTTCAACAGATGTATAGAAAAGTAAGAACAATGGGTAACATTTATTGAGCATTTTCTGTGTCAGATACTGTTCTAAGCACTGAAAAATGATAATCATACCAGGAAGTTGATAATCACAAGATCTCCACCTTAATAAGCAACCTGAGGCACAGAAGGGTTAAAATAATTTGCCCAAAGTTACAATGGCTAGTAAGTGATAAAACCAAGTATTTACTATGTGCAAAGCACTTTCCAGAGGCAGAGTATATAAAGTGGTAATATCTAGTCTCTTCTTTCATGAAATTTATGCTCAAGTGAAAAAGTCAGACAAAAAGAGTAAACAAAATCATTTCAAATAAGCACCATTAAGTCAATAGAAAGTAGGATTCTGCTGTTATGAACTGAACTGTATCTCTCCAAAATTCCTATGTTGGAATTCCCTAGTACTTCCAAATGCAACTGCATTTGGACATAGGGTGTTTAAAGAGATTTCTAAGACTATATGAGGTCATATCATTGGGGTCCTACTCCAACATGACTGTTTGATGAAGAGAGATTGGGATAAAAATCAGACACAGGGAAAAAAGTATATGAAGACATCTGAAGAAGACAGCCATCTACAAGCCCAGGAAAGAGGACTTCAGAAAGAATCCAAACACCTTGATCTCAGACTTCCAGCCTCCAGTGAGAAAACTTATTTTCTCCAGTGAGAAAATAAATTTCTATTTTTTAAGTTACCTGGTCTGGGGTACTTTGTTATATATCAGCCCTAGAAAATAATATACCAATAAAAGAAGGCCTCTCTATGAAGTGAAAATATTTAAAATTAGGACTCACAGAATGAAAAGAATAGGAGAAAGTCCCCGACAAAGGAAAAAGAGCAGAGGCCTTGAGGGGAGAATTAAACACTTCAAACATTCTTCTGAGTCTCAGAGGTTTTCATAGTCACTTCATTGAGTGATTACTCAAAAACACTTTATGATTTGGTAAGTATTTTACAGCATTATTCTCAATTAATCATCATAACAATCACACTAGGCAGATATTAATAGATTCATTTTGCAAATGGAAACTAAGCTACCAGAAATGCCAAGTGACTAGAACTTGCACCTACTTCCTTTGATGTCAAAACCAACATTCTTTTCATTGTACTGAAGTTTCCTCTTAACTAAGATCATTCCCATTTTGTATAAAAGGCTCTAGTAATCATAAAGCCGTATCTCACAGAGAAAGGCAAATTAAAAGTTAAATTATAAACAAGGTAGAGTTCTTCATTTCTTCATGTTTCACATCCTAACCTCCACATCCTCTTCTTATTGTCCTCAATAATGATGGTGTTATATTATGGGTTTTATTGGTTTTTAAAATCTGTTTTCATGAATAAGATATTTTAATTGCTTTAATTGCCCCCTTCACTTAGACTGAATAGATCCATGAATTCTCTTCAAAATGGCTTTGAGTTTAACTGTATCCTTTGCAAAATGGAACCTCAACAACTACCTACAGTGCTTGCAGCAGACATAGGGAAGCAGTGCAGGCAAGGGAGATTTCCATATAACACATGTATTCTAAGTACAAAATTACAATAATTAGAGATGGCAAAGACTGAGCAGTCTATCTACAGGAAGGTCAATGAAAGATTACAAAAATGTTTAGTCTAGGCTGGTCCCATTCTCCTAATGGTACATGAAGTGAGCAAACCATATATGCTTTCTCTAGCAGACTATTATGTGATCTAATCAAATGTAGTTTTAGCATATTTGTACAATGTTATGACCCATAACTCTATCATATTTCACAATCAGTTTTCCCACTGAAGCCTGTGGGAATCTGAAAGTATAAACAAAACACACTGATTGTCTATTAAAAGTTATTTAATAAATATTTTTGAGGATCTGTTTTAGAGAGGGCCCTCCATTAGTACAGTGAAAGTCATAGAGATAGTTAAGATAATAAGACTAGCTCGAAATGAATGTAAAACTCTAATAGAAAGATGTCATTCTTACTTATACCTATAATTCAAAGGCAGAATTTGTAAATGGTAGAGAAAGGATTGAGAAGGGGAAAGAGAAATTCATATCTAATCGTGAATATTAGGGAGCCCTTCATGGAAGAGAAAGTAGTTAAACTGGGCCTTGAAAAGTGGTTGGGATTTCAGCTGGTACAGATGATAAAGGGCCAACTTTCAGATAAAGGGGGATAAAAAACATGAGAAGAAATAAGAAAAAAGGAAGCCAGGGGTACCTTGATGGCTCAGTAGATTAAACATTGTCTCTTGATTTCAGCTCAGGTTATGATTTCAGGAGTGTGGAGCCTGCTTAACATTCTCTCTCTCCTCCCTCTATCCTCTGCCCCTGGAAAAAATTAAAAAAGCAAAGCCATTTCAGGAGACAATTTGATGAGAGTTGGAATATCAGGCTGATTATTTTTGTTTAAATAAGGGGAAGCCTAACAGCAAATGCCTACCATGTACAGGCACCAAGTCTGGACTATTACAGAGGAGTTTATATTTCAGTCCCCACACTCCAAACACAACACACTAAGGTGGAGAAACTGAGGCTTAGGAGGGTCAAACAGAATCAACAAAGGGAATGACACAAACAGAACTATGCTCCAGATGATGAGTCTTGTAACCATTTAGGAAGAATACCTATTTATTATCAGAAACAAGGAAGTGAGGAAAAGATGATTTAGGATTAGGATAATGACACACTGACTTTGAAGTGAGTAAAAGACAGGTTAAGTAGACATTTCCAAATAGTAATTTTAAACATAAGGATGGAACTGATTGGAGAGGTCAGAGCTAGATAGAGATTTGAAAATCATTCCTACAGAGATGATAGTTTAACTCATGGAAAGTAAAAGCTAGCAAAAGGAAAAATTAAGAGAAGATGATGAAAGACACAACCTTGGGAAACACCACTATTTAGTAGGGTGGAAGACGTAGAAGGCATGCCAGTGAAGTAGATAAAAATGGAAAAGTGAAGGAAATATTAAGGTGAATAATAGCAAAGCTCAAATTCTTATCATATACTAATCACAGATCTACCCACAAGGTTGGAGATGAAAATGAAAGGGATGAAGGAAGAGGAGAGGAGAGTAAAGAAGCTTGAGAAAAATGCAGAAGATTTTGAAAGGTGTGGGGAATGCAACAAGGAGTCAATCTGATAGGAATGAAAATAATGCCAAAAGCAGCAATGAGGTCCAAATAATGTTAAAGCAAGGATTTGTGGTGGAGTCAGAGAGAGGGATACTAGGACTTTGTCTAGGAATACTGATAGCCTATCCACGAAAACAAGTCGTGAAATAACAAGAAGTCAAGAGGAAAGGAGAATAGATGGTTGTAGAACCCACCGTGGAGCCCAGGCTGAGAACAGAAACAAGTGAATTCTGCTTTTTCCCTTTGTCTCTGACACTCCCAATAAGGCTGAAATGATTTTTTTAAATGCAAAGATCAATGACATTCAAACTTTAAATATCCAATGAGCATATAAACCAACTTTGTTTCATTTGGGAAAATAGGTAGATCAAGCCATACTAAAGGAAATAAAATATGTACATTGTTTAACAATGTTGAATTTGTCCAAATTTCCCCCTATGATTACCAAGCTATAAGCCAAATTCTGACATTTCATAAGACCTAGTGGCCTTCACATTTTCCTGTGTGGAAGGTGGAGTGATCAGGTAGAAAGAACTCAAGTTTGGAGTCAGAGAGATGCACAAGGAGAATCTTTGCATTATCATTTACTAGCAGTATAACATGAAGAAGTTACATTTCCACAGTGAGTTCATTAACTTAGAGATAGGATTTAAATGTGTAATCACTGAGATATGATATGTAAACCAAACAAATATTTGCTCCAATGATACTGATTAAGTGCCTTTAATATGTGAAGTTTATGTAAGAAACTGGGATTAAAAAAGAGGAACAAGAGACCAAAGAACACTTCTACATGCAAGGAACTAGCAGTCTAGAGAAGATAACAGGCATTTAAATAAATACAATGCAGTAACAATAAAAGTATGCAGAAGATGCAGAAGAAATATAGAGGTGAGAATAAATATCTATTTTAAAAGGTGTGTAGGAGGACAGGTGTTTAGGAAAAACTTCCTAGAGAAAATGACAGCTAACATTTCCAAGTGCTCCCTAGATAAATGTTCCCTCCTCATATACATATTTATAGATAAATCATGAAAACTTAGAGACCATTACTTCCAAAAGATTATTTTGAATTGATTAAAAACTGATCATAATCTCTGTGTGTTTTCTCCTCTATAATCTCTAGACTCCTGGAATTTCACTTTTTTTATTTGATTGATTGATTGATTGATTGATTGATGTAGTGTTCCAAGATTCATTGTTTACATATAACACCCAGTGCTCAGTGCAATACGTGCTGTCCTCAATACCCACCACCTGGCTCACCCATCCCCCCACGCCCCTCCCCTCTAAAACCCTCAGTTTGTTTCTCAGAGTCCACAGTCTCTCATGGTTCCTCTCCCCCTACAATTCCCTCTCTTCATTTTTCTTTTCCTTCTCCTTCTTCCTAATGTCCTCCATGCTATTCCTTGCGTTCCCCAAGTAACTGAAACCATATGATAAGTGACTTTCTCTGCTTGACTTATTTCACTCAGCATAATCTCCTCCAGTCCTACCCATGATGATGCAAAAGTTGGGTATTCATCCTTTCTGATGGCTGAATAATATTCCATTGTAGATATGGACCATATTTTCTTTACCCATTCATCTGTTGAAGGGCATCTTGGCTCTTTCCACAGTTTGGCTATTGTGGCCATTGCTGCTATGAACATTGGGGTGCATATGACCCTTCTTTGCACTACATCTGTATCTTTGGGGTAAATACCCAGTAGTCCAATAGCTGGGTTATAGGGTAGTTCTATTTTTTTTTTTTTAAAGATTTTATTTATTTATTTATTTGACAGAGAGAGAGAGATCACAAGTAGGCAGAGAGTCAGGCAGAGAGAGAGGGGGAAGCAGGCTCCCCGCTGAGCAGAGAGCCCGATCTGGGGCTCGATCCCAGGACCCTGAGATCATGACCTGAGCCGAAGGCAGAGGCTTTAACCCACTGAGCCACCCAGGTGCCCTGGGTAGTTCTATTTTTAACTTTCTGAGGAAACTCCACACTGTTTAAAGTGGCTGCACCAACTTGCATTCCCACCAACTGTGTAAGAGGGTTCCCCTTTCTCCACATCCTCTCCAACATTTGTTGTTTCTTGCCGTGCTAATTTTTGCCATTCTAACTGATGAAAGGTGGTATCTCAATGCGGTTTTGATTTGAATTTCTCTGATGGCTAATGATGAACACTTTTTCATGTGTCTGTTAGCCATGTGTATGTCTTCTTTGGAGAAGTGTCTGTTCATGTCTTCTGCCCACTTTTTGACTAATTTGTTTTCTGTGTGTTGAGTTTGAGAAGTTCTTTATAGATCTTGGATATCAGGCTTTGTCTGTAGTGTCATTTGCAAATATCTTCTCCCATTCTATGGGTTGCCTCCTTGTTTTGTTGACTGTTTCCTTTGCTGTGCAGAAGCTTTTTATCTTGATGAAGTCCCAAAAGTTCATTTTCACTTTTGCTTCCTTTGCCTTTGGAGACATGTCTTGAAAAAAGTTGCTATGGCCTACATCAAAAAGGTTACTGCCTGTGTTCTCCTCTAGGATTTTGATGGATTCCTGTCCCAAATTGAGGTCTTTCATCCATTTTGAGTTTATCTTTGTGTATGGTGTAAGAGAATGGTTGAGTTTCATTGTTCCCTGTATAGCTGTCTAATTTTCCCAGCACCATTTATTGAAGACTATCTTTTCCGTTGGATATTTTTTTCCTGCTTTGTTGAAGATTTGACCACAGATACTTTGTTCCATTGTTCCATATGTCTGTTTTTGTGCTAGTACCATGCTGTCTTGGTGTTCACAGCTTTGTAATATAGCTTGAAATCAGGCAATGTGATGCCCCAGGTTTGTTTTTCTTTTTTCAGCATATCTTTGGCAATTCAGGGTCTTTCCTAGTTCCATATAAATTTTAGGATTGTTTATTCCAGCACTTTGAAATATGCCGATGGTATTTTGATCAGGATAGCGTTGAAAGTATAGATTGCTCTAGGCAGTACAGACATTTTAACAATATTTATTCTTCTGATCCATGAGCATGGAATGTTTTCCAACTTTTTGTATCTTCTTCAATTTCTTTTATGAGTGTTCTGTAGTTTCTCAAGTATGGATCCTTTACTTCTTTGGCTAGGTTTATGCCAAGGTATCTTATGGTTTTTGGTGCTATTGTAAATGGAATCGATTCTCTAATTTCCTTTTCTACAGTTTCATTGTTAGTGTATAAGAAAGCAACTGATTTCTTTGCATTAAAATTGTATAGTGCTACATTACTGAATTGCTGTATGAGTTCTAGTAATTTAGGGGTGGATAAACTCCTGGAATTTTAAAGGCAGAAAGGGCCATAGAGACCCCAATCCAAATCTCTAATATTATAGGTGAGAAAACCGGAGCCCAGAGAGCTCCAGTCACATATTTGTCCATAATCACAAAGTCAGCAGAGCTGAGCCCAAACTAAGATCTCTCTTGTTCCCATTTCATACATCCAGAATCAAGTACCAAAAAAAAAATTCCTTTAGAAATGTTTTTGATACCAAATGATAATTATCTTTGGAATAGTGAGAACATTGTTCCTCTCCCTCCTAAGGGTTGTCCAGGCTTTTCTTTTACTAAAATCTTGTTACTGTCCACTCCAATGACATCTTATCCACTCTGAACTCCTCCTTTCCTCTATCACTTATCCCTTGGTTTCCTGAGAAATTAGGTTAAATAATACCAATAGGAAATGACACATTATAAATCTTTGTTAATGCTGATAGCTATAGTCTTCAGATTACTTTACCTTTTTTTTTTTTTTTCATAAATCCTAAATCTGTTCTAGGCACTACAGCAAATGGCACAAATAATACCTTGACCTGTAATTGATATGACATAACAAACAATGGAAGCATTTTCCATGCAGTGTTCATAAGTTTTTAAAGCACTGGAAAGTGTTGAAGCTGCTTAGATTTTAAGCCTGACACAAGAGGAAAAGAGACACTTTCTGTCAATCATTTGATATCTATAAAATATATGATATTTGATAGCTCATTAAATCCAGGCTTATTTGATGACCCAACTGACTGAGTGAAAATACACTCATGGTACACTTAGGGAATTATTATGACCAATAATGTTTTTTATTTTGTCTTTAAATTTAATTTTCTGGATATGCAAAATATCTTTCTTAAAATCTTTTGTCATCTTCTTTAAGTATAGTTTTTAATGAAAATAGAAAAAGGTTTATTCTGATTCTGCCAAGAGATCTGAGGAAATCAGGTAATAAAAGAATTCTAGAATTTTAATTAAACTTAAATCAAGTGGGGGTTTTTTAGCTTATTTGAATGGCTGAGGTTTTGTTTTTGTTTTTGAACTTGGCCAATACTGGTTTTGATTGTCTGCAAAGCCCAAATTTTCTAGATATCTGCTTACTCCACAATTACTTTATGTAATAAATATTAACTAAAAACACACATATAAGTCTTCTGAATTTGCATAATAAATGTCTTTTTGAACAGTGTAGATTCATAAAATTGGAAGAAAAAAGAAAAAACCACTTGTGCTCACATTGGTCAACACCTCTCCTTCCATCTTTCTATAAAAAAGGCCTGAAAACTTGAACATCTACTTTTTACTTACGTCAAGAGTTATTTTAGAATAACTATAAATTCTCTAGTACAAATTTATATATTTCCATAAGGGATGGAAAGGATCAGAAAATAGTCTTGCTATCCTCTTGCATGTTTGTAAAAGTTCCTTCATAACTGCATATGTCAAACAGTATTCAGAATATTATAATAAAGTGCTTCTTTATCTATTTCTTAAGGAATGATAGCTGCTTATCATATCCCATTTGTTTCCAAACATCCTACCAGTTTGCCATTCAGTTATTCACTAAAAAGAATTAATGGAAAAGAAAAATCTTGTACTCAGTTACCTAAAACACAAGCCACAATATCAAGAATGATGAAAGATGGCTTAAGAGAAAGTAAGTGGAGGACATGCAAATGTCCTCTCTAAGTACAAAGGAAAAAGAATGTATATTTCCTCAATAAGAAGGATAGTCAACTACACCCAATACTGTCTAATTCAGGGGTATCTGAACTTTTTGGCTCTTTTTCTTACTCTCATTACACTTCTGGAAAAGAATCTATTCATAGTGGAGGATAAAGGTTACTGAATAAGACTATTATAGAAAGTATATAATTTAGAGTCATTATAGCCTACATCTATATAATTTCTATAACTGTTTAGTATAAATAACAGAAAACACTTCAGTATGTTGGCTCTGTGTGTTTCCCCATTATACCATTTGTAAGTTACAATCATTCATTTTTAGCCTAAACTTTTCTTTGTACATGGTATTAAAAGCCACAGTCAAGTTAGATTGTTGGGATATACTTTATGCAAGGGTCATCTAGAAGATTAAGTGCACAAACATAACCAACCCTCAGAAGCTAACTCATGTAATTATTACTCTTCTAGCTTCCATAACTTGTTACTAGCAGGCTATTTCTTATCTCAAAATTCTGCTAAAATTACTTGTTTAACAACAAGAAAATCTAACAGATGTTTTATTTCTGCAAGTATACTGTTCACATTCCCATTCCTCAAAGAGAGATCTACAGCCAATGAAATTTAAATATACTGTAAAAAGCCTAGCAATATGGAATGTGATTTGTCACCGTTACATTCCACATGACAGGCAAGCTAACTCCACGGTGAATTTTGCATCAGCCAAGCAAGAGACTAATTGAGAGAATACTTCAAGTTTTAAAAGTCAACTACAAATGCATATGTTTATCAGTCATATTCTAAATGGAGCTTAACTCAGAGAGAATGATATGGCTATTAGATTTTATTAGGCTGGGTTACATAAGGCAAAGAGAGATGGATCTGTAGCCAAAATACTCAAGTTTGAGTCCCTCTCCATTGGCATGCTATGTAGCCTAAAGTTAAGACTTAACTCTTAACCTCTCTGTATCCTAATTTCTCATCTGTTTTTTTTTTTTTAATTACCAAATGAAATTAACTTACAAATAAGATAAGGTAGGTGGAGAGCATTTGGAAAATTTGGAAGCTCCATATACACACAGATAATTGCTATTGTTATTACCCAGATATTTCTTTTTTTTTTAATCCAGATATTTCAAGAAAAGGATTCTTGGCTTATGTATGTAGTTATTGGCTACATATATATTTATAAACAATTCAATAATTTGATCATTTGGGGTTTGGAGTTTGAATTATCTGAACAATGGCAAACCTTCACCCTTCTAAGACCAGTCTGTACAACACAAAACAGGATAGAGCATTTGTTCATGGAAACCTCTAGAAGGCCAAACTCAAGCCAAGCTAGAAAAATCTTACTGTCAATTAACAATGTCTCAAATTTTAAGTTCCTTGATCATTGCTCCAAACATCCCATTAGTTTAAGAAACCTGGCCATAACTGTTCTGGTAATTCTCACCCTGATTCATTTACTACTGAGAAACTTAGCTATTGTCTTAGTCCATGCAAACTGTTATAAGAAAATGCCACAGATTGGGGCACTTGGGTGGCTCAGTGGTTTAAATTCTCTGCCTTCAGCTCAGGTCATGATCTCAGGGTCTTGGGATCGAGCCCCCCATCGGGCTCTCTGCTCAGCAGGGAGCCTGCTTCTCCTTCTCTCTCTGCCTACCTCTCTGCCTACTTGTGATCTCTTTCTCTCTCTGTCAAATAAATAAATACAATTTTTTTAAAAGTTTTAAAAAAGAAAATGCCACAGTGGCTTATAAACAATAAAAACTTTATTTCTCATAGTTTTGGAGACTGGAAGTCTAAGATCAGGGTGCCAGCATGGTCAAGTTCTGGTAAAAGAACTTTTCTGGGCTGCAGATTACTGCATCCTCACATGGTGGAAGAGGCTAGAGAGCTCTCTTCCATTAGAGCACTGATCTCATTCATGAGGGCTCCACCTTCAAGACCTAATAATTCCCAAAGGCCTCACCTACTAATACCATCACAGTGGGCATTAGGATTTCAATGTATGAATTTGGGGAGACACATTCAGACCATAACACCTTCCAAATAAACTGTAGTCATAACAAAAAGAAAAAACTGAAGGTCAAATTTATAAAATTTGAGTAACTTAGAACAAGAGATATATCTGAAGACACTGTCCCATCTTCTTCCTACTCTTAATATCACCCATTAGCCAATTTTTTTCAAAACTCAATGTCTGGTCATATTCCATCATCCAACCACCCAGCAGAGAAAACATCGCTATGGTGTTAGAAATACAATACACAAAGGAAAAGTAAGAAGTCATAACTAACCAGAATATCTTATTAGAAACAGAAAATGTTTTGATATCCCAGGAGGTACTTTTGTGCTCCTCAGTGCTGAATAAACCACAGTAATAGCCCCATATAATTAGGTATATATATATATAAATATATATGTTACTGGTAGGTCTTCTGTGGAAGCTCTATATATGATTGAAACCCCAAGAGAATTATGATGCTTCAAGTCCAGTGCAATATCATAGGACTGCTCCAAATTCTAAGACCAAAAGAATCTAGAAGTAAACTAATTGGCTTCTCACACAAAGCTAAAAAGAGATGGTTGCAAACTCTTCTAGAATAGCAACAGCATTCTGCTTCCTCTGTCAGCCTCCTTATACCTAATCTGGAGTTATATTACAAATTTACTACATGGCTATTGCTCTAGCCTGAATATTCGTGTCCCCCCAAACTTCACATGGTAGAATCCTAATGCCCAATGTGATGATGTTAGGAGGTGGGGCCTTTGGGAAGTGATAAGGTAATGAGGGTGTAGCCCTTATAAATGGGATTAGTGTTCTTACAAAAAAGACCCCAGAGAATTCTCTAGCCCCTTCCATCATGTGAAGATATATGAGAAGTCTGCAACCCCATTTGACTGTGTTGTCACCCACACCTCAAACTTCTAGCCTCCTGAATACCAGATAAATTTCTGTTTTTTATAAGCTATCTGGTCTGTGATATTATGTTACAGCAGCCCAAATGGACTAAGATAGTTATTGTTTGAATAAAACAAGATTTCAGAAACTAGAATTTATATATATTTATATATATTAGAATTAATGTCATCTGGATGGAGTATTCTGATTACTCAATAGCTTGGACAAAAAGTGAGGTATATTCCATATAGTTAACATCATTTATCAAATATTAGACTATGTTAGAACTTTCCAGAACAAATTGGATTTATATTTGCCAGATACTATGTTAAACACTTAAATGCATTAACTAGCTTAAAACTTTTTACAACCTGTGAGGAAGATACTACTATTCCTGTTTGCAGATGAGAAAACTAGTCATAATACTTGTAGGTATTGAAACCAGGTTGCAAACCAGTTTAGCCTAACTCCACAGCCGATAATTCTATTACACTATATCCTTCTGCTTTTATGAACCAATGTCTTTGTTTTGTTGTTTGTTTTAAATTTTTTCCCAAATATGTTTATTTTATTTTTTCAGTATTCCAAGATTCATTGTTCATGCCCCACACCCAGTGCTCCATGCAATACGTGCCCTCCTCAACACCCCCCACCAGGCTCACCCAACCCCCCAACCCCTCCCCTCTAAAACCCTCAGTTTGTTGCTCAGAGTCCACAGTCTCTCATGGTTCATTGTCCCCTCTGATTCCCCCCATTCACCCTTCCCTTCCTTCTCACAATGCCCTCCATGTTTTTCCTTATGCTCCACATGTAAGTGAGACCATAAGATAATTGACTCTCTCTGCTTGACTTATTTCACTCCGCATAATCTTAGAATGGCCAAAATCAACAAGACAGTAAACAACAAATGTTGGAGAGGGTGTGGAGAAACACAACCTTACACTGTTGGTGGGAATGCAAGTTGGTGCAGCCACTTTGGAAAACCGTGTGGAGATTCCTCAAGAAATTTAAAAAAGAGCTACCCTATGACCCTGCCATTGCACTCCTGGGTATTTACCCCAAAGAAGCAGATGCAGTACAAAGAAGGGCCACATGTACCCCAATGTTCATAGCAGCAATGGCCACAATTGCCAAACTGTGGAAAGAACCAAAATGCCCTTCAACAGATGAATGTTATAGATATGGTCCATATATACAATGGAATATTATGCCTCCATCAGAAAGGACGAATATCCACCTTTTGTATCAACATGAACCAATGTCTTTGAATACCAATTACTATCTCAATCTTGAAATGCACAGCAGAAAAACACCTGGAATTGACAGAATGCTGAGGGAATAAGTTTTAGTGTTCTGAAGTCTGTCCCCAGAGTCCAAAGGCTGGTGCAACACCCACTGGAAAAAATCTCTGGTTAAATCTGGCTAAAAGAGGCAAAGCCTGAAGCAACTGACAGGACTGCAATCCAGAAAAATGTTGATCCAATAACCTGCCTAACTGTCTCTAGCAGCTAATCTTCCAGCAGGATTAGCTGACTGCAACTCTGATGTGAAGCAGCTGTGTAAGGTTGCTTCTGGGTAGCCAGATTTCTATTATTTCCCTTTCATGGAGAGCGGTGGTAAGCTGCCCCATGCTCTAAGGTCAGCAGCACTTCTCAAAGACCTTTCTAGTCACTCCCAGGCCAACTGGCTGGGGACACATGACTAAGAGTTCAAACTAAGCAACTTGAACATAGGCTTAAAAGCTAGAGTTTGTAGCTTAAAAACATGCACATCCACCAGACTTCCAAAACAGATGTGCAAGCACACAACCATAATACAAGGATTGTTTCCCTCTGTTCTGCATGGTGGCCAGGCAGAAGAGCATGGTTGCCAATAACAAACCAGCTACCACAGGTGGAATGTCCAGTTACTCTAATCTGAAGAAATATTTCAGAAAATTTCTTTCACTCTTTGGTCCTTTTCCATTAGTTACTTAGAAGCTTCTTGGCTAAATCTTCATGGATGCCTTAAAGAAAATGTTATTAATATCTTCAATCACGATAAACTAAATATGACCCTAAAATCTTTGTAAAATGAAAGTGATTTTTCCTTCAAGTGGGAAGAAATATAAGGACATCAACAGGATAAAAAATTCAACTCAAAACACCACTCTTTAAAATGTTAAATACAACTTGCTCTCATCTATGAAGAAAATGTAAGTTTGGATGTTTCAAGAATATCAGTGTGTACATATATATAAAAAACAAGATTTGCATTTTTTTTTTTACTTTCTATTTTTAAGTTTTTATTTATTTGTCAGAGAGAGAGAGCACAAGCAAGGGGAGCAACAGGCAGATGGAGAAGAAGGCTCCCCACTGAGCAGGGAGCCCAATACAGAACTTGATCCCAGGACCCTGGGATCATGACCTGAGTTGAAGGGAGACACTTAACAGACTGAGACATCAGGCATCCCTTTTTTACTTTCTCAAGCTTGGCAACTATATTTCAATTCATGGTTTCTCCAAGCTATATAAGTTAATTTTATTTCTTTAAAATAAATAAAAAGAATATCATATGTACATAAATATTTTTATGTGACTCCCAGAATAGAGCATTTTTACCTAAAATATTTAAATATAATTGCATTTTACACTATAATTCCAAGTTGAGAAATTTATGATTATAAACACTAATAAAATCATAATTTTCTTAGAGAAAATAAAAAACTTTGTTATAACCTTTCCAACACAAAATTCAGAAAAATATATCTAACTTGATTTTTAAAAATTGTTTAAAACACTCCTTATAAACTCCCTATAAAACATTTCTCATTCTTTCATCCAGAATACTATAATGTAAAAGGCATATACTTGGCATTTTAATTCTCTTTATCCAAAAATCACTATAATTATTCGACCCAACAGAAATACTCTCAGCCTACAAATTCCTCTTACTTTCATCTTTACATTTAAATCTCAAAAATAATTTAATATTACATTCTGTGTTCCCAGAATGTTTTATTTCCGTCTAACTCGTCAGCTTAACAAAGCAAATCCAAAGATTTCTCATAATGGTACTGAATAAAGGATCAGCAAAGGTGAAGAACATACACTCGTGGTGTCAAAAATGTCTCCACCAAGAGAATCATTCAAGATGAATTTAGTGTGCCTCCACATTCCAAACTCTCCCATTTTCTCATTCTCTGTGAGGCAAAGATGTGCAGAATGTAGTCACTGCACGTGTCTCAACAAGGAGACTTCCTGGGTACCAGGTTTGCTACTTACTAGCTGTGTGACCTTAGACAAGTTGCTTGGCCTTTTTTCCTCTGCTGTAAAATGGAGCAAACAAAAATACCAACAACATAAAGTTTTTGTGAACATCAAATAAAATAATGCAAGTAAAGTGCTTAATAAAATTGATGACTAGCAGTAAATAGTGACTATATTTAGATTTTATTATCTATATAAGATGGCCCAGGTGGGTTGAGGAAGGCATATTTACATTAGTGAGAAGTAAAGTGGAAGGGAGGAATAGGACTTAGTCACAAGTTCTAATGTTGTTTCTAATGACATACAGTAAGTACCCTTGAATAATGTCATAAAAATATGAATTCAAAATAAAATTCTTCACTCACTAGAAGACAATCTGATGTTCAGATCCACAAACTTTAACAGCATTTCTAGAAAAAATGATGTGTGGCAAATAAAATCCTCAGGGGGGTGCATTTTTCCATTAGTCTTGGTAAAACTTAATAGGAAATAATGCAAAAGGAAGCACTTCTGGAATGGTGAGGAAAGACCTCAGAAAATACACTCCCCTGTAAAAGTAATGCAAATACTGACAACAATTGCCAAAATCAACTTTTTCAGAACTCTGGATGTTAACCAAAGGCTTGTAACAATTCAAGGAGAGTTAATTTTTAAAAATACAAAATTAGATTTCCTTGACTATTAAGCCAGCTGAACAGAGATGTGAGTGGACACATATAATAAATAAAACATATTTTAGAGAATTAATTCCAGAAAGTCACTTAGCAAACAGAGATAACAATAACCAACAGCAACATCAAGTCCTGCAGAGGAGAGAATCTGACCTCAAGGGTTGTCATATTGTATCATTTTAAATATCTAGTTTCTGAGCAAAAAAAAATTATGAAATATGCAAAGAAATAGGAAAGTATGGACCATACACAAGGGGAAAAATGTAATCAATAGGGACTATGCCTGAGAAAGTATTGAACTTACTTAAAAAATACTTTTAAAAAACAATCATAGGGGCGCCTGGGTGGCTCAGTGAGTTAAAGCCTCTGGCTTAGGCTCAGGTCATGATCTCAGGGTCCTGGGATCAAGCCCCACATCAGGCTTTCTGGCTTGGCAGGAAGCCTGCTTCCCCTCTCTCTCTACCTGCCTCTCTGCCTACTTGTGATCTCTCTCTGTCAAACAAACAAATAAATAATCTAAAAAATAAAAATAAAAAACAATCATAAATATGTTCAAGGATCTAAAGGAATGGTGTCTAAAGAATTAAAGAAAATTATGAAAACAATCCCTTACAAATAAAGAATATCAGCAAAGAGATAAAATTATTAAAAAGAAGCAAATAGAAATTCTGGACTTTAAAAATATAATAACTGAAAGCATCCATTAGAGGGTCTCAGTAGATTACCAAGCATATTAGTAACAGAAAGAATCGACAAACTTGAAGACATATCAATTGAGATTATTCAGTTGGAAGAACAGAAAGAAAAAGAGTGATGAAAAATGAACAGGACCTCAGAGACATTTAGGACATCATCAAGCAGACCAAGATATGTATAATGGGAGGAGAGACAGAAAACAACAGAAAGAATATTTGAGGAAAAAGTGGCCAAACTTCCCAATTTGATAAAATAAATCTAAACAACCAAGAAGTTCAATGAAGTTCAATATGATAAAGTCAAAAAGATCTGGACCTAAACACATCACAGTCAAAATGTTGAAAACCGGGAGGAAAAAAAAAAAGGGAGAAAGAGACTATTCAAAGCAACAAGAGAAAAACAACTATCATATCCAAGGGAGTCTCAATAAAATTAAAATTAACAGCTGACTTCTGATCAGTAACTATGTAGCCCCGTAGGCAGTAGAAGGACACAAAGTGCTGAAAGAAAAAGAATGCCAATCCAAAATTCTACAAACGCCAAGGCTATCATTCAAAATGCAGAAGAAATTAAGACACTCCAGATTAAAAAATATATATATTTTGTCACCAGCCCTCCTATAGTAAAAGGAATCTTTTGGGCTAAAATAAATGGATAATAGATAGTAACTCAGATGTACACAAAGAAATAAAGTACACTGGTAAAGGCTAACTACATAGGTAAATATAAAAGACCATTAAAAATGTATGTTTGTAACTCTCTCCTTATCTTTTTTTTTTTTTAAAGATTTTATTTATTTATTTGACAGAGAGGAGAGAGATCACAAGTAGGCAGAGAGAGAGGGGGAAGCAGGCTCCCCGCCGAGCAGAGAGCTCGATGCGGGCCTCGATCCCAGGACCCTGAGATCATGAGCTGAGCCGAAGGCAGAGTCTTTAACCCACTGAGCCACCCAGGTGCCCTCTCCTTATCTTACTCAAAGGACAACTGTATTAATCAATAGTTATGTGCTGATAAGCATATGTATAAAAATGTAATTTGTACGATAAATAGCACGATGGAGCAGGAGGGAATGGAGCACTATTAGAACAAAGTTTTGTATACCATTAAAATTAAGTTGGTATTAATCTGAACTAAATTGTTTTAACATTAAAATGAGAATTGTAATCTCCAGGGCAACAATTATGATAATTGTTATTATCATATATCAAATATGATAAACAAAAGTATATAAATAAAGGAAACAAGTAAATTAAATTAGAATACTAAAAAAATACCTACTTAACACAAAACAAGGTACAAAGAGAGAAATAAAAAAGAACACAAAACAGGGAACACAAATATCAGGCATAAATTCTACCTAAGTATAAATTACATTATATACATGTAATTGGAATAGATTTAATAAAAGAAGTGTAAGACGTGTATACTGAAAAATATTAAACACCACTAAAAGATATCAAAGAAAATCTAAAGAAATGGAAAGTCATCCATGTTCATGGATCTGAAGATTTAACATTGTGATGGCAATATTCAGTAAATTGATCTATAAATTGATCTACTTATCAAAATGCCAGCTGCTTTTTTGGAGAAATTAGGAAACCAATCCTAAAATTTATATGGAAATGCGAGGGACCCAAAATAGCCAAAACAATTTTAGATAAGAACCAAGTTAGAGAATTTATAATTCTTGATTTCAAAACTTACTACAAAGCTACAGAAACTGAGACAGCATGGTACTGGAAAAAGAATAGACAATAGATTAAGAAAATAGAATTGAGAGTGAAGAAATAAGCCCAGACTTTATGGTCAATTGATGTTCAACAAGGGTGCCAAGATTATTCAATGGGGGGGAACAAATAGTCTTTCCAACAAATGGCGCTGGGGCAACTAACTATCCAGATACAAAAGAATAAAGTTGAACTCCTATCCCACACCATATATAAAAATAAACTGGGGGCATCCAGGTGGCTCATCTGGTTAAGTGTCTGCCTTCAGCTCAGGTCCTGAGATCGAGATCCACATCAGGCGTCCTGCTCAGTGGGGGGAACATGCTTCTCCCTCTCCTGCCCCCACTGCTTGCTCTCTCTCTCTCTCTCTCTCTCTGTCAAACAAATAATAAAATCTTTTAACAAATTAACTGAAGAAGGATTATAGACCTAAATGATGAGCTAAAACTATAAAATCCTGAGAAGAAAACTTAGAAGTATTTCTTCGTGACTTTATGTTAGGCAATGATTTCTTAACAAGAAAAAAATAGATAAATTGGACTAGTACAAATCAAATACTTTTATGTAAAGGACACTACCAAGAAAACAAAAAGACAGTCCACAGACTGGGAAAAACTATTTGCAAAGCATATATCTGATAAGGGACCTATACCCAAGTAAAAAAATGGACAAAGGATTTAAATAATTAAACATTTTTTCTCAAGAAGACATGCAAATGGCAAGAAAAGCACAGGACAAGTTGCTCAACATCATTAGTCATTAGGGAAATGAATGTCAAAACCATGAGAAAGCACTCCACACCAACTAGGATGGCTAAAATAAAAACTGAGAAAGGCATACAAGTGCTTAGAATGAGTATAGAGAAATTGAAACCCTTGTTCATTGCTGGTGAAATTATAAAACAGTCCAGCCTCTTTGGAAAATAGTTTGACAGTTACTCAAAATATTAAGCATACAGTTACTATATTACCCAACAATTCCAGTCCTAGGTATATATCCAAGAAAAGTAAAAATATATGTCCACACAAAAACTTGCACATAAATGTTCATAGCAATAATATTCATAATAACCAAAAAACAGAAACAAGCCAAATGGCCATCGGTTAATAAAGGACAAACAAAATTTGATATATCCATACAGTGGAATATTATTCAGCAATAAAAACAAATAAGTACATTGTTATAAAAACATGAGTACATGTTATAATGCATGCTACCATACGCATGCTACAATATGAAATATGCATGCTACAACATGGATGAACTTTGAAAACATTATGCTGAGTGAAAGAAGCAGTCATAAAAGATCACATATTATATAATCTATGTATATGAACAATCCAGAATAGGTAAATCCATAAAGACAGAAGTAGATTACTGGTTGCCAAGAGCTGGAGGAGGGATATAAGAAGTGACTGCTAATGGATGCTGGTTTCTTTTCAGACTGATGAAAATATTCTAAAATTTGATGGTGGTACTGGTTGCACAACTTTGTGAATATACTAAAAAGCACTGAATTATACAATTTAAGAGTGTGAATTTTATGGGACATAAATTTTATAGGATATAAGTTTTATACATATATAGCTTAATAAAGCTATTATAAAAATAATACAACAAGGAAATGAAGCTGTCATAATAATTTCTTTAAAAAGCAAATAGGCACAATAAGATATCACTTCACACCTATTAGAATGGCTGTTATCAAAAAGACAAGAATTTACAAGTGTTGGTGAGGATGTGGAGAAAAAGGAATCCTTGTGCACTATTGGTGGGAATGTAAATTGGTGCAACCACTACAGAAAACAGCTGGAACTTTCCTCAACAAATTAAAAATAGAACTACCATATAATCTAGCAATTCCACTTCTGAGCTTTTATCTAAAGAAGGTAAAAACACTAACTCAAAAAGATACATGTACCCCTATGTTCACTGCAGCATTATTTATAATAGCCAAGACATAAAAACAACTTGTATCCAGTGATGGATGAATGAATAAAGAAAATGTGGTGGAAATATATATATATATGTATATATATATGGACAGATATCTGTATTTATATCTATGTGTGTATAAAAAAGTGTGTGTAGTTATATCAGGCAATGGTTTCCTTATGAAAAAAATAGATAAATTATTCACATACAAATAAACACTTTTCATCAAAGGACATTACCAGGAAAAAAAATATAGCCTATATAATATATATAATGGGATATTATTCAGCCATACAAAAGAATGAAATCTTGCCATTTGCACCAACATGCATGGATCTTGAGGGCATTTTGTTAAGTGAAATTAACTCAGAGAAAGTCAAATACTGTGTGATCTTACTTATATGTAGGATTTAAAAATGTGCCAAGTTCACAGATACAGAGAACAGATTGGTGGTTGCCAGAGATGGGAGGTAGGCGTGGGAAAGATGGGTGAAGGGAGTCAAAAGATACAAAATTCCAATTATAAAATAAATGTCATAGGGATGTAATGGATAGCATGGTGACCTTAGTTAATAATATTGTATTGTATATGTGAAAGTTGCTAAGAGAGTAGATCTTAAAAGCTCTCATCACAAGAAAAAAATTTTTTACCATAGATGGTGATATGTTAACTAAACTTATTGTGGTGGTAATTTTATAGTGTATACAAACACAGGATTATGGTGTTGTAACTTGAAATTATTATGTTATATATCAATTATATCCCAGCTTTTTTCTTTTAAGTGAATAGAGTGTGGTTAATCTTTGAAAGTGTGAATAGATGACACAGTTTGTTTTCATTCTTGGCCCTCTTTGACAAATAGTCAGACCTATGTAAGTCAGGTCCTAACTTGACAAAAACAAGCAGAGAGAAGGAAAGTAGGAGGGTTGCACTTGAATGAACTGCCAAAAGCATCTCCAGCCAAAATCTCAATCACTGGGAGCACTCAACAGATTCAGAAAACAATTTCTGGATCCATCCCAAAACCTGGAACTGTCAAGAGAACAATTTATCCGCTTTACCTTTTTCTAAGAGAAGTTCTGAACACAAGAAAACCAGATTGTTCCACCAGAAGAGGTAAACAGACTGTCCCGAAAAACAAGATTGAAGGTAGCTCTAAAAACAGACCTAAGTTATCCTGAAAGGTTTTAGTGATGCTAACTTCAAAATCTCCTTAGCATTCATTATCAAAAGTGTACTTATTGGACCTCTTGTCTCAGCTCTGCTAGTGTGTGACTAACATAGCTGTGTGACTAGGGGAAGTCTTTCAACCTCTCTGGACCTCAGTTTCTTCACTCCTAAAATAAGGATACAAAAGGTCTGGTCTGTCTATGAAACCAGGTGGTTTAAAATTAAAAGACAGTGTATGGGAAAGAACTCTGTAAATTATAAAGTTCCACACAGAACAAAGTAACTAGTATGAGCAGTGGAATTAGGCTGTAGCTAAGGTATCTTGTGAAACTCTGCACTTTGCTTTAGCAAACAAAGGGAAGAAGAAGAAGGAACTTTTGCTAATCCTGAAAGAAACAGTAATAGAGGAGAGAGAAGAAGGCAGCCGTGGAGCTCCTTATGGAATTCTTTGTTACCACTGAAGCCTGGTATAAAAATTTTCCCACAAAATTTCAAAAGTCATATTCTTCCATTTCAAAATTCAGGATGCTTAATTGTACATCTCTGAACTCCTTTACATTACTAGGGAGGATATAAATCTAAAATACAAATAATTATTTGACTTAGAATTTCTAAATCTACGTTTCCATAGATTACCCGGCCAGCCAAAATGGATTGCATAGTCCTTTAGACTCCTACATGTTCATGCACCTGTGACTGTCTAATGCCACATTTTACAGTGAGATGTTCTGAGAAGCAGAAGGTCATGGTTGAAGGAACATGTACAATATGATGAGAGGAGACATGGAACTCTGATCATAATTTGCTCTCCAACCTTGGGTAAATCACAGAATCCCTTTGAGTGGTATTACTTATAAAATAGTAGTAATTCTATCTGCCTTACCTACCTCACAAAATACAGGTAAAAGCTATATGAGATTTTATGTGAAAACAAGTTCTTTTGAAGAGGCAAATCATTAGGAAAATGCACTGAACTAGTACTGTGGAGTTTGTAGGTAAGTGAATGAGTGAATGAATGAATGGATGGATGGATGGAGGAATAAAATGGCAAATATAAAAAATCACTGTTTAAGTTCTACCCATGCATTCTTTCCAGGGCAATACAAAATTCGCTATCTTCCACATGGTAGCTTTTTATTTATTTATTGTTCAGACATTTATTAAGACATGAAAGATATGTTCCTTTACAGAAAATGGAAATAATGAGCTCTGAGGGAGAAGGACCCCAGTGAGCTGGAATTCCAGATGTGCCATTGTGTGACTTTGAACAAGTAACAGAATGTCTCTCACGGTTACCTCTACTGAAAAGTGGAAGGAATGCTAGTAGTTTTGCAAGACTGTTTGTTGCATCTTAAAGGAGATACTACATATAAAATTGCCTACTAGAGCACTGGCCCATAAACCAGAACACTAAAAGTGGTTCTTATTATTATTTAAGGGATATTTTCCCATATCCTCCAACTCAAGAATTCTTTATCTAGAGTCTATGAACCATGAACCTTTTGCAATTTCATACAAAATTTTACATATGTGTGCATCCTTCCAGGAGAAAGCTCTTAGCTTTCATCAAAGTCTAAAAAACGGTAAAAACAATGCTACAATGTAACACTTCAAAATGGTAATATCCATCATAGAACACAATATTGCCAAAGGTGACCTACCAGTGGGCAAGGCTGATGTCATTATCTCTCTTGGTACCACGCCCTCCCACACTCATATAATGCTAATCAATTACCAAACTATTTTCCATTGAGCCCCAAAGCAGATGCACAATCTGCTATCAAAAAACAGCTCTAGGGGCGCCTGGGTGGCTCAGTGGGTTAAAGTGTCTGCCTTCGGCTCAGGTCATGATCTCAGGGTCCTGGGATCGAGCCCCACATCAGGCTCTCTGCTCAGCAGGGAGCCTGCCTCCCCCTCTCTCTCTGCCTGCCTCTCTGCCTACATCTGGATCTGGAATCCATCTAGACTTTTCCCTCTTTTCTTTCATTTAGTTCATTTTGAGCTTATGGTCATCTAAAACCCTTGTGTCTTTATAAGGAATTGTCATGCCTTATAGTCCCCTAAAATTGTCCTTCATCCTATTACTTGGAATTAACTTTTTATTTTTTTTTATTTTTTATGTTTTTTGGAATTAACTTTTTAAACACTTATTAAAATGTTAAAGTTGGCTTGAGTCTTTTGAGACCTTGTTAAATGATAATATAGTTATCCATTCACTTAACTATTCATCCAACAAATATTTATAGGAATACCTACTATGTGCCATTACTCACTGTGTCATTCCTAACCAGCTTTTCCAGCTTTAAATCATACATAAATATGATTTATATGCCTCTAAGTCATTGATAAAAATAATAGTAAAATGCAAATATGTGTTGTAATCAGTATGTTAGTGTAAGGCAAGACAACCACAAAATTTCTAATTCAGGTTACTTCCTCAACAAAGAATTAATGGAAATAAATATGTAATGGTTTCCAGTTACCTATTTATTTATTTATTTATTTAAAGATTTTATTTATTTATTTGACAGAGAGAGACATAGCGAGAGAGGCAACACAAACAGGGAGAGTGGGAGAGGACGAAGCAGGCTTCCCGCTAAGCAGGGAGCCCAATGCAGGACTCAATCCCAGGACCCCAGGATCATGACCTGAGCCAAAGGCAGACGCTTAATGCCTGAGCCACCCAGGCACCCCTCCAGTTACCAATTTATTGCCTCTTGGCTACACATCCACCTTTCACTGTCTGCTCTGCAACCTGTAAATATTTCTCATTTGCCAACTGGCACAATTTAAGCTTTGTCAGCAGAAGACACTAAGAGATTCTGTACCTGGTTCCAGTGTACTTCTCTTGGAAGAGTCTGCAGTGAGCAGTGTGAGTAGCCACTGTGGCACCCTGAGACTGGTATCATGTGACACATCTCTGTGAATGGCTTCCTTCAGCACCCTCTAAGGTGACTTCCACAGTGCTCAGCTCCTGAAGAACATGAGGCTCAGCAGTACCTGGAGCCAATAGCACTTGGCACCACCCATAATGGCTACCCCCAGGTAATTCCTTGGATGGTTTTGTAATGATTTTTAAAGTATGAGACATCTCTTTGGAAGGCTTTGTTTAGTATCTTTTGGGAAGCTCTGCAGTAGGTTCTGAGGTGTACCACCTCTCCACACATAGCTTTCTCCAACACCCAGAAAGCATATCCTCAGTGTGCACTGCTGGCACAGCACCTCAGCAGTCCACCCCCACTCCGTGAACTGTAGTAGCTATTCCCCAAGCCTGTTATTCCAGTGTTCTTTAGAGTTCTCTTTACTGAATTCTAGTCATTACTCCAATTGCATGTTAGACTTCGTAATTCCTTACGTGAAATGTCTTCTGTTCATATTACCATGTGGTTTTGGTCTCCTGACTGGACCCTGCCTGATTTAGAACTGAAATCACACTTGGTCCAGGAGATAGACCTACAAAGATGAATTTTTTTTTTTAATTTCACAAAGCTCATAATGAATAGGCACAATACTTGGCAGGTTACCTTGGGTTTTGGAGGTAATATGTCCCATACCTGGTTGTGATTTTCTAACGCAGTCACCAAATAACTCATAAAGTTGCAAACTGGAATAGGACCCTTAACACATCTGGGCTGGGTGCAAACTCCCCACCATTATTTTTATTTCTATTAATTCTATATTGAGGAAATAACCTGAATTAGAAATTTAAGACACTTAGACTTTTTGACTCCACAGATCCAATGGTATTTGAAGTATCTATGTAAGATATACATACATTTTTTTTTTAAGATTTTATTTATTTATTTGTTTGTTTGACAGAGAGAGAGATCACAAGTGGGCAGAGAGGCAGGCAGAGAGAAAAGGGGAAGCAGGCTCCCTTCTGATCAGAGAGCCCGATGTGGGCTCTATCACAGGACCCTGAGATCATGACCTGAGCCGAAGGCAGAGGCTTAACCAACTGAGACACCCAGGCACCCCTACATATATTTTATTATTCCTCATGATTCCGAGTCAGAAACTTAAACAGGGCACAACTGGAATGGCTGATTTCTATTTCACTTTATGTCTTTCAGGGCTGACATGTCCAAGATGGCTTCTTAATGCATATTATCTGGTGCCTCACCTAGAGTGATTCATACAGACTGAGAGTAGATAGAATGACTCAAGTGAGATTATTTGTCTGGGGCCATGGTTCTCACAATCACCTAAAGTAGTCAGTTTTCTTCTATATAGTCTCAGGAGATTGCTTCCCCATGAGACCTCTCTGACAGAGCAGCTAAAATTCTTATGTAATAACTCAAGGCTCCCAAATATTTAAAACTGGGAACTACCAAATCTTCTTAGTGAGTAAACTCAGAAGTCCTAGACTGCTCACCCACATTATAGTCTTAAGAGCAATCTTTAAGCCAGTCCATAGTCAAAAGTATGAATACCAGATGGCCCATTGCTGACCAACAATGTAACAGACTACTAACTCAGCTTCTGTCTCCAAATGATTCCTGTTCCTCCCACAAGTAAAATACAGTCACTCACTTCCATTACCTCCAAAATATCCCCTTACCGAATTGGGCTCTAATTTGTAGTACAGGACTTTATCATTTAAATCAGGTCCAGGTGTAAACAAGGATCCTCACATACAATTCTTCTTTCAATTTGAAGACCTACGAACTTAAAAAAAAAATTACCTTCCTTTGCATACATGTATATACTTCCTTGTATAACTGTATACACCCAAAAATGAGAGAGAGAGAGAGAGATAAGATGACCAATGTAGACAGTCCTATTCAAAAAAAGAGAATAAAAATGAGAGCTTTAGGACTTTCAGTTTCAAATTCCATATGTAAGGTTCTTAGAAGTAGCCACTCCAACCTAATAAGAAGTAAAAGCTCAACAGACTAAAAATTCAAAAACTCTTTTTTAATTCCTAGGAGAGGGAAGACCCAGGGAAAACTGCTGCCCCAAGATTAGAGAGACAGCAAGGCAAATATAGGCAGGCACAGCTTATCAAAGCAGAGACTCACAAACAGAAACTACTGCAGGAACCAGTGCCAGGGTAGGAAAACCTGAACTTCAATTGATTAATTCCTGGATGCTCACTGCAGACAACTGTGAGAATTAAAAACTCCAGGGGGACCCATCATAGAGGTGGCCTCACAATACTATAAGATTTTCCTCTAGGAAATATCAGAAAAAAATCCCTTCAGGCTTTTAAGCAGGGAGAGGGAAAAAGGAACCATTTTGAAATGTATCAGAGTATTCTTTTCTCGGCAACAAGGCCTGCCCTCAGGGGAAACTAGTTAACCAGAGCCTAACCTGCTGGTGTATTATCAGAGCTTAACTGACCTGGGAGGAAGGAACTACCCAACTCCTGTCAGCTCTAGTCCTCCACGGAGAAGAAGGGAAATACCCCACCGCAATCCACTCTACCATCCTTCCCTATTTGAGGGGGGAGAACAAAAACAGAATTATGCATGATGTTCACAGTCCAGAACCACAGAGTCACTAAAAGCCTGAGACCTAACCATAGGATTATAGAACTCTTCCCTCCCCCCACACCTCACCACTGCATTCCTAACGGCCTATTTACAGCAGTTCCTTTTACCTGGTACATCATGTCTGGCTATCCAGAAGAGATTACAAGGTGTACCAAAGGCCAAAAGACACAGGTGCAAGACACAGAGCAAGCATCAGAACCAGACATTGCAGGATGCAAGAATTATCAAGCTGAGAATTTAATCAGTTATGATTAATATGCTAAAGGTTGTAATGTATAAAGTAGACAGCATGCAAAAACAGATGGGCAATATAAGCAGAGAAATGGAAATCCTAAAAACCAAAAAGAAATGCCAGAGATTTAAAAAAAATATATATATATATAATATATATATTTTATATATATATTATATATATATATAATATATATATATTATATATATATATATATAACAGAAATGAAGAATGCCTCCAGTGGGCTTATTAGTAAACTGGACACGGCTGAGGAAAGAATCTCTGACCCTGAGGATGTATCACAGAAACCTCCAAAACCAAAAATCAAAGAGAACAAAAACTGAAAAAAAAGAACAGAATTTCCAAGGACTATGGGACAACTACAAAAAAAAGGTGTAACATACACATAATGGAAATACCAGGAGAAGAGGAGAGAAAGAAACAGAAGAAATAGTTGAAATAATAATGACTGAGAATTTCCCCCAAATTAGTGTCAGACACCAAGCCATAGATCCAGGAAGCTCAGAGAAAACCAAGCAGGATAAATGGCAACAAAAACTAAACCTAGACAACTCATCTTCAAATTACAGAAATTCCAACATAAAGAAAAAATCCTGAAAGAAGCCAGAGGAAAATAATATCTTACCCATAGAGGAACAAAGATAAGAATCACATCCAACTTTTCCTCAGAAACTGTGAAAATGAGGATGGCTCAGTGGGCATTAGGGACTTTGGCTAAAAGTCTGCCAAAGACTTTTTGGCAGACTCACCCACATTATAGTCTTAAGAGCAATCTTTAAGCCAGTCCACAGTCAAAAGTATGAAAACCAGATGGTATTCATACTGGCCTTCGGCTCAGGTCATGATCTCAGGGTCCTGGGATCGAGCCCCACATCGGGCTCTCTGCTCAGCGGGGAGCCTGCTTTCTCCCTCTCTCTCTGCCTGCCTTTCTGCCTACTTGTGATCTCTCTCTCTGTCAAAATAAATAAATAAATAAAATCTTTAAAAAAAAAGAAACTATGAAAATGAGTAAAGAGTAGCATGAAATACTTAAACTGTTGAAAGAAAAAACCCATCAACCTAGAATTATGTCTCCTGTGAAAGTATCCTTCAAAAGTGAAGGCAAAATAAAGGTTTTCTTAGACAAAAATTGAGGGATTCTGTTGCCAGTAGTCCTGCCTTTCAAGAAATGTTAAAAGTTCTTCAGAGAAACAGAAAATTATATAGATTAGAAACTCAGATCTATGTAAACAAAGAGCATCAAAGAAAGACTAAGTGAAGGTAAACAATCTTTTATTTCTCTTACTCTGTATAATTGGTCTAACAGATAACAGTTTGTTCAAAATAAGAATAGCAATAATGTACTTGATTAGGTATGTTTATATATTAGATATACATCTTACATATGTGTATGTCTGTATATGTATATATACTTTTGTATGCTTCTGTATAAGTGAAATGAATGACAGCAATGACACAAATGATGGGAGGAAGAAATTATTTTGTTGATAAAGTACTCACTTAAAATGCTTGGTTAAAACCACAAAAAGCAGAAAATGAGTGGAAGGCAAAAATGGGAACCAAAACAAGGACAATAAGTAGAAAACAGTAATGAGTATGATAGATACTAATCTGATCCAATTATATTAATAATCACTTTGAATGCTAAGTAAAATAAATCATTCAGAGAAAGACAAATACCATATGATTTCATTCACATGTGGAATGTAAGAAACAAAACAATTGAACAAAGAAGAGAAAAGGCATACCAAGAAACAGACTCTTAACTATATAGAGAACACAGGAATGGCTGCCAGAGAGGAGGTGGGTAGGGTGAAATAGGTGAAGGGGATTAAAAGTGCACTTAATATGATGAGCCCTGAGTAATGTACAGAATTGTTGAATCACCATATTGTACATATGAAGGAAGCTATGTAACACTGGATGTTAATTATATTGGAATTGAAATTTTTTTAAAGGCCCAGAGGCATACATATGAATAATTAACTTATGGCAGAGGTGACATTACAAATCAGTGGGAAAAGAATGCACAAATAGCTATCCATATGAAAAGATGGATTTTTATGTATGCAACTTGCCACACAAAAAAGGTGAATTTTGGATGGACTAATATCTAAATATGAAAAATAAAAGTATTATAGCCTACAGGAGACTTTCTTCTTGGCAGAAGATGCTGTATCAGTCAGGGTTTCAATAAGAGAAGCATTAAAAGATACACACACACACACACACATATTTGTTACAGAAATTTGACTTTAGGTAATCGTAGAAGATTGGTTAACCAGTTTGCATAAGCCTGCTATCTTCCCATATGACGTTGGAGCTTTAAACTGGAAGGGCAGAAGGCAACATAAATGTGAACTGGGGAACAAGAACAGCCTAGAACTCCAAAGCCGAAGCTGGAACAAACACGGGATGGGCTAAAATCTCTTTCGGTTCTTGTTGCCTCTGACCTTGTTGGAAAATGTGTCCTGCGGGAACCAGGGGTCTTCTTCACAGAGCTAAAACACACACATCCGGCAAAAGTGTTAGAGAAGTTAAAAAAGGATCCAGGGAAAAGTATAGCAATTATAGCTTGACAGCTGCTTCCTGCCAATGAAGTGATCTATCAGATAAATGATAAAAATGTAAGAGCTATAAAATGTCTGTTATTTAACTTCAGCCCTCTAAATCTCACATAAGAATCTCTCTCTTAGCTTACCCAGCCAGAAACACGCAGGAGGAAATTCTGGGAAGTATAGTTCAGACTTGCAGAACTGACACATTAGAAAGCCACCACAGTTAGGAAAGAATTTCCTATGACCACCAAGGAAAGGCATAAATCATATGAGAAAAGACAGACCAACATGAAAATTATAAGCTCCGTATGTCAACAGGTATAATAAACAAAATGAAAAGACAATCCTCATCCTGGTAAAAGAAATTTTAAATCTTTTTAATGACAAAAATATTCATATCCGGAATATTTTAAAACTTCCTCCAAATCAGTAAGAAAAACTCTAGCAACCCAATAGATAAATAGACAATTCAGAAAAGGAAAATCTATAATGGACAATGTAAGGAAGATAAACCTCACTAATAAATCAGAGAATATAAATAACAATACCCTCCAGATGGACAAAATGTAATAAATCTGAAAACGCAAAGTATTAGTGATGATTGGGGAAAATACAATTCTCATATGTTGCTGTTAAAGTATATACTGGTACAGCAGTTTGAAGAGGTTGTAATTTAATAATATGTAGTATCTGTGAAGGTATATATACTGTAGAACACAGCAATGTCACTTCTAGGCTTCTAAAAAAGAAACTTGCACACATATGCAAGAAGACATGAAAAGGGATGTTTACCATAAAACAAAATGTGACATCAATCTAATTAGCCTCTCAGTTAGGGACAGAAAATAAACTATTTATTCATACAATGAAATACTGTTGTTAAATTAATTAAGCAAGGAGGCTTTTAGTATGAAGTGGCTTTAAAGCTTTAGCAACCTATTAAGCAAACCAAAACCTAAGCCTGAAATGCCTAAGGTTAAGAAATAAAAAAAGGACAACCAATCACAAACAGTCAAGTAAACTATCCCAAATAAGGCAACCACTTAAGTTATAGCCAATCAAATAATTTCCTTGCTTTGCTTCTGCCTTTCTCTATAAAAGTCTCTCCCCACCCCCCGCCCCCGCCACCCCCGCCAGCACCTATTGGCGGAGAGCTCCTAACCACTTCTGGCTTGGTGCTGCCTGATGCAAATCAATTTTGCTCATAACGAAATTTTTGCTCAAAACAATTTTTGCTCATATTTTTGCTCAAAACAAAATTTTTGCTCAAAACAATTTTTGCTCAAAAACTCATAATAATCTTAATGTGCTTCAGTTTATCTTTTAACACTATATAGCAATCAAAATAAATTAACTGTAGCTAGTGTATCACTATGGATTTTTTAAATAATATTAATAAAGTTTCGAAAGGATATATAGAGCAGAATAATATAAAATTCTGGGTACATATCAATAGCACATATATGCATAATATCTGCATGTATACATATATATTCTGGATATACATATATAGTAAAAAATATGCATAGAGGGGCACCTGGGTGGCTCAGTGGGTTCAAGCCTCTGCCTTCAGCTCAGGTCACGATCTCAGGGTCCTGGGATGGAGCCCCTCCTCGGGCTCTCTGCTCAGCAGGGAGCCTGCTTCCCCCTCTCTCTCTGCCCGCCTGTGATCTCTCCCTCTCTGTCAAATAAATATATAAAAAAATATATATATGCATAGAAATTATAAATCCCAACCTCAAAACAGTACTATAGTTTCCTTTGATGCAACAGAGAAGAGAAAGTGCTAGGAGAGGGGAACTTTCTGCCTAGTTCTCTCATTAAATGAGTTAAATTTTTAACACCTGTTCTTTTTATATCCATAAGAATTATAATTTTTTTTTAAAGATTTTATTTATTTGACAGAGAGAAACACAGCGAGAGAGGGAACACAAGCAGAGGGAGTGGTAGTGGGAGAAGCAGGCTCCCCGCTGCGCAGAGAGCCCAATGCGGGGCTTGATCCCAGGACCCTGAGATCATGACCTGAGCTGAAGGCAGACGCTTAACGACTGAGCCACCCAGGCGCCCCAAGAATCATAATTTTATTTTGTTAATTATCTTTTAGGATATTGTAGAGTAAAAGAATGAAAGGGGTGTGTCAAAAGAGCAAGAGAGACAGCTCCTTTAGAGCAAACTTCGCTTACTGTAATATTTTACTTTATAGGAAGATTTCCTGCCCTGCTATTCCAAGGAATATTCTAGCAGTGTAAAAAGCTCAGGTGTCAAGTTCAAGTTCAAAGGCTTTTTTTTTTTTTTTTAATATATCAACATGAATGAGGGGGAGATCTCTGAGCAGCCATCTGGAGAATAATCAAAATTAAAATTCAAAATCTTTTCTCTTGGCCACAGGGGCACTGCCCAGTTGATCCAAATACTACTTATGTAATATTCACAGGCACAACCTAAAAGGATGTTTTCTTTTCAAATTCTGAAATCTTAACAGCATTTGTTTTCTTTTAAGATTTTGAAACCTTGGCTCATTTCTAGGAGGTTCCTTCCAGATCAGCTTTGGCTGCACAGCTTAACATCCATTCACAGGATTTTGGGGGCAGGCTGTGAATAACAGACTTTCCAACTGGGAAAGTCTATGTATGCCATCAAATACCTTCACCCTACACTCCTCACCCAAGCCATCACCTCCACCACCAATGCTAACTTCAAGAATTTTGTTTCTATACCGAGGGAATAACAAAGGCATGTGATGTTTCTTTGGTTTCATACTAGTATGGCAGTATGACAGAGAACCCATTCCCATAAACATCGTTTACTAAGCCACAATTTTCTTTAACACTCGCCTAGCTGTTTAAGATAAGAGAGTAAAATATAACTCAAAATAATTTTTAAAGAAATATATAAACAATGCTAGTCCCTGGGTCTCACGAAGTAGATATCTAATTAAAGCTTTTTGACACCCTGTTCTACACTCGCATCACACACCTAGTTCTAAGTTTTAACTAACTACTTCTACTTTTAACTGCAGCACTTTCACAGTGAATAGAAAAGAGAAAGGAAGAGATGATTTGTAAATAACACAGTCACAAAAGTCTGAGCTCATCCTCAGTGACTCCTGGGCACACTCTTGGAGAGGGGGTGGGCCAATTAAGGTGATTGTGGAGGTCATAATCACTAGGAGCTTGTTGGAAAGTTCTTGTGAATATTTGAATATCAATGCATGTAATATATGCAGAATGAATTTTCAGAAGCCAGACTACACTGTTTACATAGCACTAGAAATCTCCTCACTGCCTAGCTTGTGTGCACGCAGTTCTGAATTTAGAAACAAAAGGATCAGTTGAGATCATATTTAATGAGGTCCTAAAAGCAAATTTTCAACATGAAGCAGCCATGATAAGAAAAGTAGCAATTTTGCTTTTGATAAAAGTAATATTTCTCCTTCTAGATTTCCCCTTTCAGCTACTCATTCTCAAAGATCATTTGGTTTCTGAAGTCATTTATTGTCCTTTTTAAAACCAAACAAAATTAACTTGGTACCAGGAGTATCAAGAGATTTCACATTTTATTCAATTCATGTTTTAGATAAGAAAAGTGACCCAGAGGAGGTAAATCACCTTTTGGATCACTTGGTCCAAAGTCACAAATGACAGGGGTAAGGTTTGAATTCACAAATCCTGACTTGGTTTTGTCTGTCAGACAGTTCCCTACAGTAGCTTTGTTAAAATATCTTTAGTACTCTCTCTTTAAAGGTATTTATATTTGGAGACTCTTACGCATTGCAGTTTGGTATCTTTCCATGCCTACACACAGGTAGCTGCATATTGCTCCAAAATACATCTCAAATTACCCTAGTTCGAGATAAAATCATCTTACCTGAACTACCACAACAGATTTCCAACTAGTCTCCCTGTTTCACTCTTCCCTTCCCTTCATGGTTTTTTTGTTGTCGTTGTTGATTACCATAAATTGAATTCTGTAATGCTACTGGTAAATCCCTTCCTTGATTTCCCACGGCACTGAAAATAAAATTCAAATTTGTGACCAAGACTTAAAACATGACTTGACTCCTGGCCCATTTCTCCTGTATTACATCCTACTTTGTATTACTCCCACCAGCTATTTATACCGCAGTCATACTGGCCTTCTTTCTACTCAACAAATACATTAAATCAGCTCTGTCTCAGGGCCTTTGTACTAGCTGTTTCAGTTTCTTGCCAATTCAAATTTTAGGTCAAATGTCACCTTAAGGAAGCCTTCCTCTTACTTTAGTTTCTTCATAATGCTTATTACTATGAAATCTCTTTCATTTGTTCCTAATTTATTTTTTGGTCCTCCCCTTTTAGAAATCTGTCTTCACTGTATCCCTTGCTTATGAAAAATTCAGTAAATATCTGTTGAATATATGAAAGTGTGAATGAATGAAATGAAGTTGTCAAGGCCCAACTGGTTAACATTTTACAAATAGTTATGTCTATTGGTGGGGATGGACACCAAGGAAGAGATTTTCTTTTTAAAGATTTTATTTATCTGTTTGACAGAGAGATCACAAGTAGGCAGAGAGGCAGGCAGAGGGAGAGGCTGAGCAGAGAGCCCGAGGCGGGGCTCAATCCCACAGCCCTGAGATCATGACCTGAGCCGAAGGCAGAGGCTTTAACCCACTGAGCCAACCAGGCGCCCCAAGGAAGAGATTTTTATTTTTAACTATGATAGTGGCTTGACAGAACACTCTGAGAATCTGTTCATGCACAAAATTTTCACAAGCAATTCCCTGAATTCCCTCATTCATGACTCCCTACAAAGTCATGGAACCCAAGTTTAGAACCCCTGTTTCAGTGTACAGTTAAAATACATTATCTTGGCCAAGTGATACAAGTAATTTGACTTTTGTTTAGTGCTCTCCCCTCTCTTCCTTCAAGCCACACTGGATTATTTTTAGTTCTAGACTCTTAACTAGAATTGTACTTGCCTCTAGAGTTTGCTCTCTATCTGGAATCATCTCCAAACCCCTAGCCCTCACTTTCATCTAACTTTCACTCATTTTCTGGATCACTACATAGATGTCATTTCCTCTGGGCAGTCCTCCCTCATCATTAAGTAGGAGTTGGGAGCCTTAAAGAGCTCCCACAGTTTATTTTGTATTTCACTTATTGAAACACTTCCACAAACTACTATGATTGTCAGTTTATGTTATGCATACCTACAAGTTCAGGGTATATGTCTGTTTAATTCACTGTGGTATCAACAGTACCCAGTATAATACCTCACATGATGAAGAGCCTAATTAATATCAGGGTTAAAATAAACTCATTTTTCTTGACCTCCTATGTATTTCTTATAAATGGTGGTTGTTTCATATTAGAAAATAGATGTTATTATCAGTCACATTTTCTAGGACCTTTAAATTAGAGGTTCCAAATTTGCTCACAACTTTTCTTTCTGACCTTAAGGAAAATCTTTTCAGAGACTAATATAGGCTGTGTCAAGGTTTAAATTGTGTCTTTCAAATGTTTTGAAATAGGAAAATAAAGGGTAGTAAAATAAGTAATATGTGTATTTGCAATAGAACATAAGTTTCTCCGCTATCACATTCATATTAATAGCAAATTTGCCTGCCTGTGGGATATTTATTGCCATTTAACAAACACCTGAAAGGCTGTATAAATTACTTGTCTGCTTCTAAACTCAACTAGCTTAAAGATTTTTATGCAAAAGGTAAAATAAAGCAATAATATAACATGAATGTATACTGGGTGAGACCAATGATCCTGATGAATTAACAGTGTGATCAGAAGGTGGAAATAGCAAGGAATTTAGGGTAAAAGTAAATGTTGGTACTAATCTTCTCTACATGGCTTCCTCTGTATTTTCATACCAACAAAAACACTTTTAAAGGCAAAGGATTTTATACTCCACTAAGAAAAACTACTAATACTACATTCTTCTAGCCCCATTCATCTCCAGAGGGGTGTAAATATATTCTCCTTTTCTCATTTCATATATACATGGAGACCTCAACCGAATAGAGACTCTGTGCTCACAATTCCCAATGCAACAGTTCTAGTACTATGGAGGAGAACCATCATTTTGGAAAAACATGTGTGATTCCTAAAACAACTCATTTTTTAGTTTATATGAGAACCAGAGATGAAATATGAATATGAGCAAAATAAGCAGAATCACAATTCAGAGATATGGCTTAGAAAAACAAAATAAAAGGACGTGTTTACATAAATTATAAGCACTCCAGGGCTGGGATGTTATTCTTTCTCCAACACTGTCAACCATCTATACAACATTGTGTACTCTTGTGGCAATATAGAATGAATAATAATAATTAATACAGTATGTTTATCCTGAATCCCACAGACTTTTCCTTATCAGATTCTTACAGCCTACTTTTTTTTTTAAGTCAATTCATAATTGACCATATGTATTTCTCAATCCTTGCCTGTTAGGCTTTTTTCTCTCATAAACCCACTAGTGATTATTTTGGACAAATATCTGCTATATCATTACTAGCAAGGCATGGACTTCAAAGAGTTCAACTTGGATAGTGTTGAAATGATTGGAATGTTGGCCAAGAGCTTTAACCTCAAAGGGGTGTGATTTCAGTGATTCTTGGTTTCAGATGGCTCAGAAATAGAGAAAAGAAAATGGAGAATGGGGTAAGGGAGTAAGGAGAAAGAGGTTAGAGAAATTAATCATGAAGCCCTACCAGTATTATTTAAAATATCAAGAGATCAAAATTCAAAGATAACTGTTTTGACCTTAGGCATGTATCTGTCGAAGGAATCAACAAATGAATGTGGAGAGTCCCTAATGAAACAGCTTTCTAGCTGGTTTCCTGACTGAAAGTATAGTTCTAGCAATAATCTTCCTTTAATTTTTAAAGAAAATCAAGCTAATCACTACCTGTACAGTAACCTCTTGGCATGACCCTCAAAGTCCCAGGACTACTTTTCCAGCCTGATCTCCTTCCATTGCCCTCCACACATCCTATGTGCCTACAGTATTAATCCCACCTGAGGTCCCTCAAACATTCTCCACTCCTCAATACCCAGTGCTTTGTTTCTGTCATTTCATAACACTCTTCCTAACTTTGTGAACTGGAAAATTTAGCACTTAAGATACAGAATAAATGTCACTACCTCCATGTTATCTTTCCTGACTCTCTTCTTATTAAGATAGTTTCTTCCTCCTTATGAACTCTTAGCCCATGTTACAAGCCACTAAGCACATTTGCATGTTATTTCCTTTATGTGGTAGTCTCCTTCAATAGGCCAAATTTATGGGCAGAGATAATCTTTTGAGCCCTGAGTAGAGGTGATCTAATTCAGCCCTGGGTCAAGCGCAGGGTCTGACACATGGTAAGTACTCAGTAAATATTTGTTTAATAAAAACACTTAAATGTAATGAAATTTACATTTCAAGTAAATGAAATGAAATGTAATGAAAATTACATTTTCTTAGCAGGTAATACAGTGAAATTTCTGGCAATGCAAAGCACCCACTGTCCTTAGCATTTGCCTTTAATCAGAATTAATAAACAAGAAATGTCTGGTAGAAACAATTAGCCTATAAAGCAGGTGCTGGCTCAATCCCGCCACACATTCTATATAGAGGTTCCATTCTGGGTTTCATTTAGTTTGTGAAGCCCAGAAACGGACTGCTACCCTCACTGCAGCAGTAGGCATAAACAATACCAAGAGCTAAATCCAGCAGCCTCTAAGTGCACTTAAGTCTCATTCAAAGTCAAGGGAAATTATGCATACATGAGAAGTAGAAGGGGAGGGGAGATAAGAAAGATGGCTTGCTGCTTCTTGGAAAACAGTCAGGAAAAAGACCACAAAGATTCAGTTCCTGAGAAAATTGTCACCTATTTGCTGTTGCTTTTTCATCTTCATAGGAATTTATTGGATTAGGAAAGACCTTTGCTACTCCACATTATCTCAAGCTCCCAGTTGCCTTTGCATTAGTTAATATCTGAGCTTCCTGGTTAATTGTGGCAGGCGAGCAGCAGGCTGCACAGATGTCAGATGTCATACTCTATCAGATGAAGAGGTTCCTGCCTCAGGCTGTTTATATATGACCTACCAGGATTTCCTGCTGCATGATGAAATAATTAGGGGGCCGCCATGCAGGGAATAATGTTGCAGCTAAGTTGTAACAGCATTACATTAAAAAATGGAAAATGAAACATTTGTCCTTATCAGACATTTGTCCTTATCCTTATCAGAATCTTCCTAAGGTTTGTTGTGAACATGTTGTTCCTCATTTTTATAATATTCATATGAGTGCTAATTTTAACATACACTGGAGAACACAATGAGCTTAGCAAGGCTTTCTTTAATGCCCATATTGCAATTTGAGACAAGAGTAAACAGGGTTTGGAAGATGTCTTTTTTTGTGTTTTTCTAAGTAGAGTTTTTTTTTTTGCCTCTTATAACAAGCCAATTTTACAGACTTAAAGTCTGGCGATCTTTAAAAGAAATTAGTAATATTTTCTAAATTGATTAATTTTTAAGTCTTACTGAATTCTAACTTCTGACTTTCTTTCCCAGAAAATAAGTATGTATCCTGTTCATAATGTAATATTTTTAAATAGTTTTATCCATAAGAGCATATTATAAGACTATAACCTCTTATCCACATCCGGTTTCCATGAGTCAAAGGAATTATCCCATATACAAAGATGATTCAAGATTAAGAACAAAAATTCTAGGGGCATCTGGGTGGTTCAATCAGTTAAGCATCTGAGGCTTGATTTCAGCTCAAATCATGATTTCAGGGACATGCGATAGAGCCCTGTGTCAAGCTCTGTGGTCAGCGGGGTATCTGCTTAAGATTCTCTCTCCCTCTCCCTTTACTCTTCACCACACCCCTCCCCACTCTCTTTCTCTAAAATAATAAATAAATAAATCTTTTTTAAAAAAAGAACAAAAATTCTAAGTGGCTTTGATTGTTAAAAGGTTAGCAATGCTCTCCTGAATTCTAGCAACACAGCTAGATAAATGGGACCATTCAGATCACCCTATATTAGCATGTTTTTCACTATCATCCTATGCAATCCTCTGCTTTAGTTCTTAACATTTTCTCTAACAAGACTGTTAATTCCTTGAGAGACTGTTAATTCCTACTCATGCATTTTTTTTTTTTAATTTCCTGTTCATAATACAGTTATAACACAAGTAAATACTTGGTAAATTTTTATTAAACTGAATTTTATTATGTATAGTGAGAAATGGAGAATAAAGGATTAAAAAAGATAATGATCATGATGATTCCTTACTTTTCCATATTGTTCTCCTGTGTAGGCACAATATCATCATTCTTCCCCTCAACATTCCCTCTGTTGCAATTCTTCTAAAGATGTTAATGATTCTGAGCTTCCTCATCTGAGTGGTGGAATTCATACTATCTGCTTACACACAGGAACATAATTCATATCATAAATTACTAAAGAAAATGAAAATCCATCTGAACTTCATTGCTTGAAGATCACATACATTTGAAGATGCCCCAGGTGGATACTGGGGAACCCAGGCAACACAGTTTTAGAGCTGAAGGAAGGTTTCAGCTCTAAAAGAAAAGATTTAAGAAAAATAAGAGACTTCTGTGTGATGTATAAGAACAACAAAGAGTTTTTGTCCCAAGTATCAAGAGTTTTTATCCCAAGCTATTTTATCCAAGCTATTATTAATGGACCAGATCCACTAATAAAAGCTACCATGTAAAGAGGTAGCATTCAGGTTGTATAAGAAAGCGCAGTCATTGATTAATTGTGTCTGCCTTGGCCTTGGAACAAGTGACAATATAAGTACTATCTTTCTTTCTTTTTTTTTTTTTTTAAAGATTTTATTTATTTGAGAGAGAGAAACACAGCGAGAGAGGGAACACAAGCAGAGGGAATGGTGGAGGGAGAAGCAGGCTTCCTGCCGAGCAAGGAGCCCGACACAGGGCTCGATCCCAGGACCCTGGCTGGGATCATGACCTGAGCCGAAGGCAGATGCCCAACGACTGAGCCACCCAGGTGCCCCATAAGTACTATCTTTCATACCAGCATCTCTTCTTAATGATCCAGAAGGCCGTAGTTATTTGTGGGGGAGGAGGGGAGAACTGGAGAAGAAAGACTTTGAACAAGGATCTTTGAAGCAAAGCAAATGTTCATTTAGTTACCACTATACCCAAGTGTTACAGTCCTTGACTGGTTTAATAAACATTTATCAGGCATTTATCTGTCCAGGAATGTTCTCTAGCCTCAAGTAATTAATGGCCACCTGTAGGAGGCAGACAAAATAAATAGGAAATTTTAATACTATGTGATGAATAACATAGAAGTCTACAAATAATGTTAAAGGAGTTCAAATTGAAATGGCTAACCCTGGCTGAGGTGAGGGTAAGGAAAGGGATGTTGGGAAATGTTTCCCAGAGGAAGGGGTCATCTGAACAAGACGTAAAGGATAAGTAACAATTAACCAGGCCAAAAAAAGAAGGAAGAAGGAAGAGGAGGGAGGGTGAGGGAGGAGGTGGTGGTGGTAAAGGAAAGGCATTTTGGGCCTGGTCACATACAATGTCACATACAATGACATTCAAGTAAATGTCCATGGTTCAGTTGCATGGCATAGTTCAAGTGCATGTAGAGGATGATTAGAGATAAAGCTAGAGAAGTAAAGAATAGTCAGAACTCAAAAGATTCTGTGGGTCAAGCCAAAGAGACTGGAGAATTTTGAGCAAGACAGTGGCTTGGGTCTCTTTCTTGGATTGTATCTACTGTCCCTTTTCTACTGTCTCTCTTCTCAAATATATAAATATAGCAATGTCTTTCCTCCTTGAAAACAGAAAATCCCTCTTGATTCTACATTTCTGTATCTTTTCCTCTATCTTTCCCCCTCTTCCAAACCAAGTAGCGAAGCTTCCAAAAATAAGAACCTATATTTTTGGTCTCCACTTCACATTTACTGCTAAAATCTACTGCAGTATGTCTCTTGTCCACTTGACTTCATGAAAAGTCTTCAATTACCTCTTCTAACAGACCTGAGCTTTAAGTGAGTCCCTAGTGATATCTGACATGGCTTATGAGCACTCCACTGAAGCCATCTTTCTTGGCTTCCAAGACTCTGGACCCTCTTTTTTTCCCCCTTACCCCTAAGACATCCCTGAGCCTCCGTGTGAGCTCTGCTTCCTCTATACCAGTCAGATGTTGATTAATCTCTAAGCTCCAACCTTCTCCTCTCACAATACAGACTGCTCTTTACTGAATTCCTTTCCATTCTTTAAGATGCAAAATGCCATCTACTCTGTAAAGCCTATTCTTGAAGTTCTTTGTCTACAACATTTATCACATTTTGCACATATTGTATGTCAATCCCTCCCAGTAAACAGTAAGACTTTTAAGGGCAAAGGCTATACATTATCCAGTTTGTATCTATAGTGCCTAACACTTGATAGGTCTACAATCTTTCCTTGTTGCAGGAAGGAAAAGACGGTTAGTCAGTGGTAACTTCTGCATAGAAATTTCATCTCTTAGACTTCTAACGAGTAGTAACCCCTGATGTTACAAATGAAGAAACTGAGATTCAGAATGGCAAAGTAGTTGACCCAAATCGCAGAGCTTATCAAGAACAGAATTTCAAAATTCTAGTTTCCAGCTCTTTTGTGGCATGTCTGCTCCATTTTTAAAAATTATTTATTTATTTATTTATTTATTTGAGAGAGAGAGCAGGGGGAGCAGCAGAGGGAGAGGGAGAACCCCAAGCAGATTCCCCACCTGATGCGGAGTTCAATCTCACAACCCTGAGATCATGACCTGAGCTAAAATCAAGAGTCTTGCTTAAATGACTGATCCACCCAGGCACCCTTTGTCTGCTCCATTTTAAGTAAAAGATGCAAATCAACTGTTTGAGAATTAGGAAAGAGTATGGACTTGACCGTTCTGAATTTACGAATGACAGAATCACAGAAGAAATGAAAACAATTCCTTTGTGCAGACTGAGGTGACTTTTGTTTCTCTGGAGTGTTAAAGCTGAGTAATATCCTACCCTGATTCAAGTTTTTAGAAGGAATGTTCCCAGGAGCTGCAGAAGCCTCAACAAAAGGTGTTTAAAGCAGTCAGGAGATCCTCAGAAATGCAAATTGCCCACTTGAAATAAGAAGGCACCTATCGTTTAGCCCTGATTGCCTCTGTAGGCCTCTAGGCAAGGAGGGAAAAGAATCCTCGAAGGAGGAGGCAGTCTAAGTAAACTGCACACGTAGAGAACAAATAAAAATGAAGCCAAACTCCAACAGGGCTTCCATTTATCATCTGCTAAGCAAGCAGGGATTATACAGCAAAAACCATTTACAGTTCTGAATTCTTTTTAACTTCACTATCTGTATTCTTTTTTGGTTTCCCCTGTTTTCTCATAGACGTTGATAAATGTGAAATCTTTAATTTGTCCTGTAGAGTCTTACTTCACCATCAATGAATGCATAGACAGAACAATTAGAGATTTCCTTTAGTAACATAAAATACTTTATGCCAAAAGAATGTACTTACAGCAATGGGAAAAGTAATAGCTTTCACTTTTTTTCCTTCATTTAGACATATCTTTTGTTTAGATTTTTTGTTCCTAACTTGCAGAAGCAAGTTCTGTTCTTTTCCTTTGGAGGAAAATATGCTGATTTTTTAATTTTATTCCTAACTCAATTTCTTTTTTTAGGAAAAGGCTTAGGTCACAAAAAAAGCATTAAAACATTCAAAGTCTGAATTTAAAACATAATGAATCTTTCTGGAGAAAATAAACAAGGTGCCATTTTTTAAAAAATAATCTTCATCTAACCTGTTTACCAGCTGAGAAATAAGAGATGTGGTATTTAAATTTGGAACTTTCTTCATCTCTTTATCCTATCTCCTTTTCATCTCTATAAACAGAAGAAAGTCTATAATTACTATACTAACAAAGAATACAGCTGAACTGTACACAGGTTAAACCATTCTAAATAAAGTTGAGAATAATAAATAATAGAATAGTCAAAGGAGCTAGCATAATAAACACATGAAGAGTAACACCGCATCCTACAGTGTAAGATGTCTCCTATTTCTATGTATTTTAAACTTCCAGAGTAGAAAAAGACCTTAAAAAGCATAAACTAACAGTCTATTTTCATAGAAACTAGAGAGATCATAAAGCTCAGCCTCTTAGGTAAGTTTAAAATTCCCATTAATAATAGTAAAGATAGTGGTAGTGATGGAAGCAATGGTGTGGTGGTTGTGATAGCATCAACAATCACCATTCATCAAATATTTACAGGGTATCAGGCACTAGGCTGATGCCCGTACCCACATTAGCTCATTTAAACTCTCTAACAATCCAGTTGAATGATTATTATTTTTTAAAAAGATTTTATTTATTTATTTGACAGAGGGAGAGAAATCACAAGTAGGCAGAGAGGCAGGCGGGGGGCGGGGAGGAGGGTGTGTAAGCAGGCTCCCTGCTGAGCAGAGAGCCCGATGTGGGGCTCGATCCCAGGACCCTGAGATCATGACCTGAGCCGATGGCAGAGGCTTTAACCCACTGAGCCACCCAGGCGCCCCTCTGAAGTGATTTCTAACAAGAAATGTAAGGCATCAGTTAACTCTACAGGGCAAATAATTTAAGGTATCACTCTTAAACTCTAAATAGTTTCTTGCAGGTGACGCTCACTGTATTTTAGAACTGGAGTGCTTACTGTTCTAGGCATTTTACTAACTCATTTAATCCTAGCAACCACCCTATGAGACAAGTACTATTATTATCACCATCTTCATCGTGAAGAAACTGAGGCACAGGGAGACATTAGCTACCTTTCCCAAAGCCCTATGGTCCTGTGGGAGTTGGAACACAAATCCAGAAAATCAGATTTTAGTACTTTTATTTTATATATTTTTTAAAGATTTTTTTTTTATTTATTTGACAGAGAGGAAAGAGATCCACAAGTAGGCAGAGAGAGAGGGGGAAGCAGGCTCCCCACCGAGCAGAGAGCCCGATGTGGGACTCGATTCCAGGACCCTGAGATCATGACCTGAGTCGAAGGGAGAGGCTTTAACCCACTGAGCCACCCAGGAGCCCCAGATTTTAGTACTTTTAATCACTATGTTATGCTGCCTTGCAATAGATACTAAACTCTTCCCAGGCTGGGATCTGGGAATTGTTTCCTGTAGTTTCCCATGTTTCCTATGTTTTAGCAACTTTCCAGAGAAAGGAGAAAGAGCAGCAAAGCACTTTTCCCAGGGCTTACCACTTCCTCTTTTGTGAAGTACCGCATCTTTCTACTTAAAAGGGTGGCGCTGAGTGGGCTGGGAGCAAGGACCCTGACTCAGCATTCAGGAATCAGGAATGCAGTCTGACCAACAAAAGACTGGGCAGGAACCAGGCCTTCATGAGAAGCAGAGGAGGAGGGATGCCACAGCTTCTTGTGGTACTAAACACATAGTTTATAATATATACTACTGTGGACACCACAGCCAAAGCAGCAAGGCTCCCAAATGAAAACCCATTGGTCAACTATATCGGTACTTGGTTCAATCTCTATTTTTCCAGATCTGTCTTCTGTCAGTTATACTCAGGAGATTAGGTCTGCTTTGCAAACTCATTGTCCTGGATCTGAACATAAAAAAGCCAGTTTTGCTTGGAATGGTTCCCACCTGAGTTCTGTAGCCTTGTTCCAAGCCCCAAACTAGAGTGAGTGTAGTTGTATAAACTAGAGATATTTAACCTTATGGCCTTTCTTATCTCAACTGTGAGGATATGATATAAGAAGATAAACTCTGCTTTTCATATTCAACACAGATAGGGAAATTGAAAAAAAGAAAAATGACTATAGGGGTTTGTTCACTGTAGGCAAAAAAAAAAAAAGGTAAATGAAAAATAAGACTATTTTTAAGATGGCTCACCTTCTGTTTAAGTATAATTTTGTGTCACACTTAAGTGTCCTTCACACAATTGTAATAACACAGTATAAGAACAAACTATCTGTATAGTTAAAACTCAAAGAAAAAACTTTATCTACTTTGATCAACTTAATTATAACTGAATGAGTGGTTCAGCTTCTAAAGAGAAAGTTTAGAGTGAGCTATCCCGCAGACAGGCAATTTTAGCATAAACCTTCTCTCAACTAAGCAGTGGAGATACTTATTTTAGAATGGAATGAATCTTCCAGATCTTGGCTCTGTCTTTCCTTCTTGGCTCCCTCCTAACTATTTGCAGCCTGTTGTTGGTTACTTTTCCCCCCTCACATCCTTTTCTCCACTCCCACTCAAATCTAACCCCTAAAATACAAATCTTTCTTATACATCAGTCTCCATTTGGCAAGCTAGATTACAGATTTAGGGTTTTTTTCCGACTTAAAAAATCACTTGTCAGTTAATTTTCTGTCCCTAGATCCCTATGCTGTAATAGGGAATAATGAGGAAACTTTATTCTCCCATTATCTTTTTAAAGAAAACCATGCCTAATTATCCTACATTTGTATGTACACACACACACACACACACACACACACACACACACAGCACCACCTAATTCCCACAATCTGCTCAAGTTTCAAGTGGACAATAATTCATTTCTTGAACAATACAAATATATCTTCACTTTAAGAAGAGAGATGGACAATTTAGCCACATGTATATTTGCCACTGGTGAAAAGAAGACAAAGTATATTGAGAATTCAATAACTTTCTCCATTTTCGTCATGTGATAATTCTGAGTAGTCCCAAAAGAGTGGCTTTTTCTCCATACACATCTGTGTCCTAGCTCTGGCTACATGTGTTCTTGCAATATTTTTTTCAATCAATATATTATCCTCCCAAATAGTTTCTCATAACCTATTAGCACCTCTCCACAAATTTTAGCATCCTACAGTCGAGAAAATATTCCTAACCATCACAGCAGTTGGGTTTTCAACCAGTGTACACAGGCTTATGCATCAGTGTTTCACGTTCTGGGAAACAGAAAATAGAACAATTTCTCTAACCTATGGGATAGAATTAGGTTTATGAAAACCTGTCAAGATAAATCTATCAGATTTATGGGAAAAGGCACTTAGTAGTAGAAAGTATCAATATTCACTTTCCCAGCTTTTCCATTCTCTGGTATATGCAACTTTATTTATTTGGAAATGGAGCCAGCTCTATTCAATAATCCAGAAAAAGGTTTTATCCCTTTTTCAAAGTAGAGAGAAGTGTTGGAGGTCCTAACTGAGAAAACCATCATTATGGCTACAAAATAATCTTGAAACAAAGCAGGGCTTCAGCCTAGAGTTGTACACGTTGTACACAAAAGTGCCCAGCTAAAGGAGAAGTGGAGCTAAAATCCGTCTTTATTCAGCTGGACAAACCCTGTATCCTCAGACTCCTGTCACTGAAAGGAGGCACTTTTTACTAATTTCTGCAAAGGCACTAATGGGCTAGTGGTGACTCTAGAGAATAAGACTCTATCTGCCTCATCTACTGCCTTTATCTTCAGCCTTTCTAATAATGCATAGCAGATAAAAGCATCTTAATAAATATCTAAGGAATGAAGGGAAGGAAAGGAAAGAACGTCTATGTGAAGTGCCAGTAAGTGCAAAACTCAAGTAAAGAATCTGAAATAAGTGCTCCTTTCTTTGGTTCTAGAAGGTGCACTGCTGGACCTGGGAAATTCAGAGAGAAGAGAAAAATAAGCATCATATATTGCTGTTATGTTCTTATTCACAGATCCAAAAAATTATGACAAAAATAAGTTGTATTGAATTTAATTGTATTAAATTAAATTACAATCTAATTTTTATCATCCTGACACATTTGCTAAGCTAGCCAAATTTTTTTATGCCAAGAGTACAAAAGACTCTTCATTATTAGTAAAATTGAGAACATTTTAATGTAACAAATATCATATAACCTTACAAAACTATAATGTATTTCATCAAATGCACAACTATATACTTTCCACCTGTAACCCAATACTGAAAGAAGGAGTATTACTTTTAAATTGAGGAGAAAAATAAAATTTCTTCAAACCTATATCTACTGTACTAATTTCCTGTGACTTTTTCAACACATTATCACAAACTTAGTGGCTAAAACAACAGAAATTTATCCTCTCATAGATCTGGAGGTCAGAGGTCCAAAATCAAGGTGTCAGAAGGCTGCACTGTCTCTGGAGGCTCTGGACAGAATCCACTCCTTGCCTCTTCCAGCTTCTGGTGGCTGCTGGCATTCTTTAATTTGTGGCTGCATCTCTCTGCTCTGCTTTCACATTACCTGTCCTCACTGTGTTTCTTTTCCCTATCTGTTTAATCTCCTTCCTTTTATAAGGACATGTGATTGCATTCAGGGTCCACCCAATAATTCAGGATAAGCGTGTCCTGTCAAGATAATTAATTTAATCACATCTTTCACCAAATAAGATACTATCTAAAAGTCTGAGGATTATGAAGTGAATACATCTTTGGGGGTGCCACGTTTTCTGTTTACCACACCAAAATGTTATATCTTACGGTGATGACATTATCCGAGTAAATATTTACATTCATCTTACTTTTCATGGTACTGTAAATAAATTACAATAGTTTCAGGGACTCTTAAAATAGCAAAGATTCCTTATTTAAGATATCAGAATCTTTTATTCAAAATCTGAGAGTCCTAAATCAATTACAATCCTTAAAGGATATTATATTTCATTTATGTACAATAAATCTCCTCTATACATTCTGAATTAAGACAACTTTGTACAATTCTGAAATATTTTCTTTTTTTCTTTTAAAGATTTTTATTTATTTATTTGACACAGAGAGAGAGATCACAAGTAGGCAGAGAGGCAGGCAGAGAGAGAGGGGGAAGCAGGCTCCCTGTTGAGCAGAGAGCCCAATGTGGGGCTTGATCCCAGGACCCTGAGATCATGACCTGAGCCAAAGGCAGAGGCTTTAACCCACTGAGCCAACCAGGCGCCCCTGAAATATTTTCTTAATAGACGCTATAATAAACTGTTTTGTTACACAGTTATTGTTGAGCCAATGATGCCAAAATACTAGGCAAACAGAATTTGACAAGCCAGTCCTTGCTTTGTCAAATTCAGCTCACATCTCACAAAATTTTAATGAGCTAAATCAACTAGTACTTTGCATACTGCTAAAACTGTGTGTTCAAATTAAAATTTTATCAAATAATGGTGATGTAATATCTACTCATTATCTTGACAATCATAGCACAACACTTCTAAATGTTTAGAATAAGATTAAGTGAGAGATTAGGGACAAAAGGAGAGCTGTTAACTGTCCACACATAGTTTAAAAGGGCTAATCATGGAGCGCCTGGCTGGCTCAGTCACTTAAACATCCAACTCTTGGTTTTGGTTCAGGTCAGCTCAGTCACTTAAACATCCAACTCTTGGTTTTGGTTCAGGTCATGATCTCAGGGTCCTGGAATCCACACTCAGCATGGAGTCTGCTTGAGATTCTTTCTCTCCCTCTGTTCTACCCACCCTCACCCCTGCTCTTGCTCACTCTAAATAAATGTGTCTTTTTTTAAAAATTAGAAAATTAAAAAATAAAAGGGCTAATCACACCTGTATCTTTACACCTGAAAAGGTTATTGCTTGGTATTGTTTTCAGTGCACCAAGAGGTGAACAGGCTAGCTAAACTCACCAGAGGCCGATAAACGAAGCAACCCATTAATTTACAATGAGGAGTATTTTTTTTCCAGGGACCATAGACACAGGTCTGTCTCTTGTTCAGAGAAATAGATTTTGCAGGTCAAAATACCTGGAAGACTGACGTATTAATCAGAAAGTAGCTCTGTAAGCCAGGAATCTGAGCAAATTGAGTTTGGAAGGATATTTTATCTAAACTATGGACAATTTCAAGCACACAGTAACAGTTTTTACAGATGGCTAATCTCTTGATGATTCTTACTTGCCTTACATTTAGAAAGTAGTCTTATTTTCAAGGTATAGGGGATCCTCACTTTGCTCCAATATACTAATTACACCTGAATTAGTTGGGTTGCAATCAAATAATAGAGTTGGGGCTTTCTTATGCAAGTGTTTGGCATCATTAATGATACTTCTTGAATGACCAGAACAAGTAAGTAGATTCCACAGGTTAACATGAAAGCTAAAATCATCTCACCCAATAAATAGTTTCAATGTAAAGTAAATCCTTTATCTTTGACATTGATTCTGTCAGTTACTACAAGCTTAATAAAATGAGGCTAAATCTACGTGTACAATAAACAATTTAGTAAATCCCAGAAAGTATGCAGACAATGTAGTAAGAAGTCCTCATTCTAAACCAGACCTAGATCTAATGATTCTCATATGGAGGAAAGAGGTGTTGTTTTGTTTTGTTTTCAAACAGAATTATAAAATTCTATGGTTGACTTTTATAAGAATAAGAATAAAGAGTCTATCTTTGTTGTGTGCTCTTTTTTCAGTTCATAGAATTGTTTTTGCTCCACTTTCCTTTCCCACTGGACATAACATAGTTTTCCTTTTCATGATTTAAAAAAATGTCTAAGGGCATTAGGGTAGAGCTCGTTCAATGAAAGACAGACATAGTCAAAGGGTATAGGGATGGTTCACTAATTTGTTCACAAAATTTTTTTTTTCAAATTTTTGTTTAAATTCTAGTTAGTTAACATATAGTGTAATATTGGTTTCAGGAGTAGAATTTAGTGATTCATCACTTATATGTAATACCAGTGCTCATCACAACAAGTTCCCATCTAGTCCATCCCCCCACCCATCTCTTATGGTTTGCTTCCCTCTCTTTTTTTCCCCCTTCCTCTGTGTTCATCTGCTTTCACAAAATAAAGTGTCAGGATATACTTTAAGAAATAAAAAGTACTGGGATGCCTGGGTGGCTCAGGTGGTTAAGTGCTAACTCTTAGTTTTACCTCAGGTCATGGCTCAGGGTAGTGGGATTGTGTCCCACATCAGGCTCCATGCTCAGTGCAGAGTCTGCCTAAGATTCTTTCCCCTTCCTTGCCCTCCCCCTCTGCTCCTCGTGAGCCCTCTCTCTCTAAAAATAAATAAAATCTTTAAAAATAAATGAATAAAATAAAAGTATTATTTTCTACTGGTAATGTAAACTTGAAACTTTAAAAAAGGAACAAATCCAGGATCTAGCAAAAAAGACATCTATGCTGAATTGAGCCATATTAACTAATTCATTCATTATTCACTCAACAAATATTATGTGCTGTGCAATTTGCCAGGTGCTAGGGATATAATGTGAGTAAAGTATATAAAAACATATAGCCCTTGCCTTCGTGAAGTTTACAATCTAGTTAAGTATTAAATTGAAATTCTATCAGCTTGAGATATATCTGTAGTTCCAAGTCATATTTTGGGACTACTTCTACAATAGCACAGTAAGGCAAAATGAAGTCCTAAAGAAGTAGACAGTGGCAATGAATAGTATCTGTGAATAGCCTGGATCTCAGTATATCTGACGTAGAGAGTACAAGACAAAGGTAGATATTTAAAGACTGCCATATAGAAGCAAAAGTAGATTAACTATTTGGTACTCTAAAAGCAGAAATAGATAGGTTACAAAATGCCATATTTTGACTCAACATAAAAAAAAAGAAAATTAAAAAACTAGAATTGCCCAACAACATATTCAAGTAAAAGATAGACAGCTGCCAAAAATCTATGGAATTATTGTATAGAATAGAAGACTATCTCACTGCCAAAGTATCTTTCAGTTTTAATGTACTAGAGTTCCATGGATCCGCTTTGGTTTTGTAGATAAATCAACAAAGGAAAATAGTTACTCAAAAATAATAACTTTTAAAAAAATAATAATAACTTTTTTTGTAATACCTGTATATTCCAGATTGACTACATTATAAACCTATTTCATCCACCAGAAAGTACCTTAATTCTATCTCACTTTTGTATAGATTCAGACTATGTGCATTAATTTACTTTAAAGTGAATTTAATTCATATTAAAGCTTTTTAAAATGGCTTAAAGTTCCTTTTCATGCTCAGTTTTCTGCCTATATTAATCTTAAGTGGAGAATTTTTTTAACCCAAAGATGAATTTTTCTTAACATACTATTTCACTAGAGTACTAAAATCCAGCTTAATTTTTTCATGTGCCAGTAAGCTATTCTTCATCATTCATTATTTTTAGTTAAAAATGGAAAGTTTTCTTCCCAAAAGAATATAAACCTTGTTTTCCACAGCTAACCACACCCTTATATCTCAAGTCCTAAGGCTATATTTCAATGAAACTATTTTCATTCTATGGCAGTTTTGGTTCAATATTCTGTCAGAGTCCATTATTGTCAACATATTTCTAATGGTCATTTCCTTTTTTAAGATTTTATTTATTTATTTATTTATTTGAGAGAGAGAATGAGCAGTGGGAAGGGGCAGAAAGAGAGAGTGCAAGACAAAGAAGCAGACTCTCTGCTGAGCAGGGAGCCAGATTCAGAGCTCAAACCCAGAACCCAGAGATCATGACCTGAGCTGAAGGCAGACCCTCAACCGACTGAGCCACCCAAGTGCCCCTCTAATGGTCATTTCTATTATTCTATTAGAATTTCAGCAAAGGTGATTTAGATCACTAAACTAGAGTTGGCCTTGGTGACTAACTTGATATTGAAGAAGTAATAGTATGTAACTTCTGATGCTAGGTCATAAAAGGTATCATAGCTTCCACTTTAGGTTCTTGGCTCATTAGTTGTGGGGCAAGCCAGTCATCATGTCCTGAGCACAGTCGACCAGCCCTGTAGGGAGGACTAGGAGGGGAGGAGCTGAGGCTTCCCATCAATAACTAGGAGCTGAGTTATTAGTTACTAGGAGCTGAGACTTCCCATCAATAACTATTATTCCCATAATAACTAACTTGTTAGCCTTTTAAGTAAGTCACCTGGAAAGTGAATACACACTAGTGAAGTCTTCAGACATCTTAACTACAACCTCATGACACAGCCAGAGCCAGAACCACCAAGCTAAGCTCCTCTTGAGTTCTTGTCTGGGAGAAATCATGGAGGATAATAAATGTTTATTGTTATTTTAAGCCACTATGTTTTGGGATGATTTGTTTCATTGCAATAGATAGCTAATACACAGCATAGTCCATATCCAGCATATATTTGTGCCATCATCAATAAAGAGAGGAACATATATGCTCATTTTGTAAAGTCTATTTTATGATTTTTTTAAGTTTTTTAAACTATCTTTTTGTTCTTATGAAATCCAAAATTTTGAAGATTAATTGCATGAGGAAATAATTCATAATATGTTATTAAATGAAAAAAGCAGATTACAAACACTCTATATAGTATAAATTATTCCAAAATGTTTACTTCTGCCAAAGTGTTGGGATTACACATAATTTCCTTATATATAACAGTTAATTATTGCTGCATAACAAACCATCTCCCAATTTAGGACTTAAAACAACCATTTATTTGCTAACAATTCTGCAATATGGACTGGATCCAGTTAGACAGCTGATACCTGCTTCATGTGGTATTAACTGGGCTCACTCATGCACCTGCACTCACCCTGCAGTTTGACAGGAGCTGAAGGATCCAAAATGTTTTCACCTACATGCAAAGGTCCTAGGCCAATATGACTGGAAGGGCCAGGGTCTTGCTGAATCTCTCTTTGTAGTCTTTCTGCAACAGGGCCTCTCCATCCATAAGACCTCTTATCCTCAAATAAACTAATTCAGGCTTCTTTATATGCTTTCTCAAGGCAGCAAGAAAATGCTGCAAGGTTTTTCAGGACCTAGACCTAGACCCAGAACTTGCACATTCTCACTTCTCACCACATTCTACTGGACCAACAAATCATCAGGCCAGCCCAGATTCAGTGTGAGAGAGGGTTATACACAGGGCTTGAATTCATGTAGGTGTGGTTCATTAGGATCCATTTTGTAACAAATGACCACATATATTTGTTTTCTAAGTATTCTAAAATAAAAATATGTATTATTTTAATTAAACAATAATATTTAAAATTTAGTGGCCATAAAGCTAATATCTTGGAAGAGGGTAACTGCTGAACCTGGTTCTGATGGACATAAGTCTCTAATCTCCACTGCCTCACCTGGGAATAGAGTTCCTTTGGTTGATAAAAACTTTGGGTTTGGGGGGCACCTGGGTGGCTCAGTCATTAGGCATCTGCCTTGGCTCAGGTCATGATCCCAAGATCCTGGGATCAAACCCCGCATTGGGCTCCCTGCTCAGCAAGAAGCCTGCTTCTCCCTCTCCCACTCTCCCTGTTTGTGTTCCCTCTTGCTGTCTCTCCTTCTCTGTTAAATAAATAAAATCTTTTTTTTTTTTAAATACAATATTAGAAATGCTGGTGCAAGGATTTTTTTTTTTTAAAGATTTTATTTATTGGACAGAGAGAAACACAGCGAGAGAGGGAACACAAGCAGAGAGAATGGTAGCGGGAGAAGCAGGCTTCCTGCCGAGCAGGGAGCCCGATGTGGGGCTCGATCCCAGGACCCTGGGATCATGACCTGAGCTGAAGGCAGACTCTCAACGACTGAGCCACCCAGGCACCCCTAAATAAATAAAATCTTAAAAAAAAAAAAAAAAAAAACCTGGGTTTTTGCATACTGGTTTGATATAAACACATTTAATTAGTGTTCTTATACTAATTTCATGTTTAACAGGTGGTGTATGTGATGCTTATTTTAAGAACTTCTAGCAGTACCTTCAATTAGTATTCTATAAACTTTTATATTAAATATAATATAAATATTAAAACTTCAATTAGTATTTTATAAAGTTTGTTTTGTCTGCAATATTTATGGATGGGTACAAACACAATAGTTAGTGGTAGAACACTTTGGAGTAAATCATATTGTTATAATTCCCAAAGAATAAATATAGCTCTCAGGAAAAGGCTGAGTCTTCAAGGGGAATAGAGATTTTTAAATCAATTAACTTTTATATTAAAATTTATACATGCAAGAGCCTAGCTTAGGCACCATGGGGAATGCAAAGCAATAAAAGGCAAATTATTTTTAATTAACACTTAAAAAATAATAATCAGAAAAATCTGATGAGTCTTAAAAATTGCCACATGATAACTTTATAAAGTATTCTGTTGATTGAAAATCTAATTTTTTCTCTTGAATAATAGGCCTAATGGACCTGTGACAGATGGCCTTTGTCAAAAAAGGAGGCTGGCCCCACAGGTTTTGGTGGCTATAATAATGGTACCAACTCTTCGAATAGCAGAGGATTTCTTTTTTTTTTTTTTTTTAATTTTTATTTATTAAGAGAGAGAACACATTGGGGTGGAGGGTAGAGGGAGAAGCAGAAGTAGACTCCCCACTGAGTAGGGAGCCCAATGCAGGGCTTGATCCCAGGACCCCAGGATCATGACTAGAGCCACAGAGAGACACTTAACCAACTGAGCCACCCAGGCACCCCTGAGCAGAGGGATTCTTGAGATGCTCTTTCTTCTTTTCCTTCCCTAGTAATGGGCCATTGACACTTTTGTCTTTCCTGTAGCTATAGATGTGGCTTCAGTAGGATAATGGCCTAGAATTTCAGCATAGTAAACTTCAGCACACCAACTTTTCAAGTCTCTTCATTTACCATGTACCAACTTATGTCAATATGACTAAAATCAACACAATAGGATCAAGAAACAATACTAAAAGAATTTCACATCAGGAATGAAGTATAAAGGGGTGCCTGGGTGGCTCACTCAATTAAGCATCCAACTCTTGATTTTGGCTCAGGTCATGATCTCAGGGTTGTAAGATTGAGCCCCACATCAAGCACCCCTGATGTGGTACCTGCTGGGGATTCTCTCTCTCCCTCTGCCCCTCCACACCCTGCCCCATCTCTTTCTCTCTGAAGAAAAAGGAAAGAAGAAAGAAAGGAAGAAAGAAAGGAAGAAGGAAAGGTAGGAAGGAAGGAAGGAAGGAAGGAAGGAAGGAAGGAAGGAAGGAAGGAAGGGAAAAAGGGAGAAAGGGATGAAAGGGAGAAAGAGAGAGAGAAGGAAAGAAAGAAAGAAGGAAAGGAGAAAGGAAGGAAGGAAGGAAGGAAGGAAGGAAGGAAGGAAGGAAGGAAGGGAAAAAGGGAGAAAGGGATGAAAGGGAGAAAGAGAGAGAGAAGGAAAGAAAGAAAGAAGGAAAGGAGAAAGGAAGAAAGGAAGGAAGGAAGGAAAAAGAGTGTATACTTTTTTAAAAATAATGAAATGTTAGGAATTAAGCTTAGAATAATGTAATCATTAGAAATAGAACAATGGCGGCCACCATTTTTGAACTCCTGCATGTATCATTGTAGGCACTATATGTACATTATCTATGAATTCTATGAGGAAGATATTACTGTAACTCCTGTCCCCTTTATATACAAGGAAACTGCTTAAATGACTTGCCCAAAGTCATCCAGGTTGTTAATGGTACAGCTGGGATTCCAGCTTAAACAGGGCTCTTTCCACTTATGCTATATAATACCTTCTTAATTTAAATAAACAATTCTCTCAAAAAGCAAATTATTTAATATAAACTACTATTTTAGACATATAGGCCAATCTGACATTCTAAATTATTCTATTGGTTTCTTGGGCATATATAAATTGTCTTCATCATCCTGAGACGTTCTCTACATTGCAGATGGATTATGACATAAACAAGTTAGCTAAGTTCTTTTATTTGTATTTCTTGGTCATCATCAACACTGTTTGTTTTGCAACCATTCCCATAAAACAAAAGGTATCAACTTAACTTTATTAGTTGAATGCATAAATTCTATCTTCAGCTTTTTAGTAAATAGTATTAACTTAGAGTATCCCATAAATATAAGTGATAATAATAATTACTTCAATTTAAAAATGCCAACGGAACTAATGAGGGTTGGGGGATTTTTTTAAGTCTGAAGGTTTTTGAAAATTCACTTCAAGTCTGTTACAAATATTTCTGAGTTGCATATTGCTGAGATTTATCTTTCTATCTCTATATTCAGAATCTTTTTTTACTAAAGCTATAGGACTCTTAAATATATTTGTCCCCCAAGTACACTTGAAATTCTCAGCCCATGTTTTCTTATTAGATTTAAACTATGTTTTTTTAAACTTCTTTACATCATAAGATTAACATATTTTATTGACTAAATCTGAAGAATAGTGAGTTCGAGATAAACTTGCTAGAAATTACATTTAAAACTACTAAAAAAAAAAAAAAACAAACTACTAAAAACAGTGGTGAAAGAGTAAATCCAAGAGCAAATTTCCAGGTCATAGAATTGATTTAAACAAAATGTTAGAGGAAATCTATTCCTAGTTGTCCAATCAATAAAATAAATTTAAAGACTAATACTTATTATGTCAAGGGCAGGCAGAGGGAAAAGAAAGAAGAAAGAAAGAAAAAAACACAGAGAGAGAGAGAGAGAGAGGGAGAAAGAAAGAGAGAGAAAGGAAGAAAGAAAACTAGCCTAGAGGGATTGAGTCTCTTCTTTATCTAGCCCCCTTTATTTCTGGGAGTCCATTACATCCTAGATTTTGTTTGAGTTTGTCTCAGCTTGCTTCATTCAGTATATTTCCAAGTCTTTCCTTGATAATAATTTTATTCCCCTGTCTGCCTTCTCTTGGCAACAGCTGACCTGGCTACAAGCCCAAAACATGGTAAATGACAAATCACTACCAGATGAATCTGCAAGTTTTACATTGAGTGTTTCCTCCAGACTCAGAACACTTTGAGGCCCAATAAAATTACTAGAATGATTCAGAATCACAGTGAGATCCATTTTTTTGTGGAAATCCTCTAGTTCTCCCAGTCAATAGAGCACTAATGAAGAGTCCCATTAATTTTCAAAATCAGAATATAGAAAATAAGTTATGACAGGCCAAGAAAAATTTTAACGGTGACTAGAAAGAAAGTTACTAAACAAATGATATCATGATAAATTCTCAGCTCTTAAATTATTTTCCTAAGCAGTTTGGTTTTGATTTTAAAAAATCACTGTAAAAAATTATGCATAATTTTTTTATTGAAACAGTAGAAACCAACTTCTTAAAAAAAATCATACAATCTGATTATTAAAATGTTTGACATTCTATAGTCATCGTGATGATGACTGGTATATGATATTACTTTTTAGTTTTTAATTTTTTTTCATTATGCTACTTTTTAAAGTTTTACTTTTCAAGACTTCATAATTGGATTTATGGATTAGTTTTTAATGAAAATTTTTCTATGATGTAATGCATTAAAAATAAACTAAAATAGAAATTTCAGACTATAACTGAATCCACAATAAAACCTAACCATTTAAATCATAAGGTAAGTCTTCTGGATATTTATAATATGTAATTTTTCATTTCTTAGGATTCTTCAGAATCTACCTTTTTCAGTCCCCAACCATAAACTTCAGATTTAAAAATATTATTTTATCCCACATGCCACAAAACTTATTCTGAAAAATAGTTGGAAACTACCTCTTAAATATATGTGATATAACTTGGGGGGAATGTTTATGACAAAATGATGGTTATGTGTACAAGTAAAAATGGCAGGATCTATCAAAACTGAACACCTATAAAATGCTTTGTAAAAGAATGTAAAAAAAAAGTTATAAATCAATTTGTGTGTGTTTAAAACAATACTTATTTGCCCTGTGCTTTGCAGACTGGATTTATTCTCAGACTTGATGCTTGCAACAGGTTTAGCCTTTGGCAAATCTCAAGAATCCAAATTTCTCTATAACTCCCTTCTCACTGAGGTATCCTCATTAAATTCTGGTCTATTGGCAAAATCCTGCCATCGGAAGGCCTAGGTTTTAATCTTTTGCCTTTTACTAACTATGCACATTCAGAATGTTAGTAATCAGGAGCCTCAGCTTCCATACCTTGAAAAATGGAAATTTGATAACGGCTACTTATGTTAGCCAATTTAAGAAGGATTATTTTTAGGATCAAAATTAAAGTGAGATTATATATAGGCAAAATGCTCTTTTCAACTACACAGTACTTCATATGATAAGGAGTACTGTTCCTCGGACTGTTCTCTCTTGCCTAGCTATATTGATGTTGCACCATGTCTTCCATTTTCACTCCCCTTTGATAGGAGTCAACCCAAAATACCATCCTCCTAAACCTTGGGACTCAACTCAATTATGTGATCATAAGAGACCTAGAGCACTATCTGAGAAATGTAGGTGCATTTCTTGGGGCGTTCTAAAATCCCAGTTCTCACCATGTTGTCTAACTAATTAGAAAGTTTTTCCCATTGGAATTAAGGCCCTGGCAGAAGAACTGGAAAGCCCTACTTACAAAAGATTTTTGCAAAATGACCACTTCCATATTTTCCCTGAAACTGTAACTCAGACAAAGCAGATGTGACTTTAAAGTGAATAGACCTTTTTCTTATAGCTGGAGGAACAAATGCAGAGGAGTTAGGGACATTAAAACAACAATGGGCATGTAAAGTGAAACACTGAAATTTATCTTATTATCAGTAAAAGAAAAAATCTGGAATTACAATGCCACTCCAACTCTACCTCCTCTTTCCTAACCCTCTCAAAAAGTACAGTTTGGGGGCACCTGAGTGGCTCAGGCGTTAAGCGTCTGCCTTCGGCTCGGGTCATGATCCCAGCGTCCTGGGATCGAGCCCTGCATCGGGCTCCCTGCTCAGCAGGAAGCCTGCTTCTCCCACCACCATTCCCTCTGCTTGTGTTCCCTCTCTCACTATGTTTCTCTCTGTCAAATAAATAAAATCTTAAAAAAAAAAAAAAAAAGTACAGTTTGGCTGTGAGACTAACTCCTGAAAGTTGTCGCTTTTTTCTAGGCAAAAGTCTGAAGGAGTTTCAGGGTTTATTAAGGTTATCATTTCTTTAATGTTCTACTCACAATGAATAAGCCAAAGATGATGCTAAACACAGAAATATCAACCCCTTATCCATGATCTACTATGTCCATTGGAAGGAGTGGGGTAAATTACAGGGAATGAGCCTTTTTCCTAAAGTGACAATCTTTTTTTGAAACTTTGCCCACTGTACTAATATCAAGGGAATTTAACTATATTGATTCATGGGGGCAATGTAAAAAGAATAAAACCAAAACAATGCACACTTTTTAAGCTAGTTATGAAACTGGCTGAAGTACCCTTCTTTTCTGTCATTATTGATTATTAACAGTTTTAAACTGCAAATTTGCAATGAATGCTCTGTTCCCTAGAAAAACAAAACAAAAAATTACTATTGCATGACTGAGATAAACTCCCTTGGACCTTCCCAATTTGCAAAGTTCTCTTCCTAGCTTCTCCCTGTCTTTCTCCCTGGCTTGAAGCCATTGCCTGGGTAAGGGCCACCCAAAGCTGACACCAAATGAATTCCAGGCAAATTTCATAGGCTAACCTGACTTTTCTGCAGTACAGAGTACTAGAGTAAATGGTTATAATAACTAAAGCAGCATTGTCCACAGGCTCTGAGTGTTTAAGGTTGATGACCCTCCAAAATGAAATAGTGAGCTGAAGATGGAAGTTAAAAAACTTCAAAGGGTCACGTCTAGACGACACCTTCCTGTCTCAGGGAATTGCCTGCAACCTCCACTCAGATGCAGAAGAGAGAGAAGGAAAGCCTGTCAAACCTCATTGACCATAGGTAATGGTACAGGATAATTTCTTCTGATAATGTCACCCAAAAAGGAAATCCTACAGACTAAACCGATTAAGACCCCAAGGGAAATATCGTATGAACAAAATTGTTTTTTGTTTTTTACTTTTGGGGGACTGTGGGGAAGCAAAAGGGATTGTGGATGGGATTTTTTTAAATTGACTCAAGTCTCTTTGTATAGTCAGAAAGAAAATGGAACTAAATTTGAGGAAAAAAATTACTGTGATATGTACGAACAAATATGTCTTTTATAAGTTCCCTCATTAGATATTTATGAACTCTTAAATCTTTGGTTCCCCATAATCAGAAACCATGTGCCTTTTCTAAGACAGTTATTACTTTTAGAAGAAATAAAGTTGATTTTTTGGTAAGATGGGTATTTAAATCTTACTGTGCGTTTCTGAGATGAGACAGGAAGATATGTGAATATGTATTATATCTATCTATATATAGATAGATATTTATGTGAATATATATTTATATTCTTATGTGAATAATAATATGTCATGAGAAGGAAGATATGTGAATATATATTATATCTATCTATATATATATATTTATGTGAATATATATTTATATTCTTATGTGAATAATATGTCTTATGTGAATATATATTTAATATGAACGTATGTTCATAGTATACATGTATTCATCTATAAAAAGAGTGACTAAAGAAATAAATAGGAGTATGGGACGCCTAGGTGGTTCAGTCGCTCAGCTCAGGTCATGATCTCATGGTCCTGGGATTGAGTCCCACATTGGGTTCCTTGCTCAGTGGGGAGCCTGCTTCTCTCTGCCTGCCACTCCCCATGCTTATGCTCTCTCTCTCTCTCTGATAAATAAAAAAAATAAAATATTTTTAAAAAATTAGTAGGAGCATTTAATTCTAGTATTTTCAAATTAGGAAGTCTTATGTGAGTAGATGTCTTAGCCTATTACAGTAGTACATATTTTTATGTGAAATTGATTTTATAAAAGACAAAAACTTCATACTTTAAATTATTTCATAGTCTCCTTTTGTCCAAATTTCCCTTTTAAAAATAGTTGTGACTATCTTATCTGACTCTTATTTTGCAGAAAAGTACAGTCTCCTGGGGGAAGTGTAGAGGTGGCTATTTCACTGTCCTAGGATAACACATGGATATACCTACTACAGTGTCAAACTGAGTGAGAAGAAAAGTACACCAAAGCCTGTTTTCAAACAAGGCAGGATAGTGTGAGGCCCACCCTGGGAAACAGGGAGATAGACCCACTTGACTAACTACCATAGGCTGCAGCTAGCTACAGGGTCTGGAAAAATGATGATACTCTGGAACTGTAATGTAGTGAGCAGCATGAAATCATACTGTCAAGCACATTTACTAGCCTTTTTGATCTGGTTTTCCCCTTTCCTTTGAGTATGTTTTAGAACAGTGTGACTCAGGTATCAACATTCTAACAGACCATCAGTTATTTGTTACCAATGAAATTACATGCTTAACCTCCCTAATTCAGGTTAAAAGAAGAGTTATCACCACTGGTAAAAGTCTGATTGGAAACCTTTTCAAAGCTGTTATTATTTTTAAGTTACTACTTTTCAAGTTATTACTTATGTTATAAATAATATGTTATTAAGTAATTATTTTAAGGTTAACACATTTTATCCTGGAGAAAGCTTAAAAACTTGCTTATCAAAAATTCCTGTTTAAAAAAAAATAAAAAATAAAATAACAATTCCTGTTTTCCTGATTGTAAAAAGTAACTGGCGACAAATTTAGAAAAAATTTGAAAAATGGAAAAACATTTGAAGAAGAAAATAAAAATCATCAACATCTGACACATTTAATTCTATTCTTATTTTCTTTCCATATATTATTTTGCATATGGTTGAGATCATACTTTACATTTTAAACTTAATTTTATCACAAAATTTTCTCATTTGAAAATCTCTTCAGAAAAATAATTTCAATAATGACATGATAGTCTATTCTAGAAATACTCTATATCTTAATAATTTTGAATATCTTGCTTGTTTCAAATAGCACGTTCTTAAAAACAACAAAAACGCTGCACTCCTTTTGCACAAATCTACATAAATATTTAAGAATATTTCCTCAGGATACATTTCTAGACAGACAGCTGGGGCAAAGGGTATGGATTTTTTTTTAAGGTCCCTCCTCCCTAATTTAATAATAAGATTATGCTCTTTGGCCAGTAATAGTAAGTAAAAAAGCAGTAGGAAAAAATACCCATAACTTTCTTCCTTGTACAATCACATTCTGCCATATTTCCTTCCAGTCTTTTTTCTTTCTTTTTAACATACTTGAAATTACTTTGTATATATACTTTTGTATCCAGCTCTTCTCATCTAATGTATCAGAAGCATTTTCATTTGGCATTAAAATTATTTACACTTATTATTAATGACTGCATTATGCTCCATCATTAAGTGAAACATGATTTACCTAACCACATTGCTGAGAATGTATTTACAATTTTTCCTTGTTATAAGAAGGGTCATGCCAAATACCTTTGAGTATAAACCTTAGTGAAAATTTTATATTATTTCCTTGTATAGATTACATTTTTTCCTTGTATAGATTATTTAAAAAGAAATTCTGCCTTATAAACATTTTATAAAGCCTTTTTGTTACATATTATTAAAAGCTGAACAGTTTTTAACTCTCAGCAAGGGTATAGATGACCCTCACCCTCACTCTCACCAGCATTAGTATCTTTTACAATTTGCTAATCTGATTTGAGTAATGAATAATCTCATTATTCTGTTATTTGCATTTTTTCAGAAACTATTGTGGTTGAGAAATCTTTTCACATGTTTCTTAACCATTTGTAATTCCCCTTTTATAAAACAATCAGGCTTTTTGCCCATTTATATATGAGATTTCATATTTATCTTACTGAGTTGTATGAGCTCTCTAAGAACAAAGTTATCAATTCTTTGTCATATTTATCACAAATGTATTTCATCCTGTTACAAAGTTTATTGTTTAAATAATGCACAAGACAATTTTATTTAACATGTCATAGTTTTATATAAATACATAAAAAGTCTCTGAAATATTTTAAATATTACTAAAATATTATGCAAATTACTCATGCATAGTTTTTAAGAAAGGCTAACTTCCATTTACATGATTGTCAACTCTAAATTAGCAATGTTTAAATTAATAAGGCTTTTCTGAAATTACGTTAAGTGTACTACCTATCTTTTGTCACTTTAAAGACCGAGGATGACTATAAAATAAATAATAATTTACATGTTTGTTTGTTTGTTTTTCCACATAGGAAACCCTGTGAATGTACAGAGGTACTATCAAACCTGAACACTACTATAGGGATTTCTTTTACAGATATTCCTTTACTTTTTCTTTTTTTTTTTTTAATTTGGAAAATTTTAGACTTAAGTGATCAAATAAAACCAATTTCTGAAGGAAAAAATAAAAATCCACAAAGAAAAAAAAAGTCAATACTATCTGGTACATAATAGAACACAGAGATTATATTCTTTTAATTGAAAAATTCTAGGTGCTTCATAATTGGCCTTTTTATACAAAACGTCCTATTAGATTAGCAATTTGTGGTTCTTGGCTTTGAGGTCCACAGGACAAGCTAGGAAGGAGGATAAAAGTATAAAGTATAAAAGTATAAAAGTATTTCCATAAGGTAAGAAGCAATGTATATATAGCACCAACTTCTCCACATCATCCTTAATTATGAAAGAGTAAAATAAGCAAACAAGTCTTCATATAATGATTTTTTTAAGTGAAGAAAAATCTAAACAAATTTGGCAAAGCTCTTCCTTTCATTATATTAATAGTAGGAAATAAATTTCACAAAAATACTATTTAATTCACTCAGGATTATAAAATTATTTTAATCAAAAACATAGATAGTAGGACAATAGAGGCATTTATCATGATTCAACAAAATTCTCAAGTGATAGATTGTTTTTCTACTTCACAGTCTTTCTGAATAACTTTACTGAATTGTATTATACATTTTGAAAATTATTTTCTAAATTCTAGAGAGCTAATCAAATTAAGCTATTATTCACGCTTCTTATGTTGATGCTTTGGGGGGGTTGGCAAATTTTGAGTAAAAAATTACATTTTAAAATCTACTTGGGAAAGGAGTTTGAATCATTCATTTTATAAATAAAATATACTTCATTTTATCAGGAACCAAGCTAGGCAATAAATAAATTTAACCCAGCATACATATCAGAATGCACTAGGTAAAACTTTGCCAAAATAACCCACATTATATTCAGAAGTAAGGCAATTCCAAATTAATTTACATCCTTTTCTTGGTTGAAGAAAAATAAGATGCAAATTAAAGCTAATTCAGATATTCTCTATTAGTAATAAATTGGAGGAAGGGGAATGGTAAAAGGTCAGCACACGTGTAATCTAATTTCAAGATATGGGTCTCCCTAATTTCTTCATAAAAGATTGGAAAACTTCCATGTTTTTCCCTCACAAATATGCTAATATATTAACATTTTACTGACTGAAAGCGCAGCCATATTTTTCAACAATGAAATCAACAAACTGCATTTTAAGAACCTATACTTTTTTCATAGGATACAACAAAGGAAACAAACCACCTTTTATTATTTAAAATGCAACCCAGTCTGCATGTGTGAGATACTGTGTGGGTTTTTTATTTCTATGTTTAATATTTTAATTTACCATGAATGTATATATTTGTAGTTAGAAAAATAATAAGAATTTTTAATCAGCCCCAAAACATATTTTTTCTGATTTAGCTTCATGAAAAAAATAAATACATAAAAGTTTTCTTAACCCAGCACCACATGTTTATATCTATTAGGGGAGAAAATGTTCATAGTCTTAAAAATGAAGCCATGAAGTCATCATATCTACTGTTATAATTAATCAAGTCAAATAGTTAACAAATGACAAATAATCTGGCTTAAAATTATACTTTTTTAAAATAATTACTATAACTAAGGATCCATGTATGGTTTTCTCTTCGACCATATTTGAATCATCTAAGCACTTCACAATCATAGCTGTTCTTTCCTCCAAAGTAAGTTAAACATAAAACAAATCTACCCTGATTCACATACATACAAGAGCTTTGTGTCTAATGACTTGGATATCATGAAACTGCTGGAGCCATGCTTTTGACAAAACAGATGGAATGCAGCTAAGAAAATAAAAAGGAGTTTCCAACTCTGAATACACTGTTACTTTGTCTAAACATAACTCATTATTTCAAATTATAAAATGTGAAAATATATCTAGTGTTGGCATACCTTATGAAATGCAAAAGAAAACCAAATAACCTAGGCTCTTCATTGCAGCGTCTTTGTAGTTTGATTGAACACATCAATTATTTCAAAATGCCTTTGTCAAGGTTTTTGTGTTTTTGCTTTTTTTCCTTGACACTGGCTTTCAACATTTTGGAGCAGATTCATTACTTATTTGTGGTCACACAGAGGAATTCATATAAAAGTAATACCTAAATTGTGACTCAAAATTTTAATGCCAACATGTTGATAATGACCTACAATCTTCCTTAATGAATATGTATTATATTATTCTGTTAACCAGATATAGATATAATTAACAAAAGATTAAAAATGTTAACTGTCTTTATAATTCCACTTACATTAAATATTATATAATCCTATACAATTTAATTATAATTATATTGATTAAAAAGAATGAAACTATATATTCTAATAGTTTTTTTTAAATATAAAGTAATATTTTAATTTTTATTGTTACTTAAGAAAAGTTTAAATTTAAGAGCATTGTTTCCTTAACTGCTTAATATGTTGCTTATCAGGACAGAAATAAACTGTTATGATTTCTACAAAGTCTTTATTTCTTTTTATTTTTTATTTTTTGCAATTTCATTTTAATAATGACTTCAGCAGTCTATACACGAAATATCCAAAGAAATATATGACTATTTTTAAATGGTTGTTTTAATATCGCTTTTCCCAGAAAGTATTTTACTTTGCTAGTTCAGTAACAGATTAATCCTCAAGGCCTTAATACTGTATTTCCCTTCACTATAATAACAGTTTAACAGAGAATTAAGATATTAGGAAAACAACTGAAACCCCTTGCTGTTTCACCTTGAATAAAGGCTCACTTTCCAAATTCTTTGTCAAAAATAAGGAATAAGAATGTACTTGGAACAAAGAGTTGATTAAAATCTACCTTCTCTACACTGTAATTCTGATCAATTATTTTTATACACTCATAGATAATAAATTCAAGATATTACTAACCAGTCTTCTAAAAACATTATAACATTTTTTCTACAATGTGGCTGTTTTGAAAACCTTCCAAATAGACTATCAACTCTTCATTTTGGTAATTTAAATGAAATTTTGGTTACTCCTTCCTGCTATTATTTTTGTCATTCATAAATCTCTACTTAGCATTTCTCTTTGATAATTTAAGATGTTTTCTGAAGAGTATTATTTTAAACATTTTCTTGTTTTCCAAGAAGAGAAAAAAAGAGAAAAAAAAAAAACCCTAAAATTAGAGGTTTTATTTGAAATTTAAATTTTGCTGAGACTTTGGGCTTAATGTTCTCTTAAAAAGAAAACAAAATAAAACAAAGCATAAAACAAACCAGCCACATTTACCAACAGATACAATAGCAAGGTGACCAAAATAAGTTATACTTTAGTATTAAGAGTGTGTTTTTTTTATTTCACCTTTCCCCCAGATGCCTAGAAATCCTTTCTAAAGACAAAATTCTGATTAAACTATAATATCCTAGGTGCATCTAACAGTAACATTGGCTGAAAGATATATAATGGCACATTATCCATTACATTTTTATTGAACATAAAAGATACAAAGTTCTTGTGAACATTTTAAATGCATCAGATATATTTACTCGTAAACTGCTAGATTGGTAATGAAGCATTTTCTTACACTTAAAGATTTACAAGGAGGAAAAAATAAAAGAATACTAGACCTCTAACCTAAAAAGATCAGCAGTGAACATGTTTAAAATTGCATGTACTATACATTAACAGCTTACTTTAAAACCACCAATATTCTGGAAAGTCTCTATTACTAACTACTAATACATAGGCTTTTAGTCAATGACTGCTGATCATCCAAGAGATTAAGAGGTTGCCAATTGGTAAGCCTTAGATGAGCAAAGTGAAAAGAATCAGAGGCAAAAAAAAAAAAAAAAAAAAAGTGTCATATAAGTCCAAGAAAGTCCTATCCTAATTGTGTGCTCTAGAACTCAGTTTTCCTGCTAGAGAACAATAAACTTCCACCTAACCTGACCATTAATGATTTTCCAAAACCAGAGCTCAGGCCAAAAAGAGGCAAACGCCAGAAGTTTCTTAAATGCGTTTCCCCCACAATTAAAATAATGAGAAAGATCTAGATGAATGGAATATATGATGGCTAGAAAGCTTCAACTATCAGAGCTGAAGCATAACTCATTCTAAATTTTTGTCTGGCAAATATCAATAAAATATATTTACCCCCTGTATGTCGTCATTTTCAAAAGCGCTCAAGTGGAGTTTTTAATTTCCTCTTGGTTCTATTTAGGGTAGATGTACATGTTAAGACACATTCACAAAAATAAAAGATTACTATGTAATCTTTGAAACACAAGTGTCCATGACTTTTCTCTCTTTACAACACCAAAATTTATGAAAACATCAAAATTTATTTTAATATATCCTTTATTTCTTGAAAACTAGGAGAAAGTAACCAATGAGGAGTATATGCCCCATGTAAATCAACAAACTGGAAAATATAAACAAAACAAGTGAATATTAACTCAATAGAGAAGAGGCAATACCCCAAAGCAAACTCCCAAAAGCATTTCAGAGACAGTTTATAGTCTAGCAAAAAAGAAAGATCAAATTCTTTATCAGACACTGACTTAACGACTGAGTTGCATACCCAACAGCTTAAAATTATTTTGTAAAGTAAAAAACAGTGAAGTTGCTGCCCTCATGAAAGTACTTTAGGAGGTACTTTCCTAAAAATGGAAGCTTCAGATGCATCATGATAAACAAGCCTAGGACTATTTATTTTTCTCTGATCTAAACTACTAGATGAGGTAGTAGCCAGAAATAATTGAGAGATGTGGAAAACCTCTTTGCAAAACAGCTTCATAAATAGCATGTTTGTGCTGAAAGTGAGATAAGTGGTAAATACTTAAGATTAAGCATTCTGAGAGTTACAACTGACTCTCAAGCCAGCAACTTCTAAATAGGGTTTACTTGCCTTTGAGGTTTTTTTGGGTTTTTGTTTTGTTTTTGTTTTGTTTTAATTCTTCCTGTCCTGTAGAGTATAAGGTTTTCATATTGCTGTTTGTTTTTTAAACTACACTCTTCAGCTCCATAAGGTCATAGCCTATAGGAGGGAAATAAAATTACATTTTTTTCCCACTGTATTTCCACATTCTTCCGGATCTGACCATGAATTTATTCATTTTTACAATAAATATTTATTGAGTACCTACTACAAATAAGATAAATAAGAATAATAAATAAGTAACAAAAAATACATTTAATGGACTTTTGACCTTTAAAAAATCCACTAAGATTTAAATAAAAAATTTTGCAAGAATTTTTTTTTTAGATTTATTTATTTATTTATTTGACAGAGAGAGAGAGATCACAAGCAGGCAGAGAGGCAGGCAGAGAGAGAGGGGAAGGGGGGAAGCAGGCTCCCTGCTGAGCAGAGAGCCCGATGCGGGGCTCAATCCCAGGACCCTGAGATCATGACCTGAGCCGAAGGCAGAGTCTTTAACCCACTGAGCCACCCAGGTGCCCCTTTTTTTATTTTAAAGATTTTATTTATTTACCTGAAAGAGAGAGAGAGAGAGAGAGTACAAGAGGAGGGAGGGGGAGAGGAAGAGGGAGAAGCAGGCTCCCTGCTGAGCAGAGAGCACAAGAGTGTTTATAGTTAAACTATCATAACTGGCTGTGTTTTAAAAAAAGTAAAAAAAAAAATTTTAGCTTTGTTCTTAATTCTTTTACTTTTTAATTATTTGCTTTATTTACTTGGGGATATTAGAGAATTTGCCTATGTCTACTTTCAGGGTTGAATTAAATTTTAAATCCTTAAACACTCATACTTAGTAGTAACCTTGAAAAAGAAAAACAAAGAAGTACTTTAAAATTTATTTTGAAGGATATAACAAAATTCATTCGGAGAGAAAAGATTGGAAGAACATTATTACTCGACAGTAGAGAACAGGTTCATAAGTCTTTTTCTGTTATCATCTATTCCCAGGTATGGGAAAAATTATTTGTGAATTGTTTAATATCTTCATCAGCAACCTGACTGTAAGCATCAAGAGATCAGGAAGGATGATGGCTGTTCTATTCATCAGTGTGTCCCCAGTGTCTGTCACAGTGCTTGGCACACAGCAGGTACTCAATAAATATTTTGATAGAATGTCTAAAGGCCATTTTTATCATTCTCTTGCTGCCAGAAGACAAGGTCTACTGTTCCTCTGCTCATCACTTAGATTATCTATACTTTATGTTTTTAAAAACAAGCTCTATCTATCTACTCTCCCCCTTGGGGGAAGAGTATCTTAGTGTCACAGCTTTTTCCTTCCCCATAGAAAGGTTTTAGGCTTCACCTTCCTAAGAGCCTGGCTGTGAAGTGAAGACCAACAATCAGCACAAATCTGGAGGGAGAAATGTAGTTAACTCCTAGGTGTAAGCTTCTAATTCAAGCAGTGTCTTAATTCATTTGCTGTTCTACCAGGACTTCTCAATGAGTTTTCTCTTAATAGGAAGTCTTTTTGGACCTCATTTTATAAACTCTTTAGAAAATCCCAAGCAGTTCCAAATCCCTAGGTTGCACACTACAGTACCAAAATCAAGTCATTTAGATTTAGATATGAATTACAATAGAAACCTCTATCAGAACTCTTTGTTATGTTCCTAAGTGCTAATAAGCCCTTATTATTACTGTGGCTCTTTTTGTTTGCACTAAGAATGTCCCCCATAATTTATGCTTCTAGAAATTCACAGGGTTACCTAAGAATTGTTTATTGCTATACATTTTTTTTTAGAAATCTCTGCTACATTATCTCATTTGATTATCACAATGACCCTTTAAGTTAGTCAAAGAAGTTATTATTATCTTTATTTTCTAAACAAAAAACAGACATAGAAAGGTCATGAGGCTAGCAAGTATCAGAGCTGAGTCTTCTAACTCCAAGTTCAGATTTTTTTAAAAGATGACCTAACGCAGGGATCCCAAACTAGCAATCTTCATAAGTATATTGACATTCAGTTTTTAAAACGAAAATTAATTTGAATCTGCATAAGCAAGGTATGTCACAGGCTTACCACTCCTTATTAAATTTTATTGGGCCGCCACCCACATTCATGTTACTACCTGGTCACTGAAGCTATTTGCATTGAGATCACGTCAAAAAGAACAGCCATTCATTTACTCAATGATCCATCCGTTTGTTCATCACAGTATAGTCACTATTTGAAACACTAGGAATCTCAAGTTTCATAAGACAAGGTCGCTGCCCTCAAAAGTTTTCAAGCTAGTGAGGAACTCAGATAAGCCCATCTGGACAGCTGGGTAGCAGACAGAAGAAATGGCAAAGCAACAGCCAAGCACAAAGATTAGGTACTTAAATCAGAATGTGGGGATCAGATCATGGAAGGTAATCATTGCATAGAGCAATGACTAGTATAAAGTCTCCATTATCTCTCTCATTAGGTTTTCAAGGAGCATTCCAGACTGCAACTTTCAAAATTTAAATTCTGAGTATTTATTAACATTCTGTCATATAGAATGAGAACTACAGACATAGCTCCAGGTTAAGTTCAAATTGTTATAGATTTGTGTTAAATTTTGGTAAATATGTTTTGGAGGAGAGCCTAAGGTTACAGTTCTACCACAGTTTTAAGAATTTTTAAAAACAAATCTTCAAAATACCATAAAAAGACAGATAAATGTCTTATTTCTGATCAATAAAGAAAATTGTATTCAATATTGCTGTTAGATTAAAGCCACCTCAAATGTTTTATTAAGCACTATGTATACCACTGTGTTCTAAGTACACGTGATCTTATATCAAATTTAGGGAAGGTAAAAAGCTGCATAACAAAATTTACCTAAAAGGAACATATCCAGTTTTCTGTGTATTATTACCTAATACTCGCTAAGCTTCTGAATGTAGAAAAACTAAATTATATTTTTAAAACTACTTGTTGATCTGTTAAAGGGGCTCTGGTTCAACCACAACATGAAAACTGTATAGATTTCACATGTCTTGGAATTTTTACCAAAAACCTTAATTCAGTTAAAGATTGGCATGTGATAGTTTTTAAACTCTTAGCTTCAAGAATCAGTATGTATAGAGAAAGAAGAAGGTGCTAACTGTTCTTTGCTATACACCCTGAACCATTCTCAATACATCATTTTGGATGCTCTTGGTTGAACCAAAAATATCTAATTCAAGATAAACTATAGAAGTAAAGTAGACACAGGTTAACACAGAAGATGTTTCTCACTCATTTTCTGAGCTTTGCCCCCATCTCTCCTCCCTGTGTCAATTTTATCCTTAGGCATTTCCTTCATGGCCACAAAATGAAAACATTTGCTACATGCTTCCTTGTTTATATCTATAGAAAATAAGGACATTCCAATATTCTAAGGAGCAAACAAAATGCCCAAGGATCATTTTGATCAATCTTGTTTCATTCATTCTTTCAACAAACACTTATTGATCACCTACCATATGTGAGGTACTATTCTTGGTACAAGGACTATAGCAATGAATAAAATATATTCTCTACTTTTGTGCGCCTTAAGTTCCTGAAACCATCCCTGAATCAATCACAGTGAGGACTGGTTTACCTCCATTAGTTTGGCACTTGTAGACTTAGGGTTAGGATCAATCATAATCAAACCACATGGCTACAACACAATCCTAAGGAACAGATGTTGGTAAGACAATTGCATTGTTCATCATTCAATCTGGTAATATTTTGGCAATGGATATCGATAATTACTGAGATCAATTAATACACAATTCTATGAGTTTAAAATATATATACAGAAAAAAATATATATATATACACAGAATTACTTTAAATGGAAATAACCCATATCTTGAGGAGAATGGAATTAATCTCCTGCAGTTGTGAAATAGGTTACAAATCCCATCCTCATCCCATGATGAGACTTCTGTTTTACCCAGCTACTACCGAGATGTTGGCCACCTAAAATAAAACATTAGCCACGCCAATGTTTTTACCACCATAATTAATGTCAGGAACTATATTGTAAAATTTTTTTTTAAATGTATATTTTTAGGGGCGCCTGGGTGGCTCAGTCATTAAGCGTCTGCCTTCAGCCCAGGTCATGATCCCAGGGTCCTGGGATAGAGCCCCACATCGGGCTCCTTGCTTGGCAGGAAGCCTGCTTCTCCCCCTACCATTCCCTCTGCTTGTGTTCCCTCTCTCGCTGTGTTTCTCTCTGTCAAATAAATAAAATCTTTAAAAATAAAATAAAATAAAATAAAATGTATATTTTTAGAAAGTAAAATATCATCATGCTTCAGACCAAGCCTACATCGTTCTAGTTCCCCCTTCAGTTTCTTCCATGGCCACAGTCTTCATCCTTGACTGTAGTCCACCACCTAAGGAGGTCTGAATAAAGGATGGACAGATTCATTATAACTACCAGAAAACAAATAAAAATTGCATGTCATACTCATGATGAGTGAGAAGTCTTCTTGAAATAAAGGACACAAAGAAGAATATGTTGAACTTATTAACAAATGACCTATCAGATCACATTACCAATTTTTAGCTCTGCCTCATCTGCATCATCAGCAGGGTTTATTTACATCAAACTCTAAGGCTGAATCACCAAAAATAAGATGCCAGAGCTATAACATTAGGAGAATCACATTCAGCTGTGCCTATGGTGGACATTAATTAAACAAGCTAGCAACCGTGCAACTTGATGAATATGGTTGCTCAAAGAAAAATCACCTCCAGTTTGGATTGAAATGCTTGAGGAGAAGGCAGCATTTAAGCTAGGCTTTAAAGATTGAGGGAGGAGCACTGGAAGAATGATGCCTGTTTGGGAATCATCTCATTTTGTTAAACCTGTATTCTTACTCTTGCCTGGAGTCAGCTAACTTTTCTTAAGATAACTGCCTAGTTTTGGAGAAGAAATTGCTGCTGGTTAGAGACCAGAGTTTAGTCTCAGTAAATAAACCATGATATGATGGTACTCTTAAACAGAGGTATAACCTGAAGAAAAATTTCCCTCTGGAGGACAATCATAACTAAGATTTCAAGCTATTTTGAGAAAAGCTCTTGAAAATCTGTGAGCAGGGATTTACCATTAAAAAGTAGAAAGATTTTCAATGATAAATTACTCTTATGATCCAACCTTTATTCCCCCCCCAAAAAAAAAACTGGTGAAACAGGGGCTCAGAAAGTTAAGTGATCTGCCCAAGGTCATCACACAGCTAAAAATCAAAGAAGCTGAAAGTAAACTACAGGTCAGCAGACTATAACTGTAAGAGCTTTCACTTCTGCTGGAGTGGAAGCAAGGGACTGAGGAAATTAGAGAGAATCAGAAATGAAATATGTGACAATACCCAGTAGGAATCAACTGATCACTTGAACAGATCTGTGATTACAGTGAGGCAAAATGAGATGCAATATCCTCTAAAAGGAAAGCATAATACAGACTTGCTCCAAAAACCATGATTAAACAGAAAACAATTAAAATGCAATGTCTCCTCAAGGATAAAAGGCATTCAATTAATTCAATCAAATGATTGCTCCTTTCTGTACTGATATTTTTCATCAATGTATATAACAGAAAATTACACTCTAAAATTATACTCTAAAAATTTATCTCTGAAAGTATTAGAGTAATTAAATTCAACTTGGCTTTAATTCTTACAAGTGCTAAAGAAGCTTTAAATTTCCATTTTTTACTCTAAATTCCCAACAAACCTTTTTATAAACAAAACTTTCTAAAGAGTCTGCAAAATAGTCAGTCCCCAATTTGTTTTTGTTAAAAATAAGCCCAGCCTTGTAGTTTTAAGATAATTAATTCTCAAAGCTAGCAAATATATGTTGGAAAATAGCAAATTGACTTAAATCATGGTCTTTGAGAATCCTCCTTTCCTTTCCCAATCACCTACAAAAGTTTACAGTGATGAAAATATAAAATTATTTTGTAGGAGAGAGCGAAGTGGTAAGAAGAAAAGAACTACTTTAGATTTTAGAATCAAACAAACTAAAAAATTTCTCTAGCTCAATACAGGGCCCCGCCACTATTCTTTCAGCAGATTCTACAACAGACCCAAGAAATAATTGTGATGCAAGACTCAAAACAATAGAGCAGATGTTTCAGGAACAGAAAGTTAATACTGTCCCTTTCCTATACCCTATACAGAAGATAGAAGTTATCTCAGAAGCCATACAGGCTTCTGGGGATAGTTCATTTTTGTTCATTTTGTTCCACACAAATGAAAGCCTTTAAAATTTTAAAAATATATACAAAGTGTCATGATGAGATCATCTATTTTACCAATTCAGAGCCCAAGGAGTAAATAGAGATTATTATATAATTGCAGGGAGGAGCTAGTTTTATTTTTGTCGGTCTCCTTAATGGATTGGAAATTTTCTGAGAGCAAGGACCACCTATGTCTTACTCTTCTTTATACCCCCAGCACTGGTACATTATCGATATTTGATTAATTGAACTCAGAAAGATGTATACAGTGTTCTTTCAATAATTATTGACATTCATTTTGAGAACATCTCCCTTTTATACTGATGTAACTGCAAAAAAAATTTAAGAAAATACATCTAGTTAATTATTCTTCTAATTCCAGGTTTTATATGAGTATAACTATGCACTAAATATGTGTAGGAAAAAGCATCAGACCTTAAAGAAGCACATAGAAAATTGGTGGTGCAAAACTCTAAATTGACATAATCAGGTTTGTTATTTTATCCATTAAATAGTCTAAGCAGATTAATTAGAACCAGTTCATAAGGTTTGCTTTTCTTTGTAATATCAGTTATTAAAGACAAAGTTTATAGGTTACATATCAGCACATCTAACTTAATAGTTTAAGGAAAATATAGATCTTGATAAATACTTTCCTAGAAGTGTATAAATGTTATGAGCAGAAATGTTATGAGAATGATTCTCTTTTCTACAACCAGATTTATCTCACAGTAACAAAGTACTGAATTCCAACAGTCTTACATAAATAATGCCAATTACCTATATCACCACAGATATATTTTATATACAAATTAAATAACCAAAACAAAGATTTGTTTTCTTAAAGAAACAACTAGAAAGAGACTATACACCTCTAAGCAGTCATCAAATGGGCATACCTTTAATCACTGCATCTATAATAAAAGCAGTCTGTCTAGGTAACAACTTAAAGAATGGGACAACCTGTTTTGGGCAGCTTTCAGTCAAAGCAAACTTCTTTGTCAATTGAAGAATACTGATTTCCCAGAACAAATTTCAGAAGCTTATTAACTCAAATGTCAAGGTATATATTTCTGGGCTTATAACTAACATATCATATAAAACTATTTTTAAAGCTTTACACCAGGATATACAAATTAGGTGTAAACAAAATAAATAAATAAATAATGTTACATTTTAGAAAAGATTTTGAAAATATGTAGCCAGTATTTACTGGCTTGTATTTGCATTTCCAGGCTTGTATTTGTGCCATTATTAGCTACATATGCTTAGCCACCAAATATGATACTTCAATAATCTTTGAATTGTCACAAATAGCTCTACTTTTAAAGAGTTCAGAAGTTTAACACTGCCTGTTACCTTTTGATAATACTGTGAAAAACCTGTATGAGTGGCCGTAGGATAAAAAGAAAAAAATACCACTTTAGTTAGGCTCGATGATTAAGTTTATCTGCATGTGTTACACTTAACATATATTTGATACAGTCGCATTACAATGTTATTCTACTTTATTATTTAAATCAGTTTACACCCTTGGGAATAGCATCAAGAACACGAATCCTAGATTTAATATATATATATATATATATATTTATTTCAGAAATACACAAATCATCAAAACTATACATTAACTCTCAATAGCCAGTGTCCAAATTTGTGTGTGTGTGTGTATGTGTGTGTGTGTGTGTGGCAGTTGTTTATTTGGGTGATTATTTGATTTTAATAGTTTTGTTTCCAAATATTTTTATTTTTAACATCTTAACTATTTTATTGTTCTCCCTATCCAACATTTAGCTAAACCACTGTTGACCTGCATAAATGTGTTTCTGATGTCTGTCAGCAAGTATAAAAGCATAATTTCATTAAAGTGTATTATATATGCTCAGGACTGAGAGAACATTATAAAATGAAGAAGTTTGGCTAAAGTTCAACTGGGCATCAAATAGCACTGGCAAGAATTTTCTTAAACAGATGGTGTAAAATCTTGCTAACACAATAGTGTGTGCTTAACACAGGAACAATATCAGAAACAGATGTGCCGCAAATGACCAAAGTACCAAACAGAAACAATAAACATGGATATATATTAAAAACGATGTTCCTGCCAACTGGAAAAAAAAAAAAAAGAAAGAAAGAAAAGGAAAAAAAAAATGAACAAATACATTTCCTTGTCAAATAAGAAATGCTACCGATATTTTTCCACACCAAGGTTGGCACACACATTATTTCTTCCTTTGGCTTCCCTTTATGCATTGATATTGTATCTCTGTCAGGGTGGCCAAAATTAAGAACATAATTATATTAGACACATTAAAAAACTAATCATATTAAAAGAAAATAAGAGAAATTTAGCAGATCTGTGGGCTCCTCCTAGTCATCATTTGAAAGTGAAAATATTGTCATCAGTCCAGAAATTATCTCTGTCTCTTTCTCTCCCCCTTTCAAACACACACAGACACCCCTTTTAGAAGAGTGTAAGCAAGTGCCTGGTCAGTTAAAATTATTTGCCCAAGCGTTACACAACAGTACTAAGGGCCAAGCGACTAGGACTGGCACAAAAACTAAAGCCAAGTAGAACCTCGAACCGCTGCAGAGGCCCTCTGAGGCAGTACCCATTTCCCCGCTGGGCTCAGGTCTGGCCTACCGCCCCTGGGACCTGGCTCTCCAGCGCGCCTGAGTCATCCCCGGGCCTTGAAGGAAGACAAGTGGGCCAGGGAGATCTTGTGCCTCCCGCTCCAGCCTTCATTCCCGACTGGGCACCCTCACCCTGTCCACTTTACTGACCAGCTCAGACACGAGTTGTTCTGGCCTAGTCAGGCCTTGCCCCCTTCCTTTCTTTGTCGTTGGCTTGGGTTTTTGGTTTTACCTTTTCATTTAACAGCTTTCTGTGGGGGTGCCAGGACGAACACTCCCGGGGCTTTTGAAGAGCTGAGCAAGTTACCTACCTATTTATGGGCAGCTACTGCTGAGGGCAAGAAGGGCTTGGGCCTTCGGTCTCCTCCAGACGCTGACTTTCTCAGGAAAGGAAAGTCCTAACATCCTCTGGAAGTCAGATCTGATTCCAGGAGACGAATGTTTCGCTCTTGAAACCCAAGCCTCCGCCCTAGGGTCGCCCACGGAAAGGGCGCGAGGAGGGCAGTGGGCAAACCCACCAGGGCCAGGAGCCTGCCTCAGAGCCTGGCCTGGGGCAGGCATTCTGGAGCTCCAGGCCGCGGCCATCCTCCTCCCCCAGTTTGGGTCAGTGAGGTGGGGGTTCACGCAGGGTCCCCCCGCCCCCGCCTGCCTTTCCGACGAGAGCACGTTTCTGGGCGTCTGCCCTTTGCTGCGCGCCCACCCGCCTCGGCGCCTCCCGGAGTGCACCGCGCGGCGGGGACGTTCCCGGCCAGTCCCGAGCTGCAGCCGGGCTGGGACCGAGACCCAGGGGGCTGAAGGACCGGGTCCTGAACGCAGTGAGGACCTGCGTGGGGAGGTCGCCTGCAAAGGCTGCCGCCGGTGGGGAAGGGCCTCACACTCGCAGGAGGGAGCCTGCAGGCCTCCGCCTCGGGCTGGGGGGTTACCAAGGAAATACAACAATATTTATGACCAGCAGGCGATGAGAAAGTGTTTTCCCAGCACGCGATCTACCCCCATCCGCCGTCAACTTCTCATCCCTCTGGTCCGGTCCGTTTTCCCCGCGGGCTCCACGCGGGCGTCTGAGCTTTACATAACTGACCAAGGGCGGAGGTCAGGTCCCTCCAGCCGCGTTTCCCCACCCGCGCACCCCGCTCCTAAGAACATTCCAGCTTCCAGGACTCCAGGCGAAAGGGAGGAGCCACACATCCAACCGGCCAGGAGTGGGGACTTAACTTTACACTCTGCAAGCTCACACAATATTCTTTATATAAAGCACAATGGTTAAGACCTTGGAATTGGTTTGCATCCGTATCCTGTCTTTAATTAGCTCTTCTGTCTGAGCTTTAGGTTCCCCATCTGTGAACTGGGCAAACGAATATATATACCTCATAAATAATTCTGAGAAATATACATTACAACATATTTGAAACCTGGGCGATGTGAAACAATAAATGGTATTTCTTATTATAAAAGTTTAGTACATACACATTTATCTCTAAAAATTCAGTCTTTTTAGGAAACAAGATAGCTGATGGGGGGGCAGTGTAAATAATCAGATAATATGACTTGGTTTAATAACTGCTTTTCCCCCCACCCTGACCTTTAAAAGATTTATGTGGGTTGATGCAGATATTTTTTTAATACTGGAGGGTTTTCCCACAATATCCCTAAAATTAATTATTGAAGCAGGGCAGAAGTATTCTGAAAGGGGGAGGAGGAGGAAACCTTGAAAAGAGACCACGTGTATTAAAAGCCTCCAAGAAACTGCTGTCCATTGTGTCCAGTAACTTTGAAACTCAATAATAAAGGCAAACTATAAAGCACTGAAGCAGGTAAAGGCATTATTCCTGAAAGATGGTGCAAAATGAAGGAGCCCTTTTTAAAAATGCCCCTCTGAGTTCCTCCAGAGGAAGTGGTGACTACTCAAAGGAAATTGGTGAGATTACACTCTTTTGAAATGATTTTTGACACATTGGTATGCCTGTAGCAGCTGTGACTCAGTTTGCAAAATGTCTTGATGTGTCTGGCAAGAGACTCAAGTCTTCAAGATAAAGCCCTAGTGTTTTCCTCCCTCAAAGTCCAGGTAAATTAAAGACCAAGGGGTCTGGTGCAACCATCCCAGGTCTAGAGACCTCTTCCAGCCCTTTTCCAGGACTCTGGGCTACTGTCTGAGTCCTGGGGCTATTGTTCCTGCTCAGGCCATGTTCCTGCTTGAGACCATGAAGCAGGGTCTGGGAAAAGACTAGGCCAAGCCACCCAGGAACCCAAGACACATGGTTATGACCTGGCAGAGAGAACGGGTCAGTCCTGTTTGAGACTCCATCTATAGCCCACATTTCTCCTCCATGTTCTATTGCCTTGTTGCAGACTGAAGATAGGCATGCATCTCCTTTCCAAGCCAGGGAAGTCTGAGAGCACCAGTATCTGGCTCTGCATAACCTCAGCTCCCATCCTGATTGTCCACCCAGGCCCCCTTCTTGTTCTGGGCAAGCCAAAACTTATGCTGACTTACGTATGGTCCACACACACAACATTTCCATGTGTGCAATCAAAATGGGTCCATGGAAGCTTATTCAGCCACTTTCACAATATTCAGAAGTTTGCACAAACTGACAGGAGTCAGGGTGTCATGGAGACTTCTGAGGTCCAACATAGTCCTGCTCCAACTCTCAACAGCCTCCTTCTCTATAACTGAGGTTTAGACCTGTGTGGTCTCGTAGGTACTGAGAGTAAGTTTCCCATTTAATTGCAAATATTAAAAAAAGTCTGAAGAACCCTAAAGAAGGGTCAAAATGAACCATTGTGCCAGAAGATCCAATGAAGGCTGCAAGTCCCTTGCCCTAAAGAAAAGTGAAGTCCAAGGATTCCCTTAAATTGTCAGGATCTCCATGCCCTTCCTTGCCTCACTCTTCTATGGGACTAAAAAATTTAAGTTCTGGACAAGAAAGTACCAATGTGCAGAAGTAGCAAGCTTGAACTAAAAATATACAGACAGACTTGAAACTCTCTGTACTTGCCAGTACATACGTTCTTTCATTCAAAAAGCCCATACTTGCCAGTACATACGTTCTTTCATTGAAAAAGCCATCCTTTATTGCCCAGTGCCGGGCATTGAACTAGGTTCCAGAGTCAGGAACAGCACAAGTTTCCTGCCTCAAGGGTGCTTGCAGCCTGCAGGAAGGTCTGGTGGGGTCAACCTTTATTTACCCATTTGTGTCTGGGAAAACTATTTCTGAAGATTTCTCTGAAGTGGCGAGAGAGGGTGTACGAGAGTGCAGTGAGACGACCTGTGCCCAGCCAAAGCCAGGCACCACGGCCTCTGCCAGACTCCATGCAGCAACCTGAACTTTGGTCCAAGCCAAAGAAAAGTTCCAGAAGTGATCAGGGGTCTTTGTAACACAGGAGATACAGAGAGTGATGTTCACTTGTTTAATCCAGGCTTTGATCCACTTGCTGATGATTAGTCATTGGATTCTGTAATCTGCAAGAAGAGAGAGATTTTATCGCCAAGGTAAAGGCTCGGTGGGCTCCCTTTCCCCCTTTGTAGCTGGTTTGACACTTCAAATCCTTCTATGCTATTTAACCTCCACAGTGAGAGTAGGGGTAGGATGGGGCACTCTTTCCCACTGGATACCAGATGCTTTGCATCTGGGGAAAGCCTGAAGCTGGGCTGGAAGCCCATGCCAGCAAGAGGCCTGGAGCTGGACTACCTGTGCAGGAGCTGCAACTCAGATCAACTGGACTATGTAAAGAACCATCTTGAGATGGGTAAATGAATCCATAACTGAAGGTGTCTGTTTTTTAACTGACTGCAACTAGGGCAACACTGTGGAATGGTTAAAAGGCAACCTGGAGTCTGGTCTCTGGGTTTGAATTACAACCCACTTTGGTGATATGGTTGCAGGCAAGTTACTCAAGTAGGGTTTTACACCTCAGCATCAGTGGGGCCTTTGACAGGTAATAAGTAACAACTATGTTACTGCCACTTTCACAATATTCAGAAGTTTGCACAAACTGACAGGAGTCAGGGTGCCAATCATTTAAATGTGCCAGATTAATCCCCAAATAAACACGTGACAAAAGAGGAGGAAAAATTTTTCATTGTGCCTCTTTGGGACAAACTGCCATAGTAGAGTGGCTTTCAGCTGCCCGCTCTTTTCCAGATCTGCAGCTCTGGGAGGCTTATCTGGCATTGGCCACAGGATCTCCCAGAAATAGCCAACTGGAAGCCAGGTGGGTGCTGAGGAGGAGCAATGTCCTGTTCCCTTCACCTGGGGAATGAGGCCTTTGTTGAGGCCTCTGAATCTAGACCTCTCTTACCACAGCAAAAGAAGGGCACAGGAGGAGCATAAGATTGAGAATCTACTGTGCATGGGTGAACACCTTTCAACATCATTGGTGCTGTCACCTCCATTTTCTGGATGGGAAAACCGAGGGGTTAAGTTGTTAAATTGATCTGAAATCCATTACAGGTTTGACTAATTTCAAATCTCATACTCCTACTCTACTAGCACGTTGCCTAGCTTCTTAAACCTTGAGTTCCCATGAAGGCAGACAGGCAGTCGAGCTAGTAGGGAGGAAGGAAAGGAGGAAGGGAGAGGGAAAGGAGAGGAAGGAAAGGAAGAAAACTCTGCCAAAGTTACAAGAATCAGTATCCTGAAGCAGAACCCGTATAAAAAAAAATTACAACTTTTTTTTTAAATTATGTTTCAAGATTATTCCGACGATTTTTTAAAAAGCATCATTTTATAGGATATATCGGTAAAGCAACGACAGGATGAGTCAGTGTTGCCCGGAAGATGTTGGTGCCGAGATTGTGGGCGGGATGATCCGAGTTTGCTTGGGGCGCACTCACAACGGCTAATAAACCGAGCCGTGTGTTCCCTTATCAAAACCGGATTGAAGGCCGCGAATAGGAGGCTCACACAGCTCCCCGCAGCCACCACCACCCCTCCCCGCTCCACCCGACACTCTCAGGCACCCATGTTTTTACACTCAGATCAACTTTGGCTTTTTTGCCTCCCTGGCCGGGTTTTAGTGCGCCTCTCAGGGATCGCAGGGGAAGGGGAGAGTGGAGGAGGGGGATTTCTGCGGGGCTAGGGTTTCCGTCCTCCTTCTAGATTAGAGAGCTCCACTCTGGATCCGCCCTGAGAGCCTACTAGGAGGTGTAGGAAAACCCAGGGCAGGGGAATTGGGGGTTACAGAACTGTTGGGTTTTGCGATGCCCCCCGCCCCACCTCCTGGCTCGGTTTTTACAGAGTTGTGTGGGCCGAGGTCCGTAGAAACAGGTTAGAATCAGGTTTCCCCTGGTCCCGCCGCGTCGCTTATTCTGAACGGTAAAATGCCTATAAAATTAGCAGCTCTAAACCACAAGTGTGCTTAAGGCGAAGATTGTGGGCTTGGAAATGTTACCGTGGATAAATAGTGCCGTGGACTTTCGCGCTTTGCCCAGTAGCATTTAGTCTGGAGCGTCCCCGACTGCGTCTCGACTAATTTCAGGCTCCAGAGAGCCCCTAATTCTCACTCCTATTATCCGTCCTTTGAGGCGAGAAACGCTTCCCCTCTCTCCTTCCGCAGAGGACTGGGCACGTTTACTCGCGTTGTGGGAGGACAGGCGCACCCGCTGAAAAGAGACACCGAATCCACCCGTACAGCCCTCTCGGGAACAGAACGTGGTTTTTGGTTGTCGGGTCTCCAGACCCGCCGGACACCGCTGGCCGAACAGGCGCGCACGACTGCAGCTGCAGCTGGCGCAACAGACGCCCGGCGCGGCCCGCGCAACCGTGCGTTCCCGGCGGTCCTACGCGGAGCGCGGTGGCCTCGCTGGGAAGTTTGGTGAGCCTCGGCTCGGCCCGCAGTGGGGCAAAGACCAGGAGGCCCCAGACGGAGGCCCTCGCCACCTTTGGGCGTCCTCCACTGGCGTGAATAAACACGCCCCTCCTTTTCCCTCAGAAACTGAGAGGGAACCTGGGACCGGTAAGTCCCAAGGTGAGCGCGTGTCCCGCTGCGCGATCTCTGAGGGGTGACGCGGGTTCTGAGCTGCGCCAGCTGGTGGGAGAAAGCCTCTGGAAGCTATCTCCTTCAGGCTCTTTCCAAATGGGTATTAATAATGGTTAGACGGGGTGGGCAAAAATCAAAGGACACACTCCTCACCCTGAACCAAGTGAGCCCTTCGCAGTTTCAGGGCGCTCTTGAACTTTACCTTCGTGGGTAAAGTGGTCACCTCAAGAATCAGCCAGAAGCTGCGCTTTCGTATCGGCGCAGAGGTCTCCCCTGCCTCATCCTCCGACAGGGCTCTGAGCCGGCCCCCCGGTGCAGGGTAGCGGGAGAGGGGGAAACGTAGAGGTGCCATGGCTGGCGCTGGCCCTGCTCCTGGCGCGTCTGGTGTCACCGCGTTTCCTCCCAAGTCCCAGCTGTCCTCGCCCAGTTCTCCACAGGCCTGACCCGAGCGGGTCCTCGAAGGCTGGTAGAAGGGCTGGGAGCCAGAGCGCGCGCGGATTCAGGAAGCGAGATTCCGGAGGTTTGTTGAGTAACGTGGAAACTCCAGGTTAAGTTCCCTCAAACATGTGGTTAGTCACCGCGAGAAGCTCAGAGGTAAAGCGTTCAATAGTCAAGTTGGTGGGGACTTTCCCTACTTAAAGTAATAATTTGCTAATTCGGATCTATTGCTTTTAAATATCGAGTTCCAGAGACCTTTGTCAATGCAGGCTTAATTTCATCCTACTGATGAAGGATGTTTATAAACGGCTCCTGTGGAGGAAGCCAGTGTGAAAATATCAGTTTTATGCCTTTTGATAAGAATTACCGAGGTGGAAGGCTTATTAGGCGATTACAAATTTCGCAGCTGCTCGCAGCCCAATTAGGCAGCTCTTCGAGGTGAGCGGAATCTGTAGGGGTGAGAGCCAGTTGGTATTTCCGCTCTCCATCCCTGGACCTCCAATCAGGGCCTGGCCCCAGGGGACCAGACCCCTTCCCTAACCCCCTCGGATTTTAGGGAGACACACTCAGCGCCTCCCAACTTGCCAGGGCGTCCTCCCAAGTCTCTCTGGGTTTCTTCCTTGGGCCTTACAAGGAGCCTTTGCAGTCCTGGGGTGTTGGTTAGTCCCCTGAGTGGGCTTGCGATCTCTGATTTTCATTTAAGGAGAGATGGCCATCTAGAAATGTTAAGTTAGTAGGTACGAATCAACCCAACGCGGGTGATTCCTCTCCCATCTGCAGAAACACAAGATGATGTTTTTTGGTATGTTCTCCTTCGACCAAAATTGGTTTCAATTGGAGTTTGGGCTAAAAACCCTTATTAGAAAGACAAAAAGAGCCCTGATTTTTAGCACAGGAACCCAACTCTGCGAAGCAGCGGGCGAACTTTTCCCTTGCCCTAGCGGAGGAGGAGCATGGGTAAGCGGTGTGACGCGAGCTCCAAGAAATCGGGCCAAGTTCAGGTGCAACCCCGCCGTGTGCTCACCCCTGACAAAGAGGGTTAGGAGGTCCTTGGGCCCATCACCAACAGGACCCTCAGCCCCGATATTCTCAGCAAATACTTGCACAAACCCTCCTCCTCCCACCTTCGCATACGACCGCTGCCAAAGGCTTACAATGTGGAGGACACAGAAACAGACTCACCGCCGGGAGGCCTACAGAGCAAGGCTGTGTGCACATAATCACACCCCGGGAAAAGGTCCTCCTCCGGCAGTGCGTCAGCAGTAAAGCGAACGCTTGACCAGTCTTTCAGGTCTTCTGAGGTCTGAAGATCATTCTTCTTCCCCATGCCCCAAAGCCTCTAAAAATGATCATTTCCTCCACTGATGTAGAGATAGGGGCTCTTAGATCAAGATTAGTATTTTGAAAACCTGATTGAGAGTGGAGCCCATTGATTACGCGAGGGTGGGTGAAAAGACCGCATAAACGCCCGCGCCCCCGCCCTACTTCCCCAAACAGCATAAGCGTTCTCCGGATCTCCAAATGACCCGAGCGGTTAAATCTCCCGGAGAGTAGCCAAACAGTACCCCAGATTCATTTTGCAGACTCTAATGAATGGTAACTAAATCTCTGAACTGGATCTTTATTTTTAATTCCACTTTCAATCTTGGTCTCTATGAACACCCTGATAGAGCCAATGTTCTGACGACTCTTTCCATTCGGAAGAGCAATCTCGAGACTGATGCTATTTCATGGAAAATGCATTACGTGGATTTCCCCCCAATACTAATTTTTGCACTTGACAAAAAATACAAGACTTTCTGTTCTCTACGCACAGGTTAGCTTTTCGAGGAGAAGTAGGTCCGCCCGAAGCCTTCAGTTCTGTAAGAGGGCACAGATCCTAGCGTCCTCTACCTCGCTCATAAATTTAAGCGAGATCTCCCAGAAAAGACCGGAAGGGGGATGGCTAATATTAACATGTCCGCAGCTGAGCGAAAAGGAAAACAATGGCAATAGGAAAGTGCTCTGGGGACCCTCGTGTTTATGGGAGAAAAAATGTACTTGAGGGAAAACTAAATTTGCAGTCCTTGCTCAGTCCCGGACTGTTATACAGTCTCACTTCATTATAGGAAAGGCTACCTAGCTCAGCCCACTGCCCCTAGTCTGCTGTTGACCTGTCTGGGTGAGAGCCCTTCGATCTTACTCTTCTAGACAAACGAGGTAAGGAAATAAGTATATATAAGATTATAGATAGATAGATAGATAGATAGATAAATAAATATGTAGATACATATATCCATCTAACTGGAGCAACATCACATGATTTTACTAAAAGCTTTTAGGAAACAAGAGACTTCCAGGTATTCTTAAGTTACATTTTGCTTTGTTTCATTTCTAAAAAAAAAAAAAAAATTGGAAATAAAAATATTGTTAGTCTCTTACTAAATTCCTTTTTACAATCCAAATAATGAAGTAAAATTTGCACCACCAAGAAGCTAAGCAAACATACCCTCCAATCCTAATCAAAATTACGGTATTCTGCGAACACCGCCCCCCCCCCAACCCACCGCCAACATTTGAGGCAGGAACTGGCCCCTTTTAGGGCTTAAATTTTGTCTACGATGAGATGAAAGAGCAATACTATTAACAACATACTTTTGTCTTTCTTGTAGCCTTGATTTCAAATCTAGTCGCAAATCATAAGCTTTTGTGCTGCTCAGATGTTCCTTCTTTATCTTAATGAGAAAACTTTTCGCAAAGGGAGCTCGAACCGCTAGATAAGTCAGCCCGGAGGCTGCCAGGGAGCGGTCGAGTTCCCCGGCTAGACAGGAGAGCTGCGTGTTTCAGGAGAATGACTAAAAAGTTTAAGTCACTCAGACCTCTGCTTCCCCTTCTGCTTGCTGCAGAAAGAGATGTAACCTGAATCTTTGTTTAGGTTTTGGTTGGGGAGTGAGAATTAAAAAACCACGGCAAATGCAGAGAGCAGATTTTTTTTTTTAAAGTCAAAAGTTAACAGGCCATTCCCAGTGTTGTTTTTTTTCCCCCCTCTTTAATACTAAATCTGGAGTAAGTTGGCTTGCTCTGATAAAGATCTTAACATGTACAGAAGGCGGGTTTTCCTTAAGGAGGTGAGGCTATTCCTCCAGGAGAAGACTCCCCCCCCCCCCCAACAACACACACCCCCTTCCCTCCCTTTATGTAAGGTTCCACCCTCTGGAAAACAAAACTTTTTTTTCCCCCTTTTCCTGGAGGGACAGATCTCAGTGAAGTTGGGATAAGAACCTTAAGAACAGTCCACCAGAGTGGTAACGGCCGCAGCGCCTCTTTGGACGAAGGCTTGCTTGTAGCATTCTTGCTCTTCTCGTTGTCGGCTTTTATTAGTGCTTTAGGGCGGGGGAGGGGGAAGATCGGCAGAACCGGACGGCCGCTGACCCTCTGGAGTTGGTATGTGATAAGCATCCCTAGCAGTGCCATGTATTGGAAAAGCGATCAGATGTTTGTGTGTAAACTAGAAGAGAAGGACGTGCCGGAGTTGGCAGTTCCCCCTGAGAAGGTGAGCGAGCCGACGCCTGGCCAGACCAGCTGAATTGCAGTTCCCTTGAAACACGAGCTGTTTGGGCTCCTAAACGAGATTCAGAAATTACCTGTAACGGCCTCATCTTTAGACCTGGCTTTTTTTTTTTTTTTTTTTTTTTACGTAGTAGCGTTAGTCAGTAATCATTGCCTCCCCTCCCCACAAGCTCACTTAACCTGAGGCATGGAGACTGTAATTTGGGAGACGAAGCGTCGAGCCTAAGGCGTTCTCGGGTACATGTGAGTCGTGCTTTTGTTCTATTTGCGGTGGTGATCGTGGCGGTGGGAAGAGAGAATCGGGAGGTCCGGGCGGCTGTCAGGGTGGAACCCGAGGGCATTTGCAAGCCCAGAGGCGCGCGGCTGAACAACCCGCGGCGCAGCGGGCCCAGGGCGAAACGGGGGGTCCTGGCTCCTGGAAGGCCTTGGGGTATCCCAGGGCGGGCCAGCAGGCCATTTTACTTAAAATACCCCCCCCCCCCCGCAAAAAAGGCAAAACCCAGGGCAAGTGAGTCACACCTTTCGTAGAGCAGATGGGGAAAACTGACAAGCGCTCACATCACTCTGGAGGCAGAACCCGTTGGTGTCTCGAGTTTTAAGTTTGAAAATCATCTGCAGCCTGTTTGAGCTCCTCGGAGGGCCCCGCATTGGGAACCGCTGACTTTGTAGGACGTTGGGGGGGAATACCCAGCGAACGCGGTACTTTTCTGCTTAAACTCGCTTGTTTCTGAGAGGATGTGGCCTCTGAGCGGCGGCGCTGGGTCCAGCCTAGGGAGCGCACCGGAGGGTCCCCGCTGAGAGCCGGGCGGAGAGGGGGTTGCTCTCGGGTTCGGATGGTATCTCGCCTGGCGCAGCCGGAAAGAGGGAGATGAAGAGTCAGAAACGCAGGTGTGGGCCGCTTGAGTTCGGCATCCCCTCCCCCCAAACTGGAGTTTTCCTAAACGAAGGCAGAAAAAGCCTACAGAGGCTGCGTTTTCGTTTAAGAACAAAACTCCAGCAAAGGCTTGGAAACACTTGAGTAATGCGCGCTGTTGCTTTAAAACATTTTGACCGAGGTTGGGTGAGTTTTAATGGCACAAATTAAATTCAGCTGGATATTTTCCATTATTCGTCCCGCTTTTTGCGCTGGTTAAAAATAATCCTTTAGAAGCTCAAATGTTGACTTACTGAGCAATAAGTGGCAATTTACACCTTAAAGAAATGAGTGTAAATCACTCGCAGCTCTAATTGCTGTAAGTTTACGAAAGAGCTGCTGGCTTGGTTTAATCTGAAGCATTTTCATTCAAATTGTCATCGGAACAAACACCAGGCTTCTTAAATCCCGCTGTAATTAGCTTTCAAGTATCCTATTAAACCTCTTCACCTTTTGGGCTATCCAATTCAAAAAGCTCCCTTTTAAAAATATATATGTGTCTTGCTCTTTTAATTGAGGTTATTAAAGAAATCAAGTTTCTTCCCCCACCCCCTCCTCAATCCTCTTTTCTTCTCTCCCACTCCCCCCTCCCCTCGCACCCGCTTTAGCCTGGTGATCCCCGCTCCGTAGTGATTGACGTCTAGAAAGAAAATGCTTTGTGCTGGGATGATTGTTATTAACTTGTTACCCCCGGCAGGGGGGCGGGGAACCGACTTGCTCGGGTGAGCGCTAGGGACCCGCGGCCCCGAGAGCGCCGCAGCGCGCGGGGCGAGCCCTCAGCGCTGCGGTGGCCGCCTTGCCGCGCGCTTGGGCAGCGCCGCCGCGGCCCGCGGCTGACAAGGGAGGCTGCGCTCCCGCGGGTTTGCCTGCGGCGCTGGGGCCCTGGAGCCCTGACGGTGCACGCGCGGCCCGTCGCGCTGGGGGGCCTTCATTAGCCAGCTCCGCGTGCCAGAAGCCGAGGCTCTCGGCTGAGCGTGCGGCTCTGAACTTCTGCTCTCCGTTTTTCCCCATTTTCCCCTCCTCCCACCCCGCAGTGCCAGGGGCTCATGTCGGAGGAGTGCGGGCGGATTGCAGCCCTGGCGGCCGGGAGGACTCGGAAAGGCGCCGGGGAAGAGGGACTGGTGAGTGGGGAGGGACATGGCTGTTGGCAAGACTGGACCTGTGGAGGCGGCCCAGCACTAAGGGCAGCTGTCCCCGCGCTCCTTCCTGGGCCCAGCTGGCCCCTCGGGGAGAGGGTGGAAGGAGAGCCTGGGGCAGGGCGGGGTGGAAAGCCGAGCCGGCACGACGGGCTGCGTAGGGCTATAGGGCTCCCTGGGTCCTTGAGGTCAGGGGTCGACAGCCCCAGCGGGTGCGAGGCAGGAGTTTCGGACACGGGGGAGAGAGCGGGGAGCGAGACCTCCAGAACTGGAGGTGGCCCGGGGGAAAAGGAGGGGAAGGGGTGGGGAAAGCCCGGGAGTTCGGTGGGATGAGGAGAGGAGGAGGGGTCTAGAACCGCCTGCGACTGCGCCTCACGGCTTCTTTCAGGTGAGCCCCGAGGGAGCGGGGGACGAGGACTCGTGCTCCTCCTCGGCCCCGCTGTCCCCGTCGTCTTCGCCCCGGTCCATGGCCTCGGGCTCTGTCTGCCCCCCTGGCAAGTGTGTGTGCAACAGCTGCGGCCTTGAGATCGTGGACAAGTACCTTCTCAAGGTAGGGTGGAGCCGTGAGGCCCGAGAGGAGCGGGGTTACCCTGGGAACTCTGGGAAAAGAGAAAAGTTTTTTTTCCCCCTCTTTTCTCTTCAAGTTATCGTGCAGTTGTAGGTTTTCTCAGCAAAACAACCCAGTCCAGGGCAAGTCGAAAGAGTGGGAGAAGAAATCATAGACTCTCCCACATTGTTGCAAAACAGCTTGTGTATATGACACGTCGTGGTCTAGAAGTGCCGATACCCCGGAGCGGTTGTACTAGAGAGTCAGCCACCGACCTGTAGAGGAGCAAAAGTGGGTTAATCCTTTTACTCATTTTGAAGCAGGGTCCTGCCTGATTATTTTTACCGAGACTGGGTTATCCCTCCACCCCCACCCAACACCACCCCTACACCTGCCTGCTTCTAAGCGTTTCTGGTCAGTATATGCTGGCAGATTCCCCTTTGCAGTGTCTCCTTTGATAAGGACCACTGTAAAGTATCTTTCTGGACAGAGTTTTTACATAGTTTTGTGTTTAGTATCAGTCACTTGAGACCTTTTCAAGTAAAAGATTGTAGGAGCATTTACATAAAAACCATTTTCAGGACCTTCTTCCTCTTATTAATATTTGGAGGACACACAGTGCTTTTTTTAATGTTCCCTCTAGTGCTTGGGGAAAAAAAATGGAAATCGATGTAAAGTTAGATTCCACTCCCCCCCCCCCCCAAAAAAGAAAGAAGGAAGGTAGGAGAGAAAGAAGGCAGAAAGGGAAGCAAAAAGAAAGAAGACGGATGGATGGATGGATGCTTGGGATGAAGTGTTAGTTTGGGAATTGATGGTATTAATTTGTTTCACTTCTTTCAAAATACTGTGTGGGAATTTTGGAGTAGAAATTCTGGCAGGCCCCAGTTAACTATATCATGGAATGCAGGGTCATGGTCCCATGTGTGTTAATTCTAATACCGTGGGTTTTTCAACTTCAACTGCTCTTTAAAACCACTATTTAAAATAATCTCTCTAACACTGAAATAGTAGCAAACCAGTTCACTTTCTGTTCCCTCCTCATCAATCTTCCTCCACCCCCTTCCCCTCTAAAGGATTAATTATGGAGAGTATGAGTTCAAAAAGCAAGTTATTGGGCTTTAAATTTCTACCTCAATGTATAAAGCTATTTAATCTGTAAACTGAGACTAATAACTTATAGATACAACCCAGAGAAAGCACCATAAGAAATTTTGGTGAGAAATTGAAATTAACTAAATTAAGTTTAATTGGGGATTGAGTCTTAAAGCTGGCAAATTAACATGGCTCTCTCTTTAAATCTACATTAAGATACCCTTTTCACTGTTTCTAGACCTGAGCTCTTTTGGATATCTCAAAATCATCTTTTGATGATCAGACTCTGCTCTGAAAAAACTAGTTATTTTCAGTGAGCCCTCTCAATAATTAACATAATCGTTAAGAATGTTTCTGAATGGGTCTATAAAGGCTTTCATACTTCATACTAGAGAGGATTTAGAAAAAAGGGCATTATAAGGTGACTTTTAACGCACCTCTGAAATAGATATTGTTGCTAGTATTCATTTTTATATGTTAAAAATATGTTTGTATATTATATTTATTTGTATTATATAAAATACCTAAGTTATCTAAATAACTTACATAAGCTTTTTGTTGTAGGACTGTTGTCCTCCCAGTGAAGTCTTCTATATACAGCCTTATTCTATCCCTGTTTGTACCTATTAGAATATTAGCTCTAACCATAGTTTGACATTATATGATTATATAAAAACTATGAATTCTTTTTTATTTGAGTACTTACTCTAAAAGAGAAGTTTAAATTCAATTTGAGTCACTGGTGAAAAATAATTGTTAGACCTAGTAGAGGTATTTGAGGGTACAACTATTTTCTATAGAAAATATAGAAACCATTTACTATAGAAAAACATCATCTCATGAAGCAAGTAAAATGGAGTTAAAACAAAAAAGTAAGAGAGGAGTTAAATGTGTCTTTTGCTTCATCTAATATTTCAGTGCCCTATTGTTAGGGTGGTTTTTTGGGCTTGGTCCCATATATATATATATATACAGATTGGATCAATAATACCCATCAGGAGAGTTCGATATTCTCTAGAATTTTCTCTCTTTACCTTACTTTCCTCCCTGGAAAAGAAATGGGAAATGAACATTTTTTTCTTTTTTAAATAAACTTTAAGGAAAGGTGGTAAATCAGGCATTAGGTTTGGCTTTAGGGAGTTAGAAGATAGCCATGACTCTGCTCTGAAGCCTGAATCTATACTTGCTTGGAGAGAGGGGGGAAAAAAAAAAGAACCTGGATAAGATCAAAATGTAGAAGTCCCTAAGCATTGGAATGCTAAAGGAAGCCTGTATTTTTAAACTTTAATTGTCCCACATTAGGAGAAAAATACAAGGAAAACACATATTTATTTCTAGGATAGTATTAACCATTGTTAATATTTTTTATTCTGATTTCCTCTGTTTGCTTGTTTGTTTCTTCCAAGTTTTCTTATGTAGTAAGCATGTAATCCAAGACCAAAACTTAAGATTTAAAAAACTTTCACCAAAATGTTACTCTTCATTAATGCTTTGGAAAGAGGCCTACAACTGCAATTAGAAGCAAGTGAAACTTTTCCTTCAGCTTCAAAGTACCTTTTATATTTTGTATCACAAACATTTTGAAAAAAATTTTTGAACAGTAGTGCTAATCTAATAGAATCATTGGACAGATAGGATTTTTGCTATGCTATTTCATAATAAAGACTATTTCACAATTTCCCCTTTTCACAATTTCCTAAGTACTCTTTTAGATATTAGATCCATTTGTAGGATGTAACTAGTGTTTTTGCATCATTGCTGGTCTTTTATGTGAAATGAAATAATACTTAATTGGTTAAACATAAAGTCAATTCTTGTGTCCATTTAACAAAAGCTACTGTTGGGAGCCTCTGTCGTAAGCAAGATCAATCTAATATACATCTTTATTCTTGAAGGCTGAAGTTGTGGGGCTTAAAGTATTATGGCCACAGTTTGAGGTGAGGGTTATTGTAATTTGTTCCCTAAATCGACAATATTTCATATGTTTATTTAGAAAATATAAAGTGGTGTGATTTATTAGACACTGTCTTATGCCTTTCTACTTAGAGTATAAATGGCAAACGGTGTTTGGGTGCCTTTTTAGAAGCACTTATAATCAGATTAATTTTTTTCTCTAGTAGCCAAATCATTAGTTAGGGTTCCAATAATTTACTCCTTTATTCTATTATTTAATGTTAGAAGGTAGCCAGGATTTCTGTCATATCAATATTTAAATCTACCTTAGCAGTTTCTCTTTGTTAAGGGAAATGAATTGCCTGGCTTCTTTATAAGGGTGTCTTACAAAGCTTATTTTCTTTCTCTCTGACTTCAACTAGTGCACCATATATAATTGTTTGGCAAAAAAATAGATTGAGATGGTGTGTGGCTTGATTTCTTTAGCTATCAGGTTTCCTGATGGGAAGGATTTGGTGAAAGAAAAAAAATAAAGCAAGTCCTACTGGATGTAGGACTTTAAAGTGACAAAATTTTTCCATGTTCATAGAAGTTCGACTTCAATAAGGAAAAAAAGCACACACCCTGAATTCTTCAAAGGAATAAAGAATTTAACACACAGTGTACAATATGTTATTGTGATTCTTCTGGTTGGGGTCTGAAAAAGAATACATCTAGACACATACTTGTGTAAATGACACCTTTTAGATAGAAACATCCAGAGCATATGTTAAAATATTAAGGAGCCAGTTTTTAAAATTGCTTAGTACACAAAACCAATGAATGATACTGCAAGCGTGGTATTAAAATTGTTTCTTATCCTGCCCCTTTTTCTTTTCCAGGTGAATGACCTATGCTGGCATGTTCGGTGTCTCTCTTGCAGTGTCTGCAGGACCTCCTTAGGAAGGCATACCAGCTGTTATATTAAAGACAAAGACATTTTCTGCAAACTTGATTATTTCAGGTATACTGTGGAACATTTTTTAGTAGATACTCCAAGATAATACACAAAGAGAATTTTGTAAACAAGCTTTCTTGTCCAGTTTTATGTATTAAAACCCAGTTTTTCTTATATAATGGATTTCAAAATGAGAATGCTTCACATTTTTGAGGTATAATTTCTATCAAAACAAATAAAATAATCATGCTTGTGTGTTTTAGGAATTCCGTATACAAAAACTAATTTAAAATAATTATTTCCTCTTTGGGAATGAAAAGTTTAGATATTAAAAACAGGGCAACTGGGGCGCCTGGGTGGTTGAGTGGGTTAAAGCCTCTTCCTTCGGCTCAGGTCGTGATCTCAGAGTCCTCAAATCAAGCCCTACATCAGGCTCTCTGCTCAGCAGGGAGCCTGCTTCCCCCTCTCTCTCTGCCTGCCTCTCTGCCTACTTGTGATCTCTCTCTCTCTCTGTCAAATAAATAAATAAATAAAATCTTAAAAAAAACAAAACAAAACAGGGAAACTTCTCCTTGCCGTGCATAGGTAAAGTATAAAAAAAGATGATCTATTGTGACAAAGTCCGTTATTTGCAGGGGACACTAAGATGAAATGAAGTAATTATGGTTGGGAAAAATCAAGATTTTGTTAAAGGTTTTGTTAAAGTTTTGTTAAGTTTACCAGTTTACTATAGAATGATCCCAGTTATACCTACAAAATGTCAGCAGTTTGGAAACTGTGATAAACCATGTAATTTAGAGGATTCCAGTATCAGAAATATACCAAGTCTGATTATTCTATCTAAAAATTGTTTCTTTTTGTCTGTTCTTTGATCTTTGTTTTGTGAGATTGTACTTGCCTAAGATATTAAATGTAACATTTTTTTCTGTGATCGCTTGATAAATTGTTTAAATGCAGTTTCATATAGGATATAATTCAGTTCTTACTGGATAGCTGTCTAGAAATTGAAATTATTCCTAAGCATGACTTTTAAAAATTACCATATTTTTCCTTTATTTGAATTTCCAAATGAAGAAAACTGTTTATTGTGAAATTGGGAAATTAATACTATATAATGAAGTTTGTAATACTAATTATGTTTATACTCAGTTTCAAAAACTGGTTTCAGAGAGTTTAGTGACTGAATAAAATTGCTAATTAAGAACACTTCATAAAACCCAGAACCTTTATTTTATAAAGTCAAAGAATTTTATAATTACCAAAAACATACATTTCTCATCAGGTTTACTCTCCATTTCCTCAAAAATCATAGCAATTTGCCTCCTCTTTGACTGAAGATATGGAAATCTTAATTTTTTAATGATAATTTAAAGCTTTTTGAAAGGCTTAGTTTCAGCAAATTATTGAAAGTCTAGTTCTTCAGGATTTTTTTTATACTTCATTATATTCTGAAATTTAGTTTTAGGATTCACTTTTTCAGATTAACTTAAACAAAACTGGCAATATCTCTAAAGATAGAAACAATCACATATCTTGTTTGATGTGTATATGCAAGACCATGACTCTGATTATGATAGGAGACATAGCAAAGAATGTCCAGTTACTCAGACCAGGAGAAAAAAGAAATAAAGAAATATTAACATCTGGCATTATGTTACAGTTAACCTGCATTTAATGTCTGGGTAGGTCTCTGAAAGTTTTAGGTATTTCTCCCCTGCCTGTGACTAGCAGTGCAATAGCTTATTTACCAATTGAAACATATCTAAATTTTCATTCCTCACGGGGTGAACAGTTTGTTCTACCCATTGTTTGATAACATCAATTTTAAATGTTTAAATATTTTAACTTAAAAATGGTATTTAAAACATTTCTGAATTATCTCAATTTGGTTTTAGGAAGTCATTATATTTTCACTGTGTGTTTTTACACTTTTGGTTTCAATCTGGAGTATATGTGTGTTTGTATCTTGAATCTCTAGGTAATTTATAAATGAATTGATATTTGTTACAAAAGAGATATTGAAACTCATACTGCATTTATTTTAAAAGAAAAAAATCCAGTCTTCCTTTAAAGTAACAAAGAGAAGTTTTTGTTTTATAAACAGATTTGAACTATGGCCCTATTTCAAGTCTTGATTGCTTACCATATTGACTTTAAGAAAAATAATTGATTCCTGTTTCATTTTCAAGAGATGTAAATACTTAGGTTAATCCAATGAGTAATATAATGTATCAGTTTACTCAAGCTGATGAATAGCTCCCCAAATAGTAAAATCTTCACCTCCTGTTCTTCTATTTATGTAGAAGATATGGAACTCGCTGCTCTCGTTGTGGGAGGCACATCCATTCTACTGACTGGGTCCGGAGGGCCAAGGGGAATGTCTATCACTTGGCATGCTTTGCCTGCTTTTCTTGCAAAAGGCAGCTTTCCACGGGAGAGGAGTTTGCTTTGGTGGAAGAGAAAGTCCTCTGCAGAGTGCATTATGACTGTATGCTGGATAATTTAAAAAGAGAAGTGGAAAATGGTAAATATATACTTAAAATACCTTGGAGTCTTTTGGGACAGTGAATACAGGGAATAAAAATGATTTTTCCTAAGGGCATTTTAATGCATTATTTTGTGCAGAGTAATTGTGGTAAAACTCATTAAGCATTCTACTGTTAGTGATGATCTCCATGTGTTTATATGCAGGAAAAGCCATGGCATGTGTATTAGCCTTGTACCATATTCTCAGACAGCAGCCTTGAATTTAAGGCTGTTTTGCTTTTCGAAACCAGTTGTTTTCCTGTATTTGCCCTCTAAGCATGAACCTTAGATGTGTGCTCTTCTAACTTTTTGCACTTTTGAGTAAATATACAAGCCTGTATATTGTTTCCACAGAATATTTCTAGTGCGTTTTAAAACTTAACTGACAGACTTGGGCAATCTACAGTTTCACACAAAGCCAAAAGATGCAAGAAACATAGTATTTGCCTGATCAGTGGACCCATTTGAGTTACCAACATATATGCTGTTTTTTTAAATGCAGGCAATGGTATTAGTGTTGAAGGCGCCCTCCTCACAGAGCAAGATGTTAATCATCCAAAACCAGCAAAAAGAGCTCGGACCAGCTTTACAGCAGATCAGCTCCAGGTAGACATATCAATGAATTTATGATTTTTGAAATCCCTCCTGACCAAAACAAACAAACAACACACATATACACGCACACACACAAACCCCAATTCTCCTGGCCCCTCCCCAAAACACCCAAAACAATTTCATGCTCCCTAAGAACATTTTCATGTTTTCAAAAATATTAGCCTGTGCTTTTAATGAATACTAACTGGGTGAATGTATGAAAACATATTTATAGCCCTAAAATGTTTGTCAATATTTCCAGAGTCATGACCTGGTATGAACTAGTCATTCAAGCTTTATTTCCCTGGGTTTTATTGGCATTAACTTCAAAGTGCAAACAAAATATTGATCGGTCCTGACTTCCTGATAAAATCAGTTTAATGCAGGCATTTATTTACATTACTACATATAATGAGAATAGAAAACAAAGTATTTTAAGACTGTTAACAGAAAGAGACATACAGTATATGGGCCTATGATACACTAATGTGTTCACCTTTTCAACAAATTACAGTGAGCCTTTTAAAGGCAAAGTTTGTATAATTTTCTGAATAGGAAAGAATTGAATATGCCTTACAATAAACAACAGGAATCTAATTATTGACTCCACAACCAAGTAAACCTTTTCTATCTTTTCTTGTTTTTAAAAGGGGTAGAGGACACTAACTTTATAGTTTGATGCTGAAGGTTGATTATGTCCCCTGAAAAAGGAGGCAGTATTTCAGTTTAGTTGCCCTAAATATAATTGTTATAAGTTCATGTGAACTGTCAAAAAAATAATTAAATAATTACTCCTCACTTTATTTTTAAGTCTACACATATAATGATTCTTTCTGGCATTTTTTCAGATAAAGAAATCACGTTTTCTAAAAGATTAATGTGGATGAGGTATTTGTTTTATGGTAAGGTAAAGTAACATTTATTGAGTGCCTACCATGTACTACTGGGTGCTTTACACATAGGATGTATCTTAGCTCAAATTTTAAAGGATATTTATAACATTAACAATTGAGTAGAAGTAACATTCTGAAAATCACATATAGTATCTAAGACTTGCCAGTGTTTAAGATGAATACAGTAAAGGGGTTTCAGGAGAGAATTTTTATTTGGGGAGAGGTTAAGAAAGAAACCTTGATGTGATACAAATATTTCAAGGGAACTTAGATCACATAAAGCCCTAAATTAAGAGATGATTACCTGTGGAATAATCTACCATAATCTCCTAAATTAGGAGACGAATACCTGTGGAAGACCTGACAGCAAAATATGCAGTAGCTAAAAGATGTCTGAGTTAAAATAGAATTTCTAATATAAATATATTATTTTTAAAATGGGATGTTTCCATGAAGGGCTGGCTATAATTTTGATAATTATGAGACTGACAGTAAAAATTTATATGAAATTAAAGTTATTAAAACTATAATAGTGAAAACTTGAAACAACTTTAGGTAGATATACAATTTCATATAGGAAGATAATTACAGGTACTAATGAAATAGAGAATAATATTTGTGAAGGTGTTTATGTGTCAAGTCCTATGCTAGGCATTTATCTACATTCTCTCCTTTAATTCTTAACAATAATTCCTTGATGTAGGTAGCCTCATCCAAGAAGTGCAGGAACTCCCCCTCAAGGCAGACTACCAAGGGAATGGCAGAGAAGAGATTTGGAAACTTCCCCAATCCTCTGGTCTTTTCATTTTGCTTGACCACCAGACCATGAGTGGAATAAGATCTCCACTTAATGGCAGCAGCAACTAAAACAAGAGATTCCAAATCTTGTAGATAGCTTTATAGTTTTAAATTGCAAACATACATAAGTCATTTGCATCATCATATGCATTATTATATGAAAATGTGATCTGAATCATAAGTTTTTAAAGATGTATATTGAAACCATAGGTTTTAAAAAATGAAAAGAAAAAAACAAAAATAGAAGTGATATGCCTTCAAAGCATATACTCATTTCTTCAATATTTATTAGTATCTGTCTTATGCCAGGGATGACTGAAACAAATGAGACACAATCTTTGTTCTCAAGTGGTTCTTTATACCTTAAGAATCTGGAAAACATAGCTGTAAATTTTTTACAAACTTAAATCATTATATTTTGCTAGAACCTCTAATAAATCACACAATGTATCCTCATTGTTAAATTGTCCTTTCAGAAAACTGAATATATTCAAGTAGTACTTGAACTCAGCAAAATAATAAAATATTATAGGTTATCAGTAAGTCAAACTATTCATAAAGTACTGCTTTGGACAGAGGAGAGTTAACATGGGAAGAATAAACAAGATAATTTCCCAAAATTATTCAGAAATTTACGGGAAGAAAAAGTAGTTTAAGGCTCACAACAGAATAATATTTTGTGTTGGCAAGAATATTTCAAACATTGTCCCATTTGGAGAAATGGTATTTAAGGAGTTCCTGCCAATATTGTGGTTTGCTTATTGTAGTTGGAAGCTCTTGCTCAATGATTAAGTGTATAAAACATGCCAAGGTTAGCACCTATTTTAATCTACTTTCAGATTGACTTGGTCAGGTGCTACTATGCAGATACCTGTCATTTCTTGGATTTCCTGGGCTTAAACTGATGAGTGTCTACAAAGGCTCACTCCTTGACCCTGTTAAAAAACCCTCAGAAAAGAAGTGGGGTGGGTTTCAAAATCATTAGTGACTGGAGAACAATGAAATTAAGTAGAAATTAAGAGGCTTTTTGTGTGTGTGTATGAGATTAAACATTGATAAGCACGTCTTACTTTCCCTTTAGCGTATACCAATTCTAAACCATCAGTGTTCATTTAAGTTTTGCTTTACTCCTCGATGAGAAATTGCTTTAAGTATAACTTCGTTTCATTATTAAACTTGCAAATTTGAAATGCATTTGTGAAAAAGCATGCTGTTTTTGTTTTATAAATTATCAACAATGGCCTAATAAGCAAATCCTTAAATATCTGTTTAGCTTTTCCTCTTGAAAAATTAAAAAAAACAAAGACCATTAATTTGCTCATTCTTTTTCTCTTTGGGATATTACATGCTCAACTACATATGAACACAACTATTTGTACATGACAATATGGAAGTAATACATTTTGAATAACATAGGAAGAATTAGGTGAACTGAGTGGAATTATGAACTCTTAGGCCAGTTTTAAAAGTAAAAATACACATGCTATTTACAGTGAGTGTGTGAACAAATATGGTTGGACAGGAAGCCAGGAATAACCTTATTCTAGAAGTCACTAATCAGAGAGAACTTAACTGAAAAAATTATAGAATTTGTAAACTTCATAAGGTTTCCTGGAACAACATTGGTCTTTTTCTCCACACTGTCTTCAACTTTTCGTCACATTGTCAGGGTTCATTGAGTTACAAACCCTTAAATACATACTATGTGATAGGAAAAGGTATTAGCTCCTGGGGATATGAAGAATAAGACATTCCCTTTGTCCTCAAGAAGCTTTGCTTTGGAGAACTAGACTTGCCAATGAATTAGTTAGCTGCCTGTGATATGTGCAATGGCAGAAAACTGTATCATGTGAGGAGCATGTGGACAATGGTGTTAAGGCCAGTGGTGACTTAAAGTCTTTAGATAGATTGGTTATCCTCATCCCACATCCATAGACTTGTAAAATTATGTTGGATGACCGACTCCCCTCTCCCATTTTTTATAATACTTTGTATTTTATTCTACTTCCTTTAGTTGGTTGACTTTTAAGTAATAAAATTCAAACATCCCTCTTGATTCCCATGATTCTCCCTTCAGAAAGAATCTGAAGCCCTTGGCTTATGCTTTATTCTGGTACTCCCTCCTGCTCTATGCTTCTCCCGTTACCTTGTATTGTAGTTATTGGCATGTCCAAATCTTTGTCTCAAAAAGTTGAGACCAGGGACAATTTTTCATGTATCACTGTCTCATGGCACTTAGCACAGTGATTCTAATCCAAAGATTCATATCAAATCACCTGAGAACTTTTTCAATATACAGATGTTTAGATCCCAGGAAATTCTTATTCACTGTGCTGATCGATATCTTTTTTTAAGATCCCTGATATTGTTTTGCATGGAGCGAGTGCTCAAAACAATTAAAGTTGGAGTTATTACAATTAAATGGAATCCATCTGTTACACTGTATACTATTTGCTGACTGATAAAAAATTGTAGTATGGGCCTATTTAGCTTTGTAGAGGTTGGAGATAAATTTGATAGGATTTTTGTGTTTTTAAAAGTTTTCTAATGCAAGAAATTTTTAACAAAATGGAAGAACAAGTAAATAGACATACCATTTATTTATTTCCTTTGCATAGAAGAATGGAAGAAGAGCAAATGTGAGCTCATTTTTAGCAGCGTAGTTGAGAGACAAGTTTTATGTTGAAATGGATTTTTTTTTTACAGATCTCAGTGTAGTGACTTGTTTGTAAATTTACAGCATATGCTTTCTTTTCATTTATAGGTATTCACTCATATTGATTTTCAAGTAATAAAATACAAGTATCTTATTTTATTTCTCCTATCATCAAAATGCAGAAGATTGAGTTTCTCATATTTAGCTATTTACTACCTTATTTATTTATTTATTTATTTTTTAAAAAACAGGTTATGCAAGCACAGTTTGCTCAGGACAACAACCCAGATGCACAGACCCTCCAGAAACTGGCAGAAAGGACAGGCTTGAGCAGACGTGTGATACAGGTGACTGTTATAAAGGTTAATCAAGAGATACTAAAAGATCTATTCTAGGTCTTTATGAATGTTCAGAGTGTATGTGTTTGTGTGTTGAAATATCAAAGCATTAGCTTCCCATTTTAGGTTCCTTTACACTCTATGTCAATTTTTTAAACCTGATAATTATTCTGCTTGGACTGGGCTATCAATTATTAAATGACTTTGTGTACAAGTTACTTCATTCTGTGCTCAGAGCAACCCTAAGACACTCAAGCTAAAAAAAGACAACTGTGGCTCCAAGCTAGATCTGGTTCTGAAGCCAGTAATTTTTTCCCACCTTCCTGTGATTGTATATGTGAGTGTGTGTGTGTGTGTGTGTGTGTGTGTGTGTGTGTGTCTAAGGGGGCTTGATGACCTTTATTAAAGATACAGGTAGAGGGAGTGGTGTGAACAAAGCAAGGGAAGGATGAATTAGAGCAAGTTCATTGAAATGTTAATTTCATATCTGTAAATTGTCAGAGATAAAATTGTTGGAGCTGAACTTACAGGGACCTGTGACTATAGAGTTCTGTCTTGAGCAGGAAAAAGCCATGGTAGCTGGTGGCAATAGATGGCAAGAATTAGGGTTGGAAGCGGCTAGATTAGAGATACACAGATTAGTTGGGATGCCCAGCTAAATAGTGGTTTTTTTTAAAAGAGACTTAAATGAGGTAGTGACCTAGAATTCATCGAGAAACATTTTATTGTGTGCATGCTGGTGGCAGAGAGACAAGAAAAGGACCTGGACTCTATAATGGGGAGGGAGAGAGAAGTGAAGGATGACTCTTAAATTTGAAGTCAGAGTATCCATAGGAATAGTTCTATTGATAGGAATATTCAAGTCAAAAAGATGATTTGGTAATTGGGAGGGAGATGAATTTCCTTTTAGCTCTGTCTTAGGCAGTTGGGCCTATAAACACTTGCTTTAAACGATGAACAGGACTCAAGCAAAAATATCCAGTGCCATGAAATTGGGTAAGATCCTTTAGAATGAGATCATAGACAGTAAAAAAAGAAGAATGGACTTTAGAGAGAGGAGGGTAAGTGATGCTATTTGAGAGGGACATAATAACAGGCGGGATTAAGGAATGATTCAGGTAGAAAACATCATGGAAGCCAAAGGAATGTGTTCAAGGTGGAGCTGGCCAACTGTGTCAAGATCTTATAGAGAAATCATGGAAATGGAAAATAATTTTAAATAACATTCAGGTTGAGTGGCACCTGGGTGGCTCAGTGGGTTAAAGCCTCTGCTTTCAGCTCAGGTCATCATCCCAGGGTCCTGGGATCGAGCCCCACATCGGGTTCTCTGCTCAGCAGGGAGCCTGCTTCTCCCTCTCTCTCTGCCTGCCTCTCTGCCTACTTGTGATCTCTCTTTCTCTCTCTGTGTCAAATAAATAAATAAAATCCTTAAAAAAATAATATTCAATTTCAAAAAAGTTTACAGAATTAATGCAAGTAACCATAACCAGCAAGATGAAATTTATTTGGGGGTGTGAGGGGGGTAAAATCCAATGTTGTATATATGTTTTATTTCTTAAATTGGGTGGCTGATATTTTTAAATAGGGTGCTCATTCTTCAATTCATTATTATTAAGCCTGAGGTATTTTGTAATTAAATTATCTATACAAAGAAGCTGATTGGGAAAGACCTGGTGGTTACGGCAGCTTCTCTAAAGACTTAGATTTCCAGTAGATTTGGCTGACTGCACTGTAATGAGGTTCTCTGAGGAGTTAGGTCATAAGACCTCAGTGCTTTTCAAATGTCCAGGGTATTGTGTTTATTTCAGAGTGCCAAATTTTATAAAGGGGTCTAACAGACTGCTTCCTTTAGAGACAGGTTAATAAGGTCATGAAAGAACTAGAAATCATATGCTAATATTAACAGCAGTAGGAATATTTGTCTGGAGATGGTATAGTAAGAGAAGTATTGGTATGAACAGAAAAATTATCTTTAAATATATGTGGAAGGCTGTCCTACAGATAGCAGAATCAGGTCTTTGTAAGGGAATGAAGGAAAAGGCAGATTTCACTCATGATGAAGAATTTTCTTAGCATGAAAGTCTACAAAAATGACATGGGCTGCGATTGGAGGTAGTGAGTTTCCTGAGCCTAGAAATGGAGCTTCCTTTGTTGAGGTAGTGCAGACTCGATGGGCTGAGGGTTCCTTCTAATCTAAGAGTCTGTACTTTCAATGACAATGACTGCTCCAGCTAAGTCAAATTATGACTATTATATTTTAGATTATTTTGCAATTGGAAGTAAAAGAAAATGAAGGATTTTCTGAGAGCTTTTCTCATTATTTGAAAAAGTAAGGACCCCAGACAATGTCACAGAATTTCCAAATATTTACGTCACAGTATTATGGGCAAGTTATGTTGATTCCAAGTGCTAGAATTGAAGACTATATTGTTGGAAGGTAGTTTTTAATATGTGAGGATTGAATTTAAGTATTTTAGATAGGAAAGCAAAGGAAGGCATACTAGCATGCAAATATATATATTATTTGTGTGTGTGTGGGTATTTCCAAATTTTCATTATCCCAAAAATTCTGTAATGAGTAACACTGTATGTACGCCTTGCTCACTTGCTGCTTAGTCTCCATATGATAAATTTCTAGAAATGAGGTTGTTGAGTCAAAAGATAAAACATTTTTAGGGCCTTTAACTGATTAACTGATAGTACAAAAATCACCGTCCAGGAAGTTCATACCAGTTTATTCTGCCAGGAAACACATGTGCAAATTCCCTTTCACCAACTCATGCAAATCCTGAGTATGGTCATTCTTTTACATTCCTTCCACTTTTGGTAGAAAATCATTTCTATTTCTATTTCTATTTCTTTGACTATCATTGACCTTTAACATGTTTGCTTGTTTTGTAATTTTAGAAATTATAAGTTTTTAGTCCACTTTTGGGTGGTTCCTTTTCTCTCCATTTTACTGATTTTTATTCTATTTATCCTGTTAAATCTCCATAGTTCATCAGTTTCTTTTTCATTTAATTTTCTCCACATAGAACTCTTATATGTGTGTGTGTGTGTGTGTGTGTGTGTGTATTTTTAATACTTTATTTGAGAGAGAGAGTGAGCATGAGTGGAGGGAGGAGCAGAAGGGAAGGGAGAGAGGGGGATAAAGGATCTCAAGCAGACTTCTCCCTGAGTGTGGGGCTCCATGTGGAGGTTGATCTCACAACCCTGAGATCATGACCTGAGCCAAAACCAAGAGTCAAACGCTTAAGCAACTGAGCCATCCAGGAGCCCCCAAAGTTTTATATTTTTATGTACTCAGATCTCTCAATATTTTTTTCTTTTAGTTTTGGACCTTTTTATGCTTCTTCATCTAGAGAGTTTATCAGTATTGACTGTTGTTTCCCTTAAATATTTATGGTTCCAATTATTTACATCTAATCTTTAAGTTATCTGGAATTAAACTTTTGGATATTATTGAGGTAAGGATTTTACCACTTTTTTTCCTCACAAATGATTAGCCAGGTTTCTCTAAATCAGTATTATGCCATGTTTTCCCAATGATTTAAAATTCCATCTTTTTTCTACATTCAAGTCTGATATTTGGCTCTTTGGGCTTTCTCAGAGATCCATCTTATGGATTAGTCTTTTGTTTTTCAGAATGTCTACATAGCCTCTTCTTAGCTTATATAGTTTACAATTTAGAACTCAAAAAAAAATTTTTTTTTAAGATTTTATTTATTTATTTGACAGAGAGAGAGATCACAAGTTGGCAGAGAGGCAGGCAGAGAGAGAGGGGGAACCAGGCTCTCTTCTGAGCAGAGAGCCCGATGCAGGGCTTGATCCCAGGACCCTGAGATCATGACCTGAGCTGAAGGCAGAAGCTTAACCCACCCCCTAGAACTCAAAAAATTTTAAAGTATGTTGTTCAGAAGAAATTTTAACTCTTCTTGGAGGTTTGCAAAACAGAAGAAATTTTAAGTCAGTGACAAGGGTCAAAATGACTTGTATTTGAATTCTGAAGTTGGGTTGCCCTCATGCCAGAAGTTATTTTCGGATGGTCTGGAATTATCAACTATATTTTTCTGTACAAGTTACATGACATTTTGTGTTTATAAACCTCTCTGTTCTTGATTACTTGTTGATGATCTTTCCAAGGAGCTATTTGAATCAGCATTAAGGTAGTTTTTCTGCTGATATGTCCTGCATTTTTCATATTATTTCCAAAGTCTGGATTTTTTTAAACAACTGAGTAGGTTCCATCCAGTATATAATTTATTGGAGACATAAGATACTTTGAAGAAACTTGGGTAACTATAGTGCCTTGTTGAATAGGTTATAGTAGCCCGCTGGGGTGCATGTCTTCTGGGTACTGTTGGGGAAAATGCTGGTAGCAGTAGTTCTCTTTTATAAGTTGGAGAACATGTGAATATATCTTTTTGACTGGGTGAGTGACAGTAGTGACACCTATTATTAAGGAGCCTCTGGAGAGAACTATTTTAGGTTCAGTCTCTGTGTAAGTGTCTAAGAGTCTAATACCCCAGAAATGGAAGAGAAGGCTGTGACTTCCCACTCCTATTCCTTGATATATGCCTACGTCTTGTTCCTGAAACATTCCTCAGCTGTTACCTTCCATCCACCTGCCCAGGGCTGCTTACCCTATTACCTGATCACTTTTTATGACTTTAGTTTTAACCCCTAGAGTTTGTACTTTGTCAACCTTCTGTTTTTGAGTCCTAAGGGCAAGATGTGTCTTTGAAATCAGGTCAGCTTTTTTTGTATAAACCTTTTTGCAGATTCTTTCTGTACTACATTATTCAGCCCTGATTCCCTTGGGCCATTGAATAACTTCCTACCAGCGTTGGGCAGAGGCTTATGCCCCTGATCTCTCCCTGGCCTTCTCCCCTGACACTAAAATGTTATCTTTATTTCCTTAAACTTTTTATTCGTTCACTTCTCTTTCTCCTCATGACAGACTTGTTTGGAGTGATAGAAAATGAGGGCTATGATATTTTAATAGAGTAACACCCTATAGTCAGGTTTTATCTAATAACAGGGAGTTAAAACACAGATTAATTATTGGGAGCATTCTGGGCAGCCTAGATTCATTCATCGTGACCTGGATGCAAAACTATGCTTGCCTTGAATTTGTTTCCTTTATTTCTGTGATAGAGTAGACAACAAGATGATTAGCTCTTTACGTTTTGTGAACTGTTTCACCAGTGGATATGTTTGTATTTTATTTTGCTTAAGTATTACTCATTTCTTCTTATAAGCCTGACCTTAACATACTTCTTAGGGAATAGTCTATGTATTCACTAAGAGAAATTGAACTCAGCAGGCTAAAATGTGATTGGAATAACTGAATCAAGAGGTTTGTAGAAAGCTTTAAGTTCTCAGTGGGGATATTAGTTATTGGGAAAAGGATTTGAAATAAGTCCAGCAGGTGTCTAAGAATATATTTAGTTGGATTTTTTGTTGTTGTTAAGTTCTGATTTAAAGGGCTTTTTTTCTGTTTTTCTTTTTGTCCTGAAAGCCAGTAGTGAGAGCCAAGGAAACTTCTCTGGAGTTCTTGAACTTCTTCCTTTCCTTTTTATTTTGGAAGATACTAGTATAGTATAGAATTCGCTTTTAAGTAAATCACCAGGTAGTTATTATATGAGCAAAGAAAATGACCATTGATATTTATGCAAATTTTTCTTTTCTGTCTACAGAACTGCTTAAAAAGTTTGTTTAGATTTATACTGTGCTTATCTGGCAGAGAAATTGAGGGTTCATTTCTTTGTAAACTGAGTTGATAACGTACTCAGAAGTTGACGCGTAACGTACCTACATTGCTTTTCTCGTCCCACAGGTGTGGTTCCAGAATTGTCGAGCACGCCACAAGAAACACGTCAGTCCTAATCACTCCTCCTCTGCCCCGGTCACAGCAGTTCCACCCTCCAGGCTGTCTCCACCCATGTTAGAAGAAATGGCTTATTCGGCCTATGTGCCCCAAGATGGGACGATGCTAACTGCGCTGCATAGTTACATGGATGGTAGGTATCCCAACCTTTAACAGCTGTTGCTCAGGCACAATAACTGGTAACTGCTAATATTAGCTGATTGATAGGATGCGTATTTTGAAATATTACCTCAGTCATAGCAGAAAAATGGGGGGGTGCAGGAGGGAGCAGAAATGTCCAAGCATTCTTATTTCTGTGACTACATTTGAAGGGACAAGTTTAACACTCACTTCACAGCTAAAATACAAATATTGATAATTTAGTGCTTGATTTTTTTTACTTAGAAAAAACTTTTTTTGTTGTTTTCACTTAATAGTTAAATAATTTATTTTCCTATGGCCAGAGAAAGTATTCACATTCAGAGTTTTATTTATTTATTCATTTATTTAAATTCAATTAATTAACATATAGTGTATTATTAGTTTCAGAGGTAGAGTTCAGTTTTGCATATAATATCCAGTGCTCATTACATCACAGGTCCTCCTTAATGCCCATCACCCCATTACCCTTCCCTCTACCCACCTACCCTCCTGCAATCCTATTTGTTTCCTATGATTAAGAGTGTCTTATGGTTTGTCTCCTTCTCTGATTTTGTCTTCTTTTATTTTTTCCTCTCTTCCCCTATGATCTTTTGGTTTATTTCTTAAATTCCACAAATGAGGAATCATATGATAATTATCTTTCTCTAATTGACTTATTTCACTTAGCATAATACCCTCCATCCACGTTGTTGGAAATGGCACACTCAGAATTTTAGATCAGAGTTAGTATACTGAGTTTGGTTAAAGAAACTTTTTTATTGAAGCAAAACATATATATATAAAAGTGTACACATAACAAATATCCAGCTTGATGAATTATTAAAGTGAACATATCCATGTAAATACCAGATGAAGTAGTAGAACATAATTAACACCCCCAGAAACTTCTCTTATGTCCCCTTCCAATTATTATCCTCTTCCTCCAGAGTATCATTGCCTTGACTTCTAAAATAATATTTTAGTTTTGCCTGTTTTTGAGCTTTATATAAACTGAACCATATGGAATGTATTCTTGTGTATCTCACTTCTTTCAACTACATTGTTTGTGAGATTCACTTGTATTTGTTGCAAGAATCAGTGATTTGTTTTATTGTTATATAGAATTCCAACTGTGGGAATATACCACATTTTAACCATTTTATGGTTGATAAACACTTGTGTTTGAGCATGTTTAGGCTTTTATGAATATGCTGCTATGGACTTTATTGTACATGCCTTTTGGTGTACATTAATTCACACTTCTGTTTGGTATGTACCTGGGAGTGGAACTTAGGGACATAGGCTACCCATACACTCAACTTCAGCTGATTCTGCCAGTTTCCCATAGTGGTTGAACCAGTTTACACTTGGACCAGCACTATGTGACAGTTCAAGGTGCTCCACATCCTTGCCAACACTTGGTATGGTGTGACTTCTTAATTTTAACCAATTTGACGGTTGGGTAGTGCTTATTATTTTAATTTGCTTTTCCCTCCTGACTAATGGGCACTGGGCATTTGTATATCCTTTTTTTATGAAGAACCTTTCATGTCTTTTGTCTGTTGGTTTACTAGCTTGTCCATTTTGTTTTTTCCTCGATTTCTTAGTTCTTAACTATATTTTGAATAAAAAAAAAAGTTTTTTGATGGTGTCTCCTACCCATTGGCTTGCCTTTTTCTACTCTCTTAAGGGTATGTTTTGTTGAGCACAAGTTCCTAATTTTAATGTAGTTCATTTCATAGGTTTTTTTTTCCTT
>CM053606.1:53490938-53566152 GCA_028646535.1 Procyon lotor
CCTTCCTTCCTTCCTTCCTTCCTTCCTTCCTTCCTTCCTTCCTTCCTTCCTTATTTGAGAGAGAGAGCATGAGTGGAAAAAAGGGGAAGAGGGAGAGAATATCCAAGCATACTCCTGCTGAGTCTGAGCCTAATGCAGGGCTCAACCTCATGACCCATGAGATCAGGACCTGAGATGAAACCAAGAATTGGATACTTAACTGACTGAGCTACGCAGGTGCCCCAGGACTATTGTGTTTTCATTCTCACTTGTCTCCATATATTTTTTTATTTCTCCTTTGATTGTTGGTTGACTCATTCATTGTTTAGTAGCATTTTATTTAACCTCCTTGTGTTTGTGTTCCTTCCATAGTTTTTCTTTTCATAGTTTATTGTGTTATACTCATTGTGTTATAGTCAGAATAGATGCATGGTGCGATTTTTATCCTTTTGAATTTGTTGAGACTTGTATTATGGGCTAACATGTGATCTCTTCTGGAGAATGTTCTATGTACATTGAGAAGAATGTGTACTCTGCTGTTTAGGATCCAGTGTTCTGAATATATCTGTTAGATCCATCTGGTCTGTTGTGCCACTCAAAGCCACTGGTTCCTTGCTGATTTTCCGTTTGGATGATCTATCCATTGATTTAAGTGGGGTGTTAAAGTCCTCTACTATTATTGTATTACTATTGATCATTTCCTTTGTTATTGCTGCTTTATGCATTTGGGTGCTCGCATTTTGGGTGCATAAATATTTACAATTGTTGTATCATCTTGTTGAATTGCACCATTTATGATTGTGTAGTAATCGTCTTTATTCCTTGTTACCATCTTTATTTTAAAGTCTATTTTATCCCATATAAATATTGGTAACCCAGCTTTCTCTTTACTTACATTTTCATGGGAAATATTTCTCCATCCCTTTGCTTTAAACCTATAAGGGTTTTAGGTCTGACGTGAGTCTCTCGTAGGCAACATATAGATGGATCTAGCTTTTTTAATCCATTCTGTCACCTTGTGTCTTTTGATTGGAGTATTAAGTCCATTTATATTCAAAGTAATTATTAATATGTATGTATTTATTGCTTTTTTGTTACTTGTTTTATGGTTGTTTTAGTAGTTCCTCTCTGTTCCTTTCTTCTCTTGCTGTCTTCTCCCATGATTAGTTGGTTTTCTTTAGCAAAATACTTGGATCCCTTACTTTTTATTTTTTGCATATCACCATTTTTTTATTTGTGGTTACCATTCATTTTATATATAACATCTTCTGTATATGGCAGTCTATATTAAGCTGATGGTCATTTAATTTTGAACTCATCCTTTACTCTTCTCCCCTCCATGTTGCAGATATTTGGTACCATATTTTACATCCTTTTGTGTTTCTCTTGCCTGATTTTTACATATATGCTTATTTTTATTTTTTATTTTTTTTTACTTTTGTGCTTCATATTTTTCTTATTCTTATAGCTTTTGTTTTTCACTTGCAGAGTTCCTTTAACATTTCTTGTAGGGATCATTTAGTGGTCATGAATTCATTTAATTATGTTTGTCTGGAAAACTCTTGATCTCTCCTATTCTGATTGATAACCTTGCTGCATAGCATATTCTTGGCTGCAAATTCTTCCTTTCTAGCACTTTGAGTATATCATGGCCCTCTCTTCTGGCCTGCAATTCCTACTGAAAAATCAGCTGATTGCCTTATGAGGTTTCCCTTGTATATAACTGTTTTCTCTTACTGCTTTTAAAATTCATTATCACTACTTTTTGCCATTTTAATTACAGTGTGTCTTGGTGTGGACCTCCTTGGGTTGATTTTGTTGGGTGCTCCCTGTGTCTTTTGGATCTGGATTTCTGTTTCCTTCCCCAGATTGGGGGAATTTTTCAGCTATTATATCTTGAAATACATTTGCCCCTTTTCTCTCTCTTCTCCTCCTGGGATTTGTGTGATGCAAATGTTATGATGCTTGATAGTGTCACTGAGGTCCCTAAGTCTATTTTTATTTATTATTACTATTATTATTTTCTCTCTTTTTCACCTTGATTCCCATTACTAAGTTCTTTAGGTCACTGATCAATTCTGCTTCCTCTGTTTTACTATATACTCCATCTATTGTATTGTTAATTTTAGTTATTGAGTCTTCATCTCTGATTCGTTAATTTTTATGTTTTCTCTTTGTTAAGGGTCTCACTGAATTCCTCCACTCTTCTCTCAAGTCCAGGAAGCATCTTTATGACCATTACTTTAAATTCTCTAGCAGGCATATAACTTGCCTCCATTTTGTTTAAGTCTCTTGCTGTGATTTTGTCCTGTTCTTTTGAGATATATACTTCTGTCTCATTTTGTTTAGCTCTCTTTGTCTATTTCCGTGTGTTAGGAATATCAGCTATGTCTCTTGTTCCTGAAAAGTAGTGACCTGCAGTGCAATGTCACCCATTCCCCAGAACCTGATGCTTCAGAAGTGTCTCCTGTGTTGTGTGCTTCCTGCTGTTGTGGCTGAGCTGCATTTGCCTTTAGTCCAGTCATTTGCAATAGCACCCTTTCCCTGTTGTGGGCAGCATTTGGACCCTGTGTCGACAGTGGGCCAGTCTGGGGCTGTCTTGGGCTTAAGTTGCGTCAGTCTAGTTAATCATTTGTCAGAGATGCTGTAGCAGTGAACTGCAAGGTACTTTCCCTTGTTTTCCCCTGAGAAGCTTTGTTGGTAGGGGGACCCACAGTCAGACCAGAAGTCTGCCTCCAGCCCCTTGCCAGGGCTGCTGTTGAAATGGTGGTTATCTTATCCTCTCCCTAGGGCAGGAATCATTTTGGAGTGCTTCTGACCCCTGTTGGGGACTTGCACACTGCCAGGATTTGGCACTGCTTTAGATGGACTTCAGCAAAGGATGTAATGGAGGGGGCAGGTCTGCAGGAGAATGCAGGGGCAGACTGCACGGTATTAGCAAGGTTTGGACAGATCTGCTGTGGGAGGGGAACTGGAGCTGCTTTAGAAACTCCTGGCACAGGGCTAGAGGGGGCCACTCCACAGGAGAGTGTAGAAGCAGGGTGCATGGTGCCAGCAAGGTATGTGGATTTGCTATGGGAGGGGACCTGCAGCTGTCAGGCAAAGCTCTTGCTGGGTCGGAGGAGGTGAATTTGCAGGGGTGTGCAGTGGTGGGCACACTGTTTACAAGCTAGGGAGAGAGTATGGACACTGTGCTTATTCCTGCAGGTTTCTGTGTACCTAGACTGGGAATCAGGGAATGGAAACGGCACCCTCCAGCAATTTTGTTCTCAAAATGTCTCAAAGATCCCTGCCCCTCCGGCACACACTCTGAGGGTAGTAAACAAATCTCCCTCCTGTATAGCCCAGACGTTTTTCAAATTGCAGCATCTGTGCTTTATCTCTGTGGGGCTGTTGTGCTGTCTCCTTAAGGGTAGGGACTCAGATTCTTATTCCCCCACCAGCTCTTCCAGAAGCCAGCCTGCTGATTTTTAAAGTTCCAGGTTTTAAGCTCTACTCACTGTAAGACTCACAAAATTGATCCCTCTGATTTTTCAAAGCCAAATGATATAGAGATTCCTCTTCCTTGTGCTGGTTCCCCATGTGTGATATATGTAGTATGAAGCTCTGCTCCTGTCCCCCTCCACGCCCAGGGCATCTCTCCCTCCTGCAGACAGTACTATTATGGGTCTGTGTAGCTCCCAACGCATCTCTCTCCTCCCTACCCTCTTCAATGTGGCCTCTTCTCTGGACTGGACTGGACTATGGTTTAGTTGTAGACAGTCTGTCCTGCCCATTTTGGGGTCTTTTTCTGGGTTGTTTACACTGATATAGGTGTTCTCTGGCTGTATCCTTTGGAGGAGGTGAGCTTAGGATCTTCCTACTCTGTCATATTCCCTGAAACTCTTGATTTGATTGCTTTTAAATGTGCCATAATAGTCCCCATTGTTCCCAGCACAAAAAACATTAGAGAAGATATTGCCAGATTCTGTGCTGTTTTATTCTGCATAATATTCAGATTATGTGCCTTTTATTCTTGGCAAGTTGTGGAGAAGGTGGTTAATTTGACCTGACAAATTTAAGAGGGTCCATGATCTTGATGTCCAAGCCTTGTATAATGTGGTGCTCAATTTTCATGAGTGAATCAATCACATTTGTTTTAATGGGGGATAGCTTTGTTTTCTGGGAGACATGTAGATTCACAAGGGCCAGAAGTAACTTAGGTCCTGAGAGAAGTCTTCAATATCCATGTTAGTTCTAGCAGAAAAAACATGATATATGAACAGTTAATTTGAGAAAGTAAATTATTCCTGCTATATCGGTAAGCTATTTCTTTTCATCTGTGATTTATTGAATTATATTATAATCATATAGCTATATTTTAAAAGCAAACATTTAAGGATATTTGCAAAAAACTGGAAAAAATGTCAAGACACCGTTTTATATACCATGGTCTGCAATAATAATTTTAGTTCAATTTTGTCCCATCTTATGCCAACAAAGACTGATTTATAAAGCATGTTCCCCAGCCCAGAACCAGATAATACTGGAGATAATTATTGTGCCTGGTTAGAGTTTAAGAGCAATTTCCTGAGGCACCACTTGTAAAAGTGAAAGAACATACATTGGAATGAGTGCTGTTCATTTATAGAGTAAAAGAAAAATACAGAATTGTTACACAGAGCCCATTTTCCAATATTAGTTTAAATAATAACTGCATTATGCCTGGTGATTCTCCAGAACTTTTAATAGTGTAATTTTAGGGTATGGATTCACAAACTTCTTAAACTTTGTAGGCAACATAGAAAAATCTAATCATAGTCCAGTTTCAGACACTTTAGAAATAGGATTAGTGCTTTATCATCAAAAGTATGAGTTATTAAGATCTAAAGCAGAATTCAGATTTCTTCTGGAAAACAAACTATATTTTTATTTTAAATTAATGAGAATCATTAATTGTATTAGCATCTAATTATGTTAGATGATTTAAATTTAGAACATTTTAAAAGAACACTGAAAACTGCAAGAATATTTTATGTTTCCATTGAAAGAAATCCATTAAATTTTAAAGAAAAATTTATTTTGAAGATTTAACATAGTTCAATTAAAAATAGATTCTTACACATTTGTTAAGGAAGAGCTGGATGTAAAAGAAAACTTTTAGCTTAAGATAAGCTATTGATAGGTACACTTAATCTAATGTCTTAGAAAACATTAGTGTTCACATTTTTTAAATGTTCTCTAAATTCATCCATGCCTTTAAAATGATATTTGCTTCTTCCAATGTCGGTAAAACCAAATGAGGGACTAAGCAAAGCTTTGGTAGATTAAAAGAAAGACCAACTAATTTTATATAAATTATCAGTTTCAGTTATTTGACAAGCAAAGCTAGAGAAAAATGGAAATTTTTAAAAAGATAAATCTAGTAATAATAATATTAAAAAAACCTCTTCGTTGATACAGAGAAGATTCTGTCAGCCTGTGGTAGGTTTTAAAAACTAAAGCGTTTCTCCTTTTCTAGCTTAAAGAATAAAAAGACTTTTTTTTTTTTATCTAAATCTTTATTAGAAGAAAAAAACATTTAAAATGATGAGTAACAACAAATTTCATTAAATATTAAACATTTTAGTTATCAAAGATATTTAGACAATATGTTTTTAATATTTCTGCACAGCAGAAGCACACTGATTATAGAGCTCAGACTGTCATATGCTCATGTGAGTTTGTTTTGGCATAAAAGAATATCTAAAGTCACATTTAAACAAATGTGATCATAGATAAGCTGATAGTAACTTACAGTTGATTCTCAAAGCTTTCACAAATTATCATATCTGACTGACATCCCCTTGGGGTGAATACTTTAACAATGAGTAACAAACTGAATTCATTTTCTTTAAAGTTAGTAGTACTAGTACAATTACTTAAAATTGAATTAGAAATTATGTTTCTGTTTATATTAGCACAATAAAAGTTATTATAAACTGATTATTTCATATCAAAAGTTAAAAAATGAAATAACATACATAGACCACTTCTTGATGATAATGAACAATCATTTAAATCAGAACGATTCAGTACATGACATCTGTGAGCACCCTTTCCAGGGCTAAAGTTTCCCTTTGTAATTTCTCAAAGTGTCCCTTTCCAAACTGTGTAAAACATTGAGAAATGTAATCTTATACCTATTTTCAAAGATCAATACTATAGAAAAGATTAGATTTTTAAACTTCTCACTTTTAGTAAAAAAAACAAAAACAAAAACAAGCATCCTTTCACTTTTTTTTCTTGCGTGTAGTACACATTCATGAATGTCCACTAGGCGCAAGGGAAATTGTTTATGCTGCAAAACATACTCTATATAGTGAGGATATCAAACATACTGAAATGACAAGTGGTTTCCAACCAGTGAGCTAGGAGGAAAACAAATTCAAGAAGACTTGTTTCAATCACTAAACATTGCAGGTTTTTATTTTTAAACAATGTTTGTAAACTTGCCCACAAAAGCTGGGTAATATTAAACAGCCAGTAAGGCACTTTGTCAGAGAGGACTAAGTAGTAAAGGCTGGATGATTGACAATTTGTTTAATATGAAACATTCTATACTTAAAGAGAGCAAAATCTGGAGCAGGCAGTCTTTTTACCAATTTACTGTCAAACAGGAGTGGGGAAAACTAAAATTTTCTATTTCACTTTGTTGACCAATTTTCCCTGCAGAAGTCTTTTAGTTGTAATTTTAAAAATACATTAGGAGCTATCGGTTTAAATAATGTTTCATTTTTCAACGTAATACTTAAAATATGAACATATTCAGTAGTGTTTTCAAAACATCCAAGCCACTGTATTTAAAAATGAATTAAACAACAAAAGATCTTAGTATAAAAATGTACCACGTTGTTAACAATTCCCTTGCGACTTCTGATGGCTTCACACATTACAGTATAAGCTTTGGTATATTAAACATGCAAATAAAAACCAACAAGGTGGTAAATACAGTGTTCCAAACACAAAGCACGTATGAAACGAGTGTTGTGCAGACTCAGCAGATGAAGATTAGGTTACACACCGCTGCAGGATGACCACAGTTTGCACTTCTAATGCTTCTCAGTTTGTATATTTGGCTGGTTCAGAATCTTCAGCAGAGACTGACTCATGTAATAGGGCCTTTCAGCAGAACCATCGTTTCTTTCTATATCTTCCACTAGGAGGAAGAATGGCACAGAGTAAATATCAAAGCAAAACTGTAAGAGAAGTAACGTCGCCATCTGCTGCACACTTGCCTTACAGCAGTTCAAAACTTCTCTTTTAAAAAAAAAAATAGCATAGTTTGGCATCATTATTGTAAACATACCTATGAGAAAACAAGCAGCCCTTGTTATTATGTTAGTAAAATATCATCTAATTCTGTGTACCAAGTCATATTCTGCCAATAATGCATGCCTCTCAGGGGTATGATTGAGGAAATAACTTTTACTTTCTTTTGGATGGCAAACTAACCAAAAAGAAAAAGCAAAATTTTCCTCATCCAGAATTTCCAAATTCACCTTCAAATTCCTGAAAAGTAGTATGTACTCAATTCACTTTCTAAATTATTGTATTTGTTTAAAATTGCTTTTGTATTGCCATCAACAATTTAGGTAGCATAGTTTTAAAGACTTGTAAAGTTTTAATATATTTCAAAGGCTTAAACTGCAAGTTTTGAAAAATATTGTTTTGCAGTTACTTACTTTGCTTTGTAAGATAATAGCTTCTAATTTTTTCCCTCAAAAACAATGTTCACTTTTACTCTCTTTTACACAAAGAAGTAACCAGTGAGGAAACTTTTTCTGACTAGAACTAAGTCCATAATATAGTTAAAACCTCTATACTTAGAGATTCTTCAAGTAGTATTTAAAAATATTGAATCAAATAGCATTTCTTTTCCTATGATTTTGTACCCATGGGTTATATCCTTAAAATATAACCAGCCAGCTATAGAATGTGCCTCCATGTAGTTCAGTGAACACTTTTACTCTAGTGAATTTTCTGGTCTGATCAGCAGATAGAATGTTAAACACATAATACTTGGGCCCCACCTAGTCTAAGAATCTAAAATACAGAATAAGTTATTATTAGAAGTCTCCAAATAAATCTTTGTCTTAATTTTCTAAATCCTGGAACAGCCAAGAATTTAAGAATATAGGCAACTATCTTCTTGCATGTTGATTTATATTTTATTCAAGTGATTTTTTAACTGTGTATCAGAATCAGCTAGAGAACTTTATAATAATTCACAAGCTGCCCCATACTCAAACACAACGTATCAGAATCTCTTAGGGAAGGGGCGTAGAACTCTGTTAGAAGTTCTCAGAGTGATTCTGTTGCCTACCAAAAAGAATTAGAACTGCATTGTTTCATCATTATTATCATCATTAAACTACTCCTGAAGAGGATGTATTCCCTATCATTTTTTTAACACTTAAGAGAGCAGTAACTGGGGCACCTGGGTGGCTCAGACAGTTAAGCCTCCCACTCTTGATTTTGGCTCAGGTCATGATCTCAGGGTCATGAGATCTAGCCCTGCATTGGGCTCCACACTGGGTGTGCAACCTAAGATTCTCTCCCTCTCCCCCTTTCCTGCTGCTCGCATGTGCACATGCACATTTGCACTCTCTCCCCTCTGTCGCTCTCAAAAAAAAAAAAGAAAAAGAAAAAAGAGAGGTAACTATTTACTAGATCTTGGTTGAGACTTCTGTGTTGTTGGATAATAATAACCATCCAGAAAGACAGATTATCACTCTTCCCTGAATTATACTTCAAGGAGAGTGAGAGGGAAGGCCCTTTGCCACGAGGTGAAGCCAAGTGACACTTTTGACTATAACAATCTCAAGAAAACAAGCCAAGAACAAGATGGCGTCCATTACAAAGACCACTATTTTGAAAATCTTCCATATTCATTGGTTTCTTGCTAGTAAGCTGTCACAGAGTCAGTGTAAATCTAGGTTCCCATACTTCAGAATCATTAAATAAGTTTTTATATTAATTTTTGACATGATGATACATTTCTTACTCTTCTTAAATACATGAATAATATTTAGATCACATTTAGATCACAATCTTAGATCAACACATTTCTTTGTGTCAATACATAAATAATCCTTATACACAAGCTTAGTGTAAATGCGCAAAGGATACTACTTGATTCAATGTTCCTTTTGGGATAACTTTTACACTATTAGCCAAATCATACACATGTGCACACAGGGGATGGACAGGCAAAGTACTTGAGTATCTGATTCATGCTTTGCTCCACCATGCAAAAGTCTAAGGCATGGCTGCCAGCAACCAGCTATTGCTGTGACCAGCAAGGATGGAGTATAAAAATAACTTTCCTGATAAACTCTCAAGGGAGGGATTTCCTAACGCACAGTATGCCCCTGTAAAGGTACAAACAAGGTACCAGTGGAGTGCTGGTAATATATTTCCTTGGGGAAAAATCTGAAGTGTCTTACTCATCTTTTCTCTTTCCTCACTTAAGTTGAGCTAAAACTAAACCTTTTGTAGAATGAAGTAAAAAAATCTCTTTAATTCAGAAAAACAAGTATGCTTGTGAAAGATAGAATCACTCTTCTGAAACGGATCCATTCCAATTTTCTATATGGTGGGAATAGGAAAATAGGAATTTGTCTCTATCTGGGTTAGAGACAAAAGGCATGAGTTGTATATCCATTTCAGTTTTGTTCAGAATATTTTCGTGGTGGCTAGAGGTTCATATTATTGGAAATGATATCCTCAAACTCAGATTCAACCTTACTATGAATATAATTTCACTAAAACAAAGTGGGCTATGAAGTTCCCCAGTAATTTTTATCTAGCAGTGTTCCCTATGGAACTTGTATAACATTATGGTCTTGAATCACACACTGAAATATACTTCCTAGGGAAACATTTATACAAGTTTAATCACAGTTGAGAAAGCTGTCCACTAGCTGGAGCAGCTATATAACCATAGCACCATATTTACAAATTTAGTACCATATGCTGGTTAACTATATCAATCTTTTTTATGGCTAATTGACTATACATTTATAGTGCTTTCAAAAATTGCCTGAATATCCTTTACAAATATACATTTATAAAAAGAAAGGCGATCAAAGTACTGCAATGGGAAACAGCACTCTGAGTTATAAAAGTCTCATTTCAAACACTTTTGGCTATAGGCTTTAAAAATATGTTTGACAAAAAAAAAAAAAATGTTTGACATTTACACCTTGCTTTTCAGCTGGGACCATAGTCTATAAAGTATTCTAGTTCACAGAGGCTACTTTCATCAAATGCTTGTCACCTCAGGTGGTATCTCGTTCTGGCTTTTTAGGAATAAGCACAGAAATTTCACATTACTCAAAAGCATCATTTTCAAGTTACAAATGATCTAATTTACAAAAGTTCTATTTAAAAATGAATGTCACTGTTTGGAGCTTTTCTACTCTTTCTGCTTCTGGGGAACTAGTTGCATCTTGTTCAGAGTTCCGTGCAGGGTAGGGGCTATGAAGTAGGGTTTTTCTCTGGATCCATCATTTCTTTCCAGATCTTCACCTGTATATGCAGCAGCCGAAGCAGGCAAAAGCAGCAAGCGGCAGCAGAATTAAATGTATTTTTATGAGTTGGAGTCAAACAAGGAAAAATCAGAGAAATTAGTGTTAGAAAGTCAAATATAAGACAATTAGTACCATTAAGTTGCTGATGCTGGACAAAGTAAGAAACTTCAACCTCTGCCAGGAAGCACTGAAACTTCCTAAATCCCACCAATGCCCAAAGAGGTTTATTTTGAAAGTTTAAAGGTGAATAAGATCTTTCCTGTCTTTTCAAAAGTATCATCTCTAAATCTGTGACTTCGTTTCAGAAAGGTAAAATGCCACGTCTTCAGAGAAGAAGCCGAATAAAAAATCTGTGATAAATGTAGAACAGTAATTGAATTTTCAGAGTCCAAAGTCACTTTTAATGGTATCCCACACCCATAATATTACAGATGAAGAAACGGAGACCCAGATATGTGAAATGATTCTCCTGACGTCAAAAGCTCTGGGGCAGCCAGAATGAGGTGAGGACCCAGCCTCTTGACACCTAGTTCGGTTCCTGTCCTACTTAAGTATAAGTCATCCTGTCTTAAATCTCCTCAGATTGCATTAGAAAACTAGTGGCAGTGTTTTCTGACTTCACGTATAACACATGAATTTACCTTCCTGCTTTGCCTAGGCTAATAATAAAATGATGGAGTGTTCACTGAGCACATACCTATCGGGTGATTCAGGGAAAGCCCCAGAATGATGCTGAGGTGTAAGAAGTTGGCACAGAATTAAGCTTCCTAAAGATAGAATTCGCAGCAGATAATAGCTATCAATAAGTATACAAATACATCTTAACTCTATGTTTTTCACTAGTGTATTAAAGATTATTCATAGCCATTATTATGACAAAGGATAAGAAATATTATATAAAACCATATAGGATAATCATAGATTTATGGAATAAATTTAAATTCTTTTTCATCCTTTTTGGGGAATGGTTGGATTATTGATTTAGATTTTTTTTACATTAGACCTCACAGTGACCTTCTTCAGACAAAATGGAAAGCTAAGGAGGGAATAAGATGGACACTGAACATTTTTGTTCTTCCTTAACCATATCTCTATATCATATATAGTATATTTATATTGTTATTACCCTTGAAGCATTATTAGGAAGACTGATTTCTATATCTATATTGTTATTACCCTTGAAGAATTATTAGAAGCCTGGTATGGATCACATTAATACTCATCTACAACACTACTTTTTTCTCGACCTAGGACCAGAATTCTCATTGCCTTGTAATATTAAAAAGATGCCCTGTTTCTCTAAATGCAGTGTTTGCAAATGGTTTGCATTTTTAAAAACACCAGTTGTCTGGCAGCCAAGAGAATAGGTATAAAAAAAGATTATAAAAGATTACATAGAAGATTATAAAGATTATAAAGGTACAGTTCTACACAATCAGAATTTGGCTTACAGTACCATTTAAGAATATTTTCCAAAGTAAGATGTTGCCCACAGTAAAAGTTGGGAAGGGAGGAGAAATAGAATTTGGTATCCCTTGTTCTTTATTCTCAAAGACAAGAGTCTCCAGAAGGAAACTGTTCATGTTCAACACACCATGTACTAGATAAAGCTGAAATTACACCTGATTTTCAAGAAGTTGGCAATTATTAATATAAAAGGTGGAAAAAAGTTCTTATTGCTCAAATTTAAAATCCACTGTCAAGTTTAAAATCTGTAAGATTTTTCCAAAGCTTCCAAAGACTGGAAGCTAGTAGCTTCTATGCATTTCCCGAGATACATTTTCAGAAACATTTTCAGTTATAAGAATGGGGAGGATCCTAAAGGGATCTCCCACTATTGCTATAATTAGCATCTGAGATGAAAAAAGAGATCTTTAACATTTAAAACCTCTGTCTCAGGCACTACCATATTTCTGTGCTCCTTCCTCCATCTCCAACCTGAGCTGAAGTTTGTTCATGTGGCATTTTGTAGATGGCTTCTCCTAATAAACTGCTGGCAGTGGCACTAGAAGATTAAACATTTCTGTTCCACTTATATTCACAGAGATACCTAATGAGTATGCACAGTTCTCCTGATTTATGAATTATCCAGCTATTGAAAATAATTTTTAAATGTTAAGAAAAAAAAAGCCAAGTCACTTTCTAGGAGTTTTTTTTCCTTTGAATATGTCTCCCTGTATGTATTATCTCCTCTCCTGACCCCAGTGTAAAGTTGGTGCTATGAGTTATGCCAAAAAATAAACTGTTAATTTTATACAAGCGGATCACTCAGTAATGACCTGTCATAGAATGTTTTCTCTACTTCTCTTAAGAACAAGATGCCAGAGAAATAATCTCTCCGAGGTACAGCTAGAGGGCTAATAATTGTTCTTTCATCTGCTGAGCCTACTTTCTCTAGGCTGAAGGTAAGGGCCAAGTCAAGTTCCTAGGGCACTAGGTTCTCCAAGGCTTTTAAGATGAGATACTAATGGAAAACCTATCCATTATGATTTACACATGCCACATAGAGGCATAGCAAATAAGTCAGAGATGAAAGCTCTTAAGAAGTGTTTTAACTCTAAGCATCAGAATTGATCAAACTGTTTCTTAGACATTCTCCTCAATGAATCTAGTGTGAATTGGACCTATGTGTCTCTGAAACCACTGCCAGCTTGGCTTTATCAGAGTTATAGAAGTTCCCCTCAAAGTGTTCCTATAGTTCAGTCTCAAAGCCCAGTTACGTCCTCAGTTCTGTTAATGACTCGATTCTCTTGTGTTTTATTATTAAAAACTTGAAAATAATAAGAAATGAAAAAAAAAAAACCAGTTTCATACTAACACCATGCCATGGAGCCTGAGGTTCATTTCAGTAGCTGATTCTCCTGTGCTCTGCAAATTCCATTCTCTCAGCTGTTAAGGTTTAAAGAGCATCTACTAAACAGAATCTCTTTCCAAATAAACACTATTTGGTAGTTGAAGCCAGACCATAGCAAATCCACAAGTCGGCTAAGGACATGGGTCTTAACCTTCTTATCTTTCAGTTACTCTCCAAAGGGGGAAAACACATACACTGCAAACTTACAGAAGCAGATGAAAATTGTATCAATACACATTGCATAGACGCTGAAGAATCCATGGGCAACTAGGTAAGATCCAATAATGACTGTCTGTAAATGAGTAAAGAACAAATGAAGATGTCATTAACTTGTCCAGAAGAACAATAATGCAGCTTTAAATGAAAGTCATGATGAGAAACATTGAAGTACCTTATGTTAGAAAAGATTTCAATATAGAGACCAAAAAAATCCAATAACAATTTTGAGTGCTTTGTACTGGGATTTAAATATATTACCTGCCAATTTTCTTACCACTATACCCCCAATGCCTATCAAAAATACCCCAGATTTAGGATCCTGTACATTGAGGCAGGAAAGCATGGGAGTTGAGAGCACACACTGCCTAGGGCTGAATCACTTGCCAGACACTCACTCAACAAGTTACTTAACCTCACTGTGCCTCCTGCCTCCTAAAAAAACTTACTGGTGGGTGTGGGGAGAATATGAATAATAACAGTATTTATGACATATGGATTGAGTGAGTTAGGTAATTGCTACAGATACTGCCTGGCTCTTAGCAGGTCCTCTCCAACTGCTACGTCTTTCCTCTAGTTGTTAGGAATGTAGGCTGCAGATGACTGAGACTGAGAGGCTTCCCTTACTAGGAATTGCCCTCATTGCAGGGAACTGCCTCACCCAAGGTTACACCCCCATCCAGGGGGCAACCCCTGGCCAATGGCTGCTTGATGCAGCATACAGGGGCCTAATTCTTCCTTCAGAACTTCCCGTCAATATTTCTGAGGCCCCACTCTAACTGCAGCTTTTTCCTTTGCCCATGCCTGCCCTCCTTACTTTTTTTTTTTAACAAGGGTATCTCAGGAAAACACTTCCTAATAAACTTTCTGCAGGCAGTCCTGTCTCAGAGGTTGTTTCTAAGGAATCCAATCTAAAGCAGAATAAGGTTTGGCACAAAGTAGGACCAGTAATGTTAGCTATTATTATTTTCCTTGTTCCTTTTATTTTGCCATCTCTGATAAATCGGAGTCATTACCCAGTGGCTATGAATGAATTGTGTCCTCTCAAAATGCATATGTTGAAACCTAATCCCTAATGTGATGATACCTGGAGGTGAAGTTTGGGGAAGGTAAGTAGGTCATGAGGGTGGAGCCCTCATGAATAGGATTAAGTGCCCTTAAAAGAGGAGAGAGAGATGAGATCTCTCTCTACCATATTAGGATATAGTGAGAAGGCAGGAGTTAGGGTGGGGTGGGGTGTCCCTTTGCAAACCAGGAAGAGAGCTCCCATCAGGAACTGAATCTGTGGGCACCTTGATCTTGGACTTCTCAGCCTTCAGAACTGTGAGGAATAAATTCTTGTTTAAGCCACCCAATCTATGATACTTTTATTATAGAAGCCTGAACTAAGACACCAGCTCTTACCAGCAAAGGTACCCAGTAGTAATTTAAAGATGTTGGTCCTTCTATCATCGTTGGCAATCTGTGTGTGAAGAGTAAGAAGGCCAGCACACCTACATTGGAAAGGCAGAGCATGTATATTATGTATTTGCAAAGGAATATAGTTTTTTGTAGCCAAGAAGCTTTCCCAAGTACACAGAGGCAGATTTTTTTTCTCAAATCCCAGAATATGGTTTCTGTCTTTGAAGTTTTTTGGCTAGGGCCTGTTGTGAATGGGATAAATATTGCAGCATTCACATTAGAAATTTTTCTCAGGAAACATAGACTTACTATGCTTATTATTATTATTATTATTATTACTTACCTATACATCCAGCAACTAGAATTTTCCCCAGGACTAGTACAAAGTCTGTAACTTTATCCATAACTGCAACTCTGAGAATCAGAAAAAAGAAAGTATAATTTTGTGTTTAAATTACATTTGTCACTTGAAATTTATGAGAGTAGATAATTCATGAGCTCACTTTGATAGGTCTTTGCTGGAAATTTTATTTGGCCTTTGTTAAATGCAAGAAATGAAGGTAGGCCTCCCGAATGAAGTTAAGATTTATTTTTGATGAAGTAAACAGAAGATGGCATTGTAGGGCTATCTGGCATTATTAGTTATATCAGCCTCTGCTTCAAAGTCTAAGATACCCTGAATTTTGAGAGGGTTTCATTTCTTCCCTGCTTTTTCTCACTCAGACTCTCAATTTGGAAGAGGGAAATGGTCAGACACATGGTTTGTGTGGAGAATTTCTTAAGCAGAAGGGATAATAAAAATCAATAAAATGCTAGGGAGTCTGAGGATATAGATGGATAATAGAAGCAACATTCTAAGATACAAAAAGAAATAGTGTGAGAGAGATTTAAATCTATCCAACTGAAAGATAATATTCACATCTAATAAGATCACCATCAATTTAAATCACAACACGTTAAGTATTTGATGCTCAAGGTTCACCAAATTATCTTTTGCAAATTCAACCTGATTACTTACTTTAAAACATTTCTCATCAGCAGATTGAAAGCATCTCTTGCTGACTTGCAGAAGTTTTTGCCATATATTGCAATCTGAGGAAAATAGTTGTTATCATTTTGGAGTCAGTAACATACCCTAACAAGACCAACAGACAATCCAATGACGGGAAAGTGAATTAATTCTCTTATCACCCAGCCTGCTACTGTCATTCCTCTTTCCAGCCTTTGGGTATGTGGGAGACCTGGGAACTGTATATCCTCAACTCTGCACTGCTGTCAGGGGTATTGACAGTAAGGTGTGCTTCAGATGCTCTATGTCTGTGAACTCCATGGGAATTCACAGAGAGGTAGATTTTTTTCTCAAATCCCAGGATATGGTTTCTGTCTTTGAAGTTTTTTGGCTAGGGTCTGTTGTGAATGGGATAAATATTGCAGCATTCACATTAAAAATTATTCTCAGGAAACCAACACCTTTTGATACATTGATTTATTGATTAAAAGGCTCAATACAGTCTTCTTACTGGAAGTAAATTAATAAATATTTAAATCTTCATTACTGTTTGAATCACCCCTACAGATTCTGTGTTATGGTGATAACAAGCAAGTATCATAAGGTTATAGTTACTAAATTTTAGAAGAATTATGTTTTTGGAACCCCTATTTTTAAAAATCTCCGTATTCCCCATAGGAAATAAGTAACACTTTCAGTTAGGCCTTGTCAGTTCCCACACATTTTAACATAAGATTTATAAGAAGACATAGAACATTCCTTAGAAATACGTAAATCCCAGAATTAGATACTTTTTTTCTCAAAGTGAGATATAGACTAACCTCTCCTTCCACTAAACAATGTCAAAGACACACAAAATCTTTTCAATCTAGCATGTTTAAAAATTTCTAAGGTAAATAATATTTTCCCTCTTTAAAAAGATATTCACAGTAATAATGAACCACAGTTAAGATATTACCTCAACTAGGAAACCATAGCTCTGAATCACGCATGGGATTCACAAATCCTTATATCAACATGGTGATAAATTCAACTGCATGATGTAAAAAGTGTTAGAGATGGAAATGTGAAAATGGGGTTTGGGTTTGCAAAGAAGAAATTTAGTAAATAAAAAATAATCTACTTACCATAATATAGGCATTTCTGTTAAAAAACTTTATAATTTTTTCCAAACACCAGAAACAGCATTTCAGGCAGCACTGTAGAAATTTAGAAATGTTGTTCTGTGCCTCTATGAAAATGAAATATTCAAATCTATTAATGATTTGTAACTAAACTCTATGATCAAGAAATTAAAATTTTAAAAATAGGCTTTTATTTTTTTTAATTTGGTAAAATATACAGTTACCATTTCAACCATTTTAAGTGAACAATTATGTACAATACTGTACAATTCAATTAAATTCAACCCATTAAGTGCATTCACAGTGTTGTGCAACCATTATCCCTATCTATTTCTAGAACTTTTCATCATCTCAAATAGAAACTCCATACCTTTTAAACAATAACTTCTCATTTTCCCCTTCCCTAAGCCCCTGGTAACTTCCATTGTAGTTTATATAAATTTGCCTCTTCTGGACACCTCATATAAGTGGAATGATACAGTATTTATCCTTTTGTGTCTTATTTCACTTAAAGTTTTCAAGGTTCATCATTTCAGCCCTTTTTAGAGCTGAACAACTTTCCATTGCTTGTATATATCACATTGTTTATCCTTTTATCTGTTCATGGAAATTCGAGTTGTTTCTACCTTTTAGCTACTGTGAATAATGCTAATGTGAATGTTTGTATACAAGTATCTGAGTCCTTGTTTTCAATTCTTTTGAGTATATATCTAAGGAAGTGAAATTGCTGTATCATATGGCAATCCTATTTTTAACTTTCTGAAGAATCATCATCATGTTCTCCATAATGGCTATACCATTTTACATCCCAAGCAACAATACACAAAAGTTCCCAGTTTATCCTTATCCTAAAAATACTTGTTATTTTATATTTTTAAAAATAGTAGCCATTCTAATGGATGTGAAGTGGTACCCTTACTATGATTTTTGATTTGCATTTCCTTAATGAATAATACAGAGCATCTGTCCATGTGCTTATTCACCATTTGTGTATCTTCTTGGGAACAATGTATATGCTGTTCCTTTGTAGAAGGACATATATGGTGACATAGGAGGCCCCTGAACTTCTCTCCTTCCACAGATGCACATAAAGTACAGCTACACATGGAACAATTTCCGCTGTGAAAAAACTGGAAACTAGCTGATTGACTCCTACCACATCAGGCGACTAAAAAAAATAACCACAGTGAAAGGGGTAGAAAAAAATGAGACAAACGTATTGTAAACCCCATTTCTGGCACAGAACCATATTATAAGGAAGATACCCCCAACTTGCAGCCTCTTCCTGAGGAGTAAAACATTTGGACAGTACATATAGGATGCCAACTTTTAAGGCTCCCACCCAAGGGACAGGCCCCCAAAATTCCTAGCTCTGAAAACCAGTAGAGTTTATAACCACAAGTCCCATAGCACTCCAGAAAACAAAGCTAGTTCTTTACATGCTAGCACTTACTGTGGCCGTCTTCCAAGGGGCTTAGCACAGAGGAAGCAGGAAAAAAAAAAAAGGTCCATTTTCCAGTCTTTTTCTGGAAGGGGATATTGTACATACTTTACAACCCACTGCCTGAGGGTCTGGCTTATAATTTGCACACATTTAGTTAGCTGCACTCCTTCATGGAGTTGTCCAGAGGAGCTAGTAGGCACATCTACTACTTTCTCCCTCTAGCTAACCACAATTATATAATTAGGCCACCAACATCTCTTTGGAAGGAGATTTTACACATGCTGACTGCCCCCGTTTTTGCAGTTGCTGTCTAAGGATGATCCACACCTTCCATGGCTCTGAGAGCCAATGGGGGTTGCATTGAAAAGTCCTACAGGACTATAACAAACAAATAAGCAGTTTTTAAGTGGTACAGGATCCTCCAATCCCAGCATGGATAGACACCCTGGCTCAGTACAGAAGGAATAGGCAAATATCTACTTTCCAGTTTCTCTGTGAAAGAGGCTTAACTGCATACTTTTCCACCTACTGCCTGAGGGTCTAGCTTATAATTCAGCCTGCATATAGGTTCTGACTATGATCCTCCTCTTTGGAATACCGAGATCTTGGCACATATTCAACTGTTGGGGAACATTAAGAATAACTGGTGGCTAGGACAATCACAAATGCCTGAGAGACCTAGAAGCTTGACCTGGGCTGATTGATGAAATTCATCTTCTGTATGAGCCCAGTCTGTCAAGACTGGGAGAAGTGACTATTTTATTTAATACAATGAATTCACCATAGAGACTCAAGAAAAAAATAAATAAAAAAGAGAATATATTCCAAACAAAACATAGGATAAATATCTAGAAACTGATATTTTGGAAGTAAGTGGTCTACCTGATAGAGTTTGAAATAATGGCCATAAAGATGTTCATCAAGGTCAGGGAAACAATGCATGAACATTGAGAATTTTAACAAAGGGACATAAAATATAAAAAAGCACTAAACAGAACTTACAGAACCAAAGAATACAATAACAGACTTTAAAAAGTCAACAGAGGGTTTTAATAGCAGACTAGATCAAGCAGAGGAAAGGATCAACAAACTCAAAAATAGGGCAGTGGAATTCATTCACTTAGAGAAGCAAAAGGGAAAAAGAATGGAGAGAGGGATGTATTTATTGAACACCATCAAGCAGACCAAATTGGAGGTCGCAAAAGGAGAAGAGAGAGAGAAAGGTGCAGAAAGCTTAATTGAAGAAATAATGGCTGAAGAGTTCCCTAATCTGGAGAAACAAACAGATATTCAGATCCAGAAAGTCTAAAGAATCCCAAAAAAGATTAATCTAAAGAGACCCACACTGAAACCCATACAAATAAATTTTCAGAAGTTGAAAGGCAATTAAAAGCTGTGGGAGAAAAGTGACTTTTACTTTTTTCAGGATAAAAAAAGTCACAGAAAAGTGACTTTTTCAGCAGAAATTTTGTAGGCCAGAAGAGAGTGGAATGGTATAATCAAAGTGATGAAGGAAAAAAACTGCCAAGCAAGAAACTCTATGGGGCAAAGTTGTCCTCCAGAATTGAAGGATAAAGTTTTCCAGACAAATAAAAGCTGAAGAGTTCATCCTCACTAGTCAGCCTTACAAGAAATGTTAAAGGGAGTTTTTTAAGCTGAAACAAAGGATGCTAATTAGTAACATGAAAATATGTGGAAGTATAAAATTCACTGGTAAAAGGTAAATACACAGTTAAATTCAGAATACTATAAAACTAATGGTAGCAGGTAAATCACAATTCTACTATAAAGATTAAAATAGAAAGTGTTAAAGATAACTAACTCCAACAAGTTGTTAGTGGATACACAATACAAAAAGATATAAATTGTAATCATCAAAAATGTAGCATTAATGTGGGGAAAGTGTGAAACTGTAGAGCTTTTGTACACATTTGAAATTAAGTTATCAGCTTAAAATAGATATGAGATATTTTAAGATATAAAACAGCCAGAAAAAAATTAACAAAATGGCAATACTAAGTCCACAATTATCTATAATACAAATGAATGAAATTCTCCAATCAAAACACACAGGGTGGCCGAGTGTATTAAAAAAAAAAAAAAAAAAACAACCTCAAGTATAAGCTACCTATAAGTCTCACTTCACCTGTAAAAACACATATAGAATAAAAGTGAAGGATTGAAGAAAAATTTTTCATGCAAATGGAAACCAAAGGGGGAATAGTTATATTTATATCAGACAAGATAGATTTTAAGAGAAAAACTGTAACATGAAGGTCATTATACTGTGACAAAGGGATCTATTCCCAAAACAATATAAAAATTATAAATATTTGTGTACCCAACATTGGAACACCTAAATATACAAAACAAAATATAAACAGATATCAAGGGAGAAAATATATAGCAATATAATAACAGTAGAGGATTTCAATACCCCGCTTTCAATAATAGATAATCCAGATAGAAGATTAAAAAGGAAGTACTGGACTTAAACTGTAACTGACCAGAAAGATTAGACATTTACAATACAGTCCTTCCAAACACAGCAGAATACACATTCTTAAGTGCTTATAGAACATTGTCCAGGATAGATCATTGCTAGATCACAGAACAGGTCTTAACAAATGTAAGAAGACTGAAATCATATCAAACATCTTTTCCAACAACAATGGTTTGAAACAGGAAGAAAACTGGAAAATTCACCAGTATGTGGAGATTAAACTACATGCTGCTGAACAACCAGTAACCCAAAGAGGAAATCAAAAAGGAAATCAAAGAGTATCTTGAGACAAAACTGAAAACACAGCATGCCAACACACAGAATTCAGCAAAGTAATTCTAAGAAGAGAGTTCATAGCAGTGAACACCTATATTGAGAAAACCAGAAGATATCAATCTGACTTTATACCTTAAGGAAGTAGAAAAAGAAGTACAAACTAGCACAAATTAGTAGAAGGAAAGATAAGGCATATTTCAGAGTGAAAATGGATGAGACAGAAATTAAGAAGACCATAGGAAACATCAGTGGAACTAAAAGTTGGTTTTTTGAAAAGAAAAACAATATTAACAAACCTTTAGTTAGACCGAGGAACAAAGAAATAAATACAGAAATGAAAGAACAGATATTACAATCAATACCACAGAAAAATAAAGGATCATAAGAGACTGCTATGAATAATTGTACATAAACAAATTAGATAACCTAGAAGAAATGGATAAATTCCTACAGACTTACAACCTACCAAGACGGAATTATATGAAATAGGAAATCTGTAAAGACCAACTACTAGTAAGGATTTTGAATCAATAATCAAATGCTTTCCAACAAACAAAAGGCCAGATGGCTTTACTGGTAAATTCTATCAAACACTTAAGGAATAATTAATATCAATCCTTCTCAAACTCTTCTAAAAAACAGAACAGGAGAAACATTTCCAAATTCATTTTACAAGGCCAGCATCACTCTGATAGTCAAAGCAAGAAAAGGACACTGCACAAAGAGAAAATTATAGACCAATATCCCTAATGATCATAAGCGCAAAAATCCTCAACAAAATATTAGCAAACTGAATTCAGCAAGACAGTAAAAGGATCATACACTCAGTCTGGAGGTGTCTTAGGTATAAAATGAGTCTCTTGTAGACAGCATATGGCTGGGTCTTGCTTTTTTATCCCAGTCTGATACTCTGTATTTTTTGATTGGAGCATTTAGCCCATTTATATTCAGAGTAACAACTGAAAAATATGACTTTAATGCCATTGTATTGCCTGTAAAGTCTCTGTTTCCTGGGTAGATTGTCTCTATTTCTTTCTGGTCTGGTCTATGTTACTCTTGGGGTCTCTCTTCTCTTACAGGATCTCCCTTAATATTTCTTGCAGGGCTGGCTTTGTGGTCACATATTCTTTCAGTTTCTGCCTATCCTGGAAGCTTTCTCTGTCTCCTTCCATTCTGAATGGTAGCCTCACTGGAAAAAGAATTTTTTTTTTTTTTTGACAGAGAGAGAGAAAGATATATCACAAGTAGGCAGAGAGGCAGGCAGAGAGAGAGAGAGGAGGAGGCAGGCTCCCTGCTGAGCAGAGAGCCTGATGCAGGGCTCAATCCCAGGACCCTGAGATCATGACCTAAGCTGAAGGCAGAGGCTTTAACCCACTGAGCCACTCAGGCGCCCCTGGAAAAAGAATTCTTGGCTGAATGTTCTTCTCATTTAATACTCTGAATATATCATGCCTACTCCTTCTGTGGATAGATCTGATGTTAATCTAATGTTTCTCCTTCTATAGGTAAGGACCCCTTTTTCTCAAGCTGGTCTCAGGATTCTCTCTTTTTTTCTCTAAATTCTGCAATTTGCTCAATATACCTTCTGGCCCTCTCTCTCAATCTCTCCCCCCTCAGGCACACTAATAATTCTGACATTTGTTCATTTCAAAGTATCATTAAATTCTTGAAGCCTTTCTTCATGGGCTCTGAAAGACAAGAGAGTTGTCTTTCTCTCTTTTCCTCTATTTCCTTCCTTTCTATCAGCCTGTCTTCTAGATCACTTATTCTCTCTTCTGCCTCATTCACCCTAGCTGTTAGAGCATCTAATTTAGACTGCATCTCAGTTAAAGCATTTTTAAATTTGGCCTGATTAGATCTCATTTTGCACTTAGAGATTCTCTACTGTCTTTTATGCTTTTTTTCTTTTTTTAGCCTATTAACTTTATAATTGCTGTGTGGTAGAAGACACTACCTCTCAAAATTGCAAAGAAAGCAGAACTTATCTATATACAAAAATAAAATTGAATAGAGTGAAGAAAAGGACTAAAATGAAGCAAATATCTATAAATGTATCTGTAAAAAATCAAAGTTAAAAAGTGACTTAAAAACATAACTTGGTAAAATAAGAAACTAGTTGAAATGGGAAAATTTTAGAAAATTTTAGACTGAAAGATAACCAAATCATGAGAATAAACCTCAAGCTCAATATACTATTTTCCCCTGGCTCTGGAATTTTACAGTCTTGTGGGACTGGTAACCTAGTTTGCACCTATTTTTCCAGATTACCTTCTAGGGGAAGGGCCTGCTGTGCAGCTTCTCAGGTCTTTGCCTGGTTGGAGTTGCACTGCCCTTTGCCAGAGGGCTGGACTCAGGGTGAGCTGGTCCTCTGTGTGGATTTTGTTCCCTGGAGGCTTTCTGCCCCTCTTTAGAGGATCAGAATAAAAATGGCTATGCCCCAATCCCCAGCCCCAGAGCTGAAAGACTGCAGTACCCCTCTTCAAGAAACCCTCTGGGACAAACAGTCTTCACTTTTGTGTGTGCCAATCTCCACAGTCTCTTGCAGTGCATGCCCACTGTAATCCTCCTGGTGGGCATCCAAATGGCCTCTGTCACTGCCTTTTGTGTGCCCAGGGACTAAGAGAGCTGTCGGCTCATGTGCATACAAACTGCTTCCCTCCTTCCAGGGGTCTACTGGGCATCACCTTACTGTCCTTTCCAGGGCTGCCACCTGGAGAGCTATTGTTCAGTCATGGGTGCACCCTTTTTGCCCCTTCTAGGGTAAGGCAAATGGCCATGTGTTCCAGTTCTTTTTAGGGTCCTCAGGCAGAGTGGTCACCCAACCAGCATGGCTCACAGTTTATGGTGACCTGGGCTGAAAGTCCCCTCCTGGGCTCACTGACTAAAACCAGTTTCCCCACTTTACTGCTTGGGCACTCTACCAGTTCAGACACCCTGTTCATTCTGTGACTCCTGGGATCCTGAGACCACAAAGAGCCACCCAGAGTTCTGACCTTTTCATCCTCTGAGCCCCTTTCAGAACCCCTTTAAGGGTTCTGATTTTGTTCTCTGGGGCTGTATCACTTTCTGGTAGCTGGCTTATGGAAGCTCCCTCTCTCTCCATTTATCTTCCAATATCTCCCCGCAGATCATGTCTCCACACCTCCTACCTTGCAAAAAACAGTTGCTTTTGTACTTGCAGAGTTCCAGATATATTTTCTTACATCTCAGGATGAATTCATGGGTGTTCAGAATGGTTTGATAGATAACCAGCTAAGTCCAAAGAACCAGATGAAACAAGGTCCCCTGTTCTTCCATCATCTTGTCACTGTGGAAGCTCTTTATATATTCTGAATATTAGTTGCTTATCTGGTAGATGACTTGCAAATATTTTTTCCTATTCTATAGGTTGTCTTTTTGCTCTCTTAATAGTATCCATTGATACGCAAACTTTGTGTGTGTATATAAAGCCTATTTAATCTGTTTTTTTTCTTTTGTTACCTGTGCTAAGAAATCTTCATCAAATCTAACATCCATGAAGATTTCCTCCTATGCTTTCTTCTAAGAATTTTACTTTTATTTTAGCTTTTAAGCCTTTGATCCATTTTTTGAATTAATTTTTGTATATTGTGTAAGGGTCCAACTTCAACATTCATTTTTCTAGTAATGTTAGTTGAGAAAACTGTCTTTTCCCCACTGATTGGCCTTATGTATGAGGGTTAATTTTTGGGTCTCTATTCTATTCCAGTTCTGTGTGTCTGTTCTTATGCTAGCACCACACTGTTTTGACTACTGTAGCTTAATATTAAGTTTTAAAATCATGTAACTAGGAATGTTCAACTTAGCTCTGTTTGAAGACTATTTTGGCAATTAATAATAAAACAAAGTGCAAAGTAGAGTTTGTATACTATATGTGTTATGTGTAAAGATTAATGCTGATGACACCCATATTTATATTATGAGCCTGACTCATCTTGAGCTTCGACTTAAAACTGCCTGATGTTTCCACTATGCTTCTCAATATTAACAAGCCCAAAACACAATTTTTCATCTCTTCTTTGAAATTTGCTTCTCCTGGTTTCTACATCTTAGTAAATGGCATCACACACTTTTTCTCTCTTTTCTTCACCACTGCTTCTCTTTGCATCTTCTCCTGTCCCATATCCTATTTCTTAGCAAGTCCCATTGACTTTTCCTTCCAAACATATCTACAATTTGACTACTTCCATCCTTATTATCCTAGTCCAACTTGTAGTCATCATATTTCCCTTAACTCCTTGCCCCAATCCATTCTTTTTACAAAAGTGAGGAAGTCTGAGAAAAGATGAATTCTGGAGTCTTACCTTTAAGACGGCGGTCCAAGTATTCTAGGATGAATTTAAACATTTGAACTAATGCAAGAATTAAAGATCCAAATGCTAGGGATCCTGTGTGATATCTGAGCAAAGATAAAATGAGAATTCAAGTTAAAATATCTTTACTACTAACTAAAAGGATGTTAAACAATTTTAATAGGTAAAAAAAGATCTGCAGAAGGATAAGAAAGGGTTTATTACACTTTCTTATTCAGATTGATAAAGGTCTCCTTAGAGGATTTTAAATTATACACATCTGTATCACTCTTCATCTACAAGAATGTTACCAATGGCCTGTCATCATAAAATACAATGTTTGGGCTAAACAATGGAGAGACAAAGCCAAGGTAATTCTTAATTTTTATTTTGGTGCCCTCCCCTACTATTTGTCTTCAGCAACTTATGGCTTTTAGAAGGATGTTGGCCTGGGTAGAGATTGTAAAACTATGGCTATAAAACCAGACATAGCCAGTGGACATCCATGAATCTTAAGTCATAACTTTGATCTCATTTGTTTTTTGCCACTTGAATTATATAAGCATAAGACTGAATTATAAGCACACCAAATATAACTGGGATGATAGATGTAGGATCGAACATGGAACTTACCGTATGGCTCGTCCAAATGCAGTAAAAAGTGGATATGGCGGGATGTCATCAGGTTTTTTCAAGGCCCAGTAATAAGAAGCAAAGGCACCAGCAAGGGCACACTGACCCAGTGCAATGACAAAGTTTGTAAGCCAGAGAAAGACAAATAGATTGAAAATCTGGAAGGTGGGGACATATTGATGGTACAGGCTCTTTCCACCATAGAAAGCAAAGTTACACTGAGCCCCAGGGCAAGCTTTGGCAATTTCAGTTGTATTAAAAATCTGTACTCAAAAAACAAACAAACAAAAAAAACAGATAAGATAGTATGAAATGCCATTCCAAGATAACACTTTTCCCTCCTCTTCTTTCATAACCCCCAATTACATGTCCTACTCTTTTCCCATTAACTTCTGATATTAGTCCTATTTTCTTTTTTTGAATATATAGTTTTTCTTTTTTAAGATTTGAAAGTGAGTGAGCATGAGAAAGAGCACAAGCACAAGTGGGGGGAAGAGCAGAAGGAAAGGGAAAAGCAGACTCCCTGCTGAGCAGGGAGCCCAGCAAGGGACTCAATCCCAGGACCCTGGAATCATGACCTGAGCCAAAGGCAGATGTTTAATGACAGAGCCACCCAGACACCTCTGTTACTCCTATTTTCTATCCCATCATTTTATATTATTCCTTAATGAGCACTGTAAAGTATTTCATTTGCTATCATATGTTCACCACTCTGCACCCACTAAAATTTCACATTTTTTAATGCTGTTGTTAACCATTCCTGCCTCTTCCATGGGCTCAGGAAATAATAGTGCTTTTTCTCTATTCCACCCACCACTTCAGTGCTCTCCTGCTAACACTTGATCCACCCTACCCTTCTTAACAGTGATCCCCATTAAGTTCTCTATTTCTGAATGATTTTTACAACTGCTAGAGCTCTACTACACGTAGAGCTCTATATTGAAGTAAGTAAAAGAGAGTTTCTTTGACTTACCTCTGGGTTACAGGTTGTATTTTCATGTTTACATTTCCTTTCTGGGGATATGACTTTGTATATAGGTACCCCCGATGTAGCCAAGTAACTAGGTTAACTTATTAAGGAAAAACTATTTGCTGGTAGAAGGAAAGTAGATGGACAAGAAAATAATGCAAATAACTCAAAAATCTGCAGATAATTTTCTTAGGTTATTGCCAAGAAGAAACACCATATGTGAAGACAAAACAAAATCTACTGCATGACCTATCTGGGGGGGGGAGGGATTCAATAAGTAGACAAAGTTTTTTTTAGAGCTTAGCAAAAAAAACCAAAAACAAAAACAGACAAACAAAAAACCTAGTCTTGCTAGGATGGAAGGCACTGGACACAATCTCCTGGTTCTTGAATAGTAGTGTGGACCTGAGGTTTAAAGATGTCAATTACCAAAGGATACATTGCTGTCACTGCCCAGTAGGCAATACAGATGGAGAGGAAAATGAAAGTTAAAACTGGATAAATTAACGTAGTAGGGAGGTATCCAATGGCTCTGAAATAAAGCAAATGGTTGAAATTTAAAATGATTCAGAGATATAATTTCCCAATTAAATCTTTACCTGTTAAAACTAGAAATAAGCTTTAAACTGAATCCATTCTAAGAATGGTGGTAATAACCATTGACTCTTTTTTGCTGATCATTCTGGCATTTCCTTAAAAATTTTTATATTTTTTAATTGGCTTTTAAATTTTACTTAAATCTTATTTGTTTTTAGTAATTAGAAGCCTTCTTTTATTGTTCATATTTGGTTCCTGTCAAAAGTTCCCCCAAGTTTCTGTATGACTCAAAGATTTGATACCCTAAATCTTCTCCTCTTCGGTTATTTCTGTATGACTCATAAAGATTTGATACATTATAATCATAGTTCTTCCTTTTGTTTATATTCTTAGACTTTCAAAATTGGAGAGATCTTGAGATCATCTGATCCTAATTCAGGAATCCCTTCTATACTATCTTTTAAATATGTTCATTAGTTTCTGGTGACCATATGGAGTGATACAAACTTACTTTTGTATGACAGTGCTTATTCTATTCTCTTAACAACCAAAATATTAGAAAAGTCTTCCTTATCTGCCAGCCTGTTACTCATATCCACTACCATTTAGAGAAAAAATGATCACTTTTCCAAGAACTCCTTATTCTTCTATGCTCCAGTATAATCATCCCTTTATTATTTCCTCATAAGTCGTGGTGTCTGCAATGTTCACCATCCTAGTTCCCCTGTTCCCACTTTTGAATAATCCTTTCAGCATATGACACTGGAAGCCCAATACTGTTTGATATAGCCACCAAGAACTATGATGGAATTATTTCCAGTTCTAATGCAATGCACTGGCATATTTTAGATGCCTTTTGCATCCGTTACCTTGTTCACCTCACTGTTTGAGCTAAGTTCTCTCCTTTCTCCAGATGCTGCTATTAAGTGAAACTGAACATCTCTGTGTTTACCCTGTATTCTAACACCAATTTATTTCAGCTCTTATTTTCCTTGAAAAAAATTATTAACTTGTCACAGTTGTATTGGCCCTTTCTCTCTCTCTCTCTCACACACACACACACACACACACACACACACACACACACACGTAATAGTTGGGCAAATTACAGTGAAAAGTACAGTATCATATTACTTAAAAAATAAACCCAACAAATCAAGAGTAGTTTTCAGTGGCTAATGATAGGGTTTTAGTTATGGAAAGGAGAGAGAATTTAGCAAACTGCTTGTTAACTATTTAAACCACTGGATTCAAGTGGCATTCTTATTATTATAGATGACAATTTTGTTAAAATAATTCTTACAGACTATTTAAAATAGTCTTTTAAAATTTGGTCTTTGGTCATTAATAACTTAGTTTTTCATCATTCTAAATAGAATGCATGATGTATTGGCTTTATAGTAATGCTTTTTGTATCTTCCATGCATTATTCCAAAGTATTATCCTTAAGTGACCTTTGGAATAGTTTAGAACCTGTAGGTATCATTATCTCCCAGCATGAATTTTAGTGTTTATTTTATAGCATTTTTTTTAACAAAAAAGGTCCTGGGTATAAAGTGTTCTGAATTAAGAGCTGTAGATACAAACTGTACAGTCAGTCTGGTACTCCTAGGATCAATTATTCCATCTATTAGCAAATTTTGTCGCTTATATAGAAATGGCAATAGCACATAATTGACCTTATAGAATTATGGTGATTTAAAGTTTTGCAAATGATCTCAACCGTCAATATTAACATATGATTCAGCAGGAGAATAATACAATATATAACACAAATTACTTTTATATAGCACTTTATCACTTACTTTCACACATTATTCTAACATACATTTTGTGTTCAAAAAATGCTAATACATACACTACACAGGTTTGAGCCTTAGTTCATCCTATAGTAGTTAAGGTTTGGGGATACTGAAGGATTTGTTAGAATGACCTTTCTAATAAGTGGCAAAGTCTGACTTTCAGTCTTCTTGAATGAAAAGCAGATTTCTTTAACAAGTCTTAAAGGGGGAGTCATCTGGGGCATCTATATAATAGGCAATGACTGATTTGAATGACTGATATATGTTATATGTTATGTGAGTTTCTCCATCAGGGCCTTACTTGCTCCCTTCCTTCAGCAGGGCAATGGAGATGCAGATTCGTTCCCTGAGGAAGATCAGCATGAGGATGATAAACACTTCAAGAAGGCAGAGTATTATCACTTTAAACAGGAAAAAAAAAAAAATTAGTGTGTGATACAAATCAACCCAAAAAACAAAGTTTCTCTGCAAAAGTTCAGGACTGAATTTCATGACTTTCTGGCCAATTCTGACACTCCATAATTTAAGCAGTGCTACCTCTCCCAAAATGCTAATCTTAGAAATTCACTTTCAAAACCTCCAAGAAATCTAGATTAAAACATTTAGCTAGAGTTTAAGCAACTCAACTGGTCAGGCTTCATTTTATCTATAGAAACATTTCACACCATTAGTAGAAATGAGAGAAGGAAGGACTGCTGTAGGCAGCTCTATTTCAGATGTTTTCACTTTCACTTCATCGAGTAAGAGAATCATTACAGAAGAAACTTTTTGAACTGTCCACCTCGTTCACAATGCCTCTGCATTAATTGACCTTGCTGACTGACAGGGCAGGCTCTTGGCTGCCACATTTTTATTTTGTGACTCTACCCATCATGGCTACCATTGATGGAATCAGGATGTGAACCCAACCCCAGCTGTCTAATTAAAGTCTCAGGATTAGAACTAAGGGAGTCTACTTCAGTTTTGAAGGTTATGGACCTCTTGAACTTCAAGTTATACAAACTTAATGAACTGTGTCACCTTTATGTGAAATAAGTGAATTTGCAAAGAAAGAATAAAGTGTATGTGTATTAAAGAAACACAGCAGAGAGGCAATCTTGAGTTCTTTTGGTTTGCTGGATCCAAGTGCACTTAAAAGTCCAGCTGTTTTTCTATTTTTGTTTTTTTTTTGTTGTTGTTAATTTTTTTGTTTTGTTCTGTTTTTCTGCTTTTTTTTACTTCGGTGAGATACTTCCATATTCTTATGAGTATCAATGCCTTGCCCCAGCTTATTCCAATTTTCTTTTCATTTTGGCTATCTTCAAATAGTTTCTTTTTACTTTAAGCCAAATGGTCCTAATTACTATATTTCCTCAATTCTAAGAAACATCTTTAATTTAGTAATAACTTTTCAGGAAAAATAAAATCCTTCATTAAATGTCTTTTCATTGATTATAAGATGCATCCTGACTTCAGATATGTTGAAAAGTGAAAAGTTTGGACCTTAAAATTAAGGAAATATAGCACTGCTAATCATAGAATCTGAAATTATAGAAGAAACTTAATGGAAATTTAAATTCCCACCTATGAAAGAATCTGCTCTATTACATCCTTTGCTAGACAATTATTCTGCTCATGTCTGAGCACTTTGAGTGATAGGGCACTCATTATTTCATTTGATTGTTACACCACTAAGATTATGATGTCACAGAACACATGTCTTCTTTTAGTTAAATTATGTATGTTGTCATGCATATTCGATTCTTTTAAAACAATAAATTGAGCCCAAAATTTTGGGGTATAGCCATGTTAAGCTAAAATCATTATCTTCGGACAAACTTAAGAATACAAGATATATCAAGAATCACTTTACATTCTGAAATTGCATTAATGAACAACATTACATATGAAGCTTATACCTTTACAAAATTGCACATCCAAATGATTAGAGAAATTTTATTGTCTTTTGAATGTATGTATTATATCCCTTGCTTGTGTTTGAGATCTATTTTTTGAGACCCTGTAGAGAAGCTGGTATAACTCTAACTTTTCAGAGGAGGAGACTGGGATAACGCATAGCAGAAATGAGAGTAGAAACATCTAACACAACCCGAGACTCATAAAAATGATAGTTTTTATATGTATAATTCTGCTTATTTTCAGTGTTTCCATCAAAGAGTATAATTTCACATTATGCCCTTTTCTCTGATATCTAGAATTTTGTCCAATCACAGAGCAAGTAATCAATTAGTGTCCAATAAATGGGTTGTGAAAGTGGGGGCTAATTTGAGGAAAGACTGGTATTTTGCTAGACTTGAAAATAAAAGGAGACTCTACATTTTCCTCAAAGGACATCCCTTAACTTCTCTAGTGGCAGATTCTGATCATGTCAATAATTTTTGTGTTGAAAGCCCTTAAGAGACAACAGTGGAATGACCACAGAACTTGTAATTAAGAGCCACCTGAGAATAAAACTAGAGGTTTCAATACATAATGGATGAGAGTCATCATCTTTAGACATGATAGATAATTGCAAGTGAATTGCTGAGAAGGTATGGAATCACTCAAATTCAGGAAAAGTGATGATCCAAGTCTCAAGATGCCTGCTTTTTATAATTAAAAAGAAATGGCTACAAATGAAATAATCTTTCTGCAACATATTTAAAAAAAATTGTTAAATGAAGGTAACTAATCTGCATGTGAACTGAAGTGGGAAGCCAAAGAACAATGATATAGCATTTTGATCCAGCACTGTCCAAGGAAAAGAGAAGAAATGAATGTGGCAGACAAAAGGAATCCGGTGGGAGGCTTCTGTACAGGGCTAGGTCATCAAGCTTGCCAAGAGCCTATAGAATAAAATCTCTCAAAGCAAAACCCTTTGCTAAAAAGACTACTCATTATTAATTTTGTCCCCTACATGTCTTGATTCCAGGAAAGCAGTGGCCTAGATGGAACAGGTTTGCATTCTTGTCAGGAAGGGTATTCTAGTAGTAGAAACAACTAAAATTGCACAACTAGTTACATAACAGGAGCCTGTCCTTAAAAGCTTGAAGACTTCTAGGGAAAATGGCAAAACCAAGTTCTCACATTTATGGAGATGGGACCTGTATTTGGACCCATGATGCCCCTCATCAAAATACTGCTCACCTCTGAGACAATCTCTGGGCTTCTTCTTCTTCTTCTTTTTTTTAAAATTTACTTATTATTATTAAAACATTTTATTTATTTGACAGAGAGAAACACAGCAAGAGAGGGAACACAAGCAGAGGGAATGGTAGCGGGAGAAGCAGGCTTCCTGCTGAGCAAGGAGCCCAATGCGGGGCTCGATCCCAGGACCCTGGGATCATGACCTGAGCTGAAGGCAGACGCTTAATGACTGAGCCACCCAGGTGCCCCAATCTCTGGGCTTCTTACCAGGCCTCTTCAAAGTGCCTTGTTTGGCTCTCTAACTTAAACAATATGAAGAATTTTTTTTAAAGCAACATGTAATTAGAGATTATTTTTAAATCTTGATTAACGAATATGAAATGGGAGGAATATTATAATAAAACCATTTTAGGAATAAAAAATTAGGGGCGCCTGAGTGGCTCAGTGGGTTAAAGCCTCTGCCTTCGGCTCAGGTCATGATCCCAGGTTCCTGGGATCGAGCCCCACATAGGGGTTTCTGCTCAGCGGGGAGCCTACTTCTCCTTCTCTCTCTGCCTGCCTCTCTGCCTATTTGTGATCTCTCTCCCTCTGTCAAATAAATAAATAAAATCTTTAAAAAAAAATTAAAGCTATCTCTGAAATCATCTTGCTTTAAAAATTTTGTTAATATTACCCTTAACTGGTTCACTAATCTGAATAAACAAAAATATAAATTTATTTTATTACTCATTATTCTAATTCCTGTAAAAGTTAAAAAATCTTGGGGCGCCTGGGTGGCTCAGTCGTTAAGCGTCTGCCTTCGGCCCAGGTCAGATCCCAGGGTCCTGGGATCGAGCCCCGCATCGGGCTCTCTGCTCTGCAGGAGGCCTGCTTCTCCCGCTACCAGTCCCTCTGCTTGTGTTCCCTCTCTCGCTGTGTTTCTCTCTGTCAAATAAATAAAAATCTTTAAAAAAAGTTAAAAAATCTTATGAAAAAATTGGTCTCTTTCTGTTTTTAAAACAAGTTTGAAAAATCAAACATTTTTTTCCTTTTAAAACACCTTTTTTGGCTATCAAGTTAATGGCTATAAACACCCACATCCAAACCATTCTAAGGTGAAGGCAAATAGCATGACATCATTGTAAAGTACTATTTTCTTAGCTTATATAATAAATTCCCCTTGATGACTTTGCCATTTACTGTAGCTATAAAGATTACAGACATATTTACTTTAGACAAAGATTCTCTTTCATTATTATTACTTTAACAAGACCAGTTTTTAAAATCCACTCACTAAATGCAAACCATGTTTGTTTCAGTTGGAAGTACATGCTTATATCAGTCTGAATCCCGATGTCATATATAGTTAAATGAGAATTTGGCTGTCCCTGAAGATAGCTGTATTCCTGGTAACAGTGCCATATTCCTTGAAAAGAAAAGAAAAACAGACTAATATAACATGATATTTCCTGAAGTATAAGCTATATCCTTATACATATCTACATGAAATTGAACAACATGGTCACTTCTACAAATATTTACAAAGTAAACATTTTACATGGATCTAATATTCTAAATGTACTACATATTCAAAATAAATGTTATCAGTATTTGCCTGGCTGACTATGGTAACTTCTGGCTTTAAATGTCCTTTTGACTAGAAACAACCTCAATGTCCATCAACAGGGACTGGCTAAATAAATTATGGTATGTTTGTACAGTAGAATACTAGCTTTTCATATAAAAGAAAGTATACCGATAATCAATGATGACTAAGTTATTTTAATAAGTGAAAAAAGCAAGGTACAAAATGACATAAAAAGTGTATTATAATTCACATAATAATCTTTATATGTATTTTCTTATATACACATAAAGTCTCTCTGGAAGGACACACAGCAATGTATTTTTCACATTTCATATTTCCAGGGAAGGAAACTTACCAACCAAGGAACAGAACAAGAAGGAAATTTCACTGTTTAAACTTTATACCTTTTGAAATTTGAAGCACAGAAATATACAGTCAATTTAAAAAGCAAATTTGTAAAAATCATTTAAGTTGAAAAAATGTTTTTGGAGGGAGGAGAAAGATGGCAGAAGAGTAGGAGACATAATATCATCGGGTCCCAGGAGTTCAGCTAGATAGTTATCAAACCATTCTGAATATCTACAAACTCAACAGGAGATCAAACAGAAAGAGAGCAGCAATTCTAGGAAAAGAAGAGTGACCACCTTCTGGAAGGTAGGATGTGCAGAGAAGTGAATCTGAGGCGATAAACTGGAAGACAGACCATGGGGGGAGGGGCCAGCTTCCAGCAAGTGGTAGAGCAGTGGAGCACAAAATTGAAACTTTTAGAAATCTGCTCCACTGAGGGACTCCAGAGACTAAGCGTGTGTGTGTGTGTGTGTGTGTGTGTGTGTGTGTGTGTGTGTGTGTGGCCATCACTAAGAAAGAGTGGTCTCAGGACCCGTGTGGTCACAAAAAGACCGAGGGTGCCTGAGTGTGGCATAAGTCACAGGTATCAGAGCAGGAAGCTGGCTACAGAGATGGACTCAAGGAGGGGTCTCACCCTGGGGTTACCTTAAACCATGATCCGAGGCACAGTCAGGCCACTGCTCTTGGAGCAGGGACCCCACAAGTAGCAGATCTGGGGAGACCCCCCTCCTTCCTCCAGGAGGAGCAGCATGGGAATGCACTGCAGGAATCTGCTGGATTTGGAGACTCCAAATGGGGCTGTGCGCCAGAGATAGAAACACTCCGTCACAGGCTGGGTGAGCTTGGAGTGCAGCCTGAGAGGGAGATGGGAGTGATTGACTACTTTTCTCTGAGGGTGCACTGAGGAGTGGGACCCTGAGCTGTTCGCTCCTCCAGGGCCAGAGATTGGGAGGCTGACATCTTCATTCCCATCCTCCAAAGCTGTACAGAAAGTGCTGAAGGAACAAAAGCTACTGAGAGCAAAACTGAGCAGATCATTTAGCCTGGCCCCTGGCAAGGACAGTGCAGCTCCCTCCAGCAAAGACATTTGAGAATCACTGCAACAGGCCCCTTCCCTAGAAGATCAGTAAGAACATCTAGCCAAGACCAAGTTCACCAATCATGAGAACTGTGGAACTCCAGAGCTAGGGAAATGCAACACAGAATTCATGGATTTTCCCCATGGTTCTTCATACTTTCAAAGCTAAATTTTAAAATTTTTTTCTTATTCTAGTTTTTAAAACTTTGCCTCTTTCCTATTTTAAATTTTTTAAAAACTATTAATACCTTTACAAAAATATTTTTAAATTTTCATTGTTATAGTCATATTCTATCCCCTTATTGTATTTAGCTTTATTTTTTGTATACATATAGGTTTTTCTTTAAAATTTTGGGACACAGTTTCTTCTAACAAATCAAAATATACCCTAAATCTGGCACATGTTTTTGTTCTACTCTCCAGCATGATCACATTCTTCCCTCCCTTTTTATTTTTTTCAACCAACTTATCAATTCCTTTTTTAAAATCTTTTTTATTTTCATCTTTACAGTCATATTCCATCCTTTTGTTTTGTTTACCCTTATTTTCATCTTTACAGTCATATTCCATCCTTTTGTTTTGTTTACCCTTATTTTGTTTTTCTTTCTTTAAAATTTTGGGAGGCAGTTTCTTCTAACAGACCAAAATACACCCAAAATCAAATATATATATATATCAGTTATGTATATATTTTTTATTTTTATATATATATTATACATCTATATAATATACATATACATAATTTATATATAATATACATATTATACATATATTATATATTAATATATAAAATTATTTATCATATAATATGTATATTATATATAATTTTTATATATTAATATATATTGTGTATATAATATATAAATATATATTTTATATATTAATTATTATATATTATGTATATTATATATATATTTATATATATTATATATATAATTTTTTTTCTCCTTTCTTCCTCTCACCCACCTACCAGTTTCAGGTGTTTTCTGATTTGGTTAGTGTATATGTTTCTGGGGTTGTTGCTACACTTTTAGTATTTCATTCTGTCATTCTAAAATGACAAGACAAAAACTCACTTCAAAAAAAAAAAAAAAACCAACAACAACTAGAGGCAGTACTGATGGCTAGGGGCCTAATCAATATAGACATTAGTAAGACGTCAGAACTAGAGTTCAGAATGATGATTATCAAGGTGCTAGCTGGGGTCAAAATAAGCATGGAAGATACTAGAGAATCCCCTTCTGGAGAAATAAAAGAACTAAAATCTAACCAAGTTGAAATAAAAAATCCTGTTAATGAGGTGCAATTAAAACTAGAGGCTCTTACTGCTAGGATAAATGAGGCATAAGAGAGAATTAGTGCTATTGAAGACCAAATGATATAATAATAAATTATAATTTATTTAAATTTATTTAAAGAAGATGAGAAATGGAGAGAAAAACAACTACTGGACCATGAGGGGAGAATTTGAGAGATAAGTGATACCATTAAGATGAAACAGTATTAGAATAATTGGGATCCCAGAAGAAGAAGAAACAGAGGGAGGGCAGAAGGTATATTGGACCAAATTATAGCAGATTATTCCCCGAATTTGGTGAAGGGAACAAGCATCAGAATCCAAGGAGCACAGAGAACCCACCTCAAAATTAATAAAAATAGATCAACACCCCATCATCTAATAGTAAAACTTATAAGTCTCAATGACAAAGAGAAAATCCTGAAAGCAGCTTGGGATGAGAGGTCTGTAACACACAATGGTAGAAATATTAATTGGCAGCAGACCTATCCATAGAGACCTAACAGGCCAGAAAGGAATGGCAAGATATATTCAGAGCACTAAATGAGAAAAATATGCAGCCAGGAATACTACATCCAGCTAGGCTGTCAATGAAAAAAGAAGGAGAGATAAAAAGCTTCCAGGACAAACAGAAACTAAAAGAATTTGCAAACACCAAACCAGCCCTACAGGAAATACTGAAAGGGGTCTTCTAAGCAAAGAGAGAGCCTAAAAGTAACAGATCAGAAAGGAACAGAGACAATATACAGTATCACCTTATAGGCAATACAATGGCACTAAATTCATATCTTTCAATAGTTTTCTGAATGTAAATTGGCTAAATGCCCCAATCAAAAGACACAGAGTATCAGAATGGATAAAAAACCAAGACCCATCAATATGCTGTCTGCAAGGAACTTATTTTATACCCGGGGTGCCTGGGTGGCTCAGTGGGTTAAAGCCTCTGCCTTCGGCTCAGGTCATGATCTCAGGGTCCTGGAATCGAGCCATGCATCGGGCTCTCTGCTCAGCAGGGAGCCTGCTTCTCTCTCTCTCTCTCTCTCTCTACCTGCCTCTCTGCCTACTTGTGATCCCTCTCTCTGTGTCAAATAAATAAATAAAATCTTAAAAAAAAAAAAAAAAAAGAAACTCATTTTATACCCAAAGACACCTCCAGATTTAAAGTGAGAGGGTGGAAAACAATTTACTATGCTAATGGACATCAAAATAAACCTGGAGTGGCAATCCTTATATCAGATAAATTAGATTTTAAGCCAAAGACTATAATAAGAGACGAAGAAGGACACCATATCATACTTAAAGTGTCTGTCCAACAAGAAGATCTAAGAATTTTAAATATCTATGCTCCTAACATGGGAGCAGCCAATTATATAAACCAACAAATAACAAAATCAAAGAAACACTCTGACAATAATACAATAATAGTAGGGGACTTTAACACCCCCCCTCATTGAAATGGCCAGTTCATCTAAGCAAAAGATCAACAAGGAAATAAAGGCTTTAAATGACACACTGGATCAGATGAACATCACAGATATATTCAGAACATTCCATCCCAAAGCAACAGAATACCCATTCTTCACTAGTGTACGCAGAACATTCTCCAGAATAGATCACATCCTGGGTCACAAATCAGGTTTCAATCGGTACAAAAAGATTGGGATCACTCCCTGCATATTTTCAGACCACAATGCTTTGAAACTAGAACTCAACCAAAAGGGGAAAGTTGGAAAGAACTCAAATACATGGAGGCTAAAGAGCAGCCTAATAAAGAATGAATGGGTCAACCAGGAAATTAAAGACTTTAAAAAATTCGTAGAAACAAATGAAAGTGAAAGCAGAACTGTTCATAATCTTTCGTACACAGCAAAGGTGGTCCTGAGAGGAAAATATATAGCAATACAAGCCTTTCTCAAGAAACAAGAAAGGTCTCAAGTAAGAACCTAACCCTACACCGAAACGAGCTGGAGAAAGAAGAGCAAAGAAAGCCTAAACCCAGCAGAAGAAGAGAAATTATAAAGATCGGAGCAGAAATCAATGAAATAGAAACCAAAAGAACAGTAGAACAAATCAAGAAAACTAGGAACTGATTCTTTGAAAGAATTAGTAGGATGGATAAAGCCCTGGCCAGACTTACCAAAAAGAAAAGCGAAAGGACCCAAATTAATAAAATCATGAATGAAAGAGGAGAAATCACAACCAACACCAAAGAAATACAAACAATTATAAGAACATATTATGAGCAACTATACGCCAGCAAATCTGACAATCTGGAAGAAATGAATGCATTCCTAGAGACATATAAACACCAAAACTGAACCAGGAAGAAATAGAAAACCTGAACAGACCCATAACCAGTAAGGAGATTGAAGCAGTCATCAAAAATCTCCCAACAAACAAGAGCCCAGGGCCAGATGGCTTTCCAGGGGAATTCTACTAAACATTTAAAGAAGAATTAATACCTGATCTCCTGAAACTGTTCCAAAAAATAGAAATGGACAGAAAACTTCCAAACTCATCTTATGAGGCCAGCATTACCTTGATCCCCAAACCAGACCAAGACCCCATCAAAAAGGAGAATTACAGACCAATATCCTTGATGGACACAGATGCAAAAATTCTCAAAAAAATACTAGCCAATAGGATCCAACAGTACATTAAAAGGATTATTCACCACAACCAAGTGGGATTTATTCCTGGGCTGCAAGGTTGGTTCAACACCCACAAATCAACCGATATAATGCAATACATTAATGAAAGAAAGAACAAGAACCATATGATACTCTCAATAGATGCTGAAAACACATTTCACAAAGTACAGCATCCTTTCTTGATCAAAACTCTTTACAGTGTAGGCACAGAGGGAACATACCTCAGTATCATAAAAGCTATCTATGAGAAACCCAGAGCAAACATCATTCTCAATGGGGGAAAACAGAGCTTTTCCACTAAGGTCAGGAACACTATCTCCACTGCTATTCAACATAGTACTAGAAGTCCTAGCCTCAGCAATCAGACAACAAAAAGAAATAACAGGCATCTGGAACAACAAAGAAGAAATCAAACTCTCACTCTTTGCAGATGATGTGATAGTTTATGTGGGAAACCCAAAAGACTCCACCCCAAAACTGCTAGAACTCATACGGGAATTCAGTGAAGTGCCAGGATATAAAATCAATGCACAGAAACCTGTTGCATTTCTATACATCAACAAAAACAGAAGAAAGAGAAATAAGGAGTCAATCCCGTTTATAATTGCACCCAAAACCATAAGCTACCTAGGAATAAACCTAACCAAGGAGGCAAAGAATCTGTACTCAGAAAACTATAAAGTAGTCATGAAAGAAATTGAGGAAGACACAAAGAAATGGAAAAACATACCATGCTCATGGTATCATCAAAATGTCTATGCTACCTAAAGCAATCTACACATTTAATGCAATCCCTATCAAAATTCCATCAATTTTTCCCAAAGAAATGGGACAGAGAACCCTAAAATTTATATGGAACCAGAAAAGACCACGAATAGCCAGAGGAATGCTGAAAAAGAAAATCAGAGTTGGTGGCATCACAATTCCAGACTTCAAGCTCTATTACAAATCATTAAGACAGTTTGGTAGTGGCACAAAAACAAGCACATAGATCAATGGAACAGAATAGAGAGTCCAGAAATGGATCCCCAGCTCTATGGTTAGCTAATCTTCGACAAAGCAGGAAAGAATGTCCAATGGAAAAAAGACAGTCTCTTCAACAAATGGTGTTGGGAAAATTGTACAGCCACATGCAGAAGGAGGAAACTGGACCATTTCCTCACACCACACACAAAAATAGACTCAAAAGGGATCAAAGACCTCAATGTGAGACAGGAATCCATCAATATCCCTGAGAAAAACACAGGCAGCAACCTCTTTGACCTCAACCACAGCAACTTCTTCTAGAAACATTTCCAAAGGCAAGGGAAGCAAGGGCATAAATGAACTATTAGGACTTTATCAAGATCAAAAGCTTTTGCACAGCAAAGGAAACAGTTAATAAAACCAAAGACAACTGACAGAATGGGAGAAGATATTTGCAAATGACATATCAGATAAAGGGCTAGTATCCAAAATCTATAAAGAACTTCTCAAACTCAACACCCAAAGAACAAATAATCCGATCAAGAAATGGGCAGAAGACATGAACAGACATTTCAACAAAGAAGACAACCAAATGGCCAACAGACACATGAAAAAGTGCTCTACATCACTTACCATCAAGGAAATACAAATCAAAACCACAGTGGGATACCACCTTATACCAGTCAGAATGGCTAAAATTAATAAGTCAGGAAACGACAGTTGGCGGCGAGGATGCAGAGAAAGGGGAACCCTCCTACACTGTTGGTGGGAATGTAAGCTGGTACAGCCACTCTGGAAAACAGTATGCAGGTTCCTCAAGTGGTTGAAAATAGAGCTACCCTATGACCAAGCAATCACACTACTGGGTATTTACCTTAAAGATACAAATGTAGTGATCCAAAGGGGCACTTGAACCCGAATGTTTATAGCAGCCATGTCCACAATAGCCAAACTATAGAAAGAACCTAGCTGTCCATCAATAGGTGAATGGATATAGAAGATGTATTATATATATATAATGGAATACTATGCTGCCATCAAAAAAACCTCCCAAATCTTGCCATTTGCAAAGACGTGGATGGAACTCGAGAATATTATGCTAAACAAAGTAAATCAATCAGAGAAAGACAATTATCATAGGATCTCTCTGTTGTGAGGAATTTGAGAGGCAGGGTGGGGGGTTGTGGGGGGAAGGGATGGGGAAAAAATGAAACAAGATGGGACCAGGGAGGGAGACAAACCATAAGAGACTCTCAATCTCAGGAAACAAACGGAGGGTTGCTGGGAGAAGGTGGAGAGGGATAGGGTGGCTGGGTTATGGATATTGGGGAGGGTATGTGCTATGGTGAGTTCTGTGAATTGTGTAAGACATTAATGATTCACAGACCTATACCCCTGAAGCAAATAATACACTATATGTTAATAAAAAGAAAAAAGAAAAAATGTTTTGAAGTCATGTCTTGATGGAATTACCTAATGCATATTCTTATCAAAGACTATCCCAGCAGAGTAAATATGGACTAATTAGATTTCCCTATGACACTACATTTCAGACTATACAAATGAATTTTTAAAAAATATTTATTTATTTATGTGACAGAGAAAGAGGGAGGGAGAGAACAAGGGGAGAGGGGCAGAGGGAGAGAGAGAATACCAAGCAGACCCTGCTGAATGAAAGCCTGATGCAGGATTCAATCTCACAACTCTGAGATTGTGACCCAAGCGGAAATCAAGAGTCGGATGCTTATCTGACTGAGCCACATAGCCCATGAGACTGCATGACGACTTTTTACATGATCTAGACAAAGTGGGAGTAAAAAAAAAAAAAAAATAGAGTTAAGGAGTTTATTTTATTACCAATGAGTCTAGATTGGATACACTGGAAATGTCCTAGCAATAATGAGACAAAGTGCTTTTTAAATCCCAACTATAAACTAACAAGTTTTTTTCTAGATAAAGGTAAGAGAGTGAGGTCCATGGAGAGAGGCAAGACTAGAGGGATATTTGTTTCTCAAAGAGATATAAAACAAATCTCTTTCAGATCCTGCTTTCCTAGTGAATTTTTAAAAATGCTTTTGGGGGGCACCTGGGTAGCTCAGTCAGTTAAATGGCCAATTCTTGATTTCAACTCAGGTCATGATCTCAGGGTCCCGGAATCAAGCCCCCATTGAGCTCCATGCTCTGCAGGGAGTTTGCTTGAGGGTTCTCTCTCTCCTTGTCCCTCTGCCTCTCCTGCCACTCACACACTCTCTCTAAAATAAATAAATAAATATTTAAAAAAAAAACAAAAATACTTTTGGAATATTTGTACATACAAAATTATATATAATAACAGATTTAAGTTTTAAAACATATAGTTAAATCAACACGTATGGATGCATCACCTAGTTTAAGATTTTCTGATCTTAAGTTTACTCTAATTAAGCAAAATAAAATTTTTCCTTTTTTCTTTTGTCACACCTCCCTGCCTCTCTCCACTAAAGAACAATTATTCTGAATTTTGTGTCTCAATCTCTTATTTTAACAGAAAGATTTGTTGAAATCTCCCCTAAGGGAGATCCATAACTCATACAGGTTTTTTTTATGATTTATCCTTATAGTTCTTTGAATTTTGAATCTATTTTATTAGATCCATATATGTTTATAATCGGTATACCTTTTAAGCAAATTAAATCCCTTCTAGCTCTAATAATGTCTTTTATCTTAAAATCTGTTTTGTCTGATTAATATGGCAACTACCGCTTTCTTTTGGTTAATGATTTTAAATAAATTTACACCCCTTTCACCAATATCTTCCACCACCACCCTCCAACTCCTGCCTCTGGCAACTACTCATCTGTTATCTGTATCTACAAGCTTGGTTTTTTAATTTTATCTTAATTTTTAATTGAAATATAGTTAACATACAATATAATATTAGTATAACAGTGATTTGACAATTTTATACATTACAAAACACTCACTAGGGAAAGTATAGTTACCATCTGCCATCGTATAAAGTTATTACAATATTATTGACTATATTTCCTATGCTGTAGTTTGCATCCCCATGACTTTTTGTACCTTTTAATCTCTTTCACCTATTTCACCCATCTCCCCAGTCCTCACCCCTCTGGCAACCACCAATTAATTTGTTCTCTATAATTATGGGTCTGTTTCTGTGCTTGTTTGTTTTTTAGATTCCACATATAAGTAAAACCATATGGTATTTTTCTTTATCTGACTTACTTCAGTTAGCATAATATTCTATAGATTCATGTTGTCACAAGTGGCAAAGTTTCATTCTTTTTAATCCATTTTTTTTTTTTAACAATTTCTCTATTCATTCATCCGTTGATGGTTGTGTCCATATCTTGGCTATTGTCAATAATGTTGCAATCAACATGGGAGTTATATATATCTTTTTGAGCTAGTGTTTTCATTTTCTTCAGTTAAATATCCAAAAGTGGACTTTTTTAATCAAATGGTATTTTAATTTTTAATTTTTTAAAAAAGATTTTATTCACTTATTTGACACAGAGAGGAGTACAATCAAGGGGAGTCGCAGAGTGGGAAGAAGAAACAGGCTTCTGACTAAGCAAGGAGCCTGAAGCAGGGCTTGACCCCAGGACCCTGAGATCCTCATCTGAGCTGAAGGTAGATGCTTAACCAACTGAGCCACTCAGGTGCCCCTCTATTTTTAATCTCTTGAGGAACCTCCATACTGTTTTCCATAGTGGCTAAACCAATTTACATTCCTACAAACTGTGCACAAGTGTCCATCTTTCTCTACATCCTTGCCAACACTTAATCCTTGTCGTTTTGAAAACATTTTTTTTGAAAACAGACATTCTAACAGGTGTGAGGTGCTATTGTACTGTGGTTTTGATTTGCATTTCCCTGATGAATAGTGATGTTGAGTACCTTTCCTGTAACTGTTGGCCATCTGTAGGTTTTATTGGAGAAAATGGATATTCATATTCTTTTTTTGAAGGTGAGTTGTTTGATTTTTTAATCATACCTTTTTTGCTACTAAGTTGTGTGAATTCTTTATATTAGCTTCTTATCAGATATCTGATTTGCAAATATTTTCTCCTATCCAATAGTTTGTCTTTTCATTTGGTTGAGGGATTTCTTTGCTGTTCAGAAGCTTTGTAGATTATGTAGTTCCACTTTATTTATCTTCATTTTTATTGGTTGTGATTTTTTAGGTCATACAAAAAAATCATTGCCAAGACCTGTATCAAGGAACTTACTGCCATGTTCTCTTCTAGGAGTTTTACGGTTTCAGGTCTTACATTCAAGTATTTAATCCATTTTGAGTTAATTTTTGTGTAGCTGTAAAATAGTGGTCCACTTTCATTCTTTTTGTGTGCCTGTTCAGTTTTCCCAACATAATTTATTGAAGACACTATCCTTTCCACTGTATATCTTGGCTCCTTTGTCATAAATTGATACATGAGTGGGTTTATTTTTGGGCTCTCTATTCTTTTTCCATTGACCTCTGTGTCTGTTTTTATGCCAATACTATACTGTTTTAATTACTATAGCTTTGTACTATAGTTTGAAATCAGGGCATATGATACCTCCAGTTTTTTTCTCCTTTCTCAAGATTGCTTTGGCTTTTTGATTTTATGGGGTTTTTTTGTGGTTCCATACAAATTTTAGGATTATCTGTTCTACTTATTTTAAAAGGGCAATTTGAATTTTGATAGGGATTGCACTGGATCTGTAGATTACTTTGGGTAGTATACAAATTTTAACAATATTTATTCTTCCAATCCATGAGCACAGAATATCTTTCCATTTATTTGTGTCTTCTCCAATCATTTTATTAATGTCTTATAGTTTTCAATACATGGGACTTTCACCTCCTTTGTTAAATTTATTCCTAGTTATTTTATTCTTCTGATGCAATTATAAATGGGATTATAAATGGATAGACCACACACACAGGTAACCAATAAGGAAACATCAGCCTTAAGCAACACATTACACCAGATGGACTTAACAGATATATATAGAATATTCCATCAAAAAGAAAAGAAGAAAAAAAGAAAAAAAAAAGAAAAGAATGTGTATTACATTCTTCTCAAGTGCACATGAAGTCTTTTCAAGGATGGATCATATGTTAGGCCACAAAACAAGTCTTGATACATTTAAGAGAACTGAAATCATATTGAGTATCTTCTTTGACCACAATGGTATGAAACTAGAAATTAATTACATGAGGAAAACTGGAAAATTCACAAATATGTGGAGATTAAACAACATATTACTGAACAATCAATAGGTTAAAGAAAAAATCAAAAGGGAAATAGTACCTTGAGACAAATGAAAATAGAAATATACCAAAATTTGTGGTACACAGTAAAAGCAGTTCAAGAGGGAAGTTCATAAGGGTACAGATTTACCTCAAGAAACAAGTCAAATAAACAACCTAACTTTATACCTCCTTTAAGGTATAAAGAAAAGAACAAATGAAAGCCAAAGTTAGAAGGAAGGAAATAATAAAGATTAGAGCAGAAATTGATGAGATAGAGACTAAAAAGACAATATAGAAGGTCAATGAGACTAAGAGCTGGTTCTTTGAAAAGATGAGAACAACGGGCAAGTGTTTAACTAGACTCACCAAGAAAGAGAGGACTCAAAATCAGAAATGAAAGGGGAGAGGTTACAACTGATACTACAGAAATACAAAGGATAAGAGACTCGAGTCAATCCTTAAACAACAGGAAGTTTAGAGGTGCCTACTCCCAATGCAGTCAAAAACCCATATATAAATTTTGACTCCCCCAAATCTTAACTATTACTAGCCAACTATTGACCAGAAACTTTACCGATACCACAAGCAGTTGATTAACAGTTAACATTAATCCCTAATACTTAGTATGTTAAATGTATTATGTATTCTTATAATAAAGTAAGCTACAGAAAAGAAAAGGTTATTAGGAGAATCATAAGGAAAAGAAAATTCATTTACAGTACTGTATTTATAAAGAAGAAAACCTGCATATAAGTGGACACATGCAGTTCAAACCCATGGTGTTCAAGGGTTTATGTATAATTGTTCAATGAGCAATTATATGCCAACAAATTAAACAACTAAGAAGAAAGAGATAAATCCCTAGAAAGATACAACCTACCAAGACTGAATCATGATAAAATAGACTATCTGAACAGACCAGTTACTACTAAGAAAATCGAATCAGTAATCCAAAACCTCCCAAGAAACAAAAGGCCGGGACCAGATAGCTATACTGGTGCAGTCTACCAAATTCAAAGAAGAATTAATACCACCCTCCTCAAGCTCTTCCAAAAAATAAAAGTGGAGGAAATATTTCTAACCTCATTTTACAAGGCCAGCATTACCCTGATACCAAAATCAGACAAGGAAACCGTAAGAAAAGAGAACTACAGGCCAATACCCATGATGAACATAGATGTACAAATCCTCAACAAAATTTTAGAAGGCTGAATTCAACACTACATTAAAAATATCATACAAGATGGGATTTGTTCCAAGGATGCAAGGATGGTTCACCATCCATAAATCAATAAATGTGATATACCGGGGCACCTGGGTGGCTCAGTGAGTTAAAGCCTCTGCCTTTGGCTCAGGTCATGATCTCAGGGTCCTGGGATCGAGCCCCGCATCGGGCTCTCTGCTCAGCAGGGAGCCTGCTTCCCCCTCTCTCTCTGCCTGCCTCTCTGTTTACTTGTGATCTCTCTCCTCTCTGTCAAATAAATAAATAAAATCCTAAAAAAAAAAAATTAAAAAATAAATAAATGTGATATACCACATTAATGTGGTATAAATGAAACAAAAGATAAAAATCATATGATAATTTCAATAGATGCAGGTAAGCATTTAAGAAAATTCAACATCCATTCCTGCATTAAAAACTATAACTGAGGCTTTTTACTGAACAACTATTATGTACTAAGCCGCTTTTAAAGGGCTTTATGTACATTATTATTATTTTTTTAATATTTATTTGACAGAGAGAAACACAGTGAGAGAGGGAACACAAGCAGAGGGAATGGTAGCGGGAGAAGCAGGCCTCCCGCCGAGCAGGGAGCCTGATGGGGGCTCGATCCCAGGACCCTGGGATCATAACCCGAGCTGAAGGCAGACGCTTAACGACTGAGCCACCCAGGCGCCCCGTACATTATTTTTTAAAATATTCACAGATCCTATTGAATCCTAGTTGAAAAAAACTACTAATCAGACTACATACTTGCAGAGGATCACACAGTTAATGTGCAATGAATCTGTGCCTTTTCAAACTCCAAATCCATGCCTATAACCCAACTGTTCTACGCTCTCTTCTGTATAAATCTTAACTTGTTCTGGTTAATAGGAATTGTTCCACTGATGTTCAAGGGCACTTGCCCACAAATAGCCTAGCTTTTTCATATGTCTTTGCCCTAGTAAATAGGCTGTTGTTAGTAGAAAATGATTGGTTTCCCAAGATATGGAGAAAGTCGGTTGTCTCAGATAATTGCAGAGGTCAGTTACATAGTGTTGAACTTCTCAGTCTAACTGGACATTTCCCCACCCAATGAATGGCTTTAAGCTGACTTGCCACACCATTAACTGCTGAGTTAGAACTACCTAGGGAGTCAAGAGGGAGCTGAAATTGGTTGTTTCACCTGTATTTTTGATATATTGAGGCTCTCTCTCCCTCTTGCCACTGTCAAACTTGCACTATAGCCAATCTGAGATTTTTCTTGCTCCCCCTAAGACAAGTCACTGAAATCAATACCAGACTTTACTGTCTTTCCCTTCTTGATGACAATAAGAGTGACTGAATCGCATGCCCAGGCTATATAGTACTAAAGGGCAGAGTTTATTTTGAGCTCCTAGCAGAAACATACACAAAAGACTTTTACACAAAAAACTTTCTTGGGAGTCTTTGATTAAGGGGAAGCAGTTCTTATGTTCCTCCACCAGACGGGCCCAACCTTTTCACATGCAGCTGAACAGAAGGAGCAGATAAGGAAACTCTGGGAGACCTGAAACTGTCTAGAAACCTACTGAGGATAACAAGGAAGATAGTAACATTAAACCAACACATACTGAGTGTTTACTGTTTTTCAGATATTGTTCTAAGAGCTGTATATTCATTGTCTCAGCTAATCCTCACTATCTCATGAGATGGAGATACATACCATTACTGTGCTGATGTTATGGATAAGGAAACTGGGTCTTATAATCATTAGGAAGCATTTCCAAAGTTCCTCAGTTATCTGTTATGGAGCTGGGATTAGAACTTGGCTAACTACAGAAACTGGGGATTCAACGTCATTCTTATGTTGATATGTATATATCAATATATATGTATATATACCTCTCCTTCAGGTGACAATAATAGGAAATTGCTATTTTGGGTGTCTGCTACCATAAAACTGCATTTTCAATTCAAATGGTATTAGGGGAAATTACTATTCCTCAATAGAAACCTCACAAACATTCATATATTGGCCCATATGTTTATTAGCACTCTGAAGGAAGCTGCCATAAATGCTAAACTGTTCCTTGGAAGAAACTTCAGCTCCTTTTTTGGTGTTCACACTATACCTGCACTGCTTTTGAGGGGACTGGGCTAGATTTCAACCTTGATATAAAGTAGCTCTTCACCCAAAGGGTGTAATTCAGAATACCTGCCTCTAGAGGGTGATGCCTCATTATGGAGTACTGGCCAATTATTAGAAAGTGTGACAGTACCTGTATTAAAATTACTAAATTGAAAGAGAGAAATAGAACACACTTCTGTAACTATACAGGCCTAGACTTTGATCAAACAGAAAAGTTAAAGGAATAAAGTAAGGTTTCTCAAATGTTTTTCATTAACCTAAATGTTCTTTTTCTCTCCATCTTAATAACCATAAGGCATGGGACCAAAGGTCACTAAGGAAAAAGTGTAGAACATTTTGATACTACTTTTTTTCAAGATAAAGAAGATAAAAGTTATAGAAATAATATATGCAAAATTAAATAATTTTTCTCAATTTAACACTTTGGGGGTGGGAAGTAAATAAATTCACTGCACGGTAAATACTTTCTGGTAATTGATAATGGCAACTGAAAAGAAAAGGACTATTTTGATACTTAGTGATTTTTAAGACGGGTGATACCTACCATATCCTATAATTCCAATCACACCCACCATGAAGACCCAGAAGAGGAATCCAGCTATAAACCTCAGGAGTATCACAAACATCCAACTAAGGAGCATGGCGATAGTCAGGCCACTAGAGGAAAAAGCATATACAACACACAGGGGTCAAGTGTGTTAAACATAACATACAGTTAACAGCAAGACAACGTTTCTATTCAAAATAATTCTCAGATTATTTTATTTTAGCTGGCTACAGAAATATTTATAATATTAAAAAGTATAAGCAATAGTTTCTATTAAGACTTTCATATGAAAGAGTAGGACTGTCAGGAACCTCACACCTGAGTCAAAATTTGTGTACCTGGGCAAATGGAAGTCTGGTATAACCACTGTTCAAAGAAAAACAGTTTCTTCACCCTACAGTTTTGGCCTGTCTGCCACAGCTTCCATGCTGTATTTTTTTTGGCCCTCCACACATTTCACTAAGTGACAAATTATAAAACATATCCATGATACTAATAGAAAGAAGCCTTATACAACAACAGAACTATCTAGAAGTAAGGGAGCAGTCTTAGGGAAGAAAAGAAAAATAATTGCCCACACAGTTCCTGAATCCATGGTTTTGTAGTCATTATTATAGTCTAATTATCTTTAATAATTTGTGATGTTTGACATCACCAGACATCGATTTCAAGTCCCTAGTGATCTGTGGGCCATTATATGGAGCCATGATACAGCTTCTGTATTTCCTGGGCCATATGACTTTATCAAGCAATCAGCAGCATGACTATTCTTTTGGTTTTAACTTTTTCCTGGAGTTTGACTGAATTGTAACTAGAGATACTCCCTCCTCCAGCCCATATATCCAGGTTAAGTCCATATTGAATTCTTCTGGGTTATTTCATTAAACAGAATTCATTAAGATTAGAAATTTGGATGACGCTTCCATTAAGAACTGATACCGGGGCACCTGGGTGGCTCAGTCGTTAAGCGCCTGCCTTCGGCTCAGGTCATGATCCCAGGGTCCTGGGATCGAGCCCCACATCGGGCTCCCTGCTCGGCAGGAAGCCTGCTTCTCCCGCTACTATTCCTTCTGCTTGTGTTCCCTCTCTCGCTGTACTCTCCCGCTATGTTTCTCTCTGTCAAATAAAAAAAAAAAAAAAAAAAAGAACTGATAGCTCCCTACCTCCCATACTCTTTGTAAGTTTCCAAATAGAAACATTGCCTGGTACATTTACTGAGTTTATTGTCTCCAAGTATTACCTTGGAAAAAAATCTTAATAATTGCTGTCACTGGATAGATGACAGCATTGTATCAAAGTAACTTCTAAGGTCACAATTCTTGCAAAGCCTATGCTTTCAAATCCAGAAGCCATTCCCTATTAAAATCACAGATACTTTAATGCTTAAATATTCAATATGGTTGAAAGATTATTCTATGGCAGAGTCTGAGAGGAATATTCAAAAAAGTCAAGGGGGAGAAAAGAAATATAGCTATTTATTCTCTGTGTTTTTAATTTCTGCATAAAATTCTAACTGAATAAACTAAGTCACAGCATATTAGTCCTTGGCTTTATATTTGTGAAATAGAGAACAGAAGAGTGGAAGATAAAGGGAGCATTTACGTTCTAGTGGTGTGAGCTGTGCCTAGGTGGAGGAGGTTTCAATGTATGTTGGGAGTGAGGTAAATAGGAAGGTCTATCATAATGCATACTTTTTCAGATAATATTTAAAAAGCCAAAATAAAGAAGAAATGTGCAAATTAGCTAATGATACTTGAGTTTGACAACAGGGGAACAAGTTTAACTACTGTCAAGTATAGACTACAATCTCTCCTATGAAGAAAGATCCTGAAATACTGATACACACTGAAAATAATTATTGTGTTTAAGACAAAGCATCCAAATGAGGAAAATCTCAAAAAACACTAGCTAGTTTTACAGCTCTACAAACTAGTCACTGATATTTTACATACAAGTTTGACTTCATTAAATATCATGTAGTTAAATATGTCTATCTTGTTCCTCTAGTGGTTTTATAACTGTTCCTTGAACCCACATATTCTATGCATCTTCTATGTTCCAAGGACCACACTAGGAATTAGAAAAGTAGAGATGAGTTAGACATAGTTACCATGGTAAAGAATTCATAGTTTATCAGAGAAAAAGAGCCAGGTAAATAACATATAAAATTCTAGGTGTTATATAGATGATAGGCATGCCGGTATGTATAGGTGTGTGTGCACGCATGTATGTGCATGTGTGTGGGTAGGTGGAACACGGAGGGGAAAAAGTAATTCTATCTGGAGAAGTCAAGAAAGACTTCATAATTTACATAAAAGATGATTTTATTTTTATTTTTTTAAATTTTATTTGAGAGAGAGAGTGCACAAGTGGGGGGGAGGGGCTGAGGGAGAGGGAGAAGCAGGCTCCATACTGAGCAGGGAGCCTGATACAGGCTAGATCCCAGGACCCTGGGATCATGACCTGAGCTGAAAGCAGACACGTAACCAGCTGGGCTACCCAGGTGCCCCAAAAGCTGATTTTAAATAATGAGACAGAATTGCCCAGGACACAGGAAGGATGTGCTAGGAAAGAGAATAGAATGTGTAAAAACAGGGGGCTTATAGTCTAGGAACAGGTGTGTTATTTGATGTGTTTAGAATATAAGGATGATCAAGTAACATGGGTGAAGATGAATCTGGGAAACTAGTTCGACCAGGCTGTAAAGGGCCTTGTAATTAGAAGTTACACTTCTTAGAACTAAGAAGAGGTTTCCTCTTTGCTCCTTGGTCACTAGGGAACCACAGATGCTTTTACAGCACAAGAAGGTGATAGAAGAGCCAGATAGTAGCAATAGCGTTAAAATAAGCCTTTAATAGCTTAAAATATAGCTCCAGTAGAGTGATTACATTTTCCCTTACCTTTCAGGAATGCAAATCTTATGTCTAAGAATTCTTAATCTCCTCCTATTTTCATATATTTTTTCAGCTCTTCATAACTACAGTGACCTTTGGTGATGATGATAACAAACATTATGTGGAAAGGATGTGTTAAAAATAAGAGTGATCCTTTGGAGGTCAAGGGAAGAACAAATTAGAAAACAGACCCAGAGAAATAAAACTGGATTCACTATAACATAACAATAAGAAGCAAACATACTACAGATGTTGTCCCCACATTACTTCAAGTATATTTATACGAGTACTTTTTTGGGAATTTAATGAATAAAATTCAAATTTACATTTTTATAACTTTGGTAACACTGGGTATATTTCCAAGTATCTTTGCCCCATCTTCAGCCTATCTGAAAAAGAAAATGGCAGGAACTGAATCAACTTTTTATTCACAAATACGAATGGGCAATTTTTTTTAAAGATTCATTTATTTATTTGTGTATGAGAGAGAGAGAGAGAGAGAGAGATCAGGAGCAGGAGGAAAGTGTAGAGGGAGAAGCAGCCTCCCCGCTGAGCAGGGAGCCCAATGTGGGACTCGATCCTGGGATCATGACCTGAGCCAAAGGCAGACACATAACCAACTAAGCCACCCAGGTGCCCTGAATGGGGAATTTGAAGAAAGCATTCTACAAGGATAAAATAGGGCCGGAGAAGAAACACCAATGTTTGCACTTACATGAGGATCCAATACCAGGTTGTTGCATAGTCTTCAAATACTTTCACTCCAATTGCCCTTGCATCAAGGATTTTATTGACATGACTGAATTCAAAGAAGGCAAAAATCAATTATTTTGACTACCACTAAACAGAAATGTTCTTGTTATGATAAAAGGGGTTTTGCAAACTGCCGTTCAAAACGTATTTTTAGAAACCATTTATCGAGAGGCACTCTTTCCCCAGCCACCACAATATGTGAGATGTCACTTTGGTACACTACAAAGGCAGCTATAGCTACACACACAGAGAATGTGGCTTTCAAGAATGGTGAACAGATCCCTTTTCAACATGTGTGACATGTCCTCAATATTGCAGAAATCTCACTGTAAGAAATGAATTTAAATAAGATCAGTTTTTAGCTTACAAAATCCATAAAATCAAGAATGAACATCATCCTTAATTCCCTTTTCTAATCCTCTGACAGCTGTGTAGCAGGAAGGCACCATGGGGCACATACAGAAAAGTGCACAAATCATTAGTGTCCAGTTTGATGAATTATCAGACGTGAATGTACTATGTAACTACAACTTGTTGCCCTTTAACCAGTGTGCCCCAGTTACAAACACTTCCTCCTTCCCCTAAGGTAACCACAAACCTGACTTTTATGATAATAATTTCCTAGCTTTCTTTTTCAGTTTTAGCACTTACATATGCATTGCAGGGTAATTTAATTTAGTTGTGCTTGGTTTTGAATTTTTCTATCAGTGGAACTGCATTTGTATTATTATTTTATGATTTGGCTCACATAGCTTTATATTTATGAAATCCATCCATGTTGCTATTATATTTTAAATATGCAGGACCTGTAGTATTCTACTTGGACTGCTAAACTCTTTGGAAGAGAAAAACATTTTTAGAATACCTTTATGTTTCACTTTTAATTCAACAACTGAGCTATACAATGATACTCTGTGTTTGTGCACACATGTGACTGTACCTACCCCCAAAATTATATTTCTCTATAACCTGAAACATCATGAATTATACGCCAAGGGAAAGAGTAAACTGACTTCATTGTAGTTAGTACATAGAAATTGATATGGTTCTCAAACAGCATTACCATGGCTGTCTTGACTTTCTTAAGGCCCTCTTCCCTTTAAGACATCTGGCAGTTACATTATCTTAGTCAATTCTTTTGAATGGTGATTTAAAAAGCATCTTTTTATTGTGTTCATTCAACAAGTAATTAAGGTCTTTCAATATGCTTACTGAGATCTCATTTCTGTATCTGTTGATAATGAAAGATTTAACCATTTAAAAAAACACCATTGCACTTTCTAATTCACTTTGGTTTCTCCTTTACCTGTTTTTCTTAACAAATATATACCAGGTTCTCCAATCCATGGTGACATGTATATTTCATAACAATGCCTAATTCTTCCTCTACAACCCTTAACCTAATGGAAGCTTTAGTTTTGTGTACAGTGACAGGATTCACCCAAACTGAAAATAAGAATGCAAGCAAACATACTTTGCAGCTGTCCTGAGTTCTATAGCATTTCTTGTCTTTCCACTTCCATCTTCAAATGTTGTTTTATTTCCTACTGTCAAAGTGCCATTTTTAGTACTGAAGTCAGGGAAACATCTCTGGAGAACTGTAAAAAAAAAAAAATTATGGTAATCATTTCTCTACTTCTTCCTATGTAATGTTCTCCCTTTCTTAAGCTTTCCGTTATTTATAATCAAATTCTTGCTAGACAATGTAAGCTTATTGCTCAACATAGATAATTGCCCATTACTTGATGGTCAGAAGGTTTTCTGATGGTTCTAAGACAGATGTAGAAAGCAAATATGATCACAGTCTGAAGTTACACTCTAAACTTGTTATTTTACACATGGTATATTCATCAAGTCGCCAATAAGTAAGATGTACAGCACAGGTTTTTTTAAAAGAGTAATACTGATAACATATGTCATATGGTAAAAACATTTCAATAAAAAGGCTATATTTACTTGTACGACTGAGTTTACTTCTTTTTTTTTTTTAAGTTTTTATTTATTTATTTGAGAGAGAGAGAGAAAAGGAGAGAGAGAAGGCACACCAGCAATGGGGAGGGGCAGAAAAAAGGGAGAAGCAGACTACCTGCTGAACAGGTACCCGGATGTGGGGCTTCATCCCAGGACTCTGGGATCATGACCTGAGCTGAAGGCAGATGCTTAACCAACTGAGCCACCCAGGTGTCCTGAGTTTACTTTTTCTTATGGAAAAAAAAAATTAGATATTGCTTGAGTGAAACCTTGAAAACTGGAGATTAGTGAATAATTCCTTGAGAAATAAGAACGAGCTCAAACTTCAGGCCATTAAGACAACTGAATTTTTATTTGTGAAGGCTTAATAATTTGTCTCTCTTCCAGCTTTCTCATTTACCTGGTTTTTTAGAGGGGCTGGAAATAGAAATTCTAAAGCTATCAAAAAGGCCCACACTTTGTAGACACATAATTTCTCAGAAGAGTTACTTCACTGTTCAATCTTCTATACACTTATTTTGATTAAATAGAATCCTTGCCTTTTTACATATTTGTATTACTAAAAATATTTTAAAACCCCAATTTTAAATCAAGAGGGAAGAGAAATCAGAAGTGGAACATTTTTATGTTTTTTCTTACAGAAAGCATCACAGATTCGTATGAGTTTTCAGGGAATTTAAACTTGAAAATATTAAAGTAGTTGATATAGGGAAAGAAGAAATAGGTCTTTACCCAAGCCTTCCCTGACTTGTGGGGCTTAAAATGATCTCCTGTCTATCTACCTTCATCTTCTATAGCACTTAAAATATGGCTGATTCCTTCAGTATCTTCCTCATCTTTTTCCGGTTCTTCCCTGGCAAATTTGACATCGTAGTCTCTACCAGATGCTTCTATTCCCTCTTAATCCAATCACGTGCTGCCCTCACCACTCCAAGGAAACTGTCCTCCCAGTGATTCCAATAATCTTCTAATGGTCAAAACCTCCAAATATCTTTTAGTCATCATCCTGCTTAAACTCAACCATTACCTAGCACAGTGTTTGGTACATAGTAGAACTCAGTAAATACTTGCTGTTAATTGAGTTAACTTTTCTGAGTCTTTGATATGGTCAAAGCCTTTGACAAACCCTGCCTTTTAAAACTCTCTCCTTTGGCTTACATGACCAGGCTTCCTCCTGCCCTCCTTTTAGCTTTTCAGTGCATTCTTTCCCGCCACTCCTTAAATAGGACTGTTTCCACATACAGAGTCCTACAACCTTGTTCTAGGCAATTTTATTCAATCAGTTAGTTCCAATGACTAAATATGTTCATTATATATTTGGAAAGTAGAGAAAATAAGAAGGAAAATACAAAACAATACCTAGTCCTACCACCCACAGTGAACTCTAACATTTTAGATGAATTTCCTTCTATTCTTTCTTATACAAGAAATTTTTTTGAGAGTTATTACCATAAAATAAATGCAGGGTTTTCCCTTGTTTCTTTCTTTTAATATTACTTATTTCCTTTCATAAACTATTTATTAAGTGAATTTTATTATCTGTATACTATTCCATTAAGTAGTATACTTAATCACCTATTGGGGGAATGAATACAAGTTCACTGTGATGTTTACCATAATGTCTCCCTTACTGTACTGTGAAGGACTATGCCTTATTCATTTTTGTATCCCCAGTGTATATTTTATATTATGTGATTTAACCAAACTACACTTGCAAGGGCAGGGATGTCTTATATTATTATGCCTATTATATCTCCAGTGACTAAGGATTCACTTCTATCCTTTCATAACATTGTTCTTGGCTACTTGTTGCCCAGGGCTTTCTGGCAAAATGAAGTTGCTTGAAAGACCAACATCTTTACATCAGGGTCCTCAATGACCCAAAGAAAAGGGAGACGGGCATGTGAGACATTATGTTTGGCAGTAGCTACTTCAATGGTACCTGCCTGACTTTCTACTCAAATAGAAAACAGAACGCGACCTTCTACTCCAATTGAAAAAAGAAGAGAGAAGAGAGGAAATGCCCAGAGTCTTGCCATCTCCAAAACATCCATACTATTTTAGCATATTTCTTTCAATATTTTTCTTTGAATAGCTTTTTTGTTTATCTTAATTTATACATTCTTATCATTATAATGCATATAACATTTTATTTACCATTTTATCATATAATACTTATATTTAATAATTATAAAATATTTCATTTGATGAATACATCATAATTTATTTAAGCACCTTCTTGCTCTTGGACATGAGAATGTTTCTTTTTCCTTTCCTTTCCTTTTTTTTTCCTTTATTTTTGGTTCTTCTGAATAGCATTGTGATGGATATCTTTATGTAACATTGTTTTTCTTGGGTTAGAATTATATTTGTAGGAATGGGAAATTAGTGATTGCTTCATTTTCTTTTTTAAAAAGTTAGCCAAAGTTTAAAATTCTTTTTTTTTTTTTTAAGATTTTATTTATTTGACAGAGAGATCACAAGCAGGCAGAGAGAGAGAGAGAGAGAAGGAAGCAGGCTCCCTGCTGAGCAGAGATCCCGATGCAGGGCTTGATCCCAGGACCCTGAGATCATGACCTGAGCCGAAGGCAGAGGCTTTAACCTACTGAGCCACCCAGGTGCCCCGAAAAAGTTAGCCAAAGTTTGTATAAACTTTAAATAAAATTTACAAATCTTAAAAATATAAAATATCGATTCCTTTAAGAGATACATAAATATTTCAAATTTCAAATTACAGGACAAGTTTATGTCCCACCATCACACCCCCGGCAACTTCTGAACAAACTCTTTGGCTGAATTCAGGGGTGAGTGTGCAAAATTATGTCTGTGCTGTGCTCACAGAGCACCAAATAACTATATGGGCTTTTAAAATCAATTTTTAATCTTTTCTGTGTATCTTGATGCAACAAAATCCTAAAACTAACAGAGCTCCCGCAGAAATATCTCTGGCTGGAGTCAAGAGAATGGGCTTTAGCTTTGGCTTTCTCCTAATTAATTCTGGGACATTGAGCCAGTCATATAACTATTCTTGGCTTCAATTTTGTCAACAGAGAAATTAAGGGAATGAACTAAGTAACTTCTTATGATTATATGTTCTAAGATAAGTAATGACCACTTACATGGTTTGCTTGGAAAAATTGCTGTTGGACAATCATCATCCAGTAAGACTTGTGAGAGAGTCTAAAATGGAAGGAAGTGTATGTTAACATTTCAAAGGCTATGTAATGACAACTTTTATTCTCAGTATAAAAATTGTGTCCTTCGAAAATTTAACTCCATAATTATCTCATTTTTTCATATTACTCCCCTAATAAGATTTTTAAGATTATCACACACATAAACTTATTTGACAAATGCTCTAAAATGTCCTAACTCAATTCAATCAAATCAACAATAATAAAACCAGACCCACTGAAGTCAAGACACACTTTTGAAAGTGTGTATCTATGTCTTAGTCACATTCTGAGTCTCTAATTCTTCATTTTTTTTTTCTAGAAAAACAGTATCATCTCTAACTTAGAAGTGATTAATACTATTTAACAAAATGGGGCTTTAGAATTCCTATATAAGTCTCAAACCTAAGTAGGGTTTGAGGATTTTTTTTAAATGAATAATTAACAAATTGGGTTTGGAAGGAAAATTCTACTTGTTACTAGGTAGCCATAGATCTTCATTACAACATTAATAAAATGGTAATATTAATGTTACCATTAGTTAGCTCCTAGATCTTGATGACAAAAAAAAAATCCAGCCAAGTAGAGAATTTGTTGGTTTCAGGGAATAGTTAAACTTACCAGTTTAACTGGTATAACTTACCAGGCTTAAGAGTCTTGTATAACACCTGAAGTCTACACAGTGACATGCTATAAATGGTGCATGTAAATTTGTATGTACCCGTGCATTTGTGTCTTAATGGAATAATACATAATCATTTCCTAGATGATTTAGGAGCCTGTCCATTACAAATGCTCATCTTACACTTGAGATTGAAACAAAAGTTAAATTCTTCTCTAGTTTTAAGCTTAAACACACATACCTTCCCAGGATTAACAAAAGGGGATTTGCAGAACTGGCTATAGTATGTCCAATAGTGTTTGTTTGTTCTGATTGCAAACTGTATTTCCATGTAGGTTAGAAACTTTTCTGGGCACTTGGAGACACAGATCTGTGAAAAAAAGGAAAACACAGTGGTGGGGACTCAACTGAATTGAACAAACCAAGGAAGTATCTGTAAGATTAGACTTCTAAGCTCTCTACACTTTAAAGAGCAAAGCAACAGTTTCCGTCTAAGAAACTTACATCAATTTTCCAATTTATGTAGAAAAATAAAATTTCATGTAATAGTTTTCATGTAATAGTAATGTCCTTTTGACAATGATTTGTGTTAATATAATAGATGTTGTACAATGACAGACTTGTTTTTAACTTCTGATTTTGGGATAATTGTAGACCTACTTGTAGCTGTGAGAAATAACATATTCCACCCAGTTTTATCCAATGGCAATAACTTGTACAATTACAGAATATCACAACCAAAAAACTGATATTGTTACCACCCACTAACCTTATTTAGATTTCACCCATCTTACATGCACTCATTTGTGTGTGTGTGTGTGTGTGTGTGTGTGTGTGCGCGCACGTATGGTGTGTGTATGTGCGCATATACATTTCTATGCAATTTTATCAGGTTTAGATTCATGTGACCACTACCACAGGACAGTGATGGATTTTTAGTATTTCCTTATTAGTTTCTGCTTTAGTAGATAAAAGTATAATGCAAGATTAATTTTTGCGAGATTATTTTGCCTGTGTAGTTTATGTATTTTCAGGGTTAGAATCTTGCTTCCTTTCCTATATATGAATAAAATGGTCATTAAATATGCTCCAAATATTAGTTAATTTATGCCACTAATAACTATCTGTGCCAGTGAGTTCTCAACAGTTCTCAAAATATAATTAGGGACTTAGTACTATAAGAAACTAACAAAATTGGGGCTATTTGTGGCAATCATTATTATAGTCTTACCAACAACACCAGTCAAATGGGGGCAGAGAGATCACCAATGCAATTATTTTACATTAATGACCTTAGAAGGCGTATTAATACCAAACCAGATCACTGTACTAGTAGTCCACAGAGCCACTGTGGAGTGACTGAAATCCAATTAGGAACACCACAGAGAGAAGGTAGAATCTGAGAAGATACACTGTATTGGTTTTGCTTTTGTTTGTAATTTGAAAACAAAAACAAAAACAAAAACAAAAACAAAAAGCAAAGATCCTATTAAGCCATGAGAGTTGCAGTCCTTATGCATCCTCTACCTTCGGTTCCTCCTTATGAAAGCCTTCTCAGCACTGACTTGCTCGATAACCCTGCTGTACTTTGTTAACTTCTCACTGGCATGATTCTAGCCCAATCCATCGGCAGCTATGTAAAAACACTGCTGCTGAGCTGACAGCTCTTTCCCATTATTTGGGTCATGTTTCTACTGCACACAAAATATTTGGTGTCAACTCCACAGCTAAGGTAAGAGGTGGATAACTAAATGGATATGTCAAATCTCACAGTTACTGTTGTTCTGTAGTAGCAACAACAACTGAATTTCTTCTAGAAGTTCTGACAAGGCAAACAACCTGTCTCCACATTCACACCTTTGTATAAGTATTTTCTCTTTGTCAGTTTCCCATATATATATATATATATATATATATATATAGGCGTTCACGTGCATGTGCACACACGCACACACAGGCACACTCACACACCTCTAGAGGAAATATTTAAATTTCACAGGTATCTTTCTGCAAAAGCCAAAGAACTGTTTAGGTACATTCAAAATCCCCAACATGCTCACAATTTTTTTAAAGAATGCTAAGGTTATCATCAATGCAAATGTCAAAATTTCACTCTGATTGGAGCTAAACTGACTGAGTAAATCTTTAACATATTGGAAGATACTTTAATTTTAGACTTTGACAATAATATGGCTTTGAAAGATAACTACACTAGTTCCCCTATTGCGTACATTTAAATGGATTTATAAAATGAATACAGAAAATACTAATGCTTTCACAGGCCTTAAATGACAGTAGGAATTACTGAGTTGGGACCATGATTTCTGTATTCCTAAATAGACACACATACAATGTATATTCCATATTAAAAGTACTATGAATGCAACATATACAAGAAAGTAATTAAAATGGCAAAAAGCAGTTAAAGAGAAGCACATCAAATTTCATTCCAGACACAAATGAGCTGTTAAAATACAATATAGCAACTGCTCTTTACTCTCTCCCTCTATCAGACCAATTTGTTCATTTCAAATATGATGCTGATTAGTAGCAATCAACATATAATTAGTCAAAAATGAAGGTCACATTGAGGTACAGTATACTAATTGATCACAGTCTGTCCTTTAAATGCTTGTGACACATGTCTGGACTATGCTGGCAGTTAACAAAAAACATAATGCATAAAAACATCACTTGGATAAGTAGATACACTAATGCCTGGCAGACTAAAAGCAAGTCTCCACTACTGGCCATGACAATATATTCTGACTCAATTCTGATTCTTTGTGTAACCACAAAGGGGCACTTTAAATGTAGTTCTTCATCAGTATTTTTATATCTTCAATTCATATAGTTTAACATTCTAATACAAATCAGAATTTGGTGAATAGAAGAGCTATACTATAGGTTAAAACACTACATTTGCTATGAAAAAAGCATGATCTAATAAGTAATCTATGGTGTACTTTACATAAATGTAAATAACATGTACATGGGTACATAAACATAATGTACAAAGATATTTTTGTTTCATCATGGGAATGATGGATTTATACAATGGAAAATTTCCTAGACTGGGAATAGGAAGATAATAATTCACTCATTTATTCCTTCAACAAATACTTAGTGAACATCTACTCTGAGCCTGTTCTAGGCACTGGAAACACAGTGAATAAAACAAATAAAAACCTTTGCCCTTAAGCTGTTTACTTTCTCATAGAGATATGGATAACAACAAATAAGTAAAATTTTTTGTTATAAGATGGTAATAAGTGCTGTGGAGAAAAATAAGGCTAGAAAGGAGGTTAGAGGCTAAAAGGTAGCTGAGTAGGATTCTAGTTTTAAATGGGTAATTAAGGAAGGCCTCCCTAAAAATGTAACATTTGAGGAAAGACGTGAAGACTATTAATTAAGCTATACTCATTTGGAGAAAGAGTATTCTAGGCAGAGAGAACAGCAGTCTAAGGCTCTGAGGCAGGAGTACTCCTGGATCCTTTCACAGACAACAGATGGGTAATATAACCCAAGTGCAGTAAGCAGAGAGAGAGTAATAGCAAATGTAGTCAAAGTTGGACAGACAGTGAAGGATCCTGTAAGGCCATTGTTAACACTTTGCTTTTAATCTCAGTAACTTGGGAAGCTATGGGGGAAAGGGCTCAATGAAGGAGAAACTTAAATGTGACATATTTAATAGGATCACACTGGCTGCTGAGTAGAAAAGAGACAGTAAGGAGTAGAAATTAGGACAAGGATAGAGTCAGAGAGACCAGTCAGGAGGTCATTGAACTAATGTAGATAAAGAAAATGGTTCTTTGAAAAAAGGAAGATATGGTAAAAAGTAGTTTGGTCTAGGTATATTTTGAATGGACACCAGAGGAATTAACTGAAGATTCACACATGAGTGCAAAAGAAAATGAGGAATGAAAAATTGATTCCATGGTACTTAGAGCTGGCCTTAACTGAAAGAGGGAAGACTGCTAGGATGGGAAAATAATTTTAAGGATGAAGTCAGAGATTAGGAATTGAGTTTTAGAGATGTTAAATTTGAGATACCAGCTAAATATCCATGTAGAGACATTGCACAGGTGGTTGGATATAAATATCAGGAGTTTAGAGAGCAGACTTATCTGGAGATATAAATTTGGGAGGGCAGCATGTAGATGATGTTAAAACCATAAGACTAGATGAGATCACCAAAAGAGTAAATGTAGATTTTGAAAAGGACTAAGCTTTGTGATGAGAGGGAACTCCATCATTTACAAGATGTTGGAAAGATGAAGAAAAACCAGCAAAGGAGACTAACAAGGATTCAGAGTTGGGAGGAAACCTAGAAGAATGTTGTGTCCTAAAAGCCAAGTCAAGAAAGTGTTTTAAGGAGGACAGCTTGATTAAACAATGCTGTTAGATCAAAGAAATGTGGAAATGAGAATTAGCCATTGGTTTAATAATATGGAGTTCAATGGTATTCAGAGAAAATTGAAGTAGGAAGGAATAAAAGCTTGAATGAGAAGAGAGGATTTAGACACATTGAATATAGACTATTCTTTTGAGGACTTTTGCAAAAAAGAGGTACAGAGGTATGAAGCAGTACCTGGAAGGTGGGGTGTGTGGGATCAAGGAGAGAATTTTTTGAGATAGAAGAAATAACAGCATGTTTGTGTACTGATGGAGATGATTTAGTAGAGAAGGAAAAGTGGTAATAATAATAATAAAAAAAAGTTCAGGAAATTCCTGGAATGATATGCTGGAGTGCGTGAGATATAGTGCACTAATGGATGGGCCAACCTTAGGAGCACAGGCAGTTCATCCACATTATGACAAGAAAAGGCTGAACAAATACATGAACACAAATGATGACAGGTAGGCAAGAGGATGTTACTGTAGGAGCTTTTAAAAGTTATCTTCTGAATGCTTATACTTTCTTAGTGAGACAGGAAGAAAAGTCAGAGACTGACAAAGAGACTGGGATGGAGTTCTTAGAGATTTAAGAGGAAAGGGTGTGAAATTGTTTTCTAGAAGGCTAGGCTAGTGAACAGACAAGGGGTTTGTAGTGTGGGTGTGGGACAGCACTAAGGGCCCACTGAGATTAGTGGTTCTGAATCAAAAGAATTATTATATCCGTTTTCTCCTACAACTCACAGCTGCCTGAGTTCAGTCATAGAATAGGCAGCGAGTTGCACTTACCTAAGGATGAAGTTTTGCAGGGAAGTGCAACTATGGGGGGGGGGCAAAGGAATTGAGGGTTTATATAAGGGAGGGAATTTAAAGAGGAGTCATGAAATCTAAGTCAAACAGAGAAGTGAAAACATGAGGGAACTAAAGGATACTATGAAGGGGTTAACATTAGGGATCTGTAAGTCCCAGTGAGGTAGAATGATTGTAATTGGAATGTTAGAGGGACTGAGATGGTCAAAGATTAGGATGTTTGAAATTGAGAATATGAAGAGTGGTAATTAGTGCTAAGACAAAGTCAAAGATTTGATCTTGGGAGTGGGTGGCTGTGATAGAAAACAAAGTCTTGTGGGAGAAGTAGTCACAGAACGAAGATGCCAATATCTCAAGTTAGTTTTCGTCTCAGCAGGAAATAAGATATCAAAAGTCTTTGAGAGAGATGAGGAAGAGAGCAAGCAAGCATATTTACAAACTAGATCAGAGAAGATCTTTGGGTGTGGTTTACTAGTACATAGAACAAAGAGGAAGCAAATAAGTTAGAAGCCTATTCCATTTTTGAGTTATGCTGCCAAAGAATTCATGACCTAATCTGAAAAGGCCTTTGACTGTTAAAATAATCTTTGAGGTGCTAAATTTGCACAACAGGAAGGGAGCTTCAAAGTTCCATGGCCCTCAAAAAAGCATATGTCTCCATTGCTCAGCAATGATGTGGTCTGAGGCTAGCAGACAGGAAATAACCTTCCAGGTGGTTGAGTAAAGAACCATAGGATGACGTGGAGAATATAATCCAGGTCGAATAAGAATGTTTTCCAGTGCCATGCACCAGAAAACACTGTGCATTTATCACTCCTCCTTTTCTGGAGTTTGTATTTGAATAGTCCTAGCCTCATTTCCCATTGTGCGTTTAATGTAAAGACCTGATAGAGGCCGTATCACCCAGAGGTCCTTGGACTTTGGGTTAAAGATAGTACTATGTGGGGTGTTGAGTTGTCTCCTTTGGGAAGAAGGGTATTTTGGAGGACAGAAGGATAGACTATAGAAGACCCAACTAACTGCCCATTGAAGTCTGTGCTTTATCCCCCAATGACATTGCTTTAGTCCTTCCTTTTTGAATCTAGGTGTGAACATTTAAAAATAATATGCATGTTGTATAAGTAGAAATGCAATGTGTGAACACTTGTATACCAAGGCTTTTAAGAGCAGAGATGCTTATTTATCTTCTGTGTCCTTCTGGCAGGGAGATGCAGATGATAAGAAGGACTTAAGGCAGAACTATCAGATTAAAGGAGCTTGAATAAAAGTTGCCCACTGACCATAAACACCAGCCTTATGCTGTAACATGACCAGAAATAAACTTTATTGTGTTAAGTCACTTAAAAAACTCAAGTTTATTAGTTATAGTAGCTAGCTTTGCTCTTCCTAATACTGACCTTGAGAAAAATGCCACTTCTTAGGGCTGCAGTTTGTTCATTTTACAAAATTAGGTGGTTCAACAAAATCACTGACAATCTTTAGTGATACTACAATGATTAATCCCACCTTATTTTGATTGTATATGAACATGAGTTCATGCTTATGTCTTCTCACCTTCCATAAATTTATCATTAACTATACACAGAATTCAAATGGAATTGCTTATTCTTTTAATCCAAGAATGTTCAAAATTACAACACATTTTCTGCCTTACCTGTGTGGTAGGGCACTGTAGGTTTACCACCACAGAGGGATTGGTACAGCTGAGCAAGTTAAAGTAAAACAAAATGGTCTTGTTCCTGTTAAGAAAACAATATAAAATAATCTTTTTAGTGATTGTGGAAATAGTCCATATCATTTCAGACCCTGTACACTTTTAATATAATGACCCTTAAAATTTGGCTTCGTTTTCCCTAGATAGCTATAATATAGTCCCCAACTCCCTTTTAAGCTCCCTAATATCCAAAACTACTTTTTGTAATAGTAAAAAATTGAAATAATCAAGTTGTCCATCAACAGTGGACTGGTTACAGAATTTTATGTCCACAAAGAAAACTATATTACCATTGAAAATAATGCTGAGAAAATGTTTAACAGATGGATAAATTCACAATACATTAATTTTAGGAAGCAGGTTACTAAAAAGTATTAAAATATAATTAGATTTTAGTTATTCAAATACAGGTAAAACATATGTAGAAACAAATTGATATATATGAATAGCAGGATAATGTTTAGTTAATTTTTGTACCTTTATGGATTTTCTAAAATAAAGGTATCACTTTGGTAAACTAAAAAAAAGATAAATAGAGTGAGATTTTCTGTTTGAAATTGTGGGCAGTAGCATAATAATGAGGCAGGGTGATATTCACTATCACTAACATTGAGTGGGGGTATTACTTTGCCATTTAGCAATCCATGATTCCCTTTTGAAACTCAATTTCATCTGTATAATGGGAACAATACCAGCCCTACTGACTTCACAGTGGTGTTGGGAGGACATAAGAGAATATATAGTGAACTCAAGATAATTAGCTGTCCAACTTCAATATGGATCTCTAAAATTTGGTAGTCTTTGTTACAAATCGTGATTCCTGACTGTTCCTCAACGCTTGGGAGGCAAATCTCAGGATATGGGACCCAAGAATTCACATTTTCCCCCCCTATCCTCCCCAGATTTATTTTTCTATTTTTTTTAATGTAAATTCAATTAGCCAACATATAGTAGTACCTCATTAAGTTTTGGATATAGAGTTCAATAAATCATCAGTTGCATGTACCACCCAGTGCTCATCACAACACATGCCCTCCTTAATTCCCATCCCCCAGTTTACTCCTCCCCCTACCTCCCTTCCCTCCAGCAATCCTCAGTTTGTTTCCTATTAGAGTCTCTCATAGTTTTTCCCCCTCTCTGATTATTTCCCATTCAGTTTTCCCTCACTTCCCCTGTCGTCCTCTATGCTCTTTCTTTTCACATATGAATGAAACCATATAATTATCTTTCTCTGACTTACTTCGCTCAGCGTAACACCTTCCAGTTCTGTCCACGTCACGTAAATGGTAAGAATCCATCCTTTCTGATGGCTAAGTAATATTCCACTGTGTGTGTCTGTGTGTGTGTGTGTGTGTCTGTGTGTGTGTGTGTGTGTACCACATCTTTTTTATCCATTCATCTGTTGATAGATGTCTCAGCTCTTTCCATAGTTTGGTTATTGTGGACACTGCTTCTATAAACATTCGGGTGCATGTGCCCCTTTGGATCACTAACTTTGTATCTTTACAGTAAATACCTAGCAGTGCAATTGCTGGGTCTCAAGTACATCTATTTTTAACTTCCTGAGGAACCTCCATTCTGTTTTCCAGAGTGGCTGTACCCAGCATGCATTCCCACCAACAGTGTAAGAGGGTCCCCCTTTCTCTGCATCCTTGCCAATATTTGTTGTTTCCTGACTTAATTTTAGCCATTCTGACTGTGACCCAGTATGTGCGAGGTAGTATCTCACATGGTTTTGATTTTTATTTCCCTGATGCCAAATCATGTTGAAAATTTTTCATGTGTCTGTTGGCCATGTGTCTGTACGTCTTCTTTGGAGAAATGTCTGTTCAGTCTTCTGCCTGTTTCTTAATGGATTATTTGTTCTTTGGGTGTTGAGTTTGATAAATTCTTTATAGATCTTGGATACTAGCCCTTTATCTGACTTGTCATTTGCAAATTAATTTGTAAATCAATTATTTGTCATTTATAAATATCTATATTAGTTAATATTAATGTAGCATATCACACTGATTGATTTGCAGATGCCGAACCACCCTTGCAGCCCAGGAATAAATTTCACTTGGTCTTGGAGAATAATCCTTTTAATGTACTGTTGGATCCTATGGACTAGTATCTTGGTGAATATTTTGGCATCCATGTACATCAAGGACATGTCTGTAATTCTCCTTTTTAGTGGGGCCTTTGGTTTGGGGATCAGGGTAATGCTGACCTCACAGAATTTGGAAGTTGTCCTTCCATTTCTGGTTTTTGAAACAGCTTCAGAAGAATAGGTATTAATTCTTCTTTAAATGTTTGGTAGAATTTCCCTGGGAAGCCATCTGGCCCTGGACTCTTGTTGGGAAATTTTTGATTACTGCTTCATTTTCCTTACTCGTTATGTGTCTGTTCAAGTTTTCTGTTTCTTCATGTTTCAGTTTTGGTAGTCTATACATCTCTAGGAATGCCTCCATTTCTTCCAGATTGCCCAGTTTGTTGGTGTGTAGTTGCTCATAATATGTTCTTATAATTGTCTGTATTTCCTTAGTGTTGGTCATGATTTCTCCTTTCTTTCATGATTTTATTAATTTGGGTTTTTTTCTCTTTTTGATAAGTCTGGCTAGGGATTTATCAATCTTACTAATTCTTTCAAAAAACCAGCTTCTAGTTTCATTGATATGTTCTACTGTTCTTTTGGTTTTAATTTGATTTCTGCTCTAATCTTTATTATTTCTCCTCTCAGGCTTGGGTTAGGGTCTATTTGCTGTTCTTTCTCCAACTCCTTTATGTGTAAGGTTAGCTTGTGTATTTGAGACTTTTCTAATTTGAGAAAGCCTTGTATTGGTATGTACTTCCTCTCTTAGGATCACCTTGCAGTATCCCAAAGATTTTGAACAGTTTTTTTGCATTTTCATTTGTTTCCATGAATTTTTTTTAATTCCTCTTTAATTTCCTGGTTAACCCATGCATTCTTTAATAGGATGCACTTTAACTTTCAAGTATTTGAGTTCCTTCCAAATTTCCTCTTGTGACCGAATTCAAGTTTCAAAACCCTGTGATCTAAAAATATGCAGGGAATAATCTCAATCTTTTGGTACCTGTTAAGACCTGATTTGTGACCCAGTACGTGATCTATTCTGGAGAATGTTCCATGTGCTCTCAGAAAGAATGTGTATTCTGTTGCTTTAGGATAGAATGCTCTGTATGTATCTGTGAAGTCCATCTGGTCCAGTGCGTCATGCAAAGCCCTTATTTCTTTGTTAATCTTCTGCCTAGATGATCTGTCTATTGCTGTGAATGGGGTGGTAAAGTCCCCTACTATTATGGTATTATTATCAATGTGTTTAATTTTGTTATTAATTGGTTTATATAATTGGCTGCTCCCAAGTTGGGTACATAAATATTTATAATTATTAGATCTTTTTGTTGAATAGACACTTTAAGTATGAAATAGTGTTCCTCTTCATCCCTTACTACAGTCTTTGGCTTAAAATCTAATTTGTCTAATATGAGGATTGCTACCTTACCTTTCTTTTGATGTCCATTAGCATAATAAATGGTTCTCCACTCTCTCACTTTCAGTCTAGAGGTGTCTTCAGGTCTAAAATAAGTCTCTTGCAGACAGCATATCAATGCTTTTTTATCCAATCTAATATGCTGTGTCTTTTGATTAGAGCATTTAGCCCATTTACATTCAGAGTAACTAGTGAAAGATATGAATTTGGTGTCATTGTATTACCTGTAAAATCACTGCTTCTGTGTATTGTCTCTGTTCCTTTCTGATCAATGTTAATTCTGGGTTCTCTCTTCACTTGCAAGATCTTGTTAAATATTTACTATTTCTTGCAGGGCTGGTTTAACGATCACAAATTCTTTTAGTTTGTTTGTCCTAGAAGCTCTTTAGCTCTCCTATTCTGAATGACAGCCTTGCTGGATATAGTATTCTTGGCTCCATATTTTTCTCATTTAGTACCCTGAACATGTGTCAGCCTTTTCTGACCTGCCAGATCTCTGTGGAAAAGTCTTCTGCCAGTGTAATGTTTCTACCCTTATAGAAACCTTTCTCCAGAAAGGGATTCTCTTGTGTCTTCTATGCTTTTTTAAAAGCCCAGCTAGTATATTTACAATCATTGTTCTTCATAATGTCCATATTTATTAAGTCTCTCACAGTGATTACTGATTCTTGGTCTTTTTTCTGGGAATTTTTCCTTCTGCTCATTTTGTCCAGAGAAGAATAGATGAACAAGAGAACAAAAAAGAAATAAAAAATAAAAATACCAACCATGACCCCAGTAAAATATACACTAGGCAAATCAGAAGAGATCAGAACCAAAAAAGAAAAAAAAAGGCAGTGAGAAGAGAATATAATCAAACAGGTAGACAGAACAGGGTGCTACCCTTGGTCCTAGATGTATTTTGTCTGTTTGCTGGGAGAAACTTGATCGCAAAATTGTAAAGAAAGAAAAAAAAAATGTGTGTATATATATATATACATATATATGTGTGTGTGTATACATATATACACACATACAAATAAAATTGAGTACATTGAAAGGAAGTAAAAAATGAAAAATCTATAAAATGTAAATGTAAAAATGAAAATTGAAAAAAGATCTAAGGAGTTGATAAAAGAAACTAGTTGAAAAGGAAAAAAAAAACAAAAGAAAAAATTTTAAATTTAAAGACTAAAGAATCATGAGGAAAAAACCCTCAAATTCTATATACTATTTTCCCTTAGTGCAAGAGTTTTTCAGTTCTGCATGATCCATAAACTTGGTATTTGCCTGATGTTCCTGCTGATCTTCCATGAAAGGAGCCTGCTGTGCTGATTCTCAGGTGTCTTTGCCTGGGCAGACTTGCATACCCCACCCCCCCCACCCCGCCATGGGACTGGGCTCAGTGTAAGCTGCTCCAGGTTGCTCTAAGTGTCTTTCATTCCCTGAAGGCTTTACATGCCATCTTAGAGGATGAAAAAAGATTGATGGCACTCCTATCTCCAGCCCCTGGGCTGAATGATTGTGGCCCCCACTCTTCAGTGTACTGTCAAGGAAAAGCAGGCAATCACTTTTGTGTGCACTAAACTCCACAGACTCCTGCAGCTCACCAATCCTCCCAGGATTGGTCTCTCACCTAGCTAAGAGGCCACTCTGGGGCTTGCTAATTGTAGCTGGCTTTCCCGCTCCAATGCTTGGGACCTCTGCTGCATTTAGGCACCCCTGTACTTTCTGTGACACTGGGGATTCTGAGACCACACTGTCCTATCTAGCTATCTGCTCCACTTCACCACCTGAACCCCTTTTAGGCAGAGATGTCACTCACCTGAGAAGACTTCCAAAAGTTCTGATTTTATGCTTTGCTGCTGTATCACTATCAGTTTACGGAGGCTCCCTCCCCCCGCAGTTTATCTTCCAATATAATGCCTGAGATTCACTTCTCTGCACCTCCATACTTCTCCTTGCAGAAAGTAGCTGATTTTCTATCTGAGGATTTGCAGCCATTCTTTTCTTAGATCTCAGGTTGAGTTTGCAGGTGTTCAGAATGATTTGCTAGCTATCTAGCTAATTCAAGGGAGCAGATGCAACAAGAGCCCCTTCTCTTCCACCATCTTCCCTCCACTTCTTCCCCAGATTTAGATACAGGTGGTTTATAAACCATACCCTGAGAAACACACCCCTAAACATCCAAGCATTTGTTAAGGCCCCATTAATTAATGTGACTACATACATAGCAGAATGTATTCTAGACTGTTAACTCAGAATTGCCAAGTAGGATCTAAATATAAAAATAAAGAAAGCTCTCCACAATAAATGCTGGTTCGATTCTTGCCTCATTTCTATCCTTTTCCTGCCCCTGATTGGGTGAATTTTTTCCCAATTCCCAATTGCAGAAGGCTCCGAATCTCTCATTAAGACTGAGGGTACCTGTACGAAGGGCGGACAAACATCTCATTTTCAATTGTACATCTCTTCTGTGGCAGACTTACTCTGTGCCCATTAGAAGCACAAAATGAAACCCAAAGAGACCACACAGGGTTAGAAAAGCCAATGGCACAGAAAGAGGGCAGCCCTGAGGCTGCCTTATATGGGAGGACGTAGAATCAAGTAAATGGGCTTGCACTTCCCTGGTGATACCTCATCTGACACCAAGAGACAGGAAGTGAGTCACCAGGGTGGAGCTGAAGCACAGAACCCAATGTGGGGTTCTCTCTGCAATTCACCCCCCCACACATACATACTCTTTCTCTAAAATAAATAAATCTTAAAAAACAAAAACTCAGTGAACCTCATATTCCTCAGGTACAGCACTGGTGATGGTGGCTGCAACCGAGCAATTCTGTGGGAGGGAGTGACAGAGTTAACTATTTAACTTAAACTGTACCTCCATCAAGAAACAACAAAGTAAAATCAACTGCAAACTACTAGTTCAAAATGATGTACCATGCAGTTAAGACTTCTCTCCTCTTTCCTGAGACTCATGGAAATAAAAGAATGGAAGTACAAAAAGGAATAAACCTCATCACACGAGCTGAGGGTGAGAAAGACAGCATCTGTTCACAACCGTATGAGAGTTCAGCAATTTCTGGAAGATGGAAAGCATATGAGAGTATGTTGATTGATGAATGCACCGCAGAGGGGTAGGGAAAGGGTGAGATAAAGTTGCCCGTTAGTAATCATGACATGCTGGATTCAGAGTTGAAAGTGAAAAATGTAGCCAAACACAAGATTAACTGAAGGTTTATATACAGAGCTATAGCACAAACCAGCACCTCTCTATTTTTCCCCATACTCTGGTACTTGGAATTCCAGTGTCCAAGAAAAACATGCAAAACTGAGGCCTCCTTTGTGGAATGAGCCTTCTGGGGTTAGCAAAGGCTTTTATGGAATTTGGTGCCCCAGCCTACAAGCCTTCATATTCTGGCCTTTTTGCAAGCCCATGCCTGACAGCCAGCTTCCCATCCATTCATGCTATAGTGAAATATGACAGCAAACATGGCTTCATCACCTTATACAGGGCAGAGGTCTCACAGGAAAAATGACCTACTAACATAGCTATGGGACCAATTCACACAAGCGACTTAATTCTTTAATAATAATGGGTAATCAAGTAGAATCAGGAATGTAAGGAGGAATCAGAATATGAAAGAGAAAGACTAAAGTAAAAAAATTAAAACTGATGATGAATGAAATATAATAATTTAGGGCATAGGATGAACCTTTAAAGAAAATCTAGTATTTCAAAGTAACTCAAGCAGACTGTCCATAAAATAAAAATATTATATCATTATGGAGGACAAGACCTTTAAAGATTAAAAATATGAGGAAAATGGAAGAGTAGGAGGACCCTAAGCTCACTTCATCCCATGGATACAACTAGATAACACCCACATCAGTATAAATAACAGAGGAAATGACCCAAAGACTGGCAGAACAGATTCTCCATAACTAAACATAGAGAAGAAGCCACCCTGAAGGGGGTAGGAAGGACAGAGATACAGACAAGAGATAAACAGACCCACAGGACTGTCCCTGGGAGGGACAATGCAAGTAAACCAGGCACCCCAAACATGGAGAACCTGCATGGAGAAGAAAAACCACCACAACATTTGGCTTGAACACCAGAGGGGACGAATTTTGTGAGTTTTTACAGCCAATGGGGCTTAGCACCTGGAATTTTAAAAGTCAGCAGGCTGGACTCTGGAAGAGCTGGGAGAGCCTGGAGGACAGGAGGAAACTGAGTCCCCACCCTTAAAAAGATAGCGCAACAGACAGCCTCACTAAGATATAGCATAGAAGCAGCCGTTTGAAAAAACATCTGGGGTATACAGGATGAGATTTGTTTACTAATCTGAGAGTGAAGGCTGGAGAGGCAGGGAGGATTTCTCCAAAAACAAAAGAGGACAGGTATCATTCCTCCCCCTACAATGCCCCCCAGCAGGGACACCTGTGGGGACCAGCACAGTACTAACACTTGATATCTCACTTGCTAACACTGTACCCTGTCCTCGCATTCTCCAGCACACATGCCCCTCCACAGTCAAGTCTCCATTCTAGCTCCACTCCCAAGCAGACCTGAGCAAAGCTTCCTGACACTGTGTACCTCACCCCTGTGTTCTCCTGAGGACCTGCCCCATCCAATACAATCGTCCAGAGACCATCCAAAGGGCTGCCACAAGCCTGACAGTGTGCAAGCAGCCCTGAGAGAGGTCAGCACAACTCCAAAGTGACTCCTGCCCAGAGGGGAGGGGGATGATAACCACAAATACCAGAGTGAATTTGGCCACAAAGGTGGGCTGGAGGCACATATCTGGTCTGACTAGAGACCCTGCCCACCAACAAAATCTTCTCAGGGACAACAGACAGGAAAGAACCCTGCAGTTCGGTGCTACTACATCTCTGGCAAACATTTAGTCTGACTCAACTCAAGTGCAAGGTGGCTGCAGAATGGCCCACTAACACAGGGGACAAACGCTGCTCACAAGGAAAGAGAGTCATTGCAGCCATTGCCTGGACTAAAGGCAAATACAACTCAGCCACCACAGCAGAGCACACAGACACATTCCTAAAGTGCCAAGTTCTGGTATAAGGAGAACACTGCAGTGCAGAGCACTGCAGGACCTCCTCTTTATAAGGTCATTACCTTCAAGAGCAGGAGATGTAGCTGACTTTCCTAACACATAAAAACAGACACAGAGTTCCATAAATTAAGGAGATAGAGGAATTTGTTCCAAATAAAAAAGGACAAAATTATAAGAAGAGCACTAAATGTAATAAAATAATATATATACCTGATAGAGGAATTTAAAGTAAGGGATCCAAAAATACTCAGTGGACTTGAGAAAAGAGTGGAGGAACTCAATGAGACCCTCAACAAAAAGACAGAAAACATAAAAAAAGAACCAATCAGAGATGAAGAAATAATAACAAAAATTAAAAATACACTAAATGGAATAAATAGTGGACTAGAGGAAACAGAGAAACAGATTAATGATCTGGAGGACAGACTATTAAAAAGCAATCAACCTGAACAGGACAGAGAAAAAAATTATACAAAATGAAAATGGACCACTTCCTTACACCACACACAAAAATAGACTCCAGATGGATGAAAGACCTCAATGTGAGATAGGAATCC
>CM053606.1:53573911-53599305 GCA_028646535.1 Procyon lotor
TGACATTTTTCCTTCTAGAGATGGTGCATAATTCCCCATCTCTTCCGTGTGGACTAGACTTAGTGACTTGCTCTAATGAATAGAATGTAGCAGAAATTACATTTGGGTGACTTCCAAAAGTAGGTCATAAAAGGCCTCACAGCTTCATCTTTACTCTCCTTTAGATCACTAGCTCTAAGGCTTGAGATACTCAGAAAGTCCTATAGAAAAGCCCACATGATTGTCAGCAGTCTGTAAAAACTGAAGCTTCCTGCCAACATTCATGTAAGTGACCCATCTTGTTATTTTTTAAAGATTTTATTATTTATTTGACAGAGAGAGATCACAAGTAGGCAGAGAGGCAGGCAGAAAGAGAGAGGGAAGCAGGCTCCCCGCCGAGCAGAGAGCCCTAATGTGGAGCTTGATCCCAGGATCCTGAGATCATGACCTGAGCCAAACGCAGAGGCTTAACCCTCTGAGCCACCCAGGTGTGCTGTAAGTGATCCATCTTAAAGCCTGATCCTCCACCTTAGTCAAGCCTTCACCTGACTGTAGCCTAGGCTTAAATCTTGACTGAAACATCATGAAGCCATGAACTTGGGGCCAGAGCCACTTGGCTAAGCTGTTCCCAAGTCTTGACCACAGAAACTATGAAAAAAGAAACATTTGTTGCCCTATGTTGTTAATTTTGGAGTAATTTGCTATATAGCAATAAAGAACTAATTACTATACAGCTTTTAAAAATATTTTATATACTTGAAGGATTTTTTTTTTTTTACATTTTTAAAAAAAATTATTTATTTATTTATTTGACAGAGAGGGAGAGAGCACAAGTAGGCAGAGAAACAGGCAGAGGGAGGGGGGAAGCAGGCTCCCCACTGAGCAGAGAGCCCGATGCGGGGCTCGATCCCAGGACCCTGAGATCATGACCTGAGCTGAAGGCAGAGGCTTTAACCCACTGAGCCACCCAGGTGCCCCCCCTTTTTTTTTTGACTGTGCATCTGACGTCATGTGGCCTGTGTCACAGAAAATCATTTTTCTCTTCTCCAATCTAAATATTCCTAATAATTCAATCCTCTTTTCTACTTGATTTGTTTTGTTATACTTTTTAACCCATAGCTACAATTGCTAGGATTTTAGTAATTTTTGTTTCTTCACTATATGATTTAATACATGGAGTCCTCATCTTGATTTAGATATTCCCTAAGTCCTAACCAATTATACAGTACCTCATACCTATTAACCTTAATTCTTAAAAGAAAGTTAACATGAAAAGCTTTAAAGTGCTAGTCCAGAATATGATCAAACTCCCATTCACTCATTCATTCATACTGGATTATCAATTATCACATTTCTATCCATTTAGTCATTCACTTATTGGGCCTTACTTATTGTGGTAGGCACATAAAGACTGAAGACACAGAGATGAACACATTCATATTTAGTATGTTATTTCATGATTAACACATTCTCCCTAAGGAAACTATATTTCATCCTGACTGGCCAGCGTAGCAAGAGGATGGCTTCTAAAAAATGATAACAAATTATCTTTAGCTTAACGAAGTTGCAATATAACTGCTTAATTTTAACTGCTCTTCAGGTTGTAGTCTTTATTAGAACATACCAAAGTGGGCTCTGATACCTTGAATGCAGCAGCTGATCCTTTCCCCCTTTCCCAATAAGTAGAGAACACCAAGGGAAATTGCTTTCATGTGGCAGAGATAGTGTTGCATTCTCACTATCTTCCTAGCTCTTTGCCACAATTTAGTCTGCCGAGTGTTGATAATCTCCTTACTCCACAGGGTACCACACAAATTCCTTACATTGGCAGCATCCTAAGATCTGGAGAATATTAGAAAGCATATAATCCCGATGCCTTCAAAAGACTTATGTATGTTAATGGATGAGAAATAAATCTTAGGAAAAGGCAAGTCTTCTACAACAGAACCGAGGAGTCCAGTACAGACAGCTCCTCCAAGGTGAAAGATAAGTTGCTGCACCTTGCATTCTCTGTTAAGAAAGAGGCACAACTCTAATCCCCTATCAGATCTGAGTAAAACCCAGAGAAATAAAATGCTTTTCAAGATAATCCAGGCTTCTGTATACATATATCTACCAAGAGGTACGGCATAATGTACTTAATGGTGCTTAAAATATCTGTCAGAACAGGATGCTGTATAGGACGTATGGAAAATGTCTTTTAGAGAATCATAGTTGGGGGTCAATAGGGTTTTGGAGAAAACTCATGCGGCTTCAAGCAAATAACTGTTCTTTTGAAAAGTTGCTCTGGACCCTGAATGATCACTCAATGACATAAGAAACCCAGCATAAACTAGATGTTATCTGATCCAATAAGCCTAAGATTAGCTGTGCCCAATAGCACTCCATTATTGAGTAGAAGTGGTATATTCATACAGTGCTTGAGAAGGTCATGATGGCACAAGAAAGTTACATAAAAACACTGCTTATAATAGTGTGTTGACTCTTGAGGCGCTGTCTTAACATGAACCTATGACTCATGAAAGGGACCTTATGATAGTTGACTGGGAAAAAAAAATTTAACTAGAATTATAGATGGTTACAGAGGTTCTGTTGGCACTGATCAGGGGAAATGTTCCTGGTTACCTACTTTGACTGAAAGAATAGATGACTCGAATTATTTATTTATTCAAAAATAGAAGCCAACAATTTGGCCACATTATCATGGACTTGAAAATAGAAACATTAGACAATCAGTGGCAAGGAAGTTTGAGAAATAACTAGAAGGACTGAACTCAAAATGGACCTAGAATATGAAGATGTTGAGGTTTCATATGGTTTGTTACTTAGTAAAGACCCTTTTGTAGAGGTATCTTTCAATGATTAAATGTTAAGACATTCATTTAATGATTTTGTGAAAAAGTAATCATGACAACAGATATGAAGATTATGTGGGGATTTTGATAACATGGAGTTTTATCCAAAAAGGCTGACTTGGCTCCTAACAATGCTTATGTGACAAATTTGCCAGTAGTGGTTGACCAACCCTGAACCAGCCAGCCTTATGAAGAGTTGAATACTCTATTGAAGATCCATTTAAAACACTACTTAGGAAGCAATACCTTTCAAGTTTGGGTTGCAGGATCCTAGCAGGAAATACATGTTATATTCACACACAAAAATTGTAGAGTTTTCAATAAATTTTTATAAAGATATGGGTAGAGGTACGGGAAACAAGAGTTGATGCAGAACTCTGAGGCTAGCAACAATTGGGAGCCATTTTCACTTCTATAACTGAATCGGTAAAGGGGGGGAAGAGGTTACCCAAATCCAGAAAAAGAAGCCAAGTGGGAAAGCTGACTGACAAGACTGGAAACCTTAGGAAGAGAGGTATAGCTAACCTGAGATGACTTGCCAGGAAGAGGGCCAGAAGAATACATTTCACAAACTCATTCTCCTACCCTCCCATCTGTTACTGATACCTCCCACTGGCCAAACCATATCAGAATCTGCAGGACAAGAGAACCTGTTGATGTAACCCTTAGGGTTATATGTTATTTTCTCAGGGGACAGAGCAAGGTAAAGAGCAGGTAGAGAAGGAACCTGGAGGGGAAAAAGAAAAATACCCAACCTGTATTCTGAACAAGTGACCAGCCTACCCAAGGGTGGAACTTTAGATATATTCAGCAAAACATTTAGAACATGATTAAAAATAAAAGAGTAAACAAAATAACCAGAGGTATAAGATTTCAGATTCTCTTTTGTCAGAATTTAGTGCCACACAGGGTAGCAATAGAAAAGAGCAGAAAGACACATTCTAAATTTCAGAGTCTGAAATGGAAGAGGTGACAGTAGGAGGTAAGAGTGGGCAATGCATATTTTTAAGAAAGCTTTGTTAAAAAAAAAAATAGACAAAGCATTGAAAGAAAATGGAAAAACAAATATCCAAAAAACTAAATTAACCTTTTCTCATCTTCGTTGTTTTCTTTATTAGCAAGACAGACTCTATGCTGTTTACTTTAATGTACTTTTTCTAGTTTTCTAAGTAATGTTGATCTATCACATTCATAACCTGTTTAAAGGTTTTGATTCACATTGGAAAATGAGGGTTTTTTTTTTAAAGGTAAGGTTGGAAATAATGATAGAAATTTATTCATTCTTCATTCTTTCTACAGATATTTTTTAAGTGCCTGTTATGTGTCAGCACTATACTAGACCCTGGGTATGTAAAGGTCCTTGCTCTCTGAGCCTAGAAATCTATTGGGGGAAAGAGATCTTAATGAATAAATTGAACAAATATGAAATTACAATTCTGAAAAGCACTGCAAATGAGCAAAAATGGTACAAAGAGAATGATTCATAGAAGCCAATAACCAAATGAGAGAGGTCAGGGATGATGTCTTTGAAGAGGTAATGCAGGAGTGGAGACCTGAGAAATGAATGGAGGCACAAAGAGGCTTCCCTAAGATGGACACATGGACAAAGGCCCTATGAGGAGTGGGGCATGATGGGTACTGCAAAGGAAAAGCAAAGCAGTGTGGTTGCACACACAGGCTGACTCATGGTTCCAGACGCAAATAGACAGGCAGTATCCTAGGTTGTTTTCTATAATAAACTACAGAGAGATGGTTTTAGCATAATATGTTTGTCAGTGCCAGCATACAATCCACAGCAGAAACTCTGTTCTCTTCCTATTCAAATTTTCCTTGAAAAACTCAAGGTCACCACACATTCAGTGTCACTCATCTTGGTGTTTGCTTAATTGTAGTTCCATAATTGGCAACACCCCCTTGTTCTATATGAAGGAAGAGCTCTCATCATTCCTGAAAATTGGTGTAACTTATTATATCTGAAAATGCTCCATGTAATATTCGTTAATATCTACTAATAAATATATCTTTTTTGAAATCATTTGAGGTCTTCCTGGCCAAAGAATGAGATACTGTCTGACATAACTTTATTTACTCTATAGGACGAGTATTAATTGAAGGAAAAAGATCAAGCCTATGTTAATAAGTGTCTATTAGCATAAAGACTGTGCTCCTCTCTTTAGTGTATACTTATTAGAGGCTAATTTTACAAACAACCACTGAATGTAGACAGTGACACTGCAGTGAAGTGAACACACACTCAGTCCCCACAGGGTTAAGACTAAAGCTATTAGATTATTCATGGCTTTTGCTTGCTAAAGGATACCTGCTTTCCACTTACTCCTCTGACACTTGCTGTTTTAAGCCCAACTCTGTGTGTGTGAAATTGGGAGGGCAAGAGAAGGAGAGAGAGAAAAGCATTAGGAGACTATCACAGGGTTCTGGTCAGCCCCCTCTCCTGGTAACCTTTATTACTTAGAGATTCCTTATCTTCTCCTTCATTAAATAAAAGTCACTATAGTATGGTGGCTAAGAGCACGGGCTCTAGAATTAAACTGTCAGGGTTGTATTGGTGAATAAAACTAGATGACGAAGTGACAAAGCAATCGATACAAATCCAGATCACCTACTCCCCTTAATTTTCTGTTTTAGACATAGCTTTGAAAGACCATTTCAAATGGTCTTTAATTTTAATTTAAAAATGTCTTTTCAAAAAGACGTTTAAGCAAAATTGGTACATTCCTGTGTGTGCATGTGTGTGTGTTGTATACAAGAGGAAGAGAAGTTATTTGTAAAACACTCCAATTTGGGTAATTCATAGCAGATAAGCAAAGACTGGTAAAAACTTTATTTAGGCAAATTATCCTTTCACTCCTATCAAGGAAATGCATGTCACGGAAGTACCAGGAGCAAGCATTATTATCTAGTATTATCTTTCACTCTCAACATTTGCAGAGCATGTGCCTGTTGTGCTCTCGGGTTGAGTCAGAAGTTGCAGCCATTAAAAAGCCCTCTGTCAAGGAGAAAACGTGATTAGACCAACTGCTTGCACTGACACTTAAAAATTAACTGCAAATCTGTTTGGGGCAGCTAAGGCATTCCCTAAACACTTGCTGGTTGGGAATGTTGGCTTTCAAATCATTATTTTGTATCCCTTAAAGGTACATTTTAACTGTCTTAATATGTGAGAAACAGGCCTGCCAAATTGTGCTTATGGCTTTTTAACACAAGCAATTTACAAATGCAATGAAGCAGATAATAGGACACATGATACCGAATTTGAAAATCTGTGTTGATGACACTTCTGCTGTAGAAACATTTTTGGAAGCAGCCCTATATTCAGTTGCCTGGATAGGAAAAATGTTGTCTATGATTTCACAGGTGGCCTCTTTCACCCAATGGTGAGCTTCAGGTCATGTCCTTCAGCACAAATCAGTCTCTCTCATGCTAACAATATTCTACTTAAAAAGATCTAGAATGCATGCGTTCAGGAAAATATAACAAACAGGAAAAAATCTCACTTAACACTAAAAAAATCTGTTCAAGTAACAGTTAAAACTAAGTGCTATCTTTCATAAAATGAAAGCTTCCTAAACAAAAGGAAGTTTAGGTATCTAATTTACAAATGTATATATCTGTAAAGAATGAAAAAGGACATTTAAATACTGGTTTTGGTTAATTACAAATATAATAAATCTTTTGCTAATAAAAGAAAACTTGACTCTTGGGAAAAAGAATGGGAAGGACCATAAGCTCACCTTGTCCCATGTGTACAACTAGATAACACCCATATCAGTGTAAACATCCAGAAAACAATCCAAAGACTTGAAGAATAGACTCTCCACAGCTACATATAGAGAAGAGATCACACATCCAGAGTGTAAGAAGGGTGGAAATGCAGTTGGGAGCTAAATGGACCCACAGGACTGCCCACGGAAGAGAGGGATGCTACAAGCACAGGGAGGGAAAAGAAACAGAGCCTTGTACCGAAGGCAAGGGGCCTGCACTTGGAATACAAATACCCATAATGTTTGGCTTGGAAAACCAAAGGGCCTAACTTTGCAAGTTCTTCTAATCATGGGGCTTAACATCTGAAACTTTAAAATCAGAGCTTGGTTCTAGGAGAGCTGATTGGTCACAAAACAGAGTTCCCACCCTTAAAGAGACAGCACAACAAAGAGCCCCACTGAGATACAACATAGAAGCAGCACTTTTATGTTAAGATTTTTATTTTTAAGTAATATCTACACTCAACACGGGGCTTGAACTCAGAACCTGGAGATCAAGAGTTATATGCTCTACTAACTGAGCCAGCCAGGTGCTCCTAGAAGCAGCAGCATTTTAAAAAATGCCTGGGACACAGGAAATGGAGATGTATTCACTAATTTTAGAGCTTGTGCTGGAGGGGCAGGGATCTTTGGGAGACTTCAAGAACAAAGGAACTGGCAGGTGCCACTTCCCTCCTCCACTGCCAACCTAAATACACAGAAACCTGCAAGAACCAGTGCAGCCTGAACACTTTTCTAACAGTGTGCGCCTACCCCTGTGTGCTTCTATAGATCTGCCCCCTCCATCCTTATCAGCCTCCGCAGAAATTCTCCCAGGAAGCTGCAGGTCCACTCCAGAAATAGACCAGTGAGGACACTGCTGGCATCACATTCTCTGCCCCCACATTCACCTGTGGACCTGTGCTTTCCAGTACACCCATGGCCAGAGAACATCCAAGGCAGTACCACAAACCTGGCAGTGTGCAAGCAGCCCTGACAGGGGCCAGTACAATTCCAAAGTGACTCCTAAACCAGGAAGAGGGAAAGATAACCACATGCACCAAACTGACTGGGGCCCTAGTAAGGGTCTAGGGGGAAAATATCTGATCTGACTGCAGCCCTGCCCCCATCAATAAAATCTTCTCAGCGGGTAATACAAGGAAAGCACACTGCAGTTTGCTGCTACCTCAGCTCTAGCAAACACCTGGTCTAACTCAACTCAAGCACGGCGGTCCCAGAATGGCCCATTAACAACACAGGTACCAAATGCTGCCCACAACAAAGAGCGATGGCAGACAAGTAGCCTATAGGTAAATGTAGCTCAGCCACAATAATAGGGTGCATGCAACACACATAAGGGATGCCCTTGAAGAACCAGGTTCTGGTGAATAGGGGACATCACACTGCAAGGCACTATAGGAACCTTTTCTTCATAAGGCCATGGCTTTCAAGAATAGGTGACATAGCTGACTTTCCTAACACATAGGGACACAGAGTTACATAAAATGAGAAGACAGCAGAATTTGTCGCAAATAAAACAACAGGACAAAAATCATAGCCAGAGAGCTAAATGTAATGGAGATAATTAATATATAGGCCCGATAGAGAGTTTAAAGTAATGGTCACAAAAATACTCAATGGATGTGAGAAAAGACCCACATGTAATGGGGATAATTAATATATATGCCTGATTGAGAATTTAAAGTAATGGTCACAAAAATACTCAATGGACTTAAGACCTCAGTGAGACCCTCAACAAAGAGACAGAAAACATAAAGAACCAATCAGAGATGAAGAAATAATAGCTAAAACTAAAAATACATGAGATAGAATAAATAGTAGACTAGAGGAAGCAGAGAAACAGACCAGTGACCTGGAGGACAGAGTAATGAAAAGCAATCTGACTGAATAGGAGAGAGAGAGGGAAAAAAGTACAAAATGAAAATAGACTTCAGGAATTCAGGGACACCACCAAGAATAATATTTACATTATATGGATCTGGAAAGAGAAGAGACAGAAAAGGGGGCAGAAAATTGGAGGAAATAGGTGAAAACTTCCCAAATCTGGAGAAGAAAGCAGAAACCCAGATGCAAGAGGCAAACAGAGAATCCCCAACAAAAATTAACCTAAGGAGGTCCACACCAGGACATAGAGTAATTAAAATGTAAAAAAAAAAAGTGATAAAGAATTTCAAAGGTTGCAAGAGAAAAAAAGACAATTACATACCAAGGGAACCCCAGAAGCCTATCAGCTAATTTTTCAGCAGAAATTTTACAGGCAAGAAGAGTGTCGTGATATATTCAAAATGCTGAAAGAAAAAGACTTGCAACCAAGAATACTCTATCCAACAAGGCTATCATTCAGAAGAAGGAGAGATAAAGTGCTTCCCAGGTGAACAAAAGTTCAAGAAATTCATGCCCACTAAACCAGCCCCACAAGAAATGTTAAAGGGGACTCTATGAATGGAAAGGAAACACCATAAGCAGAAGCAAGAAAAGTGGGAAGCACTAAAGCAGTAAAATTATACCTATAAAAATCAGTAAAGGGATTCACAAAATTAGAGAATATAAAGTATGATATCATATACCTAAAATGTGGGGGCAGGTGAAAGGAGTAAAGAATTTATTCAAACTTAAGCCATCAACTTAATATAGACTACTATATGCATAAGATGAACCTAAAGGCAACCACAAATAAAAACCTGTAATAGAGAATCAAAAAACAAATAGAAAGGAATCCAAGTATATCACCAAAGACAGCAAATAAACCATGAAAGAGACTACAAAAAGGAACACAGAACTACAAAAACAATCATAAAGCAGGTAGCAAAATGGCAATAAGTACATACTTATCAATAATTACTTTGAATGTAAATGGACTAAATACTCTAATCAAAAGACATATGGTAACAAAATGGATAAAAAAGCAATACCCATTTATACGCTGACTACAATTCATTTCGGACCTAAGGACACATCCAGATTAAAAGTGAAGAGATAAGAAGCATTGAATATGCAACCATAGTGAAAAGAAAGTTGGAGTAGCAATACTTATATCAGACAAAATAGACTTTAAAACAAAGACTGTAACAAGAGACAAGAAGGACAGTATATAATCATAAAGATAACAATCCAACACAAGGATATAATTGTAAATATTTATATCAATGGATAGATCACCCAAACAGAAAATCAGCAAGAAAACAGTGGCTTTGAATGACACATTGGACCAAATGGATGAATCTAAATGATATATCAGAACAGTCCCATCCTAAAACAGCAGACTACACATTCTTTTCAAGTGCACATGAGAACACTCTCCAGAATAGATCACGTATTGGGCCACAAAACAATCCCCAACAAATTAAAAAAGATGGAAGTCATAATAGGCTTCTTTCCAACAGCAATGCTGTGGAACTAGAAGTCAACCACAAGAAAAAAAGCTGTAAAGAATACAAAATTCATAGAGGATAAACAACATGCTACTAAATAATGAATTGGTCAACAAAGAAATCAAGGAGGGCATCAAACAATACATGAAGATGAATGAAGATGAAAACCCAATGGTTCCAAATCTTTGGGATGCAGCAAAACTGTTCTAAGAGGCAAGTTTATAGCAATACAGGCCTACCTCCAGAAGAAAGGAAAATCTCAAACAACCTAACCTCACATCTAAAGGAGCCAGAAAAAGAAAAATAAAGCCCCAAGCCAGAATGAAATAATAAAGATCAGATCATAAATAAACAAAATAGAAACTTAAAAAACCAGAACAAATCAGTGAAACCAGGAGCTGGTTCTTTGAAAAGATCAACAAAATGGATAAGACTTTACCCAGACTCATCCAAAGGGGTAAGAGGGAGAGAGGGGAGAGAGAGAGAGAGGACTTAAACATAATCAGAAATGAAAAAGAAAAAATCTCACAGAAATACAAGTGAGTAAAAGAAAATATTATGAAAAACTATATACCAACAAATTGGACAACCTAGAAGAAATGGATAAATTCCTAGAAACATATAACATCCCAAAACTAAGTCAGGAAAAAATAGAAAATCTCAATAGACTGATCACTAGCAATGAAATCAAATCAGTAATCAAAAAACTCCCAATAAACAAGAATCCAGGACCAGCTGGCTTCATAGGTGGATTCTACAAAACATTTAAAGAAAAGGCTATACTTATTCCTCTCAAACTATTCCAAAAAACATGAGAGAAAGAAAGGAAAGCTTCCAAATTCATTCTATGAGACTAGATTTACCCTGATACAAAACCAGATAAAGACACTACAAAGAGAACTATCAGCCAGTATTTCTGAGTGAGGAACATAGATGCAAAATCCTCAACAAATTATTAGCAAACCAAATCCAATAATATATTAAAAAAAAAGTCATCCACCATGGTCAAGGAGGATTTTTGTTTCTTGGATGCATGGTGTGCATCCAAGTGTGGTGGATGCATGGTGTCCAAGTGTGGTTCATTATTTGCAAATCAATCAACATGATACATACATACATCAAGAAAAGAAAAACCATATGATCATTTCAATAGATGCAGAAAAGATGTTATACATATAACATCCATTCATGTAAAAACTTTCAAAGAAGTAGGTTTGGAGGGAGAATATAACTCAATGTAATAAAGACCATAAATGAAAACCCACAGTGGCCCGGACTAAGCTACTCATGCTGTCTGACAAAGTCCGGGTATGAGGGACAATCCTGAAAAGTCAGGAGAATCCAGAGCTGGTCCCTGCTACTTCCTTTCATTTTATTTAAGGCAACTCTTGTAATTGTGGGCTTAATCTATGGGCTTAAAGGAAATAATCTTTATGCTAACATCAATGATGACTATGAACAATGAGACCAAGCACCCCTCTCATACCTTACACAGGCATTTATGATCACACAGGTGTTTATGCTGAGGATATAAATAAATGGTTTAAGAGTAATGGAAAAATGGTTAGAGCATGTTCTGTGTCGCTCTGGGAAAGAACAAAGAGAAGGTCACTTGCCTTGGTGCCCTATTCCCAGGAGAGCTCGCTTAGAGGAAATCAAGCATTGGAATAAATACCCTACAAGAATCAAATGTTATTATTACATGTTAGTAGGGCTGATTATTAATCTTCATGAAAAATTGTTGAGTAATTAATATAAGGTTAAACTTTGATCAGATTGTTTAAAGATCATGTAAAACCACCAACCCTCTCTTTGTCTAACACCTCATATACTTTATACTTTATGTTTCTATTATAACTTTGTCTATCACCTTTTACATCACTTGTACCCAATAGTGATCACAAATGGAAATTTATAAAGGTCAAACTACTGAATGCAGAGAAGAAACTGAAAGGAAAAGATCTATATCTATAAATGGTATGTTCTAAGTCAGACTCATTGAACTGTAAACAAAAAAACATATGAGAAACAATGTAAAATCTTGAGGTTTTCTGAGACGCTTGCACCTTGATTGTGTGTCTGCGTCTCCCCACTCGCCGAAGCCGCCCTTTCCTTTGTGAGACCCACCCCGGCTGGAGCTGGACTCCGACATCACAGCTAACATCACATTCAATGATGAAAAACTGAGAGCTTTTCCTCTAACATCAGGAACAAGACAAGGATGTCCACTCACCACTTTTACTCAACATAGTTGAGTAGCTAGAGGTCCTAACATAGAAATCAGACAAGGAATAAAAGGCATCCAAAATGGTAAGGAAGAAGCAAAACTTTCAGTATTTGCAGATGCTATAATACTATAAATAGAGCAAACCATAAAGACTCCACCAAAAACTACTAGAACTGATTAATAAATTCAGTAAGGTCATGGGTTACAAAAATCAATATAGAAATTTGTTGCATTTTTTTTTATTAACATATAATGTATTATTTGCCCCAGGGTACATGTCTGTGAATCTTCGGGCTTACACATTTCACAGCACTTAATAGCACATACCCTCCCCATTGTCCACAACCCAGCCACCCTATCCCTACCCCACCACCCCCCCCGGCCACCGAAATTTGTTGCATTTTTATACACAAATAATGAAGTAAAGAGAAACTAAAAGAACAATCCCATTTACCATTTCACCAACAATAATTAAATACATAGGAATAAGCTTAACCAAGCAGGTGAAAGACCTGTACTCTGCAAACTATAAAATACTGAGGAAAGAAACTAGAGACAGTACAAACAAATGGAAAGAAATTCTATGTTCATGGATTGGAACAACAAATATTGTTAAAATGTCTATATTACCCTAAACAATCTACAGATTTAATGCAATCCCCATAAACCTACCAACATTTTTTTTTTTTAACAGTACTGGAACAAACAATCCTAAAATTTGTATGGAACCACAAAAGACCCCCAATAGCCAAAACAATCTTAAAAAGAGGGGTGCCTGGGTGGCTCAGTGGGTTGAAGCCTCTGCCTTCAGCTCAGGTCATGATTTCAGGGTCCTGGGATGGGGCCCACATTGGGCTCTCTCAGCAGGGAGCCTGCTTACCCACCTCTCTCTGCTTACTTGTGATCTCTCTCTATGTCAAATAAATAAAATCTTTATAAAGAAAAAGATCGAGTTATAGCAATCCTAGATTTCAATACATACTACAAAGCTGTAGCATCAAAACACATAAGACTAGCATGAAAATAAGCACATAGATCAGTGAAATAGAATAGAGCACCCTAAAATAAACCCATGATTACATGCTCAAATCTTTGACAAAGGAGGCAAGAATATGCAATGGGAAAAGATAGTGTCTTCAACAAATAGCTTGGGAAGACTGGTTAGCCACATGCAAAAGAATGAAACTGGACCACTTTCTTATACCATACACAAAAATAAACTCATAATGGATTAAGGACTTAAATGTGAAATCTGAAACTGTAAAAATCCTAGAAGAGAGCACAAGCAGTAATTTCTTTGACATTGGCCATAGCAGCATTTTCCTAGATATGTCTCCTAAAGGAAATAAAAACAAAAATGAACTATCGGGACTATACCAAAATAAAAAGCTTCTGCACAGCAAAGGAAACCATCAACAAAACTAAAAGGCAACTTACTGAATGGGAGAAGATATTTGCAAATGACATATCCAATAAAGGGTTAGTAACTAAAATATATAAAGATCTCATACGACTCAACACCCCCCCCCAAAAACAATCTAATTTAAAGATGGGCAGAAGATATGAACAGATTTTTCCCCAAAGAAGATATACAGATGGCCAAAAGACACATGAAAGGATGCTGAACATCGCTAATCATCAGGAAAAATGCAAATCAAAACCACAATGAGATATCACCTCACACAAGTCAGAATGGCTAAAATCAAAAACACAGAAACAACACGATTCTGGGCCAGGATGTAGAGAAACAGGAACCCTCATGCACAATTCATGGGAATGCAAACTGGTGCAGTGTGGAGGTTCCACAAAAAATTTAAAATAGAGTTACCATATGATCCAGTAATTCCACTACTGGGTATTTACACAAAGAATATGAAAACACTAGTTTGAAAAGATATACGCATTCCTATGTTTACTGCAGCATTATTTCCATTAACCAAATTATGGAAGCAGCCTAATTGTCCATGAATGAATGGATAAAGTAGTACATGTGTATACACACAAAATGGAATATTACTCAGTCATGAAAAAGAATCAAGTGTTGTCATTTGTAACAACATGAGTGTTGAGAGTAGACTGCTAAGTGAAATAAGTCAGAGAAAGACAAATATGATTTCCCTCACATGGGGAATTTAAGAAGAAAAAACAACAAAAACAGACAAACCAAGAAACAGAATTTTTTTTTTTTTTTAAAGATTTTATTTATTTGACAGAGAGAAACACAGTGAGAGAGGGAACACAAGAAGAGGGAATGGCAGCGGAAGAAGCAGGCTTCCCGCAGAGCAGAGAGTCTGATGCGGGGCTCGATCCCAGGCACCTGGGATCTGACCTGGGCTGAAGGCAGACGCCTAACGCCTGAGCCACCCAGGCACCCCAGAATTTTTTTTTTAAAGATTTTATTTATTTATTTGACAGAGAGAGAGAAAGATCACAAGTAGGCAGAGAAGCATGCAGAGAGAGAGGGGGAAGCAAGCTCCCTGTTGAGCAGAGAGTACGATGCGGGGCTCGATCCCAGGACTCTGAGATCATGACCTGAGCCGAAGGCAGAGGCTTTAACCCAGTGAGCCACCCAGGTGTCCCTCTAAAAAGACTTTTTTAAGTGTTTTTTTTTTTGTTTGCTTGTTTTTTTAGTGTTTAGTGTTTAGACCCCTAAACAGACTTAACTATAGAGAACAAAATGATGTTTACCAGAGGGGAGGCAGGTGAGAAGATGAAATAAATGAAAATAAAATGAAATAAATGTGAAAATAAAGTGAAATGAATGAAAAGGAGTAAGAGCACACGTATAATGAGCACTGAGTCATTTACAGAACTGTTGAATCACTATATCTTATACCCAAAACTAATATAACACTTTACGTTAACTATACTGGAATTAAAAATTTTTTAAAAAGTTTTTCTTAAAAGATTTATTTATTTATTTGACAGAGAGAGAGAGAGAGAGATCACAAGTAGGCAGAGAGGCAGCCAGGGGTGGGAGGCAAAGGCTCCCTACTGAGCAGAGAGCCCGACGTGGGGCTCGATCCCAGGATCCTGAGACCATGCCCTGAGCTGAAGGCTTTAACCCACTGAGCCACCCAGGTGCCCCCCTAAAAAAAACACTTAAAAAAAAATAAAGCTTACTAGAACAATTTTAAAAATAAAGGAACTAGAATTCTTCAAATTTCTTACTTTTTTATTGGAAGAAACAGTTTTTCTTTGCTTATACAATGTTTCCAAGCTGTGATCTGATAGGAAGGCATGTTTTAGTTTCAAAGTAGACTAAAAGCATAGTGAGATGTCCTGTCAGAGCCACCGTCCATCACCAGTTTTCCCTTACCATGAACCTTAGGATCATACCATCAAGATCACAAATTGTAACAGGATGCTTGGTGAAGCATAACTTATTTTTTATATATTTATGTATTAGTAAGATAAACTGTTCACTATTTCTGTGTATGGATAGAATCAAAGTCACCTTGGAATTATCTCTGCTCTTCAGAAGCTCACCTGAGTGACCTCTCAGTTATGAAAACATGGTTTCTTCTCTCCCCCCCACCGCCCTGCATTCATTGGGGGGGATAGGGAAGATCAATTTTCTTCACGAGAAATGGACAAGAATTCAAACCTTTCTGAACTTTCAATTTAGGACAGGTAAGAATAACCCTGAACTAGGTCTGAAAGCCAAAAGGAATACGAATACTCCAAAAGTGAACTTGCCATGAAGGCAGAGACTGAGCTGGCCCCCTAGGCTGAATACTAGCACCTAAGAGTAGGAGCCGCATTCAGACACTAGCAGTGCTTCAGGGAAAAATGGCTGAGCACTGCATAAAGACCTAGAAGCTCTATTTCTGGATCCTAGTGTAGGAAACCACTATAGGATCCAGATGAGCAATTGACTAAGAAAGGATACCGAATGCCACCAACAGAAATGTGAGAACTCCAGTAAACTCTAAGTTCTCTCTTTCCACCTAGATACCAGAAGTAAGACTTCATCCTCCTTGGCATTTTGGGGTAGTTCAAGTCAGGGAAGAGAATGACATGGTGGATTTTCTGAAGCAATGAATAGAAAAGTACACATAACACTGTATTATTACCCCATATAGTCTAACACCAGAAATGAGGGAGTCAAGTTTGACAAAATTTAATTAGTAATTTAGCTTTGTTTATGCTCTACCTCATTCTATGAAGGATTTAAGATTGAGTTAAAGCCTCCTCCTTTCTATACTTGGTACTTTCAGTCTACTGAAAAGTGCAGTGGATCCATGATGACCTCCCATTAATCCTCTGCCACCAATCTATAAATCACTTGTACATCAAGGCCCTTAACTAGTCTTATTTGACTTAGTTCATTTCTCTATTGAAGAAGGAATCCCAAGCTTCACCAGCAAAGTTAAGATTGGGATTCCCTACCTCTCGGCAGAAAAGGGGCAAAGAAGTCACAGCCATGTGTTAAAACTATCTTAATCCAGGCTCTGACCACACATTTGTTACATTCCCTCTGCAATCAAATACGTTTATACTCTCCTAAGATCCCCAGAAGCCTCATCCAATTAAAGCATCAGGCTCAGGTTCAAACCTGATCTCATCACCTAAGTCAGGGCCAAGTGTGGATGAGGCTCTTCTGGGTTAGTTCCTCTCCTAAGTGTGATCTTTAGCTAGATCACTGAATTCATTAGGTACATTTCCTACTACCCGCATTACCACCTGCAGCAGCATTGCCAAACTGTCACCACTATGTAGCAAAGTGACCTTCTTTCTCTCCTGTTTCTAATTGCATTTTTCTCACTTTCCTTCAAACTCTGACAGTTTCCTCCAAACCCATTGGGCTTCTGAACATGCCCTGGTTTAAAAACCAATGCCCAGGTTTAAGTTTTTTTAAGCAGCACCTCACTTCCAGGTAGAAAGTTTTTTTCTCCTTATCTATTTTTATACCTTCAAACCCAATGGCTTAATATAACCATTTTATTTTGCTAGTGACTTTGGCGGTCAGAAATTTGGAGAAGGCTCAGCTGGGGCCCATGCAGTCTCATGTTGACAGAGGCTTCAATCATCTGAAAACCCTGTGAAGTGGATAGTAAATACTATTCCTGGGAGCTCAGCTGAGCCTAATGATCGGACCCCCACAAATAGCTTCTCCACAGGGTTTGGGCCCCTCACAGCACGGTGAGAGTTCTCAGTTTGTTTACATTATTTTACTTTTGTATTAATGTCCTATCATCTCAAATAATAGGAATAATTATTCCTAAGACTGAAAAGAAAAACTGGAAACAAACTTTGAACCCTAACTCCAAGTGCTTCATATGTAAATACAACAATGAACATATTCAACTGGAAATACATTTCAAAAGAAAAAGAAATATGACAAATGCCATATGATTTCACTCATATGTAGAATTTAAGAAGCAAAACAAATGGGAAAAATGAAGAGACAAGCCAAAAAAACAGACTTTTACCTATCGAGATAAGGTAAATCCAGGGGGATGGGTGAAATAGGTGAAGGGGGTTAAGAAGAGTCCACTTATCTTACCAGCACTGAGTAATGTACAGAATTGTTGAATCACTATATTGCATACCTGAAATTTATACAATACTCTATGTTAACTATACTGGAATTAAAATTCTTTTAAAGAGAGGAAATAAAAATTTATTAAATGTTAAAATTGTGCTATTATTGTATGTTAGCACAAGGATAACAAAGGACAATTTGCATAATAAATATTCCTATTCATTTTTCTAGTTAGCACAATAATTGGATAGCAACCATCAGTGAAGTGGGACAAAAGAGAGCGATTATCATAAATGTTAGTTTGATCTTTCAAGGAGATGTGATTACCTTCTACCCAGACTCCACTTTACTCACTTGAACAGAAGTTCTGCTTTTCATTAGCCGAATGTCAAGTGCCTTTGTTGCATCCGCGTGTTACCCTAGCTGGCCATATTCCACATAAAGGGCACAGAACAGGTTTTATTCCGCAGCAGAATTTGCAAGAAACATGGCTCTTTCATGGTAAAACTTCTTATAAAAAGAATTGGACAAAAGATACACTTTAGGAGGTTCTGGTCTAACAAAACGAAAAAAGATGTCAAACTGCTACGAACCTTAAAAATAAAACTGCCAGTTTTTGCACCAGCAAAAATGGGTTTAACTCAGGAATAACAGAGCAAGCTACAACAAAACTGAGTAAAGGAGATGAACGGGGCTTTATAGAGGAGAAAAGGAGGCTGAGGGGGCTATTATAAACAAAAAGTTATTGGAGTAACCTGGAGTTTGAAGTACAGTGGTTTCTCATTGGCTGAGTTATGACTGTCTCTCATTGGTCATTGCTGGGCTGTTGCTGGGGAAGAAAACATTTCTTCCTCCTTCTGGGATAGTAAAGTAGCAGCAAAAGTAGTACTGACCTCATTGAATCACTATACTGCACAGCTGAAACTAAAATAACACTGTATGTTAACTATACTGGAATTAAAATTTGAAAATAAAATAAAACCACGTTTATCTTTTTCAATAAATAAATAAATTTTTTAAAGTAGTACTGATTTAGGGGTACCTGTCTTCCTGTATGATTTGCAATCAATGAGGAGTTGCAGGCAGGAGAACCTCTTTAAACAAGGTTTCCTTTTATTGATTTTCACACTACTTATAACACATCAGTGAAACTGAGTTAGCATCATCTTTCATCAGGTGAAGTATATATTCCTTCATGTCAAAAATTTTTCACACTCCTAGTAACCTCTGCTAATCATTTTTCTTCATTCTTCTTTTAATGCAACATAGGACATAACTGAAGAGTTAAGTTTATCTTAGACCATTTAGATTTATTTGTACTTCAGGAATGAGGGAAGTATATATATAGTAAATACATATATATAAAGTAAATTTTGAGTCATTCATTTTAGTTAGTGGCACAAAGATTAATTTGGAAGAATCACTAAATCCAATATTGAACACAGTCTGTCATTGAGGAACATTTATCCTTCAATCTCTTTATGTGAATGAAGGTATTTATAAACCAAATCTGGAGATCTTAAACTGAGAGGTAAAGTTCTTATCTTGCTCCAGAGGGAATGATGGGGTGTACTCCCATCCCTTTTCTCTACTGTGTCAACAGGAGAGGGAGTGGTAATGGCTTTCTCAGCTCTGTGTAAGGACAGAACACATTTCTTTGTGGATTACAACACACTGACCCTGAGAAATGAAGGAGACTTATTTGTTATGTCATAAAGATCTCCTGATGGAAAGATTCCAGGCACAGTATGAGATCCTTATGAAGTTCTTGTGTGCTTTCCAATTTTAATAACCAAAATTATGGGCTGCCATAGAAACAATATAGTAAATTACATTTAAAAGCAATTTATTAAAATTCAGAACAACTAGATTACACAATAATAGCAAATGAAATACTGCCTAATAATTTGTATGTACCATTATTGGTGTACCTGGATATCATTTCATTCACTCCACACAGCAGCCCTGCAAAGTAGATTGTGTTTCTATACTTTGTAAATGAGAAAACTGAGGTTAAGAAAGTAGCCCAAGTCCACTGAGTAATATGAGGAAACCCTAGATCAACTTGACTCCAAGTCTTCTTTCTCTTATACAACCAATTTCAGTTCTCTGACAAAAAGTAAAAACAACCAAAGGAAAAAAAATTATAGACAAGAAAGATGAGTCCCAAAGTTAAGCTAAAATTCTTTTAACTGCATAAGAAAATTTATGTTATTATAATATTCAATATATAGACTGTGTATTGTGCTACAACTGCCTTAATGTTGAGAAATTAAAATGCTTGGAAAAAACACCAAAGGAATCTTCAGAAGGTCTTAGAGAACATTTTTTAGTGTTGTGGTTTCTTCTTTATTCTTCCCTACCTACTTTTCTTCTTGCCTTACTCTTTTTAATTCTCCAATTCTGCATAGTTTTTGCATGGTATTACTGAGATGATCTTTTGAAAATTACTTTCAATTGCAATTCTCAAAGTATTTCTCTTATTGGGAGATAAAACTGAAGAACAAGGAAGAGCATTTTCCACTGTTCCTCTGGTAGGCACAGCCTTCTTTCTGCTTACACATTCTGTCCACACTAACTCCAGCCCACCCATTATTGGTACTAGAATTACTGAAGTTTTCTAACTGCTGCTCTCATTATAATACATTAAAGCTTCCTGGGGTGCCTGGGTGGCTCAGGTTAAAGCCTCTGCCTTTGGCTCAGGTCATGATCTCAGGGTCCTAGGATTGAGCCCCACATCAGGCTCTTTGCTCAGCAGGGAGCCTGCTTCCCCTTCACTCACTGCCTCCCCTTAACTCTCTGCCTGTCTCTCTGCCTACTTGTGATCTCTCTCACTCTCTCAAATAAATAAATAAAATCTTTAAAAAAAATACATTAAAGCTTCCTAAGTCAGCATCTAAGGGAGAGGACTTCAGTCTCAGAGGGAAAAAGTGATACATTCACACGTAATTATGAAAACTTTTTTTATAGCAACTATTCACTACCCTTTGGTAGGTTTAAAAAATGTTAATAATTTGTATATTTTTCTCTTTATTTTCACCTTCAAAGAAAAATCTTTAACCTAATAGTAAATAACAGTATATTCCTTCCTCATAGGTAAAGAGAATAAGACTTCTTAAAGATCAATGAATTATATGGTGAAATTCTTTTATTTAAATTAATATATAATGTATTATTTGTTCCAGGGGCACAGGTCTGTGATTCATCAGTTTTACACAATTCACAGCACTCACCATAGCACATACCCTCCCCGATGTCCATCACCCAGCCACCCTATCCCTTCCACCTCCCTCCCCTCCAGTAACCCTCAGTTTGTTTTCTGAGATTGAGAGTCTCTTAAGTACTGTCCCCCTCTCTGGTTTCATCTTGTTTCATTTTTTCCCTCCTTTCCCCTGTGATTCTCTGCCTTGTTTCTCAAATTCCTCAAATCAGTGAGCTCATACGATAATTGTCTTTCTCTGATTGACTTATTGTGCTTAGCATAATACCCTCCCTCTAGTTCCATCCACGTCATTACAAATGTCAAGATTTCGGGATTTTGATGGCTGCATAATATTCCATTGTGTGTATGTGTGTGTGTGTATATATGTATATACATATGTATATACATACATTATATGTATATGTATATATACTATATATATATAGTAGTGAAATTCTTAATAATTGTTCCCTCTTTTTAATTTGCTTATAAAAAGAAAAGTTTATATATTACCTAAATTTAGGCCCTAGTGCATACTAGTAAATAGCAATGTGAACATAATTAACTATTTAAGAGAATTTCACTAGTAAAAATGATTAAAAAGAAACCATAAGTTTTGGGGTTTTTTTTAAGATTTTATTTATCTATTCAAGAGAGCAGAGGGAGAGGGAGAAGCAAACTCCCCGCTGAATGGGGCCTTGATCCCAGGACCCTAGGATCATGACCCAAGCTGAAGGCAGATGCTTAACCAACTGAGCCACCCAGGTGCCCCAAAACCATTAGCCTTTTTCTTCCTTCTTTATAATTGTAGGTACTTAAGTAATTTGGACTTACCTTTAAATAAACTACTTTGTGTTTATTATTGTTTGAATCTGCTACCCAGTGAGTACCTGTGAGGCACAGTACTTCCAGAAGAAGTAATAATCAATAATAATAAGGTTTGGGGAAGAAAATGATTAATATTAAAAATGTGACATTGACTTAGTTGTTATTCCATTAGCAAATTTTAAATCTCTTTTATACCTGTATTTACTCACCCACGAGTCCTAAAAGAATGTAGGCAATGATGAAGAGTACGAAGATGATGCAGCACAGAACATCTGTACAATTCCTAAAGACAAAAAGGAATACAGAATTAAAAGGGGTCCAAAATGACATCTTACTGAGTAAATAAATACAGGAAAGGGGAAAAACAGTAATAGTAATATGCCATTTCATATACAGTATTTCCAAAAGGTATATCAAGTGTATTTCTATAATCAAAGACTTAGGCAGTGATGGAATGGTCATAGTTCCATGATTAAGTAGCTCCCTCAGAATTTTTAGTGTTTATTCTCTTTGTTCTTTATTTGTATGATGTTTTTAGAAACAAGTCTAGCAATATCAAGTAAATATTTTTTTATTTGAAATTATAATTTATTTGATTTTATGATTTTCCTCATTGTGCCTCCCCACTGCATGGTATAGCAAAAAAAAAAAAAAAATAGCCATTTTCCATTTCTCTCTCCCCCCATTATCTTTCTACACACACATTTATAAGATACTACTTCTGGGGGCACCCATATGATTCAGTTGGTTAAGCATCTAACTCTTGATTTCTGTTCAGGCCATAATCTCAGGGTTGTGAGATCAAGGCCTGGGCTGGGAATGGAATCTTCTTAAGATTCTCTTTCCTTTTACCTCTGCCCTTCCCCCACCTCTCTCCTTTTCTTAAAATAAAAAGGTAATATTTATTAAGTAAAGGATTGACAACATAAACTTTCTGTGCAGAGTAGATTTGCAATTATACTCACAATAATGTATATAATGCATTAAAAAATGAAGTGGCTCAGAGAGGGGCAAGATGGCAGAGATCTCCAAGTAGGAGATCCTGTTGCAACCTGACCCCAAAAGGGAGCTGGATATCTACCCAAAGATGCTGAACACCTATGAAATCAGCCTGAGGAGCAAGATTTTTTACTTCTGGATATCTACAGGAGCAGAAGACAGCAGTGGAGAGGTAAGGCAAAGCGGGAACACTCGAACCAATATTGGAGGATAAACAAAAGGGGGAGGGAGCCACCAGAAGCAGTGCAAGGACAGTAATACCCCAAAGGAAAGTGCCTAGTGGTTGGGGAGCAGCAATAACTTAGAGTCTGGTTAAAAACACTTAAAAAAGAGCAAAAGGTTCTGAGGACAAACTAGTGCAAGGGGGTGCTCATGGGCACGGGCCTGGGCCCATACTCCAGGAAGGACACCACTCGCCTCAAAGAGAGATTGGTGTGGGGGACCAGTCCGTGATTCCTGAAACTGCAGCTTTCTGCTCCTTAGGCCATTTTGTGAGCAGGGCACATGCACTCCTGCAAGCACCTTAGAGATTCTGGTGTGGTCCAGGAGCCAGCAGCTTTTCACTGCGTGCCCCACTCTCTGGACTGAGTGCAACCCTGACTGAAAAGACATTCATGGTCTGGGGCACAGTCTGGGTGCTCCCAGCCGGCCCCTGAGAGAATGGGCAGGCGGCCTAATCTTGGGCAGGAATCTGACCACACCCTATGTGGGCCTGGAGCCTGGAGAGGAGGGGAGCATGCGGAGTCGCTGAACTGTGGAGTGCGTAACACCTGTGACAGGCTGCACTGTGAGCAGGATTTTGTGGATGGGAATGTGTGTTCTGAATCACCCAGAGTGGAGCAGACTGAGGCTTCTCTGTGACACGGAGATCTGGGTTCATACAGGCAGATTCCTTGCTTGGACTCTCTGAAAAGGTGAAAAAGCTACAAAAGGCCGAAAACCTTCAAAGAGCAAAAGACTGAGAAATCAGTTTCCACAGAGCTCAGCCCTTTGATTGGGGGGCGGGGTGACTCAACCCTAGCAAGATTGACTGGAAAACAACATGGCAGGCCCCCCAGAAGACAAGTAAGAAAAAAACACACACACATACACACATAAGGACTATAACCACAGGGTCCCCATAAAATTTTAAATTCCCAACATCAGGGGAAATCATTATATTAAGTACCTGATAATACCCTCAAACCTGAATATTTCATAGATACAAGTTTTTTTTCTGCCTTGTTCTCTTTCTATATTTTTTATTCACTCATTTTTACATTTCTTGTTTTTTTTTTAATTTTTTATAAACTACTTAACATTACAATTGGAGGCTTAATACAACGATAAACCCAGGAAGACCTGAAATAACCTTCCTCGCCCATGAGAAGTTAAAACCACCCTCCCATCTTTTCCTTCTGTCAGTGTTTCTACATATTTGCTTTTGTTCTGGTATTATATAAATCTCATTCCTGGGGTTCATTCTGACTAGGTTCTTTTATTTCTTGTTATTTACTTTTGTCGGTCGATATGTTTGTTAGTGTTGGTTTACATACCTTATAAATCTTATTTTGGGGGCCCATTTTGGCTGGGATTTCTTCTTTTTCTCTTTCTCTCCATCTTTTTTTTATCCTTATTCTTTCCTTTTGGTGGTGAATCCAATTGCTCCTAAACCTTCCAGAGTACACCCTGCCTGGATCATGGGCAATATATCCAGCTATACATCCTCTCATCCACTTCTCATCAAAATGATTAAGAGGAGGAACACCCAACAGAGGAAAAATCCAGAGACTACACCGTCTCCCTCAGAATTATCACACATGGACATAAACAGTATGTCAGAAAGAGAATTTAGGGTGACAATTATCCAGGTAATGGCTAGGATGGAGAAAAACATTAATGACAACATAGAATCTCTAAGGGCAGAAATGAGAACCAGTATAGCTGATGTAAGAAACACTATCAGTGAGATCCAATCCAATCTAAATAGTCTAACAGCTAGAGTTACAGAGACAGAGGATAGAATTAGTGATCTAGAGGATAAAATGGTTGAGAAGAAAGGTCAAGAGGAGAGCTGGAGCAAACTGCTCACGAATCACGAGAAGAGACTTAGAAAAATAAATGATGCCATGAAATGTTCCAATATCAGAATTATTGGAGTCCCAGAGGGGGTAGAGAAAGACAGAAGACTAGAAGATATAGCTGACCAAATTCTGAATGAAAATTTCCCCAATCTGGGGACTGGAACAAGGGTTCGTGTCCTAGAGGCAGAAAGGACACCTGCCAAGATCAATGAGTCTAAAAATATCAGTGAGACACATCAGTGAAATCAGTGAAATTTGCAAATGATAATTTTACACAAGAGGTCCTGAGGGCAGCTAGGGGAAGAGATTCCTTACATATGGAGGAAGACCCATTAGAATAACGTCAGGCCTGCCCACAGAAACCTGGCAAGCCAGAAAAGGCTCCAAGAAGATCTAAGAATTGTAAATATTTACACCCCCAGTATAGGAGCAGACAACTACATAAGCCAACTGTTAATCAAAATAAAGAGTCATATTGATAGGAATACATTTGATAGTAGGAGATCTTAACACACCACTCTCAGTAACAGACAGATCATCTAAACAGAAAATCAATAAAGAAACAAGAGCTTTGAATGACACAGTGGACCAGATGGACCT
>CM053606.1:53599805-53632234 GCA_028646535.1 Procyon lotor
ATCAATATGACTCTTTATTTTGATTAACAGTTGGCTTATGTAGTTGTCTGCTCCTATACTGGGGGTGTAAATATTTACATAGGAGCATACAACTACATAACAATTTACAATTGTTAGATCTTGGAGGATAGACCCTTTCAGAATGATGTAGTGTCCTTCTGTATTATAATATCCCATTCTTCATATGATAGGATTCTCTTCATTTTCTTAGGACCGTGTAATACTCCATTGCATGTATATATCACCTTTTTTAATCCATCCATTTGGCAATGGATGTTTCAGTTGTTTATACATGTTAGCTCTTGTGGATAATACTGCAATGAACATGAGAGTGCAGATACCTGTTTGTGATCCTGATTTTAATTCCTTTATAGAACATGGCTGAACCTGGAGGACATTGTGCTAGGTGAAATAAGCCAATCACAAAAGGACAAATACTACATGATTCCACTTATATGAGATATCTAAAGTAGTCAAATATTTAGATATGAGATATCTAAAGTCTGTTTCTTACAGAAACAGAAAGTAGAATTGTGGTGACTAGGGGCTGGAGAGAGGGGCCAATAGGGACCTACTATTCAATGGGTATAAATTTCAATTACACACAATGAATAAGTTATAGAGCTCTGTGGTACAACATTGTGCCTATATTAAACAATACACATAAGATTCGTTAAGAGGGTTGATTTCAGATTAAGTGTTATTACCATAAAAAATACAGCATGGAAAAAATTATAATCACTGATAGGCTACAATTTACAGGAATGTATTTGTTCAGTGCTATATGTTATTTGATTTTAAAATTTTGCTATGAATAAGCTTAATATGGGTATCAAATGAGTGAATGTAAATGTAAAAATAATTAAATGTAAAATACAAAAAATTTTTGTTTTGTTTTTAGAGAAAGAGAGAGCACGTGTGCACGGGGATGGGAGCAGAGGGAGAGGAAGAGAGAGATTCTTAAGCAGGCTCCATGTTCAGCACAGAGTCAATGTGGGGCTTGATCTCACAATACTGAGATCATGTCCTGAGCTGAAATCAAGAGTCAGATGCCTAACCAACTGAACTACTCAGGTGTCCCTATGTGTAAACTTTGTTTAGATTAAAATTCCATCCTTCGGGTGGTTCAGTGGGTTAAAGCCTCTGCCTTCAGCTCAGGTCATGATCTCAGGGTCCTGGGATTGAGCCCTACATTGGGATCCTTACTCAGCAGAGAGCCTGTTTCTCCCTCTCTCTACCTGTAGCTTTGCCTACTTGTGCTCTATTTCTGTCTCTCTGTCAAATAAATAAATAAAAACTTTATAAAAAAATTCATCCTTCAAACTGGTTCAAATATCACCTCTTTCATGAAGTTTTCAAGTAGAAGAGATTTCTTTAATCTTTGTAGACTTATCGACATATTTCTGTACATCCTCAAGGCAACTATCTTCCATATATTATAACTTAGACCAGGGATTATACTAACTTGCATCCAACTTACCGACTGTTTTGTATACCTTGTGAATTAAGAGTGTTTTTTACATTTTTAATGATTAAAAAACATCAAAAAATAATATTTTATGCCATACAAATTATACAAAATTCAAATCTCAGTTTTCATAAATAAAGATTTTTGGAAAATAACTATACTCATTTATATATATTTTTTCTAAGCCTACTTTTGTGACACAATGGCTGAGTTGAGTAGTTGCAGCAGAAACCATCTGGCCTGTACAATCTAAAATATTTATTACCTGGACCTGTATAGAAATCTTACCTAGACCATAAAATCCTCTATGGCAGCATTTGGTACAGACCCTTGCATGCTACAGACATACAATCCCATGAATGATCAGTAAGACACATGTCTTACATCTGACAAGCTAATGTATCATAAGCAGGCTCTTATTAAATTAAAAGTGCTGTGTTTCAAACTTCAGGGTTTTGTGGGAGGAGGAGCCCTATATAGTGAATATGTTGTCCAGGGATTCAATTTTGTGATCAAGCTTAAGCTTATGACCTGGACATTACTATCTCCAGTAAAATAAATCAAGCTGTCTCTCCCTTTCCCTCTCCCTCTCTCTCCCTTCCTCCTCAACCCCACACAACTCCCATGAGATTAAATTAGGAAATCATAACAGTTTTATTTGCTAAATGCATATTTCAGTTCCACACTAGTTCTTATTCTCCAACAACTGTCATTTTGCTTCCTTTTAAGGGACAGTTTTGTACCTTCATTCAGAAACTGATTCATTTACTGGTTTTCTTTCTTTGTAGCAGATGAAACTCCAGTGATATCAAAAATTCTGAAAGGTCATTAATATCAAGCATTAGAGCGAGAATGAAAGTCCTAAAAGTCATTATTCTCTGACAGATCATCCATTTATGTTTAATGAGTCAGTTTAGGGACTGTCCATTGCTTGTAATTCCAGTCAGATGATCACCTCCCATTCTTAAGTTCTTAGTGTCACCTGGATACATCTTTCTACAACATAGCTGCATTTATAACTCACAGTTTAGAAGCATTGCTCCGCTGTGGTTCTGCTGGCACCCGCACGATGACATTAAAGTCATCTGTTACCTCTCAGATTCTCCCTGAAGAAGTCTGTCCCAGGAAATAGAAATACTTCTTCACTTCCTAGAGGCTTTATTACGGGACAATGCACTTTGGGGCCACCCTCCAAGCTTCACTGAGATATACTTGGCAACTACAGAGTGTGGCTTGAATTGGACAGATCATCTGAATTGATGCTAATAAGTCAGCAAAATCAAAATCTGGGCTATTTCAGGGTAAAGTTTTATGTAAGTTAAATATATTTTACCTTTATTCCTCTACTCTTCACTATTAGTGGAGAATTTGGTAATTTTGTGAGAAACATTCTCTAAGAGCTTGTGTTTGAGGAGGTTAATTATATCCTTTCCACTTGCACTTACCATTTCTTCAAGGATAATAAGAGGTTAAAAGAGTATCTTGAAGAATTCTACTATTCTGGAATCAGAAATTTAATAGGGAACTGCAAGTGAATTTTAATCATATGAACTTGTTTTTTTCAGGTGTTCAATTTTAATGCAAGTTTTTCAAATCCCCAAAAAACTTTAAGTATGACTTAAGGTTAACATTTACCTTAAAATTTAATTCCAGCATCCAATCATTAAGGAGTATTAATTTTGTGAGATTATTATTTTTAGCACATTTTAAACTTGATGAAAAATAAAATATACCAAATTACTTGATATCCTAAGAAATTATAGGATGATGTTAATAATGTCTTTCAAATTTATTAGATCATATAAGATGCTATTTGGATGTAAGAAGCTTCTCTATCCTCTATGGTTAATCTTTTCTTCTAACCCATTTGCATTTGGGTTTCCATTGCCTTGAGAGAATAGCTTTATTTGGATGTGGTTTATATTTTCTACTTGTAAAGGGTAAATAAAACCTCATTTTCTTATACAGAGTTTAGCAATACCTATATAAATGTCTCTTTTGCTTAAAATGGGACAAGGTCAGACATAATTGGTCTTTCTATGTTATTCATCATCTTTGTAAAACTTGCATTCAAGAACCTGTCAGCAGGTGGAAACCACTAAATAAATTGCTAGTAAAATGAGAGCCAGATCATAGTCATTGCCCATATTACATGTGGTATTATGAATAAAAGGTATGACATAGAAGAGATGATAGGAGATCCAGCTTAGAACAAACAGCCTTGGTTATCAACTAATTTTAGAAGGAATTCATATCAGTTTAAAATGCTCTTTAATTTTCTGAGAATAGGTTAGAGTCCTTTCTACATAGAAATATGGAGTAGGTGCTCAAAATATTTGTTGAAACAATGAACATTTTCATGACTGGGATGGCTATTGAAATTCAGCTATTAAAAATATTTTTAAACTTCATGTCTTCTAATAAATATGTGACAAAGAGCTAATGTTTTTAGTAACCAAAGGCATGCATATTAAATACAGAAGATTATTATCTGTCACTAAAAGTGTTAATAATAAAAATCATTGCATACTGATGATAGGTCTTAGAAAATTGTATGTTCTTTGAGCAAATCTCTTTTCTAGTAATTTATATCATAGAAACACATATAGAAGAAGTAAAGATTTGTAAGGATTTAAAACACTGCACTCCTTATAATAAAAGATGGAAACAATTTTTAGAATAATAATTATGTGAAAATACATTCAAAATATATTCAGTAAAAAGTAGATTATAGAGCATGTTAGTATGATTATAAGTGTTTATAAAATGTATGTAAATGCTTAACAAGACAAAAATATACCAAAAAACATTAGTGGTCATTATCTCTGGGTCGTACAGTTTTGTGTGATTCTGTTTTCCTCTTTTGCTTTATCTGTTTTTTTCAAAACTTCCACAATGGACACCAATTGCATTTGCAATAGAGACACAAACTACATTTGACAACTACAAATAGATTGTTGACGTATCTCAGTATACTAATTTTCTTCTGATCCCATCAAAATATGTTTAAAAATTGATCTTCTGCTTTCATTTTTTTCTTGACCATTATTGATTAAAATTCAAAACACACCGCTTTTTGTAATCTTTAAACAAAAATTGCTACTAAAAGTGTGTGAGGGGATGAGAGATTGTTTCCTGATTAATCTTTCTTAATGCTCAAACATTCATAAGTGGGAATGGAACTGAAAATATGCATCCATAAATGCCTCATTAAGACATCTTACAAATCACAACTTCATCAAGCAGTGAACATAATAATCTCATGAGCTTTCTAAGATACAGCCGTTTGAAGCATGGCATAAAATGAAAACAGAGTTGGCCTTTAACTTTCATTAATCAAGTCTTTATGATTTGATGTTATGTCTATCTTTTGTCATTTCTTCTATGTATATTTAGCAAAGCTGAATAATAAAGTTATTATTCTGTTAATTATCTTAAGATGATATTTATTCAGTGGTGATCTTAGAACTTTGCCTCTGCTTAGAATGTTTATTACCTCCACACTAACCTTTAACAGAGTATCCTATAATCATCCTTAGAACATGAAATAAAATTTCAGTTTGGAAATTAATTTAGCAATGCAATCACCTCAATTGTAAAACATTTTTATACTTATAATTGTTTGAGTGTCCATTAAGTAAAGGAGTAAATTTCAAATAATTTTAGGTAAGACTACACAAGGAACTGGGAATAGCAGATGCCTTAAGAAGGGGAACTGTGTATTTGGGAAGAAATAAGGGAGGCCTGCTTTTCACAAATGTTCTTTTGTAACTTTAAAGTGTATATCAAACGCAAATTAAAAACTGAATCAAAATAATTAGATTTTAAAACAAAATCATTTGAGTATGAATTTGGTATTATTTTAGAATAGAAATAACCTGAGAAATAATGTCAACTATTAACCATTAAAATGAATGAGGGAGAGAAATAAATTTAATAGAAATTAAACTATAAACTATATGGCTATAAAGTATTGGGAACATATACCCAGCTAAAATCTTTTATTGGGATTATAGATCTACCCACTCATCTTGATTAAGAGATTGAATTTTTGCCATTAATAATTTAAATCACACACATAGAAAACAAGGTTTCTTCATCATAAAAATTTTTTACTTGTTTATTTTGGCAATTATTTCAGTTTTCAGAGGAAAACAATAAACGTAACATGATAAATTTGGCTTGAGTAATACTGGATATTATACCAGTAGGCTGTTGGTAAATCTTTACTATGAAATGGGAGGTCTCTAACCAGCTTTAGAAAAAAAATCAACAGATTTGTGAGATGCTACATTAAGATTAGTTTTCATGACACATCCACAGAAAAGAAGCATTTGACACTTGTCTATTGAATAAATGAGTCCCTTACCTGAACATTAAACATAAATACATTGTAGACATTTTCCAAAATGTATAAAAATGCTGTGTCCCTCTGCTCTCAACTTGTTCAGCAAAATGGGAAATTCCAACCATCTGTCTAGAGCCTGAAGTGTTATATAAATTGTTCATTCTTTTCTACAAACATCCGCTAATACGTTTCATTCTACAAGTTGTGTATACTATAACAAAGCATTACTAGTAAGAATAGGGTCATAGTTATTAATTTTAAAAAGGACTTAACTTTTTAGGGTGTTTAAGATAAAACTAAATGTTCTCTAAATGTGTATTGGTTTGAAGTTATTAAATTCAGTCTCTGTGTAATCCAGTTTAAATTTGAGCCTAAGTGTATCAGTTAAGAATGTGCTCAGTGGCAAATAACAGAAAATTTATACTAGAAACAATGGTTTGATTCCAAGGAATTTATTTGTTTCACACAACAAGAAATCCTGTAGTTGGCAGTCCTGAGCTGGTATGGTATGTCATTCACTGATGCCATTAGAGACCTAACTCATTTCATCTTTCTACTCCATCCTTAACTCGTAGACATTCATTCAGCTTCATGCTGTACCTCATGTCACAGGTTGACTGCTGCACTGAAGATATCTCAATCTATTCAATAAAACTTTGTCTTTTTCTGTAGAAAGAAAGTCCTTCCTGACTTCCCTTTTGGCTCCTTGACTAGAACTATGTCTTGTGCCAATCCCTGCCTGCAAGGTGGTAAGGAAAATTGAGTGTTTAGCTTTTTAGCTTCTGTAATAGAGGAAACAAGAGAGAAGATAATTTGGAATGGATGTTCAGGGAGACAAATTACAGAATATACCACAGATACTAGTGAGATTTATTTAAACCATAAAAAATAATAAGATTTTCCCATTTTAATAATTTGTAGTGAACCAAAATGGATTATGCCAAAGAATGTGTGTTTTTCTCTGCAACTACTATGAAATATTAAACATATTTTATAAGGTTAACAAAGGAAAACTGGATATTGCATATTCTCACAGAATTTAAGTCAAACCAAGATTAATTTCATAGCAAAGTATTCTCTAGAGCTGAAATTAATAACACGAAATAGCAAGTTGTTAGATCTTATCTATGAATAATATTATATTTCATATTCAATTAATTAATTCTTGACATGCATGTTCAATGGAATAAGGTTTGACATTTAAGTCCAGTTAAAGTAAGTATATACAAATGCAGTTTTCCTAAGCTGATTATTAAAATACAAAACTTCCTTAAGTTCATATAGATCTTATATTAATCACTGGACATAAAATGTATCACATACTATGCCAGTAAGTCTCTTTTATTTCAACATAAGATATTCAGAGTAGCATCTTAATAGTAAGTCTGGGAGTCATTAGGCAATCTTATACTTAATTCTGTCCAAGAATGTTCCCAGTTTTCTTATAACAAAGCACTAAAATGCATCATACATAACAGGTTTCAGTTCCTTCCTAGCATTTTGAGATGTAAGTTTGTGGAGGACCCATATTTTCCAAGACTTTGCTAACTGTAAGTCCTTCCTCTACTGAGTTTCACAAAATCTCCCTAGCAACTTTTTTCAATGCCTATTTGTTAAGTGTCTATTATTTGCTACTATGGTGAATGTGTATATGCATGTGTGTGTGCGTGTGTGTGTGTGTGTGTGTGTGTGTGTGTGTGTGTGTGTGAGGGGGGGGGAGAGGGAGAGGGAGAGGGGCAGGATTGAGACGAAGCCAAGACTGTTAGGGGGGAAGAGATACAAAGCAGAAAAATAATATGATCCTATCCCTCAAATAGTCTAATTTTATGATTTAAAAATAAAAGAGTAATGCTCTTAAAAGATTAACCTTGGAAAATAAAGTTTAAAATGTAGAGGTAAAAATAACTACTATGGGTAGAAAGGATCTAGATGGTTAGAGTGGAAAAAGCTCAGTGTGATTTAGAGTACATGAGACACTTTAATCACAAGAGATGGGTTAAGTTTTGAACTATAGAGATTTTGACTGGTGGAGAAGAGAGGTCTCTCCTAGCAAAAAAACAAGTACAGGAAAATTAAGGATGGCTGATAGGATCAAGAAAACCAGACTGGTTGATATTGGTATTGGTAGAAATTACAAAACAGACTACATTGCATCATGGAACCAAAAAATAGACTCATTCTTTTACTTGTGTAATATTTACTTGATACTTATTCTATGCCAGGTACTATGGTACATTCTGTAAATACAAGGTGAACCAGACAGACAAGATCTCTACTCTCCTGGAATTCACAATTTAGTATGGGAAATGAGTAATACATAAGTAAAGATCAACAAATAAAATGATGATCGATTGCACAGGAAGTACCAGGAAAAAAACAAATATGATACTGTGGAAGAGAATAATAAGGATAGGATGCATGGGAAAGGGCTCTCTAAAGAGGAAGTGAGTGCCATTCTGTTGTGATAAAAATTCATATGGAGCCACAAAAGATATCAAATAGCCCAAACAGTCTTGAGAAAAAAGAACAAAGCTGGAAGCATTACACTTCCTCATTTCAAACTATATTACAAAGCTGTACTAATCAAAACAATATGGTATTGACAGAAAAACAGACTCAGAGATCAGTGGAACAGAACTGAGAACCCAGAAATAAACCCCCTACATATGTGATCAACTAATAATTTGACAGAGGAGCCAAGATTACTCAGTGGGGAAAGGATAATCTCTCCAATAAATGGTGTTGGGAAAACTGGATAACCACATACAGAAAAATGAAATTGGACCCCTATTTCGTACCACTCACAAAATTGAATACTCAACTCAAAATGGATTAAAGACTTAAATGTAAGAAATGAAACTACAGTACTAGAAGAAAACATAAGGAAAAAGCTCCTGGCATATATATATCACCAAAAGTAAAAGCAACAAAGTAAAAAATGAGTAAGTGGGACTACATCAAACTAAAAAGCTGCTGCACAGCAATAGAAACCACCAACTAAGTGAAAAGGCAACTTACAGAATAGGAGAAAACATTTGCAAATCATGTATCTGATAAGGGGTTAATATTCAAAATATATAATATTCAAAATATATAAAAACCTCAACATAACTTAATAGCAACAAACAACTTGACTAAAAAAAAAAATATATATATATATATAGGAGCGCCTGGGTCGCTCAGTGGGTTAAAGCCTCTGCCTTCGGCTCAGGGCATGGTCTCAGGATCCTGGGATCGAGCTACGAATCTGGGCTCTCTGCTCAGCAGGGACCCTGCTTCCCCCTCTCTCTCTGCCTGCTTCTCTGCCTGCTTGTGATCTCTCTCTCGTTCTCTCTCTGTCAAATAAACAAACAAACAAATAAATAAATAAAATCTTTAAAATCTATATATCCACACACACACATCAGTGGAACATTATTCAGTCATCAGAAAGAAAGAAATCCTGCAATTTGCAACGACATACATGGAACTTGAAGGCATTATGCTAAATGCAATAAGTCAGAGAAAGATAAATACTATATGATATCACTTATGTGCAGAATCTAAAAAAGCTGAACTTGTGAAAACCAAGTAGAATGGTGGGGGATGGGGAGATGCAGGTCAAAGTACAAACTTGCGATCAGAAGATGAATGCACAGTGTAATGATTATAGTCAACAATACTGTATTATATACTTCCAAGTAGCTAGGAAACTAGTCTTAAATGTTCTCACCACACACACACACACACACACACACACACACACACACAGAAATGATAATTATGTGATGGGATGGAGGTGTTAGCTAACACTATAGTAGTAATCAATTTGCAAGACATGTGTATCAAATGAACACATTACACATCTTAAACTTCTACAATGTTATATGTCAATTACATCTCAGTAAATCTGGGGAGAGAGTTGAAATAAAGAGGTGGTGGGGGTTGCGTTTCAGACAGAGGAAACAATAAATGCAAAGACTCCGAGAACAGGTGAGACCAGGGTTGTCCTGGGAGCTGACAGACAGTCAGGGTGAACAGAACATAGAGGAGAAAGCACATGAGGAGGTTGGTACAACAGAATGACTAAGTAGTCCTCAGTTTGGACTCATCTATCAGGGAAATCCAGTTACAATATTTTATACATTAAAGGACTTGACAGTTCAAAGCTCATTTTGACATTTATTATTTCATTTGGATCATTATAACAACTCTTATCAAGTTGATGTGAGAAGTGCTCTAACACATCATTTTATAAATTAGGTAACTCCTGACTATAATTTCAGTTCATTTTCTACTGAAAGTTCTTGAATAGAGGAGTAATATATCAAAAGCATTATTTCAGTTAGGTTTATCTGGCACCAGAATGAAGAACGAGTTGGGAAAAAGAGGTGAGTGCGAAGGATGAGAATTAGGGAATTGAGGACTGAGCTAGGAGGTAGTGAGACAGAAGAGAATGAGATGAGGGCCCATTCTGCTTCATCAGCATCACCAGCCTCCTATGCACGTCTGTTTTCCTGGACACCAGGGTATTGTGAAGATAAATGCCACAGCATGGAGACAGTTTACAACTCCACAAAGATGCCTCATGAACTGGAATGGATGTGAGTGGATTTCTCCCTAATGGTTTTTAACACAGAGGGAGAAAGGGAAGCTCACAAATCTTTCAGCACCATCTTCTATTTCTCTCTCCTAAGGTCTTCAAAGCATTTTGTTCCCCTTTTTTATTACACCAACCTGATAAAAATATATTTTGTCTGAGCTTTTGGAGATCAGAGATCTTATTTTTCAGTTTTCTGCTGTGAATGTGGTTAGCTGACATCTGTCTTTTCTGTAATGGACATAAAGGGTTGCTCTTTTGTTGGTTTTAATCCCCAGTGGCCACATCAAAAGAGAGCTGGCCCTGAACGCTCCTGGATGTAGACTGTCCATTACTAACAATACATGTGACAAGTTACTGAACTGTGTTGTTTCTAGCTCTTGTCAACTATATATAAGTGGGCAAAGAGAGGGGAAAGGACAGGAAGGAAAAGAGAAATGTGACATCTGAAGGCAGGATAAAACCAAGAGAGAAATAAACTGAAAAGAGATTTAAAGATGAAAAACAAAGAAAAAAAAGTAGGGTTCCTGATGAAAATCAGAAGAACTAAGGTAAAGGCTGAGAAAGAAAAAGCAAAAGAGAAGAAATTAGAGAAACAAGATCAAGAAAAATGCAAAGACTGATACGGCATAAGGGAAAAAAAATGTAAAGAGGCTATACATAAGGCAGTTTACTGAAATCTGTTTGTGTTTGGAGAAAATCTAAAAGCAAGACCACACATCCAATTATAAGAGTAGTATTTTATTTGTGTGCAAAAGAAAATAATGAAGTGGATCATGGTTATTAAATTACCTGAAAATTATTTTCTCTATTTCTACTTTGTGGCTTTAAGTGATTCTAACAGTCAAATAATAAAGATTGTACACTAGAGCAAAGTTCAAGGGCATGTTTTCTTTGTATCCAGTGTTCCCCTGCTCAAAACATATATAGCTAATTTCTTTGTGATACAACTATTATGTGTCAACGACCAGAAAGCCAATCAATGGACCTGTGTTTCTGTCTCTCCCGTTAATTCACTTGGAGAATCTACCTAAATTTCATGTGTGTGAAGCCTGGTCCCAGAAGGGTCACTATTTAATGCTGGGTAACAGGAAACATGCCAGCATCTTCTTTCATACTTTGGTGTAAAAACTATGTGCATTCAGTAGCATTTTATTATTAAAGCTAGAATATTTGCAGACTTTCCCCCTTACTTCATCTTTTAGTTACATTTAGCCAAATGTGCCCAAGTGGGCAGTGGATCAGCCTGTCTTTAGCTTTTAATTGACTCTGGGATTGCTGTATCAACAATGACCACAGCTAAGATACTGTCTAAAGACTTAAAGCCAAAATGAAGTATGCTGGGTATAGAAAGAACTCGAGGCTACTTTCATACATGCAAGTATTTGGTAGGGTAACTGGGACTCCTAGAACTCTCTTCTCATGGAATCCATCAAATAACCGAACCATCCCAGATTCTTGATGAGCACTTCTGTTGAGCTCACTGGTAGCTTTTCAGAATTTTAATCCATCAAATTTGATCTTATATCTAGACAAGCAAATTAATATGATTGTTTCATCTTAGTTTATGTTCACCAAGAGTTTTCCCAGAAGAATAAAGTCTTAATTTTAAGTAGCTGAATTGCATTTTTTAGTCTTTCTTCTCTGCCTCACTTGCTACAAACAGAAGAGAAGATACTCAAAATATAATCTCTTCTCAGTCTGGACTTTCTCCTTGAGGTAAAGATTGCCTTAAGGACCATAGTCTGGGAATTTATGCTCTATCTAAAGTTAACACCTGATTAGTCTCTTAGCACACCTTTATGTAAGGAGTATCAAGTTATTATTTGAGTACCAAGATATTATTTTTTTTAAAGGTTTTATTTATTTATTTATTTATTTATTTATTTGAGAGAGAGAGGAAAAAACAGCATGAATGTTATTATTTCTATCAATAACAGAGAGCGGAGGGGTGGAAGTTGAATTATGCAACATCTATAAAGCATGTAGAACTAACTCCCCATTGAAAAATGTGAGTTCAGAGTGTGTGCCCATGAATGTGTGTTTAGAAAAGCATATGGAGGGGTGCTTCGGTGGCTGAGTCAGTTAAGTGTTTGCTTTCAGCTCAGGTCGTGATCCCAGGGTCATGGAATCAAGCCCCACATTGGGCTCCCTGCTCAGTTGGGAATCTGCTTCTCCTTCTGCCCCTCTCCCTGCTTGTGCTTTCTCTATCAAATAAATAAAATCTTCAAAAAAAAAAAAAATAGAAAAGCACATGGAGATGCAGAAAAATGAAACTTTGACATAGATTGAATTATTACCACCATTATATATAAATCCATATGCAAAAGTTTAAATTAATAAAGATTTAGGGCTAGAAAGAGTTTGTACCAGACTAAAAAACCTTCATTTTTTTTTTAACATCTAAGTCTGAAAGCTCCCAATAAAACTGAATATTGGTTCTCACATTACTAGGCAGAACATCACAATATACGATTACTTTCAGTGTACTGCCAAACATGAATTTCCCAGGAAACCACAATTATTAACTACTCCATCCTTGAAATCCTCTTACCCACCTTCCAGAAAAACTCTCACATGCATACTTCTTTCATCTCTTACACTCCTTCTCAGTCTTCATGGACTGTTCCTTCTCTGTCTGCATCTTTTTGTTGACATTATCTCAGGATTCTCTTTTGATCCACCTTACCTTCCAACTCTATCTCCTAATCTAAGCTGATCTCATCTATATCTACATGGTTTCCAAAGCTTCAGCTATGAACAGCCCTAACCATTCTCCTGAATTCCAGGCTCTTATTTTTAAACTGAAATGTCCAAAATTGAACTCACTATCTGTTGCTCTCAGAGGTCCAAAAGTTTTCTTTCTTTTCATTGTCTATTTCTATCACCTACTCTTAACCACAAAATCGTGCCATTCTTGACTCCTCCCTCATCTTCTTCATCTAGTTGATAGACAAGTCCTACCAATTCTCCATCCTGCAATGTTCTGCTTCCTTTTCTCCAATCTTACTGCCAGTGGCTATGTTGGGGCCTCATCATCTCCTATCAGGACTGATACCACAGCCTACAAATAGCATCTTGTTCTCTCTGACCCATCATACACACTTTATAAAGTGCAGAACTTGACATATAAATCCACTGGTCAAAACCCTTAAGACTCTTAACTGCTTACAAAATAAAATCCAAACTTATCTTAGTCTGGACTTCACTAAGTTTCTCAAAATTACTTTCTATCTTCTATCCACTCTCACAAATAACCTATGCTCTCTCAAATCTTAGTGGTTTTGTATTTGGTGAACCATATGAAATTGCTGATATTTAACTGGTTTTGACCTTAAAAATGGTAATTTCATATGGCTCAACTAATAATGTTTTTGCTCTGTCTTGAATGCCCTTTCAGTCTTACTGTCAAAACATCAAGAACCAGTTCAAATGTTTCCTCTTCTGTGAAGCAATTATTGGTCACTCTAGGTTAAAGAGCAGACCCCTTCTCTGTGGCCCCTTAACACTTTGTCATGCCTCTGCCACAGCACTGTGTTTTAATTATTTGTACATACTTGTCTCTGCCACTAGAATATGGGAAACTTAAGGGTAGAAACTGGGACTTAATTATATCTATATCATTACTTCCAGAACAATGTCTAGTTAGGAGTTAATATTCGTTGAATGAATGAATGAATGAACGAATGAATGAATGAATGAATGAATTTGTTATACAAAAAATGCTAAGTGAAATAAGTCAAGCAGAGAAAGACAATTATCATATGGTTTCACTTATTTGTGGAACATAAGGAATAGCATGGAGAACATTAGGAGAAGGAAGGAAAAGTTGAAGCAGGGAAAATCAGAGGGGGAGATGAACAATGAGAGACTATGGACTCCGGGAATCAAACTGAGGGTTGGGGCAGGGGCGTGGGGAGATGGGTGAGCCCGGTGATGGGTATTAAGGAGGACATGTATTGCATGGAGCACTGGGTGTTACACTCAAACAATGAATCATGGAACACTACATCAAAAACTAATGATATACTGTATGGTGACTAGCAAAACAAAAAAAAATTATTAAAAAAAAGCACTAATCAACTGAAAAAAAAAGCAGGGGATATTTTGGTTAACAATGAGGGGAGAGAGAGTGATTTAATATATTTTAGAATACTTCCTTCCTCTTTTTATATCACATTCCCTTTTTTGCTTCTTAGTGGACAATGTATTTGTTCTTACCAGATGGATTTTATGTCACTATGAAAGAAATGATGATACAAAACCAGACCACCTGGTCACAATGAGCCCTGTTTTATGTATATAATCCACAGGGAAGCAGACATATGATTTAACCAACAAAAGTCCAGGAGGCAGCCAGCAGACTTAAGAAGGTGCTATAATGTGAATACGATTTTTAAGCAATTCTAAGACTATTTCTGGTAACATTCAACCAAAGGTGTTTTCTACTCACCAAAAGCTATAGAGATCCTTCCTGAAAATGCATGAAGGACATTCATAGGCATTGCAAAATGTGCAGGAGGCATTTTATAGCGGACATTTTTGCAGAGCCTATTTATATTGGAAGAAGGTACCTTCAGCCTTTTACAAATCTGTGGAATTAGTGTTTAAGAAAAGAAAATCCCAATAACAATGGAAAAAGAAAAACTGAAATCTATACTTTAAAGACTGGACTGCACATATAACTACAATTTTAGATCTTCTCGGATCATAGAATATTCTATATTCAAGAAGTATGGTTTTAGACTGAGAGCCTATGAATGCTCCAATTTTTCAATCATCTCCAACAACAAGAAGGTGGCTAATTAGCTTGGACTGATCTAGAAATAGACAAGATATACAGGACAAAAACAGATCTGTGCAAGACCAGGAAAGGCCAACACTACAGTCAGATTGAGACTAAGGAAAGGTTTAACTGGTACTAGGACAGAGAACCTTCCCCAGCCAGTTTTCCCACATATTAATAAAATAGAATTGGGAATTAATACCAGAATCAGAGTTTTCTGATGCTTATGTATAGCCTATTGCTGAAATTGATAAGATTTGTTGAAAAATTATGCATAGCAAACTCCTGAGTTGGGTTCAGGTATGTATTCTCAAATAATGTTTCTGTGTTTATCATAAAATTCCTTTCAGGGGCACATGGGTAACTCAGTGGATTAAAGCCTCTGTTTTCAGCTCAGGTCATGATCTCGGAGTCCTGGGATCAAGCCCCGCCTTGGGCTCTCTGCTCAGCAGGGAGCCTGCTTCCCCCGCCTCTCTCTCTGCTTGCCTCTCTGCCTATTTGTGATCTCTGTGTCAAATAAATAAATAAAATCTTTTAAAAAAAAGAATTTTAAAAAATATATATATAAAATAAAAGTCCTTTCACACAGAGCTAAGGATAGATTCTTAAACAAAGGGGATCCATACATCATTTAAAAACACTATCCTAGTTGAGTACTTATTCTGATAATGTTTATGTATAGTGTATTCAATAAAAGAGAGTTGACAGTCAAAATATAATAAAATAAAAGCACTATCCTAGTAGGTAGAGTGAACATCCTATGCATCTTACTTAGCTCAAGCTATTATAAAAAAAATGCCATAGATGGGGCAGCTTAAATAACAGACATTTATTTCTCACAGTTCTGGAGGTTGGGAAGGCTGGGTTCACAATGCCAGTATGGTCAGGTTCAGATGAGAGCTCTCTTTTGACTTATAGATGACTGACAACTTGTAGTATCCTCATATCCCCATATGGTAGAGAGAGAGAGCTAGCTTTCTCATCTCTTCTTATAAAGGTATTAATTCCATTGTGAGGACCTCACCCTCATAATCTCCTCCAAACCTAATTACCTCCAAAGTCTCTACCTCCAAATATCACTGGGGGAGTAGGGCTTCAATGTATGCATTTGGGGGGACATAAACATTCAGTCTATAACATCAAGTAGCATCTGCTATAGTGTGGTGTCAGTGTAGAACTATTCCAGACTGGGTATGCCATCTATTTCTTTCTTACATTAAAACCTCTCTCTAAAAATAGAGTTGAAGGGGGTTGCCTGGGTGGCTCAGTCATTGGGTGTCTGCCTTTGGCTCAGGTCATGATTCCAGGGTCCTGGGATCAAGCCCTACATCGGGCTCCCTGCTCAACAGAGTGTCTGCTTCTTCATCTCCCACTCCCCCTGCTTATATTCCCTCTCTCACTGTCTATCAAATAAATAAATAAAATCTTTAAAAAGTAAAATAAAAATAGAGTTGAAAGAGATCATTTAAATTTCCATAGAGACCAAAAATAAGAGTAATATTTAAACATTTGACTTTTGTGAGTATATATTTCATTTTAAGCAAATGATCTTGTCTGTTTTATCCAAAATCACAGATAAATAAGTTACACAAAATGGAGTTTTATGACATGTACATATAGGTTTCATATACTGACTTGAGGCTTCATGTCCTTGAATATTAGCATACATAAAACCCTGGAAGAGACAAAAGAATGCCAGATACAAATGCCAGGTTAATCCACGTTGTCTTCTGGCTTTTGATGCAGAAGCATCCTCCTTGGCTGGCTCTTTAATATCTCCTCTAAGTTTAATATTTGGTCCAGAGCTTTTGGCCAGCATCAGTCTTTGTGGCTCCCCTTGTTACATGGTCTCCTTGGTATTCCTGGCACCTGTCTTATATGGAGAGGTGAGCACCAGAATAAAGTGAAGGGCAAAGCCTGCTTCCTATTCTTCAGAGCCAGTATTCAAAGTTAATCTAGCATTCTTCATTCCAAATATCCAGTCCAAATTTCACATCCAACACACATCTCCCAATTCCATATTTTCAAGGCCTTTCTGGATCTGCAAGTCTTCAGAGATGTGTGTGCTTAGTTAACAAAAGCACATTGAGACTATCAAATAAGAAGGCCCCACAAAATTCTAGCCAAGCTGACATTTAGACGCTAGGCTGGTAAACAGTGCATTATGTTGATTTTTATTTAGCTCCATATGATTCTGTAGAGATTTCTGTTTGCTTTGGGATACATTAATATTTGTACAAAAGAGAAATATAATCTCTCCTTCTCCTCTCCATCCTGAAACCCCAGGCAAATACACCCTCTCCGAATATATGAGCAGCAAACAAGAAATAGCACTTGTCCTACATGCCATATCAATTCAGATGATAGAAATATTTATAAACATAATTGTTGGCTCATAGGTTTTTTGGAATTTATTATGAAGCATTTTTATTTGGTTTTCATGTAGCATGGACCTCAGCAATACTGAGGGTATTAGTAAACTACTCTTTCTCAGAGGTAATACTAAAAGATGAAAAAAAATTCTTAGCTCTATTAAAATATTTTGATTATTGGTTTATTTAAGTCATTACCAATTCTTCTAAAAGCAGTAAAGGAAAAAGCTCTTAGGTTCAAGACCCAAGATCTTCCTTTTATTCTCCAGAACTTTATTCTGTAGCCCCCAAAGATGTAAGTCTACCAGTGCATTTCTGCCTCCCTGCTATCATCCTTCTGCAAGGAGAGACAAAGCTGTGTCTGTTCAACTCTAGTAACAGGTTCAGTTTGGACTGTCTTGGGTCATGCATGTTTTAGCTTTCTTAGGTTAGTGTTGATCATTGGGAACAGAACAAAAAATGATTACATATTATAAGAAACTCAGCTGAAGGCTCCCAAAATAAAATAGTCAACATAATAAAATATCCTAGACAAGGAAAAAAGATACACTTCAATAAAGGAAACAAATGATGAAATAAATGACTTAAATTTAGAATACACTGTAAAGTTCTCATTTCATTGTCCCAGTAAATTGTTAAATGCTTGGCTTTTGCACCTGAGTTGGAAAACCTATTCTCTTTAACTTTCCAAAAATCTTCTTCCCTGCCTCATTTTTACCGGATTCTTTTCAAAGATTTTAGACCCTTTTAGTATAAAGAAAAGATAATTACTTATAAGCAGAAAATTAAAGTTAATTATTTGTAATTCAAATATGCTGGAAAGTCAAGAATATAAGGCATATAAGTCTCAAGTGAATAGAGTTTACATAAAAACTTGAAATGAAATTTAGTAAAAGATACCTACCAGCAGCCTCAAAAAGAAATAGATCTTTGAAAACAATAATAGACAATGCTATCAAGCTATACCTGACCAGGAAAAGAAACAAACCCTAAGAGCAATCAAAGAAATTCATAGGAAGAAAAATGAACAATAAAAGGTGAGGGAATTCTTCACACAAAACCTATAAATGAAAGATATTTTAAAAGCATGATTTTATAACTCATCTGCCCTGTAGCAAGCATCAAAATTATGTGAAAAGTCTTTAGAGACCGAATACAACGTGACATTAATTTGTATGGAAAGAAATATCAACCTTTTGTTCTCTAATAAGAGATTTAACATAGCCCAAGAAAAGCCGCAAAATGTACATAGCTTTTCCTGTAAGTTGAGGGAGGTTAAATCCATTCTATATGCCTAAGGATATAAATTCATCTTTAAGCTATAGCCTAAAGGGTTGAATATTAATTGTTGCCCTCTTTCCCTAATGGGAGCAATATTTTGAATGACAAATAGATATTCATTAAATAGTACAGATCATTTAATTATATGTGTGTCTTCCTAACTGTTTAATATTAGAGAGCTATGTGACCTAAATAATGGTTTTGGTTAGGTGACCTTGTTCTTGAGGTTCTCTTTCTGTCCAATTACCAAGCAAGCTTTTCAGATGCACTCAGAGACTTAATTCACAAATCCCTTAAGAGCCTTCTGGTAAAAGGTTGGGGCAGCACAAATAAGCTAGTGACACATGACCTTCTTTCAGAAAATCAGGCTGGGATTCTAAGTGAGTATGCTTATTTGTCATTGTTGTATTGCTATCAAAGGCAAAAAGCAAAGAAATATGAGTTTTCTATCATAAATACATAAAAGAAAATGCAAATCGAATTTAGTATCACAATTTAATAAGATATTTATTTATATCTTTATGACATCAGAAAAACCATTTATTTCTCGGAAATTTCTATCTATATATAATTATAGATATCTCAATTTTAATAAAGAAAGGTCACTTGCTTTTATTTATTGGTATTTTGTGTCTAGTGAATACATGCCCCCTTCTCAACAAGTTTACTGTTTTCCATTTCATCATCCTAAGAACTAACAAATCCTATCTCTCTACAAATACTACTTTGATAATTAGATTATTTGAAGGGAAAAAAACAGAGAGAACCAATACTATATAACTAATATTGGGTGCCTGGATGACTCAGTTGGTTAAGGGACTGTCTTTGGCTCGGGTCATGATCTCAGGGTCCTAGGGTGGAGCCCCATATAGGGCTCCCCGCTCAGTGGGAAGCCTGCTTCTCCCTCTTCTACTCCCCCTGCTTGTGCTCTCTCTCTCAAATAAATAAACTTTTTTAAAAAACTAATATTACAGCCCCAAATGTATGACCAGTGAGAAGATTAAAAATGGGGGGGGGTGGATGTGGTGGAGGGGAAACCTGGGTGGCTTAGTCAGTTAAACCTCTGACCCTTGGTTTCAGCTCAGGTCATGATCTCAGGCTTGTGAGATTGACCCTACGTCAGGCTCCAGGCTCAGCACAGAGTCTGCTTGTCCCTTTCCTTCTGCTTCTCCCATTGCTTTTTCTCTCATATAAATATAAAATCTTAAAAAATAATAATAATAAACAAATAAGTAATAAAAATGGGGAGGGATCAAATAAAATAGAATGAAGTAGATAAAATAAAGACCCATTTATGTATTTGATTTATAAGTTTATTTACACAGGCATATGTAAAATCATACATTAAATAAATATAAATGATATATTAACTTGGTATTAGTGAGTTTTTCTTTTTAAATTTCACCAAAAACAGGGCGCCTGGATGGCTCAGTCATTAAGCATCTGCCTTTGGCTCAGGTCATGATTCCAGAGTTCTGGGATCAAACCCCGCATTCATTCCCCTACTCAGTGGGAAGCCTGCTTCTCCTCCCACTCCCCCTGCTTGTGTTCTCTCTCTCACTGTGTCTCTCTCTGTCAAATAAAAAATAAAATCTTTTAAATAAATAAATAAATTTATTTCACAAAAAAATTATTTGATTCATCTTTAACATCCACATCTTTGTCATCACTGGATTTCTTAGTCATACAGTCTAGCTGTCCAGACCACACAACACCTTCACCTCTAAGATGTTTGAGATACAAAGTTTTTTCATCTACTGGTGATATTTCCACAGGAAATTTAATTCCAAATTTCCCATTTGTGATCTCCAAATATAACTATTTACTGTACTACTTTAAAAATTGATCTTTTACTGTTTTTACAATAACATCCAATATTTCTTACAGCCAGAAGTAATAAATCTATATTACTTGCCTATTCTCTTTTTAAAATCTCATTTCATCAGGTGATCTCTACAGCAATCCCAAAGTAGCTCTCTATTACTCACTAGTGTGCTTCCCCAAATATTACTTAATTCTTCTAAATAAAGTAATTGAGAAATCACTCAGTAATTTGGAGATATTCTTAGGACTCCAGAAGTATTCAGCAACAAGGAAAAATTAGAAATTTGGGGTATTTCTGAAGAAAATCTGGATTTAGAACAATCTTCCTAGTCTGATTAATAGCTTCAATAAAGCATAATATGTTGCAGCCATGAGCTACCCTCTGAAGTAAACTTCAGCTGTTACAGGAAAAAATTCTCTTTACTGGGCAGTACACAGTCTGTTAGGTTGAGTTACAGTCTTCTTCATAGTTTCTTTGAGAAGGAACAGAATCTTTCATCTCCTAGTGAGTCCTTAATCCTTAATCCTAGTGAGATCTTAATCCTAGTGAGAAAAGCCTGTTTTCAGTAGGGCCCTGTCTGTAGGATTTTAAGACCAAGACTATTTAGAGGAGCATGATAAAAGACTGACTCTTGATGCCAGATAGCCCTACCACTTTGTGGATATACCAGCTTTGCCACTAATGAGTTGTGTGCTGTTGGATAGTGACTTACTCTCCCCAAGTCTCAGCTCCTAATCTGTAAATGGTAGATAGAAATAAAAACCTTGTGGAGTTGTCCTGAGATTAAACTCTCCTGGGGATCAAGTGTCTTATACATAGCCATTGCAAAGAAGGAATCATCTTATATTTGAGTTCTAACAGATTCCAACAAACTTACTGTGCTTGTACTATATGCCAGGCAACATACTAGGTACTGAAGATGCAAAAGTGAACAGGCAGACCCATGGCTCATTCTAGTAGTGCTCATAGTTTTAGAAAAGAGGTCTAGTCAAATAATCCCACAAATTAATATGTAAGGCAGTCCTCCAAGTGACAAGCTGGGCTCTTGACCCCAGCTACCCCGGGGGTATCCTCAGCACTTTAATCACATCCATCAAAATGGAACCAGCTCTCCAATGAAGTTGAAGAACAGAAGTTTGCTGAAGAGGTCATGGTGGGGTCTGTAAGAAGCCACACACTGCCATATGTCAGAAAAAAGAAAATATTCCCCAATGGGCATTTTTGCTCTCCAAAAGCTCCTCCCTTTGCCATCCAGTTTAAATTCCTTCCTCTTCCTCCATCCATTGCATAGATACAGTTTTGCTCTCACTCTCAGCTTGTTTTTCCACTTACAAAAAAAAAAAAAAATGCTGCCATGAAACGAAAAGTGACAGACTTAATGGAAAATGATTTCAGAGATATACACAGGAAAGAACTCTAGACTCATAACCTAGAGACCTGGAATTAAACCCCACCTTTGTCATCAAGTCATCAGGTAATTTTCCATTCCTCCAGGCTTTTGTTTCCAACCCCAAAACAGAATGCTGAACCAAATAAACTTTCAAGTTGTTTTAAAAGTAAATGGATAATGATGATTCTGTTTCAACAAAAGTATGAAAGGAGGGGCACCTGGGTGGCTCAGTAGTTAAGCATCTGCCTTGGGCTCAGGTCACGATCTCGGAGCCCTGGAATAGAGCTCTGCATTGGGCTCCTACTGGGTCCTCAGTAGGAAGTCTGCTTCTTCCTCTCCCACTCCCTCTGCTTGTGTTCCCTCTCTCACTCTGTCTATATCTGGCAAATAAATAAATATTTTTTTTATTTCATTTATTTGACAGAGAGGAGAGAGATCACAAGTTGGCAGAGAGGCAGGCAGGGGGGAGGGGGAGCAAGCTCCCTGCTGAGCAGAGAGCCCGATGTGGGGCTCAATCCCAGGACCCTGAGATCATGACCTGAGCTGAAGGCAGAGGCTTAACCCACTGAGCCACCCAGGCACTCCATAAATAAATAAAATCTTTAAAAAAAGAGTATTTTTTTAAATATATAAAACTATATAAAAGATACTATATCTTTTAAATTCTGTAGTTGAATTCAACCGATAATTAAATATATCTGGCTAATTCTTCCTGCTCTCACTCTCCTGCTTAACCTATTAACATCTATGTTTATCTGTAAGATTTAGTCTTTCCACAAAGTCAGCTAAGTTTAGGGGTGCCTGGGTGGCTCAGTCAGTTAAGCATCTGACTCTGGATTGCAGCTCAGGTCATGATCTCAGGGTCCTGAGACTGAGCCCCATGTCAGGCTCCATGCTCAGTGGGGAGCCTGCTTGGGATTCCCTCTCTCCTCTCCCTCTGCCCCTTTCCTGGCATCCACCCCCTTCCCTGTTCCTGCTCTAAATAAATAAATAAGTCTTTTTTTAAAAATCAGCTAAGTTTACTTGGGGTAAAAAAAAATGCCTATTCAAAGGAAACAAAAGCGAAAATGAACTTTTGGGACTTCATCAAGATAAAAAACTGCACAGCAAAGGAAACAGTCAACAAAACAAACAGACAACCCATGAAATGGCAGAAGATATTTGTAAATGACACTACAGACAAAGATCTATAAAGATCTATAAAGAACTCCTCAAACTCAACACTCACAAAACCGACTATCATGTCAAAAAGTGGCAGAAGAAATGAACAGACACTTCTCCAAAGAAGACATACAAATGGCTAACAGACACATGAAAAAATGTTCATCATCTTTAGCCATCAGGGAGATTCAAACCAAAACCACACTGAGATACCACCTTACACCAGTTAGAATGGCCAAAATCAACAAGAAAGTAAACAACAAATGTTGGAGAGGATGTGAAGAAGGAGGAACCCTCTTACACTTTTGGGGGGAATGCAAGTTGGTGCAGTCACTTTGGAAAACAGTGTGGAGATTCCTCAAGAAATTAAAAATAGAGCTACCCTATGACCCTGCCATTGCACTCCTGGGTATTTACCCCAAAGAAGCAGAAGCAGTACAAAGAAGGGCCATATGTACCCCAGTGTTCATAGCAGCAATGGCCACAATCGCCAAACTGTGGAAAGAACCAAAATGCCCTTCAACAGATGAATGGATAAAGAAGATATGGTTCACATATACAATGGGATATTATGCCTCCATCAGAAAGGATGAATACCCAACTTTTGTATCAACATGGACGGGACTGGAAGAGATTATGCAGAGTGAAATAAGTCAAGCAGAGAAAGACAGTTATCATATGGTCTCACTTAATTATGGAGCATAAGGAAAAACATGGAGGACACTGGGAGAAGGAAAGGAAGGGTGAACTGGGAGAAATCAGAGGGGGAGATGAACCATGTGAGACTATGGACTCTGAGAAACAAACTGAGGGTTTTGGAGAGGAGGGAGGTGGGGGGTTAGGTGAGCCTGGTGGTGGGTATTGAGGAGGACACATACTGCATGGAGCACTGGGTGTGGGGCATGAACAATGAATCTTGGAATACTGAAAAAATAAAATTAAATTTAAAAAAAGTGCCTATTGAATCATTCAGCATGCTAGCATTTCAAAGCAACCAGCCAACAACTGCCATTAGCATTGTCTATTTCTCATGTCAGGTTAAGAAGAATGAAATTTACTGATGTTTTCCTAACCCAAGCTTCCCTACTGTGCAAAATGAATAGTTAAGCAGAACATTAGCAGAACAGTTTCATTTGTAACTCTAGCAGTGAAGACTTCTCATCATAGTGACACAGAAGGATACACACCTAAAGACAATACATTTATTTAGTGGATATGAACGTCTTTTGACTAGAAAAAGAAATAACAATCATCTGCAGTACTTTAAATAGAAAACATCTGTTTTTCTTAACATACTTCAAATACTCTGAATTTCCTGATTAGTTGTTATATGAGAACTGTATTCCTGAAAGACATAATGAGGCAGTTTAAAGATGAGTCTTAAATGATCTTCGAAGCAATGTGAAGAAAAATGCTCACGCTCTGAGTAAGGATAGTTAGAGCAGACCCATAAGCTCCGTACCATGAACAAATACAAAATAATTCTTTCAACTATTTGCATTTACATCAAACATTCTATTGTATATTGTAAGCAAAGGAGGACGATATAAATGAGTGGTACATAGTGCTATATGAATGAAAATACAGTTCTGTAGTCTTAGACCATGACGACAAAATCTAAGATGCTATTAAAGCAGTTTTTGCTTGACTAAGCCAAACATGAAGATTTTCAAAGTAATGACATGAAGCATCTTTGTGAGCATTACACAAGTGTGTGCATACATCACAGAGTAGGTTCAGGAAGTGTATATATGCAAACACATCCATGGGTAATTACTCCAAGCTGGAGGGTGTATATTTATTTTAGCCACATCAGCTTTTCCTCAGCAATCTGTAACACAAAATGGGGAGGATCATCTATTTTTCTCATAAAAGTTTACAACAGATGCATAATATAAATATTTGCAGGTGATTTTTTACACCATAATTCTTTTCCTGCTCCATAGTAAACAAACCTAGAAAGTAATTACCATTGGGAAATAAGTATTTCAAATCAAATGCCAAAGGATAACACCAAGGAAACAAGAATATGGAATCAATGAACAGTGAAGGTTAAGGGCCTCACACTTTTTAAAAATCAGGCAAACATGTATTGAGCGCCTATTATGTACCAGACTCTATACTAGGGAATAAGGATCCAGAGAGAAAAGAAAAGCTTCAAGGAACTCACAATCTGTTCATGGATAAAAACAGATTTTAAAAAGGCAAACAAAAAACCCTCAATATGATCAGGATCATAAATGGAGTGTGTATAATGTATAAAAGATTTGGATAACACAGATAAGAGAGCAATGGATTCTGCCAGGGAAAAACTAGGGCTAAGACTTAGACAATAAACATGTGGATTTGACCTTTATATGTGAGTAGAACACAAAGAAGAGTACTGAGGAAGTTATTTCTTAAAACTGTATTGATGATAACAAAATTTTAAGAATCTAATACATTTCCCTCAAGACCTCTTTTCAAACTCCTATGACTTCTCTGTATGTATTGATGAACTGATTTTCCAGATGTAGTGTTAGTTTAAAAACAGTAGAGAAGGGGCACCTGGGTGGCTCAGTGGGTTAAAGCCTCTGCCTTTGGCTCGGGTCATGATCCCAAGGTCCTGGGATCGAGTCCTGCATTGGGCTCTCCACTCGGCAGGGAGCTTGCTTCCCCCCATCTCTGTCTACTTGTGATCTCTCTCCTCTCTGTCAAATAAATAAATAAAATCTTTAAAAAAAAAAAAAAACCAGTAGAGAAAAATTAAACAGTAGAGAAAGCTATTATGGCATGCTATTATTTTTTATATGAAGAAAGGGATATACAAGATATATATGAATGTATATGTATATATACACATATATATGTATATATATATACATACACATACAAATATATACTTTTACATGCACATATTTACTTGAAAGGCTACACAAGTCATTGATAGTATTTGTTGTCTCTGAGGCAGGATTCTGAGGTGCTAGGGACTCTATTTTTTTTCTGTAATGTTTGAAATGTTTACCCACATGTATTACCTACTTAAATAAATGAATAAATTCTTTAAAACAAAATACTTTCTATGGCTGTTCCAACTAAGAAATAATATATTCTTATTTTACTCTGCATATTCCCAGGGGTGTAAAACAATTCATGGGTCATAGCAGCTTCTGATTTTTAAGGGAATTAAAATTAAACTCTCAAACCATAAGATTATAGCTAAAGGGGTCCTCATATTTTAGTACACTCAGGCAACAAAAGTTAGAGATATTAAGAGAAAAATAATGTGCTCCTCATTAAAGATGCTGAGACTATATCTATGCAATATCAAGACAATTAGTCAATATGACCAATCCAATGAAAAAACTGGGCCAGTTCAAAGGAGGTACAAGTCAAGTAAGTTTCAACAGTTGGGTTGAGCTCCTAATGCAAACTGGACTTGAGGATATCTACAAGAGATGAAACCCTATGTTTAGGATAGTATCCCAAATGCTGAATGAATACTTTTTGCCTTTATAGATTGTTTTTTAAACTTGGAATACTTCATCCTTTTTTTTTTTGCAAAATACTTATCCAATCCATCTTTCCAGGCTCAGTTCAAAAGCTCTCTTGTACATTAAATCTGATCTTTATCACTTGACTGAGGTCTTTCTGCTATAACTGGAAATTCTATTGCCCTTACAATCATCATCATGGTTTAGCACTTAACAAAACTTGCTAAAGTGCTAATGGTTTAGCACTTAACAACTTGCTAAAGTTTATGTGTGTTAGTTTTAACTCCCCCAAGAATTGTAAATGATACAAACAGCAAATCAGGTTAGAGAAGTAGACATAGTCTACTAATCCAAAACAGATCACAGTGTCAATAAACAGCACACCAAAACTATAACAACATAGTTTAGGGAACCAAGAATATTAAATAAATTTATAAATTCAGCACAAATATTATGCACACATATCAAAGCCATAGCTTTAGGGAGGAAGGTGAAGGCAGTGGGATGAGAAATCAAACCTCTTCCAAAAAGGAAGAGATGGAGTTCCATTCCCTCTTTTATTGAAAAAAATTAAATTAAATTAAATTATAGATAGTGCATATGGAGAAGGTGGCTTATGTGGTTTAACTTTGGTTTTCTAAATCTGAAAAAACAAGTTGTGATATCAAACGCACAAATGTAACCTAACAGTATCCTCCACATTTCTTCCATACTTATTGCAGGGCATAAGGGGACCTATAAAATGTAAATGCACATTACAATGGAATGCTTTTAGGAGGGAAACATTAGGAAAAAGACACATGGAGACCATCAACTAGTGTGAATTTTTTTACTTTAAATTTTGAGCAAACAATACTTTTCTTTCAATTTTTGGCATTGAACTTTTTTTTTTTTTTTTTACATTTCTGACAGGAAGCATCCTATGAAGAATAGATGACAAGTTACCAAAAAACAAAAGATAAATACTATTTTATAGGACCACAACTTTACCAACGTGAAGGAATGAATTCTTGAAGACATATCACCAAATAAATAGGAGACTTCCAGCTTGAAATAAATGCGTAATGATCTGAATTGAAAAGTCTATGTGAAAAAGCACATAAAGTGATATCTATACTTGTAAATCATGAAACACAATGACATCTTGGATAAATTTTCAACAAGTAACTTAAATCAAAATGACAATATGACATGTATTGGGAAGTTTTAGTCTAATTTTATCCTGTCCCGACTTTTAAAATACACAGCTGTGAGGTTTGTTGTCATTTTGTCCATTTGGGTTTATCACGTTAGCAATACAAAACTGTTGTTGTTTTGTTTTGTTTTTATCTCTAAGAAGCTATATATAGGATTTGGACAAGCTCATCAACTGAAGAGTCATGCCTGAGTGACAGTTTCATTACCAAAATAGAAAGGCATTTCAAGTAATGCTTAACTGACATTTGTATACACTATTTATTTAATAATTCCTTACTTAACCGACCAAGCAAAATAATCATCTAAAAATAAAACCTAATGCACAATTTGGGAAAGATTTAAATTAAATACCAATACCTAGATTTGATAGTTTGATATACTTCTTCATTAATTTTTCCTAACAGATCTAACTGGAAATTAACCTTCATATCAAACTGTTGCATAGTCATTATATTAGGAAAAGCAATTAAGGTCACCTGCTAGTGAGTGGATAAAATTCTAGGCCTTTCCTTTCTGCCTCCTGATAGGATAGCTCTTTCTACTCCTGGGTTTTCTGGAGTATTTCTGGAGTATAGAACCAGTACTTTTGATTCTATTAAGACTTAGTAACCTAGCTCCATACCACTGGTGTCTGAATGACTCAGAAATTCCATAATGAGATGCTCTTACTAGGATTGCCCCCAGAGGCTTCATTTCACATTATCTAGCCCAATCACAGAGTGAGTCCCACACTCCTGGGCCCAAGCCCTTGGAAACTGCTCATTGCCTTTACCCCTACTGGCTTCCCCACTGTGCCCACTCATATGTCTCCTGCTCCAACTGGACACAAAATACTTACAGTTTTTAAACAGAAAAAAAGTTTCTCTGCCCATTGTCCTGTCAAAAGGATTCAAACTTAAAGTGTTACAATGATTGAGAACAAATGAAAAACAAATATATACAGTTGTAAAACAGCCTGAATACAACAATATTTGAAAAGTATGTGGTAATAAACTCTTCTGACATAGGTATATGGTCATATGGCGTATAGTATACAGGTGTATAGTAATAAAAACAAGCATTAGCTTCTCTGAGAAAAGAAGCTATGGGTCTATGAGAAATGTTTTAGTTGTCATCATAGTAATGGTGAAGAGTCAAATGTCTGTGGTGAATGAAACATCAAGAATACTATTACCCAAGAATAAGAAACCAGATGGAAATAGACACAATATGTAGTCTATCTCCCTCCTCCCACACACAAATTCATTAAGCAGCTGTGCTCTATGGCAACTCTTATTTCTAAGTGTTGCTGCCCTAGCTTCACTACGTGGGGTTCTCTCCTAAAAGCAAAACAATAAGTGATCCCATAGTCCTACATAACCCCCTTGACAAATCCCCAAAGGAAAAGGAGTCCTAAATCTTCATCCTGCCCTTTAAACTTCTCCATAATCCCAAACAAGCTGCTCAGTTTAATTCCCAAAATGGGTTTTGCCTGAGTCTTTTTTCCAGTCCCTCTGGAACACCATGGAACACACCATCCACTCACATTCTGTGGTCCCCCTGGAGATGCACCACCCAGGTTCCCTTAAGGAAGGACTTACTGCCTGGTTGGGGCAAGTGTGGTCATAAACAGCCTCTAAGTGCCAGGACCTTCACAGTCCACCTCAGCCACTTCAAACCAGGTCATGCCCTCCTAGGACAGCTGACAAAGCAGGGACTGAGCCAAATGGCCAGAAAGATATGGCCATTTCAGAGTTACTCCAGACTCCTGGGAGGGACAGTCCTCACTCCAGAGCTCCCTGCTGGGTGGCCTGAGGCCTTGTGGTCACAGTTCAACATCTCCCTTTGTGATGATCCCACTTTCTTCCCCTTCTTTTCACCAGTGTTGATCCCTAATAAGGAGGTTGAACCCCAAACTCCAGCTCACCACCTGCTTCTGGAGAACCCAATCTGCAACATAGGTCTCCATGAATCTGATTCTGTTCTTTATTCTCTACCAAAATCATTCTCCTCTTCCAAGGTCCAGCTCAAATGATACCTTCAAGAAATATTTTTTCATCCTTCCAATTGGGAATAATTATTCATTTCACTCATTTTACTCTATCCCCCTGAATTATGCCTGTATCTCTGTGTATCAAGTCAGTAATTTTTTATATTAAATTGGTAGGTTAAATTTTAAGTTTATTGAGAACATAGTCTATGTCTTCATTCATTTCTTTATGCCTACAGTGCATAACAGATAAGAGTTATGAATGCAAGAAAACACTAATGCATGATCTTCTCCATTATAACTAAAAAAATGCTGCCAGTACTTCATCTCCAATATTTCATACATATGCCCAATCCCCTCTATTTTTCAGCTGTGTGATATTATATATCCCCTGCTTTCCACACTAGCTAAGCACATCTGCCTGGTATGGAACATGCTTATCCTGTCTTTAAGCCATCACATAAAAGCAGCCTCCTTTAATAGCATGATTCTTTGTTCAAAATGTTTTTCAAGACCTTCCTAGTATGTGAAGTACCCCAAGGTACTGCCACCCAATTCCACTACCTCAGGATCTTCTTTTTAGTTTTTAAGATTTTATTTATTTATTTGAGAGAGAGAGAGAGTGCAAGGGGAAGGGGCAGAGGGAGAGGGAGAGAATCTCAAGCAGATTCCACACTGAGAACAGAGCCTGATGCGAGGCCCGATCTCACAACCCTGAGATTGTGACCTGAGCCAAAACCAAGAGTCAGTCACTTAACCGACTGAGCCACCCAGGTGCCCCAAGGATATTTTTGTTCACATAATTTAGGTATCTAATATGTGTCTAAAAATCATTATACTCCATTCGAACAGTGACCAAATTTTGGGTTAAATCTTTGTAAGACTAGAATAATAAACTCTATACAGGAAATGCAAAATATATGTGTTTGGATGAATAATATATCATGTTCACCTCTTCACTTTCCAAAATGATTGCTTCATACATTCTCCTCTCAATCTTCACACACATGGGCCTGCTACCACCTCTACTACCACCATCAGCCCATCCCTATCTAATGTCTCAATTTCACTGAGAAATTAAAAGCAAGAAATAAGAATCTCCCTCTTTTCATCATTAAAGCTATTGACAACTAATTCCTGGCTTGCCATCTTGCTGTATGGATTAGGAATCTCTCTTCCTACCAAAGTCCACTCTCCAATCATGTTCTGGATTTCATCTTCAAGACTTTGTTTCTATAATTTCCCCCTTTCTTTTGCATCATCAGTGCCCTGGATCATCTCTAGCACCACACACTACCATGTTACAGTATCTTCTATCTTTAGAAAACTCTACTTTGATCTTAGATTCCCCTCATCCTCCAACAAAAACTTATTGAAAACTTACTGAAAAAAGGTAGTGGCCACCTCCAGGTTTGCACTTCATATTCTTTAATTTAAGTCTGCCTAGTCAGACTTAAGTGCCCACTACATCACTGAAATTTAGTAATTGAGGTCACTAATGACTTTTGTATTGCCAAATTCAATAGTCACTTCTTAGTTTTTATCTTGCTTAATCTCCCAAAGCAATCAACACAGTTGATCACATCCATCCATCCATCCATCCATCCATCCATCCATCCATCCATCCATCCATCGATCCATCTCCATCCATCCTTCTTGTAACATTACTTTTAGCTTCTAAAAAGTTGCATTCTCCTTGCTTTTCTGCTAACCTATGGGTGCTTTTTCTGTCTCCTCTGCTGGCTTCTCTACCTCTGCTTGACCCTCAAATGTGGCCAAGTCCAGAGTTTATCCCTAGGTCTCTTCTTCACCCTCCTAAGTGATATCATTCAGACACTTGGCTTTGAATATTATCTCTACGCCAGTGCCCCCCCAACTCTCAATATCCAGCCCTCACCTTATTCTTCACTGAGCTCCAGACTCATTTATAGCATCATCACAATCTATTATTCTGCAACTCAAACTTAACACACCCAAAATAGAAGTCCTACAATAGCAAACTTGCTCCTCCCCTACTATTTCCATTCTTCATATAGAGAATTATCATCCACTTGGTTGTTCAAGTTACAAATCTAGCAGTTTTCCTTGACTTCTTTCTTTCTCTCATCTCACATCAATAAGTACTGTCATCTCCACTACCAAAAAATATATTGAATCTATTCACATCTATCCATCTCCACTACCAGCACCCTAGTCTAAGTCACTGACTCCTCCACTTAGATTACTGCAAAGGCTTCCTACTGACCTCCTTGCTGCTGCTTTTGGACTCTTAAAAGCCATTCTCCATACAGTAAAAATGAGTAAAATAAGTAAATGAGCAAAATTTAAAATGAGTAAAATTTAAAAAGTAAAAATGAGTTTTAAGAGGATGTATTAGATTAACTCATTCCCCTAAAACCTTGCAAGGGCTCTGCATCACACTTATACACACAAGCTGTAATGTGCTTGCAGGAATCACCTACCAACCCACTCCTAACTCCATCTCCCTTCCATCATACTGCACTCAACACCAGCCTTCATTCTGCTCTTTGAACATACCAAGCTTATTCCTGCTTTAAAGATTTTCTGTTTTGCTGTTCT
>CM053606.1:53632734-53670558 GCA_028646535.1 Procyon lotor
GACTTTAAAGTCATATCTAAAGCTCTAGCTGAAAAGCTGTCCAAATTCTATACCATTTTCAGATGACACTGGTATGAATGGGAGTTCAAATTCCTAAATGCAACTCTCAGCTAATAGGAAAATAGTATCAGAGTTCTCAGAGCTACTTGCATTACTAGGGCTTTTGGAATATACCTCGGACAAATTTTCAATTCAATTAGTTTTTACAAAGTGTCCACAGAGGGCATGACACTGTATGCAGTGCAGATCCAAGTATGCTAGGTCAAGGCAGGTCAAAGATTTATAGGTCCCAATGTAAAAAGTTCAGTTTATTCTATTTATCTCATTAATTTTATGTTAGAGCAAAGCCATTAAAATGTTATGACCATTTGCTTGATCTGTGGGCCCAAGACTGAAAAAATAAAGTCCAAATTGCTACAGTTAGCACCCTATGATAAAGGTCATATATTATCTTCTCAGGACATGGAGATGGAATTTGTTTATTTTATGTATTTTTTAATGAAAAAGTTTACCTGAAAGATGCAGATTAAATGAATATTAACATTTATAAGACAGCCATGAAAGAAACAACCCCATTTTTTATAATCAGAATGCCATCCAAGGAGTAGATGCTCTAGCTAGCCGTGCATTGGGGGTGGGGGAAAAGCCAGCCCTCGTCATTAATTACTCACATATATACTGAGTGCAGATCTCTGTCCTTCAAGGGAATTATAAGCCAGGTGACAAAATAATACATGAGTACAAAAGTGAAAAAGCAATCACAAGTAGAATGTACTGAGTATCATTCACAACAAAAGCTGCAGGATTTCAGTGGAGGGAAGGTACACTGAGACGGGGGTCACAAGGGGTGGTTCCTGAGCAGGGCCATGAAGCAAGGAAGACGACCACATTATGTAACAGTAAGGTGCTTCCCCAAAACTGGGGAGGACAGAAAATAATGCTGCTTTCCGAGAGTTAAACCAAGAAATCAACATATAATTAAAGCAGAAATGTACATAATCACTTCAATGATACTATAAGCCTCCCGGTCCAGCAAGCCTGATTGTAAACTCACTGACTTTATTAACATATCTGAAGAGAATTGCAAATAATGATCAAACAGTTCTGTCCTTCAAGTACTCTCCAGGTTAGGGCACCAAATCAAACTCATGAGGATCACACTCCGTGGAGAGACACCACAGGCAGCCAGCCCTTGACGCCATTAGCCATTCTACTCATGCAATTCCTTTGCTCGAACTATACACTCATCAAGCAACCTTTTAATAATTGAGTTTCTCATGTATTTTGCCTAAAGGGAGCAATGTGCTGGTCAGGCCAACATGAACACCAGGTCTGCTGAACAATTAAATTTCTTAATGTAAATTACTGCATTAGTATTCTGGTGTTACACATCAGTCTCTTACGAGCTTTGTTAGTGCCAGTCATCATCTCTGAGTTGTTGTAATTCTAGGACACTGACATAATAAATTTTCAAATCCTGTAGAAGTATATAGGACGGGTTTCATTCAACAGAGAGTTCATTCAAGAGTTTAGAAATGCCAGAGAGAGAGAGAGAGACAGAGTGAGAGACAGAGAGACAGACAGAGCAGGGAGAGGAAAAGTAGTTTAGGCAGATCTATTAAGACAAATTTATGTAGGGATGTGAATATAATATTAGGCATGGGAATTAATGTTTAGCAGTGTTTCAGAACTCGCTGGTGAAATTTGAGTAGGGGATGCTACATGATCAAAACTGTTACTACTTAGCAGATCTCATGGTTTAGTTGAAGAATTAGCCAAGCAAACAACTAATTACAATATAGTATTGTAAGTACACAGAATATTCTGAGAGCACCAAAGAAAGTACCTGCAGTTTACTCTAGGGATGATCACTGAGTATTTCTCAGAAGAGAAAACTTAAGAGTTTTTGTAAGGTTTTATTTCTTTTTTAAAGATTTTATTTACTTATTTGACAGAGAGACCACAAGCAGGGGGAATAGAAACGGGAGAAGGAGGCTCCCCACTGAGCAGGGAGTCCAATGTTGGGGCTTGATCCCAGGACCCTGGGATCATGACATGAGCCGAAGGCAGACGCTTAACCAATTGAGCCACCCAGGCACACCCAGACCCCTAAAGTTTTTTTATTACACTTTAATATTCTTTCAAATTTTCCTCTTTATTTACATACTTTTTTAGTTAAAAGAAATATATCAATATTTCAAAGAGCCTCAGAAGTATATTCCTGACTTTGTACTAAATATTCCTACCTAGTTATGCCACAGGAATCCCAAAGTCAACATTTCAAAATCCAAACTTACGGTTTTCTCTGCCATTCGTAACCATCTTTCTTCTCCTCATGTGTTTCCTGCTTTGGTGAGCATAACCACAACCCATCTGACTATCAGGCACAGTCATACTAAATTCTCTTTTCTATCCCCAACATACAGTCAGTACAAAAGCCTTAAAGGTTTTGCCTTTTATTAGCTCTTAAACTTCTCTCCCAGGGTCACTGCCTTAGTCTAGGTTTTAATCATTTCTCAGCTGGATTACTTAAATAATCTTCTAAATGGTACCCTGCCTTTATTCCAACTAGCTTCTCTCCTTTTCAGCACATCTTTAGTTTTGAAGCTAGGGTGATAGTTCATTTAGTCAATCAACAAATACATATGTGTCAATGATTTTCTAAACCCAGGGGATAGAATGATCAACAAAACAGACAAGGTTCTTGCTTTTCATTGACCTGATACTTTAGACTGGGCACTAATTATGTAAGCAAAGAAATGACTAAAGCAGTTTTTCAGTAGTGATAAATATTATAAAGTAAATACAATTAAGTGATGTGGCAGAGAGTGACTATGTTAACTAACTGGAATTTAAATAAAAAGTTGAAACTACTAAAAATTAAAGGTGGGGAGAGAGAGTGACTGGGTGATTAGATTGTCATTAAGACCTCTTAGGCAATGGCTTTTAGGAGAGGGATGATAAGAGGGAGCCAGCCATATAAAGGTCTGAGGGCAAAACATTTCAGGCAAAGGAGTAACAATCACAAAGTCTCTAAGATGGATGTAAGTTTAGAATGTTCAAAAATTTGGAAGAAAGCAAGTATAGCTACAATGAGAGGATAAAGAGAGAAAGAGTGGTAGAGCATAAGGTCAGTGAATTACACAAAGGGTACTTAAGTAAGGCCCAGTAAGTTTGAGTTTTAATGAAAGTGCTATAGGAAGCTATTGAAAATATATAAGTAAAAGAGCTGTGTAATTTCATCTATGATTTTAAAGTTCACTCAGGGTCCTGTGTGGATAATGAGTTTAAGAAATGCAGGAGTGTACGAAGGAAGACCATTCTAGAGTTCAGTGCAAAGTAAAGGCAGGATGTATAGAGACATGGATAAAGGCAGTAGCAGGAAAGATGGAGAAGCTGTTGGCCTGATGATATATTTTGGAGCTAAAGCCAGTAAGACTTCCCAATAGAGTGAATGTGGGAGATGAAAAAAAAATAAGAAACCAAGGATCTGTAACCTAATAGATATTGGTGTCATTTTCTGAAATGGAGAAGACTGAGGGGGTTGGTTTAGAACTTTGGGGTGAGAGTAGGAATCAAGAGCTTGGTTGGGCCACATTAAGTGTGAATAAATATTGACAATTCAAAGAGACTTGTCAAGTAGGCATCTAAATCCAGAAATACCAAGGTCAATGGAAGAGTCATTGGTAACAATACAAGCTTGGGAGTCAATGACATACAGATAATACTTAAAGTTAATGGCTTAGTCTAAAACTAGACTAGAGAAGGAGAAGAGTAGACAGCCAACGACCAGGTCCTGTGGCATTCCAACATTAGGAGATCAAGCAAAGATTGAGGAAACTGAAAAGTAGAGGCCAATGAGGTAAAAGAAATTTCAGGTGAGTATGAGGTCAAGGAAACCAAGAGAAAAGAATGTTTCAAGAAGTAGAGTTGTCACCTTTGTCAAACATTACTGTGAGGTTAAAACAACAGACACCACCCACTGCACTTGGAAAGATGGAAATCATTGGTAATCTTCACAAAATCAGTGTGAGGAGAGTGTCAGAGAATAAATCACTACTGGAGAGAATGTGAAGGAAGAGAGGCAGTTACAAGCCATTTTGACTTGTAAAATAGTTTGAAATAAAAAGCTTATATCAACAGCACTCCCTTTGAAAACTTTTATAGTCTCCAAATATGAAAGGAAATGGAAGGAAATAAAAATAAATGATGCTGTAGTTTGTATAACAAAAAAGCACACCAATTATTTCAACTAGTAGCCAATATGAGAACTGCATAAATTTAAGAGGAAGCATTATATTCTCATAATAACTTGAGACATCTACTTGAAAATGGCACTTCAGAATTCACAAGAGGACATCAGTACAGTATTTTATGTGTTTATCACTTAGGCCAGAAGCTGGACTCTTCCTTCTATGCTTTGGCATTAAGAGTTGAATCAGTCATGAAACTTCAAGGTTGGAAAGGACTTAGAGGTCATTTAGTCCAACTCCTTTGTGTGAATGAATCCTCTTTATCACATCTCTAATGAATACTGCTTCTTTCTCTTCTTGAACTCCTTTCATGAAAGTGGATTTGTCACATCTTCCCAATGCTTCAGGTAGAAATAAATGCATCTTATTACATTTCAGACAGATTTTCCACCCTTTATAATAATAGTTATTTTCAGCATTGTGAAACCTACCAATTTGATTAGTATCAGTCATATGCCCTTCATCTGTTTTGTGTATAAAGGGAAAAAGGCAATTACGGAACATGTAGGACTTTTATATCTATTTACCTGTCTACCTAAATGCTGCCTCTTTCCAGAAGAAAAAAAAAACAAAACTTAAATGAAATGACTTAAAACACCCGGATGCAATAGTTATTAAAATAGAAATAGAAATTCAAACTGCTGAAAATAAATTCTTGACTCAAAGACTAATGTAGTTACTGGCATTGAAATTAAATTTATCAGTGGGCTTGCTAGAATTCAGTACAAAAGGAGAAATATAGTGGATTACACAGTTATCCTTATCTAACAGAAGAAAGTATACTAATTCTCTATTAAATGAAAATTTTTTTCTTGGTTCTAAATCACATGAGGAATTTCTCATATAGCATCTTAACGAAACAGACTTACTTCTTTGTTTTCTATTTGCATTCATGTTCACTGTCATTTCATTTTACCAAGGTCACAATCTCAATCCAATGTTTAAAAAAAAAATCTTTTTAAAAAATCTGTTGAATATAGGGGACAAAGCCTGAGCACTGGATAACGACTTTTCAAAAGGGACTGGAAAAAAACCTTAAACTATCAAAATCACCATTTGGTGGGGGGGATCAATCCTATGGGTTATTGGTTCCCATAAGTCCAATTCTTAGTAGATGGAAACAAATGAGAGACTGAGTTAATATCTCCTATGGCACTACCATCACTCCTTCTCCTCTCCTAGAAATAACTACAGTTGGGTGGTCACTAGGTACAAATGATATCCTTGTGAACTGAGAGAGGTGTACAGAACATGGTTGACTGACCAGCAGAGAATGCTGGAAGGGCTGGCCTGAATATTTGATAATAATAGGGATCTCTCAGAGGGGAAGTGATATCTGTAAGCAAAAGGTATTATTAAAGCTGGCCCTGTTGCTGGAGGTAATGTCAAGAACTTGGGCTTTCTTATTTGCTCATTAAACACTCCAATTATTTTCCCAGGAAGGGCATTATAGAAAAGTTACAAATGGGTCAACTGTGTCTCCTAGAGTTAAGCCCCTGAGGTTTTACAATACTTTCCCCTGTTCTTGGATTGAAGAGTGGGAGAGGTATGCCCACATAAGCCATTTCACCTTTGAAGGCCTCTGCGGTGCCTAAGGCATCACAAAAGGCCTTTGTGGTGCTTAAGTCATCTCTTAGTAAAAATAAATTACTTTCCTCATAGTGATAATCACAGTTGTCCAGACTTTACCTAGACCACCTGCTTCCATCATTAAACTCTAAATAACTAAAGACAGATCTCAACTCCTTCCCCACACCTAAAACCAGCCAGGCATAACTCTGCTTTCCTTTCTAAGGCTAGAAAAGGCACACCTTTAATCTGTATTTTCTCCATCCAAATGTGGCAGCACATTATTATTATTATTATTATTATTATTACTGCTACAGCTACTACTACTGTTGAATCTGGATTCTATCTAGAGGTCCCTTAAGGCCAATAAGCTAGATTCAATTCTCATTTCTCACAAATTAGTTATTGTAAAATCAATGCAAGTGCAGTACAAGTAACCTACATACTGAATTGGGCTCTTTGTATACCAGACAACAGAATGTACACATGGTGTTACCAAGGAAAGAATGAGAGATTTCAGACTTAATCTAAAGAAGACATTGGTACACCTTTGAATAAGTAACCCCAAACAAACGACTTGGCTTTTTGCAGAATTAGAATAAACTGGACGCATATTTGTTTAGAGCCAGGATATTGTAGGCATGTAACAGTAAATGCTAATGTACATGCTGATGATTGCCAACTGCAAACAAGCATGCTGATCATTATTTCATCTAGCAGTTTATTATGACATACAAATGCCAGAAATTAAAGTCAATGCTAAGCAAAACCCAGCTACCAACAGCATAATTTTCTCCTCATTTCTACCCACTCTACCCTACAAACTGAAAGAGCAGAGCAAGGTGAGTTTTGTGCTACACTCCCTATCTTGTGCATAACCCAAGGCCAACTCTGTTCTGTGCTACACCAGCTATCTGTGTATAACCCCCACATGACTGGCTCATGAGAAAGAAACCACAGAATGTTAGAATGTTAAAATATTGCCTAGCTGGTCCTTGAGTTAGTTTGAGTTAGGAGAAAAAAATGTGTAAAAGGACATCTCGCCAACTGCGCAACCGGCCTGTGGCCAACTGGCACAAGCCGCGAGCATCACTCCACCAACTGTCACCAAGCCCCTTATAAAACTACTGCACTTTTTGAAACTCGCTCTCTTTCTCTACATCACGCCGCTGCGTCGGTGAGTGTGGGGACTGAGCTCGAGCTAGCTCGAATAAAGGCTCTTTTGCTTTTGCATTGGACTCGGCTCCCTGGTGGTCTTTGGGGATCTCAAAATCTGGGCATAACACAAACTCTTTTCTGATTAGCAGGAAGCCTGGGAATAGAGGGTAAAAGTAATAATAAAAGAGGCCTGTGAATTATTGCATAGTTTTTAAATGCCACACAACTTTGAGAGAGAAGCTCCAGTTGAGATAAGTACCTATTTTCCCAGAGCCTACTAAAATATCTGAAAGCTTACCCCATGCAATGGTGGTCTCCAAGAAAGCTCTCTGATTTTGGAAACTAAGTAGCAGAAATATACCTGGTGTGGAAGAAGTTGGCATAGCAACTCTGCCTTTGCCATGGTGAAGCACAGAGTAAACAGGTGCACAAAACAACAACTTAAACGAGTTTGCTTCTCTACAAAGTGGTTATATCTTGTAGAGCATTTTTAGGCTTCTCTTTTTGAGAAATATAAACTCTTTGGTCTAATAATTTAATACATTTCATTTCCTGAATAGGAGAGGATATTCATGAGTCATGGAAAGATTTATTTTCCATATTTTCTCTAGATAAATAAGGTTACATTTTGGCTAAAAATAAGTCATTTCCCCTTCAGAGAAGACACAATTCTCCATTGACCAGAAAATGGTACCAAAGGTAAGCCTTCTCTGTTAAAAAATATATTTCCAAGAAAAGAATTGCTTACCTTTTGGCAACAGGCCCCTTGAAATTGGGATCAAATGTCCTTGGATTACCTGCATTTAAAACAAAGAATTTTTTAAGCATGTATGCCAATGAAATGGCAAATAAATACATATACAATATTAATAAAGAAAAATCGACATCTTGGCTACTGCCCTGTGCAATGCTGAATTCATTCTTCGGTTCAGGGAAACATCAGTTATGCCTTGGCTACATCTACCCATCCTTTCCCTCTCTCCAATAAGAAGTAAGACTTCAAAGAGTTAAGACCCATATTCTATGCATACCATACACATATCTCCCACTGTTCTATGTGGCAACATTATAGATTCCATCCAGGGTAGCAAAACTTGGAGCCCTCCTGGTCTGCAAAGACATTCTACCATCTGCCATCACCAAGTATTGCTGAGTGCTCATGAGGTACACAGTATAATAGAGACATCTGTTTATCTGGTTTTCCCCTTTCTCTCAGTAGGTTAGGCTTTCCTTCAAGAAGTTGAAATATTAATTGGGTCTGCCACACTGGCTATATGGTATATACCAGTCATTATTATATTATATAAATATTATTTTTAATTGAATTTTTGAAGATCCTATTGGTAGGCTTCATGTCATCTGGGGAAATATCATTTATTATTGCATCATGAAAGTGATATATTATCCCTGTTTTTGAACAGGACAAAGTATACACAGAATGGCCTTTTCCCATGACATACATTGTGTAATGAGACCCAGGACTAAGTTCTGTAAAATCTTTTCTTGTCAGCGACCTGTATTTTGCAATCCCAAACCCCTGATGTTTCTCCACCAACCTAAGCCTTCCCATCACTTCCTCTAGGGATTTGTCCCTGTAAGAAGAACTCGTCCTGAAATTAAAGAGAGCATTTCAAAAGGGATTGGCAAAAATCCCCATGTGTCAGGAACCCAACTCTGACTGTAAATGGGGATATGAGTTCTGAGGACTCAGAGGCCTCTTTGGTATAATCACAGGCTGAGGAAAAAACAACAGGAAGGTAAGAACACACATGGAACAGAAATCTAAGAGCCAGTCAGTGAATATTTATAAAGAACCTATGATATACCGAGAGTACCAATGGCACAGAAGATAAGGCATTGTCCCTATCTTGGAAACCTTAATAATTGGTGGGACAAGATCAACATTTGACTCATTCAACAAATACTTCTTGAGAATCTTTATTTATCAGGTCCTCTGTTGTAACATATGAACAGTGAATATACCATGTGAAATAATTAATCAAGAACTAAATTGTGTGATTATCTGCCTTAAGTGTTACAAGAGTTCTGAGAAAGTAGGTTTCATCAAGGACTAGAACAGTTAAGAGGGTCTCATTCGAGGAGTGAGATTATTAAAGATTGGAATAAAACAAGAGCCAAAAGAGAAACATTTTGCGTGGATGAAACTAGAATTCTGTTAAATTCAGTAACTGTTTTTTTTCCAGTAACTATTTATTGATCACCTGTTATGTGTTCTGCATTAATATAGGCACTGTAGAGGATACAAAATTATTGAAACAGTCTCTGACTTCAACAAGCTAACAAACTGATGAGCAGGGAGAGCATTTCAATAAATAAGAAAAGTACAAAAATTACTATAATACAAAGCAGAATATGATATCGTAAGAAGGGTACAAAGAGAGTTCCAGGGAAGAAAAGGGCATTTTCAGTTGAGTTTAGTAAGAAAGGTTTCCTAGAGCCACAACATTTGGGGCTGGAAAGGTGTAGTTTAGACCTGTAGCAATGAATGAAGTCACAGAGGTAGAGATGATTAGCATGGTCATGGGGATGGTGAAAAACTCAATCTGATTGGAGTGACAGATAATGGGATAAGAGGAGGGGAAAATAAAGTTGAACAGATACTACAGAATCAGATGACAGAAAGCCTGAAAAATTGGGATATAATTTGTTTTATACCTCCTAGGCCACTATGAGCCATACAAGAATTTTGACAAAAGGAATGATATAGTAAAATCAGTGCTTAAGGAGAGCAATCTAGCAGCAGTATTGTGTGGCAAAATGCAAAGTCAAGGAGAACAACTTTGGAGTCTATTGTAATAATAGAGCTGAAGTAATGTGAGCCACTGCCCATGTGGTGGCAGAAGTGATGGAAAAAGAGAGTCAAGATTCATCACGGAGCAGCTGTGTGGCATAGAAGCTGTGTGGCAATCATTTCACCTCTGAGTCTTGGTTTCCATATTTGTAAATGGGGATAACAATAGTGCTTATGCCATAAACTTGTTATGATGATTCAATGAATTAATACCTGTAAAAGTGCTTAGTGGGCGCCTGAGTGGCTCAGTGGGTTAAAGTCTCTGCCTTCAGCTCAGGTCACGATCTCAGGATCCTGGGATGGAGACCTGCATCAGACCCTGCTCTGCGGGAAGCCTGCTTCCTCCTCTCTCTGCCTGCCTCTCTGCCTACTTGTGATCTCTTTCTCTCTCTGTGTCACATAAGTAAATAAAATCTTTAAAAAAAAAAGTGCTTAGAACAGTGTCTAGCACTTAGTAAGTCCCCAGTGAATATTCATTATTAGTCAATGTAATCACATGAAAAAAAAAAAAACCAGAACTTGACAAATGACTTGGAGGGTAAAAGACAAAAGTTAAAGATGGCTTCAAATCAAGTGACTACAGACCTAGAACTCATAATTCTCAGTTTTAGTCTCTTACCTAGGCTTAAGGAAAGAATAATGCTACTGAAATAGTTTGGGATCATTAGTAGGTGGAAGAAATTTCAAAGTTACTATAAGAAAAAGAACATGAGGTTGATTTTGAAGTGACAACTGATTATAAGTCCATCATTCAACCAGAGTTAAGAAACTGGAGTCTTGGGTCAAGTCTTGAGATAAATATGTGGAAGTCACAAAGTTTATATCATGAAGTGATGAACTCCATAAAGAAGAACTTCAGGATCTGTCAGTTATAATGTTATTGTAACAACAAGAACAATAGTATTTAACATGTTTTTAGCATTAAATGTTATAACAAAAGAACAATAGTATTTAACATGTTTTTAGCATTAAATGTTAAGTACTGTACCAAGTGCTTATTAACCTTACTATGTAGGTAGATTGAAAACCATTATTGGTCTCACTTTACATATTAAAAAAACAAGCCATAGAGAGACTGAGAATGTGCTCCACCTGGGATCACCACTCTGTCTAGTCTTATTGTGGCAGAATAGATCCTGCTGGCCATATCTTACAATTCCAACATTTGTTTCTACTCCAAGGGGAAGTGTGTAAAATATTTCCTGCTTGAGACAGTCTATATATACTTCAGTGTTGAGTTCTCTGATCCACCATCTACTTCTCTTTTCCTGACTGCATGACTTTGCCCAACTGGGAACTGACCTCAAAATTAAGGGTAAAAGGTACAATTAAACAGTTACAGGAAGAGAAACAGAAAAGTGACATTCAGGAAAGCTAAAGAATTCCAAGAAAGAGGGAAGATTATAAATCCCACAGAAAAAGGATTACTAAATGAATATTTATTTGTATCTGGGACTGCTGTAAGTACTTTGCACATGAATCTGCCATTTTGCACAATTCCACAGAGAACACAATGTGCATTGTACTCCCTTGCACTGTGCAATGCAATACCCCCAGCATATTTAATACCCCCAGTATGTTATTTAATGCTCCATAATTCTGTAAGGTGTGTCATTGTTATCATTCCATTTTACAAATGAAGAAGTTGAGGTACAGCAGGTGAGATAATTTGCCCTAGTCCCTCAGCTAACAAGAGGTGAAGGTTGGGGGCGCCTGGGTGGCTCAGTGGGTTAAAGCCTCTACCTTCAGCTCGGGTCATGATCTCAGGGTCCTGGGATCAAGCCCCACATCGGGCTCTCTGCTCAGCATGCCTCCCCCCATCTCTCTGCCTGCCTCTCTGTCTACTTGTGATCTCTTGTTCTCTGTCAAATAAATAAATAAATAAAAATCTTAAAAAAAAAAAAGAGGTGAAGGTGGGACTAAAAGGTACATGGTCTGACCCAAAAGCCTATATTGAGCCACTTGGCAGGAAGTTGCTCATTGGTGATCTCAAAGAAATTCCACAGATGCATGGGAAGTGGGGGCAGATGAAAAGGGATTAGCAACTTACATTGATCTTTAATTATTCACTTTTTACATTAAAGATAGGCAAAACTGCTTTAAAAGTATCTAGGCTGGAGGGGCACCTGGCTGGCTCAGTCAGGAGAGCATGTGACTCAATCTCGGGGGTCGTGAGTTTGAGCCCCACGTTGGGTAAAGAGATTAAAGAAAAAAAGGATCTAGGCTGGCTTCCAATTTTGGTGTGATCTGTACCTTACAAAGTGGAAAAGTGGATTCCAGTGTAAATGAAATGCTATTGTCAAATCTGTCTGAAAAGCTGACACTTTCTGATTGTAAATCCTAGCTGCCTTATATTTCAGCTGAAAATACCCTAATGCCACAGTCAAATGATAAGATTTAGCTGATTCCATATAGTAATGACAGCTGGAAAGTGATGACTTCAGCCTGCCCCAAGTGCTGGCAGAATTTGTATTGTCATGCAAATTTTTTATTTCCTGAAATCAATATAGGCCCTTGCTTTCTCAGAGGCCCTCATGTGCTCTAATTGCATCTCTGGAATAAATAGACTGAAAGGCCAGCTAAGTGAAAAGAGCCACAATGCTGTACTATCACATGGCTTAGCCAGCTGAATATAATTCATATTTCTAACTTACAGAAAAAATAATTATAATTAGGTAATCATTTTAAAGACCTTCTTAAGTTCATGTGATTTTCAGATCACCAAAATTATTATGACAACAGAATCACTAAAAAATATTCATTACAGAAGTTACAGACTTGTTATTATAGTTAACAGTTTGTATTGCACTTACACAATACAATTTTTGTTACTAGAAATCATTCATGAGGATTAAGGAAAATAGTCCAGGTAATTAATTCAACTCATGGGTACAGATTTCACATGACTCTGTTGAATACAAATAGTATTGAATACAAATAGTAAGATAAAGCAGCCAGGCATGCTTGGGAAAATTCTTTTCTTTAAAAGCAATCTGTTTCTGAAAGAAAAATGACAATATAACTACCACTAATCGGTTATAAAAACCAAAAATCTGAGACCTTTAATTTTATTCCTTCAAGTATATTTTTCAGAGATTGTAATGTAGTTTAGACAGCAAAAAGGGAACTCTAAGGTGGGGAAAAGTAGGACTTACAACTATTATGAATGATCACATCAGATACTGCAAAAAACAAGGAAAAATGGCATACTACAAAATTAAGTCTCGCGTTAATATTCAACAACAGCTTCCTGAAAATTGTGAATAATCAAATACTTGTTTTACATTTGATTTTTACAAACATGTTTATGGTTCTGTCTATAAATGAGGACCTGCCACTTCATCCAGAGAAAGAAGTCTTTCTCCTCCAAGTCTTAACAAAGGATAAGGAATCATGTTCTTTGACATTTCTTACAGGGAGATGTTCCTACTTCTCAGCCCAACACACACAGCCTCTCAAAACAGGCTCCTCTCTCCAGCCTCATCTCCTACCATCCCTCACTTCAAACTTGATCTTCTAGCACTTCTGTACTGCTATGATTCCAGCCCAAATCAGATGTTTTGCATAGTGCCCTTTGAACAGTGTGCCTTTCCCCTTTGTGCCATTGACAACGGCTAAAGAAATCCTACAGTTCTAACAAATTCCCCACTCACCCTCTAGGAGAAGGACAAGGACCAAAACATTCTTTTGGCTACTGCACCAGGGGGTGGGGCCTACTTTGACTAAAGACTAATGCTGAGAACTTTCATATAACCCCATCCCAACATACCTAATTCTATTCATCTCTCAGACATACATACTTCTATTATTTGCATTGTTGCACTTGGTACACTATGCCTTAAGGCAAGTGCTGTGGTAGACAAATGCCCACATCTGAATCCCCCAAATTTGTGAATATTTTAATTTACACAGCAAAAGGGACTTGGTGGGTATGATTGAGTTGAAGACTATGGGATGAGGAGATTCTCCTGGATTATCTGGTTGAGCCCAATATAATTACAACAGTCAATACATGGGAAAGAAGGAGACAAAAACATCACAGAAGGAAATGTGACTATGGAAACAAGGTCAGACTGATATGATTGGAGAAAAACTCAGCTGGCCGTTGCTGTCTTTGGAGATGGAGAGAATCATGAGCCAAGGAATGTGGCAGCCTCTAAAAGCTGGAAAAAGTAAGAAAATGGATTCTTCCCTAGAGCCTCTAGAAAGAAATGCAGCTGGGCCTATCTTTCCATTTTAGCACACTGAGACCTATATTGGACTTCTGACCTCCAGAATTATAAGATAACAAATTTATGCAATATAAGCCACCACATTTGTGGTAACCTGTACAGCAGCAAGAGGAAGCTAATATACATGACTGTTTCTCCCACTAGATTAATAGCTCCTTTAAGGTAGACACCACATCTTGGTTATTATTCTAATGCTATTACCTACTTTGGTGTCTCATATATACATATATAACAGGCACTCAATAGATGTTTCTGGAGGAAATTTTTATTAAATTTCAATGTAATTTTGAATTAATATCTTTAATTTAGGTTATGAAAATACAAATAGGAGATCAATCTTGACAATTACAAGCTAATCATTGTAGATGAAATTCAACCTGGATTAAAGGCAAGTTGACAGATTCCTAGAATTGCATTAATGTGAAAAATTACTCTATTAACTCAGCATCCAATTTGTAATGTTTTAGACCAGTAGGAGTTAACAAAGGAAGTAATGGAGATGATATCCCATACTGGTGAATAAAAATTGGGCATAAAATTTCTTGGTGTCAAATGTCATCTCTGCCATCTACAAAGTGTGATCTTGGGAGGATTACTGTTTTTCTCTGTGAACTTCCATTTTGTCATCTATTAAATGATAGTAGCAAAAAATTTTTTTAAAAATAACAAAAGAAGGAAACAATTTCTGCCTTTGGGATGAGCACTGGAAGCAGTAAAATATATGTAAATTACCCTCATAACCTAAGTAGATCAGCGTAGAATCAATGCAACCCAACTTAAGCCGAATTGACACACTGACTATAAGTGACACCACTAATTCTAGAAAGGTTTTCATGACTAAGCTGGATGTGACATTCATGGAAAAACTTTGGAGGAGAGGGATTCTTAGGATGCTTAAAGGGAAGACTGTACCATGTGGGAAAGCTGGAAAAAGCACATGCTCAGCCATAGCAAAGAGTTATTCCTGGAGGAGGAGACATGAGAGCAGTTAAAAGAAAGACACACAACATCCAGAATTGGAGTAGGATTTACAAAGCTCCTCAAGTCTTCTGAGAAAGTAATACAAGTGACATGTGTTTATGTAGCTGTATGATGCAGAAGAAATAGGAAAGTTAAGGCAGAGGGACTGACAAGAAGATTGCTGTCGTATTTCAGAGATAAGATGGTAGATGCCTGCCTGACTGAGGCTGCAGCAGTGAGAGAGGATGAGGTGATCCCAAAAGCACTGCAGAGGAATACATTTGGTGGGGGTGAAGGAAAGGGCAGGGTGCCATGCTTCGTCACCTAATGACAGCAATGCTTCATGTAGAAAATGATGTGTATTCCAGAAACTCATCTAGGGCAGAAACATGACCCCACATTGGACATGGCAAGATTAATGGAAATGCAAATGAGACTCCTTCAGCACTGATTCATGCCAAACAATACTGCGGTACCGTGACCTTACAGTGGTTGTTTTTCTCCCAGCCTGAGTAACTTCCTAAACATACGGAATGATAAATCACCCACTGTTACATCAAGAATGTCCAATCTCCTGCTTTAAGAAAGGATTTTCTAATCACGGGGTTGGTTTCTAAATAGTTTGCATCATCATTTGAAATAATTCACTCTATATGAACAGAAGTCATTAACATTCAGTTAAAATGTCAACCTTAGAAGTAATACCTAGAAGAAACAACCTCCACTTTCACTGAATGGGCAAAAGAAAACATTTATAAAGCACTCAGGCTGCTTTTTCATAGACTGATTTTATAGGCAGTGTTGAAAGATGCACGTTTATGGGGCACTGGAAATGTACATCTGAAAAAATGATTTTTCTTGACTACTGTGACAAAGCAGTGAATTTGTGCTATAGAACAGCCATGAATTATTGGATAATCACATATCTTCTCAGAATAAATAAAATTCTGAATCAATATTGATTTAAAAAGACAGTCTGGAAGCAAACAAGAACATGAATTGAGTTTGAAGGTTATCAGCTTGGGGTTTCTAATATTTCTTTCTAGCCATATTTGTATTTATTGCCCAACATGAGGCACAAGAAAGAAAGAAAGAAAGAAAGAAAGAAAGAAAGAAAGAAAGAAAGAAAGAAAGAAAGAAGGAAGGAAGGAAGGAAGGAAGGAAGGAAGGAAGGAAGGAAGGAAGGAAGGAAAAGAGCAATGACATACTCTAATTGCGCCAGGGCAATTCTTTATTTTCTTCCAGTATCATAGGTTATGCATCTCATTATTATACAAGATGCTATTCCCTTGCTTCTCCCCAAAATATAACAACTTCATAATCAGAGATAGGAAATGAAGAGTATATTTGCTTGCCCTGAATATAAAAATAAGTGACTTTATCTCACCTTTCCATCTGCAGAATTCAGGCAATAACACAGTAAATGAATAAAGTTTGGGAGAGCTGATAGTTTTCATCATTATACAGATACAAAAATGAACTTCTGTAAAGAAGGAGAAAAAAAAATTTTTTTTTAAGAAGGAGAAAATTTTTTAAAGTTATAGTTGAGTAAAAGACTTTCTGTTGAATTTAGGAATAAACATACTAAAGAAAAATAGCAAGAATTTGTCAATTTATCACAAACGCATAAAGCAGTTTGGTGGCTAGTGATAACATTTCTCCTACTTCTTCATATTGTTCACAGGTTATTGATGAGAACAAAATTAAACTGCACATCCACTCTGACTTTTGCCACAACTCAAGAAGATGGGAGGTAATAATCACTGGGAAAACATCCCCATCTCTGGGCCTGAATATAGGGAAGAAAACACCATTTAGTGCGTACTTTCTACACCCAAGGCATCACAAATAAAAACTACAGGTGGAATACAATATTAGAATCTGTGTTAGATGAATGCCTCTACTTATAGGATAATTGGAGAAAAATTGGGGTAAACTATGGTCTTTCACCAATGGGTCTGACTAGTCACTTAGAATGACAAATGGGGGAATAGCAAACAACGGGGATTACACACAACCTACTGGATGACCCACCCTAAATTGTTATAAGCATTCAGAGAGAAGAAAGAGATTAAGATTCTTCTTCCTCAGGGCTGGGATAGAGGGAGTGGGTGTGTGTTACAGAACAAAATAATCTCTTGGAATGGATGCTTAGGGACTTACCTCACTTCCTCCTACAGTCCTGTCTCCCTGGATAGAGTCAAAGCTAAAACAGCCTGGATTTTATACTTGTAAATTCTATGGATGCCTAGGGACTTACCTCACTTCCTTCTACAGTCCTGTCTCCCTGGATAGAGTCAAAGATAAAATATTTTTATCTTTGGATAAAAGATAATTAATTTACAATTATACTTGTAAATTCTATGGAATCCTGTCTCCCTGGATAGAGTCAAAGATAAAATATTTTTATCTTTGGGTAAAAGATAATATAATTTACAATTATACTTGTAAATTCTATGGAGTAAATTATACAAAATTCTATACTTGTAAATGCTCATGAATATTTTTTCCTCACAAAATGGATTTTCCACAAAGAGAATGAACATATTGTGAGTTCATTGTCAAAAGAAAATTTTGGTCTTACTTCTTCGACATTCTATATAGATTTGGAGGCGGGAGTGAAAGACTAGGGAAGGAAAATCTAGCACTCAAGACAAAAGTTTTCCTCATAATCTGCCATGATGGTAGTAATACAAAACTGTGAAGATAAACATGCAAGTAAAAGTTTACTTGTTAGTTCTAATTCCAGAAGTATGAGAGGTTCAACTCTCTCCATCCCCATAAAAACAACTACAAATTCTAGATATAAAGCATAAAGAGTATCTTCTAAAGAGCACTAAAAAGCTGATAAAGCAGTGAATAAATACCAGGCCAAAATCTAATTGAAAGTGAGAACCCAGAGAGGGAAAGATACTACTAAAGCTACCATAGACTCAAAGATATTTACCAACTTAGTAAATTCAAGGAGCAAGGGGAACAGAAGACATAGACCAGAGGCTGCTCAAGAAGTCAAAAAGGAAAACATCACTCCATTAAGTTGGAACTCCAAAGGGATACACCCTCATGATGAAACCCACCTCACCCTTAACAAAATTACCTGACACTGAGCAGAAAAATGGGGGAAACACCTTTGTTTGAATTTGCAGTGTATGTGAAGTAATCTCAAGTGAGTTCAATGTGTAGGTATTCCTAGGCAGCTGATGGACAAACAGACTTCTGATGGAATGTATCTTGTTCTAAGAATTCTCACAAATAATTTTCCAAAGAAAATATATAGCAAACAATAAAAAAATAACAAATTATATAAAGAAACAAGATACCATGAAAGAACTAGATATACACAGACAACAGAAATAGACCCATAAAGTCTTCAGATATTTACATCATTAGTCCCAAATTATAAAACAACTATGCTTACGTTTAAAATAAAAGAAATACAAGACAAACTTGAAAATAAATGTGATGAACTATTTTTTTAAAACTACCTGGCAGATTTAAAAATGAAGGAAATTGAATCTGGAAGTGAAAAACACAATAATTAAAATGTACAACTCCATCGATACGTTTGATAGCAGATTGGGCACAGCTGAAGAGGCAATTGGCAAACAAGAAAGTCAGTCAAAATAAATTATTCAGAATATAGCAGAAAGAAACTAAGAATGGAAAATATCAAAGACTAGTTGACAAAATGAGCATAGGGTGAAAGTTTTAATACATATCAAGTCAGATTTCCAGATTTATTCAAGTGACAATTTGTTCAAGAAAAAAGAATGAAATAAAGAAACTTTCAGGAAAAAAAAAAGAATTTGCCATCAGTAGAATCTCACTAACATATATTAAGTATATATTTCTTTAAAAAAAAAGATTTACTTATTTATTTTAGAAAGAGGGAAAGAGTACATGCATGTGCAAGTGATGGAAGGGGCAGAAAGAGAGAAACTTCAAGCAGACTACCTACTGAGCACCGCTCCCACCACCCGTGAGATCATGACCTAAGTTGAAACCAAGAGTCAGATGTTCAACTAACTGAGCTACTCAGGTGCTCCTTCAGTAGTTATTTCTGAGAGAAGAAAAAGTGACCCAAATGGAAGGTCTTTGATGAAAGAAGAAATGAAGAATGAAGAAATACAACTGCAGGGGGAAAAAAGAATGATCACTGGCTATATAAAACAATAATAATAAAGTCTTGTGAGGTTAAATAAAGTGAGAGAAAATTATTGCAATAATAGAATGTAATCCATAGAAAAGGGTAAAATATTAATAAATGTTAACCTCAAATAAGTATGCATGCTGCAATTTTTAAGAGTAGAACCAGCATATATTACTTTGAAGACAGTGGAGGAAGGAAAATAGAATAAGAAAAATTAGCCAATCCAGAATCAAATAAGAAACAGAAGAAAAGTAAATACAGAACAGTCAGAGGAATGAGAAAGTACAGTGTAACGTGATATATATTGTTATGGAGCAAATGCTTGTGTCCTCCCAAAATTCATATGTTGAAAGTCCTAACCCCCAATATAATGGTATTTGGAGACAATGTCCTTGATCAGTAATTAGATTTAGATGAGAATCCTAAGAGTGGGATTAGTGTCCTTATAAGAAGAGAAAGAGAGACTAGAACTAGCTCTCTCTGCCATGTGAGGACCCAGTGAGAACCAAATTAACTGGTACCTTGATCTTGGACTTCCTAGCCTCCAGAACTGCAAGAAATAAATATCTGTTGTTTAATCCATGCAGTCTATGACATTTTGTTATAGCAAACTAAGATATATATAAACTCAGATATATTAATACTACATTAAATATACAGGATTAAATGTGCTGGTAAAAGATTAAAAATTGTCATACTGGAAAAATAATAGAACAATATGCTGTGTGTATATCTCCTAATAAACAATAGAAAAAGTTTTAAAGCAAATGGATGAAAAAATAAATAGTATGTAAATTTTAACAAAAAAAAGGAATTACAGGTAATCTCTGAAAAAGGAAATTAAGGTAAAAAGCATTAGTAGCAATAAAGAGGATCACTTCATAATGACAAAGTCCAATTAACAAAGAAGATACAATTATAGTGATAACATTTCTCCTACTTCTTCATATTATTCACAGGTTATTGATGAGAACAAAATTAAACTGCAGAGATGATGGTGGGTATTGAGGAAGACACGTATTGCATGGAGCACTGGGTGTGGTGCATGAACAATTAATCTTGTAACACTGAAAAAATAAACGTATTTGGGGAAAAAATAAAAATAAGAGAAGATACAATAATTTTAAAAACAAGCACTTAACAAAATTTAAAATGTAAATGTTTAAAACTACAGGGAGAAATAGACAAATCCACAATCATAGTAGGAAATTTTCACATACTTTTCTCAGTATTTCTTACTATTATAAAACATTTAAAAATCAGTAAATGTACATTCTCCTCAATAAATGATGGTAGGACAATGGATATCCATAAAAAAAAAAATAATAAACTTGGAGCCCTACTCACATCAGACACAAACATCAATTCTGGATAGAAAGACCTAAAGTGAAGGATAAAATTATAAAGATTTTATGATCTCTGAGAAAGGATTTATTAAGCAATAGTACACAAAGTTCTAGTTATAAAGGAAAATAAGTGATAAATTTAACTACAATGAGAGTAAGAAGTTCTATTCATCAAAAAACTCAATAAAGAGAGGGACATGACATCCATAGAGGGTAGTAGTGACATGATAATATTTAATTATTAATACCCAGGATATATAAAGAACTACAGATCAAAGAGAAAAAGGCTGGTGGCAATAAAAAAGGGAGCAAAAGACTTAGGTAGGAACTTCAGAGGAGGAAATCCAAATGGCAAAAAAATAATAAAGTAGCATTCGATCTCATTAATAATTAGGCAGGTATAAACGAAAACCAGAAAAGTAGTAACTATAGGCCCTCCAAACACTTGCAAAAAAGGGGAAAGTTTGATAATAGGATGTGTTGGCAAAGACATGAAATAGTGAGAACTCATACACTGCCCGTGAAAATAAAATTGGTATGGAAAATACTACTTTGGAAAAGTTTGGCCTGATCTCACCCTACAACAGAGCAATTTCAGTCCTATATTTTATCCCAAACTACTGCATATCTGTATAAAGATATAGAGACAATAATGTTCATGGCAGCATTGTTTATAATAGCCAAAAATTCAAAACAACTCAATGCCCATTAAAAGTAGAGAAGATAAATTACAGTACAGTCACAATGGAATACTAAACAGTTACCTCCTTGCTCGAGGTTACTACTGCCCTGAGTTTTGTGATCATTGTTTCCCTATTTTTATTGTAGTTTATCATCTCTTATGTATTCCTGAATCATAATTTAGTTTTGGTTATTTTTGGTTGTACACAAATGGAATGTAGGGTGGTTTTGGGGTTTTGTGGGTTTTTTGGTCTTTCCACCTTACAATTGTTTGTGAGATGCATGTGCCTGTATGTGAGCTTTCTCTCTCTTTCTCCAACATGCACAGGAACACCTACATACATACTCATGAACAAGGAAGAAAGTAAAATTCCACTTTTTCAAAACAAAAAGTCCCACAAAGGATATTCATATTACTTCAGAGATGCAGGTAGTCCAAGTTCAGAGATTCAAAAGGTCCATTTAGTGAACTGAGTGAGAAACCAGCTACCTATCATCTTGATTATAGCTGCAAAGGCTGTCTCACCTTAGCAAGCCACTGCTCTGACTCAAAGTACATAATATTTTGACTATATATTAGTCATCAATATAGTTATTTATTTATCGTCTGTTTTCTCCACTAGAATATAAGTTCTAAGAGGACAGGGGCTTTGCTTTGTTCACTACCGTACGTTCCACCACCCAGAACAGCAGATCTGGTCCAGAGTAGCTGCTGATTCGATACTAGTTATGAAAATATAATGGAGTATCTCTTAGAGCTGTAAAGTTATTTGTGCCACTACTTTACACTTAACTCTCCAACACAGGCTGATGCCAGTCAGACTTTTCATAACGCTATGCATGCAAATATTGGCCAGAATGCATCATAACATTGACTTGAGTGTGGCACCTTCACATTTTAAAAGCCTCGACAGCCCTCCAGATTTCCAACTTGCTTTCTGGAGAGAGATAATGAAGATGAGTTTGCAAGGTGGGAGTACTTCCCAAGCACATTTTAGTCACTTGGGTTATTTTAGTGACACTTTTGCCAATAGTCGTTCCCTACTGGTGAGGCGGCCAAGGATGGGTGGCATTCCAGCCTTCGGTTCACAAAGAAGAAATAACATGGAGTAAGATTCTCAGCACTTTCTAAGGGTGATTCTTCTTTCACATTTTCTTGACCCCAAAGGCCTGCAAATTAACGTTACCCTCCCTCTCACTACTATATTTTTAAATGAGTAAAATATTTTAGAGGGATTTTAGAGCAGTTTCTATCTCTTAAAAAACATTGATTCTATCTGTAGAATCACTGTAGTTATCTGTCTCTTCAGCCATAGAGTCCCCTGTTGATTTCAGTGCCCCAGATAAAGTTCTCAGAGGACTAAAGAGGCATCCTTTAGAGGAGCTTTAGAGAAAGGTCAATACAGGGACACCTGGGTGGCTCAGTCAGTTAAGCATCTGCCTTCAGCTCAGGTCATGATCCCTGGGTCTTGGGATCAAGCCCTGCAGTGGGCTCCCTGCTCAGTGGAGAGTCTGCTTCTCCCTCTCCTTCTCCCTCTGCTGTTCTCCCTGCTTGTACTCTCTCTCTCCCTCTCTCTCTCTCTATCAAATAAGTAAATAAATAAAATCTAAAAAAAAAAAATTTTTTTTTACAAAAGAAAAGTCCATACAGCTGTGTACAAGTGGGTAGTTTAGGCTGAAGATAACTGAGGTGACAGCCCAATCCCAATTATTCTCAAGGTTCCCAATCGGTGGGATACCCGAATTAAGGTAGCTAGATGAGTTTACAAAATCAAACATCCAACCAATGCAACCAACCAATCAAGTGGTCCAACCAACACTTAAGCTCTTAACTAAAACCTCCTGGGTCTTCTCATTCTTGCAGGAATATCCAGAATTTCTGAGACACTTGTTTTTGACTCGGGCCTATTAGGTAGCCCTATGTTCTTAAAGAGCAGCTTTGGCCATCTTTTTTATACCAAGATCATACCATTCCAAGGAGAGTTCCTACTGTCTTCCACTTAGGTCAAGATTACAATCAGGAGAAGACGGAAAAATTTCTCCATTACCTCTGAAAATTATATTTATTTCTTAATGTTCACTTTTCCCCCAGTCTTAGACAGATGTGCTTTTTTATTTAGTAATATACAGTCAAAACTTTTAAATTATGGTATTCTCTGTTTAATACACAAAAATTTCCCATGCACATTCTAATTCATGAAAGTTTTACAACAAAATATAACCAACGTTGATGCACATGAAGAAATAAAAATCTCTTAACAGATTAAAAAGACAACTATTTAAAATAATTATAAAACTGCATTATTTGGTTTATAACACATAAAGGTGTAGTAGAAAGAGAGTGAAACAAATAACAGTTTATATTTGAGTCCTTATGTCTTTGACTCAATATGTAACATTCAACAAATCATTTTGCCTTTTGATGTTTTAGTTCCTGTTAAAAGAAGGATATAATCCATACACTACTTATGTATCATAGATGGGAAAATCAAATGAGATCATGATGTGAAATCATTTATAAAAAGTACAACATTTCCATGAATGTGAGAAAGTATGATTATGATCTTTATTACTGTTTTACAGTAAATAACATATGTAAATGTTTGACACATCATAGGTTCTCAATAAAACTTTTCCCTTCTCCTCCCTATTTTCCTAAGAAGCCAGCTTAGTTTTAATCCCCACACCCATGCCACCCAGTCTGTCCTCTTTTATCTTATTAGTGAGAAGTTAGAGTAAAAAAAGGATCGTCTTTACATCTTCTTTTCTTGGCTTTAACTTCTGTTTTCCAGCATCCACCAGGGCTAAAAGTGCTCTCACATGCCCCACCTCCAAGGGCTCTTAAACTTAGAGGCTCAGGCAACCTGTGATACTATTCACGGACTGAAAGACCTTAAAATACAAATGTGTCCTGGCCAAAAACTCCCCTTTCAGGTGATTTCAACCTCTGAACAGTTTTCTCTGAGTATCAGACAGAACTGATTTCATTTTACTGAGCACTAACAGTGTGAAACACAACCAGACACAAAGATAAGTCTGAAACAAGCCCTCTCACGAAGAGCATTGCAGAGGAAAAGTGGGAATGTGTGTGCACACACACATGGTAGCAAAGGAAGAACTGAGTGCTTGGGAGTATAACAAATGCCTCTGGAAATGGGATTTAGCTGAGGAAACCAGGAAGGCCTTTAAATTGAGGAGGTGCCATTTGATCGAGACTTGGAAAGACAAGTGAAAACTGGGCCCAAGGGGTGAAGAAAGGAAAATGTGGGATGGGGGAATTCAATGTCAGGAAACAGTGAATCATACAAGAAGAAAACGAGTAAATATGGTTATGACTAGCTTAATTAACTTAGAGATGCATTCAGATCAGCTAGTTTTACCTTTCTCACTAATTTGCATTTAACCTTGTTCTCAAATCTTATTAGAAAAACCAACAAGTAAGATTCATTAAGTAATATGTCACACATTGCTTCCAGAAAACCCATTCCAAATTTTAGAAATTTTGGACGATAACTTGCCTTTAAAATTTAACATGGCTTACTTTGGAAAACAATGTGGAGAGTCCTCAAAAAATTAAAAATAGAGATACTCTATGACCCTGCAAATGCACTCCTGGGTATTCACCCCAAAGATACAGATGTAATGAAAAGAAGGGTCATATGTACCCCAATGTTCATAGCAGCAATGGCCACAATTGCCAAACTGTGGAAAGAGCCAAGATGCCCTTCAACAGTTGATTGGATAAAGAAGATGTGGTATATATCTACAATGGAATATTACACAGCCATCAGAAAGGATAAATACCCAACTTTTATATCAACATGGATGAGACTGGAGGAGATTATGCTGAGTGAAATAAGTCAAGCAGACAAAGTCAATTATCATATGGCTTCACTTAGTTGTGGAGCATAAGGAATAACATGGAGGACTAGGAGAAGGAAAGGAAAAGTGAATTGGAGGAAATCAGAAGAGGAGACAAAGCATGAGATACTGTGGACTCTGAGAAACAAACTGAGGGTTTTGGAGGGGAGAGGAGTGGGGGGATGGGTGAACCTGGTGATGGGTATTGAGGAGGGCACATATTGCATGGAGCACTGGGTGTGCTGTATAAACAATGAATCTTGGAACACTGAATAAAATAAAATTAAATTAAGATGTTAAAAAAATTAGGGGTGCCTGGGTGGCTCAGGGGGTTAAAGCATCTGCCTTCGGCTCAGGTCATGATCTCAGGGTCCTGGGATCGAGCCCCACATCGGGCTCTCTGCTCAGTGGGGAGCCTGCTTCCCTCTCTCTCTCTGACTGCCTCTCTGCCTACTTGTGATCTCTCTCTCTCCCTATCAAACGAATAAATAAAATCTTTTAAAAAAAAGATGTTAAAAAAATTAATAAAATAAAATTTAACATTGCTTTTGCACCAGTCTGTTTCCAGTCCTCCACTTCTTTGATGTTACATTAAAAAAAAAAAATTTACACTTTTCCTTAGGAAAGCTGTTTACTCTATAAGTTACTTTATTTTATAATAGAAATTAGACCTGATTCGTAGTTTAAGTATTTAGTAAACATATAAAGAATAGAAAATAGACATGTTTGAGCAGTCATGTTTCAACACATCCTTTAGAAAAAAATGCTTGAAACGATGTAAATCAAGATGCAGTGATTATGTGAAGCACAGGGGGACTGTTACAAATTGCAGAAGCTTGATTAGTATGTGTGTCATGTTTGGTACATTTAAATTATTGTTAGCAATTGTGCTAATGCTATACCTTATATTTTTTAGACTCAGCGTAAAATATGTTCATTATATGAAAAGCCAACTTTTTGCATTGCATTTGTAGATCATGTCCCCTATGCTTAAGGAATATATTAGTTTGTGCTTTTGCAAAAGAGCATTTAGCTATGTTTATAAAAATTTAACAAATAACTAACAATTTTTTGTCAATATTTATTCAGGCTGATATCACATCACAAAGCCAAGTATTGGAATAAAATATCAGTATTATCAAGAAATTTTACTTTACCAGAATTATTTGACAGAGTAATGAATCAAGAAAAACAAAGAGTCTCCTGCTAAATATATCACATTTAACAAGATCATCTGACCAATCGGGACAAGGTCCTTGTCACAATCACAGACTTGAGTTTTGTTCTGTAGATCCTAATGGGTTCTGACATAGGTGGCATAAACTCAGTGTTTTTTTGTAGGATTCATTTGTAAAATCTGCTTTAAGTGGGGACCTTGGTATAACAATAAAATCAATTTTGGCTCTTCCTCTCTCTTTCACACTGTACACACACACAATACACACACAAGTTCAGAACAAATGCTCAAAATCAAGCATTGGTGTCCTGAAAATGTGTTCCAAAGAATGTCTATTATATTGTCAAAGGGAATTCTGCTCCCTGAGGCATATGCAACTATGAGAATGTTCTGTATGTTTACTGTTTCCACACTCTGCCACAATCTATTACAGGACATGGAAGTTTCTGTATGGAACATTAAATGTACTAACCAGTGAAATGAACATTAAGATATGTCAACAATACTAAACTACGGTCCAATGGAAATTTTCTCTGCAGGCATACATCTTTCTTATTCTCAGGGTTTTATGGAAGACATCCAAAGAAAGCAAGTGTAATTAATTCCATCCCTTCTTACTACTTACATCTTTTGGTATAAAACAAATAATCTTAGGTATAACAGAAATATTTTTAAATAAAGTTACTTTTTGTGTTTTTGGTTTTAAGGATGATTAAAACTTTTAGGAATTCCTGTGGTAAGGAGAAGATAATTACTTGTTCTTTTCAATGCAATGACTAAAATTGAGATGGTAACAGTGATTTACAGAAATCTGCCATGATAGAACTTTCTATTTTGAGGATATATTATTAATTTATTTTTTAAGACAATTTAAATCAGTCTCCTTTCCTGTTGCTTGGCCATGTTACTGCTTTCAGCTCATAGTCCCAAGCCCCAATCATACTTTCCCACGTAAACAATTCCATTTTCTCAGCAAGCTCTGACTTGCTAAGAAACCATCTATGTTCAAAAGTGAAATTGAATAGGTTAACTATTTTCCACTAAGGGTGTCCTGCCTGGATGAAACACTTTCTTCAGTGAATAGAAAAATTGTATTTGTCAATGCTTCACTCTCTGGCTTTATAAGCCAGACCTGGTAATGTGGCAAAGAATGTCAAGTTCCTAAAATTCACATTATAGACTTTCCTTAGGTTCTAGGAGGAAAGAAAGTATTCCTGGGCTCTTCTTATTTAGAATGTTCCCAAGCATTGTTTCCTATTGCAAAGATGGCCAGGGGTTTGTGTTTATAGATGCCTAAAGGTGACCTCTTCCAAACAATTCTCATGGAATAAGTATTCCTGACCTCCTGCCCTTGTGCTAAAGTGTTCTGTTCCCAACCTAGCCTATAAAAGCACACCGAACTGTGGTAAATATGTAGCTACACAAGTAGAGAGAAATAAATGAATGGGGACTCTTGTCAATATGCAAACACGTATCATGAATCTCTGATTGGAAACATAAGGTAGGGCTCTGGATCCATTTTGCATAACAAGCATACTTGTTATCTGGTTACAAAAGCAAGGGGATATTTGTTAACATTTTTAAGTTTTGGGGGGAAATTTAAGAATATTATGCAAGTCTAGGTACAACCAAAAACCACATATTAAAAGTATAAACACAAAAAAGCTCAGGTTCTAAAATCTAAGCCTAATCCTGGCCCAGCACTAACAATCTCAGTGACCTGGGGCAAGTTCTTTTAAGTTTTCCAAGGCTCAACCTCTTAACCTTGAGACAAAAGGATCTAACCGATCCCCAAATTCCTTCAAGCTCTAAACAACTGGTTTATGATAGGTCTTGTATAAATACTCATTGAATAAAAATACCTATAACTGCCAAAGATCAAAAGATAGAGAATTCAGGATACAGCCTACCCAGACTGCTCTGTTCCAAAGTTGTGTAAGTAGAGAACCAGGACGCTTCAGAGGAGGCCTCATAGGCTGTATACAGGGGACAGAAGAAATAAAATTCCTGGAGCAGAAGCCTGAGCATAGTAGAGATCATATGCAGATTATATTCAGAACATTCAAGGAGGGGCGCCTGCATGGTCCAGTTCATTTGGCCACAGACTCTTGATTTCATTCAGGTTGTGATTGGATGGGTCCTTGGATTGAGCCCCATCTTGGCTCCTCTGTGCTCAGAGGGGAGTCTGTCCCTCCTCCCCATTCTCGCACACACACTCTCTCTCTCTCAAATAAATAAATCTTAAAAAAAAAATTCAAGAGAAATTCAGAGGTGTATCTTGGTTTCCTGCAGAGATCAAACAGGAAGTTGAATAGCTTCAAAGTTGAGAGCTCCAAAGCTCTGATACAGGATCACAGTGGGAATGAGGTAGGCTAGTGACAGGGATCAGTGCTTCCAGAGACAGAAAAGCAGGAATGGGAGGGAAAATGTAATTTCCCTGTTTAAGTAACAGAAAACTGAGAATTTAATAAATCTCATCTGAATGTAGTTTGTCCCCTCTTGGGGGCATTAATAATATGTCCCCATCATACGTTCCCATGTAAATAATTTTGTTAGTTATATGAAAGACCGTGCATGTGCTAGAGGGAAGACTTAAACTAAGAAGGCTGTTAGGAAAGAGGAGTGAGTAGGCAGACGGGGGCTGTGGTCTCAGTCTGAGATGGAGAAATCACTTCAGTTTTCCTGTTGCACACGGTTACCACCCAACAAGTGGAGCTGTTTTACCAAACACTTTAAACTTCATGCTCTATCTATCTAGAGGCAGCAAGTATATGTAAATGGGAAATCACAGGCTCACCCCATTTCCTAAGGCAGGGAATCAAGTTTCTTTTAATCAAGAAAAAGTCTTTTGAAAAATAAAAAACTTTATGCAGTTTGTCAGATCTTTATTGCACTTGTTTGCACAACTTACTTAATCTTTCTATGCCTGTTTCCTCATCCATAAAACAGAAACACAGAACCAACTTCAAAGAGTTCTTCAGTAGATTGAGTAAATTAGCATAAGTAAAACCATTTAGAATAGTATCCAACAAATAGTAAGTATCATATACACAAATATTTTGTTACTGTTACTGTCACATCATACTCAAAGACCAGAGAGCTTTTTACAGTGCATAACAATCAGCCTTCCTGATTCTCAAGAAAATTCAAAAATAAGAAACATTTGGGAAGTAAAATGAATTCCATTCCAGAATAATCAACTTTATCTGGTTTATTTTCTTTCAAGATTTTATCTAAATTCAAATTAGTTCACATATTAGTTTCAGGGTAGAATTCATCAGATTCATCAATTCATATATTGATGAATAGATTCATCATAGATTCATCAATTTCATATAACACCCAGCACTCATTTTATCAAGTGCCCTCCTTAATGCCCATCACCCAATTACCCCACCCCCCACCCACCTCCGCTCCAGCAACACCCAGTTTTTCCCCTATATTTAAGAGCCTCTTATGGTTTGCCCCCCTCTCTGTCTTTATCTTATTTTTCCTTCCCTTCCCTTGTGTTCATTTATTTTGCTTCTTAAATTCCACATATGAGTGAAATCATATGGTATTTGTCTTTCTCTGACTGACTTACTTCACTTAACATAATACCCTCTAGTTCCATCCGCATTGTTGCAAATGGCAAGATTTCATTCGTTTTGATGGCTGTGTAATATTTCACTGTATGTGTACACACACACACACACACACACACACACACACCCCACCTCTTCTTTATCCATTCATCTGTCAATGGACATTTGGGTTCTCGTCATATTTTTGCTATTGTGGACAGTGCTGCTATAAACACTGGGGTGCAGATGACCCTTCAAATCACTATTTTTTGTATCCTTTGGAAAAATATCTAGCATGACAATTACTGGGCCTTAGGGTAGTTCCATTTTTAATGTTTTGAGGAACCTCCATACTGTTCCCAGAATGGTTGTACCAATTTGCATTCCCATCAAGAGTGTAAGAGGGTTCCCCTCGCTCCGTTTCCCAAGTTGTTAATTTTAGCCATTCTGACAGGTGTGAGGTGGTATCTCATTGTGGTTTTGAGTTATATTTCCCTGATGATGACTGACGTTAAGCATTTTTTCATTGGTCTGTGAGCCATCTGCATGTCTTCATTGAAGAAATATCTATTCATTTCTTCAGTCCATTTTCTAAGTGGATTTTTTATTTGGGGGGTGTCGAGTTTGATAATTTCTTTATAGATTTTGAATACCAACCCATTATCTGATAAATCATTTGCAAATATCTTCTCCCATTCCAGTTTGCCTTTTACTTTTATTGATTATTTTTTTCACTGGGCAGAAGCTTTTTATCTTGATGAAGTCCCAATAGTTCATTTTTGCTTTTATTTTGCTTGCCTATAGAGACGTGTCTAGTAAGAAATTGCTGAAGCCAAGCTCAAAGAGGTTGTTGCCTGTGTTCTCCTCCAGGATATAGATGGATTCCTGTCTCGCATGTAGGTCTTTTATCCATTTTGAATTTATTTTTGTGTATGCCATAAGAAAGTGGTCCACTTTCATTCATCTGCCTATTGCTGGCCAATTTTCCCAATAACATTTGTTGAAGAGACAGTCTTTTCTCCACTGGATATTCTTTCTTGCTCTGTGAAAGATTAGTTGACCACATAATAGTGGTTCTATTTCAGGGTTCTCCATTCTGTTCTATGGATCCACGTGTGTTTTTGTGCCTGTACCATATTATCTTGATGATAACAGCTTTGTGATTATAGCATTGTGATGCCTCCAAGTTTGCTTTCCTTTTTTTAAGATTATGTTGCCTATTTGAGATCTTTTCTGGTTTCATACAAATTTTAGAATTGTTTGTTCTAGTTCTGTGAAAAAGTTCTGTTCTAGCTAGTAGTATTTTGCTAGGGATTACATTAAAGGAGTAGATTGCTCTCAGTAGTATAGACATTTTAACAATATTTGTTCTTCTAATCCATGAGCACAGAATGTTTTTCCATTTGTTTGTGCCTTTCTCAATTTCTTTCAAGAGAGTTCTATAGTTTTCAGAACATATGTTTTATTACCTCTTTGGTTAGGTTTATTTCCTGGTATCTTTTGATTTTGGCACAATTGTAAATGGGATTAATTCCTTGGTTTCTATTTCTTCTGCTTCAATATTGGTGTATAGAAATGCAACAGACTGCTGTACATTGATTTTACATCTTGCAACTTTGCTGAAATCTTGTATCAGTTCTAGCAACTTTTTAGTGGAGTTTTTTGGGTTTTCTATAGATTATCATGTCATTTGCAAAGAGTGAAAGTTTGACTTACTCCTTGCCAATCTGGATGCCTTTTATTTCTTTTTGTTGTCTGATTGCTGAGGCTAGGACTTCCAGTACTATGTTGCACAACAGTGGTGAGAGTGGACATCCCTGTCTTGTTCCTGATCTTAGCAGAAATGTTCTCAGTTTTTCCCCGCTAAGGATGATATTACCTGTGGGTCTTTCATATATGGCCTTTATGATGTTGAGGTATATTCCTCATATCCTTATTCTTTTGAGGGTTTTTTTCAAGAAATGATGCTGTATTTTGTCAAGTGCTTTTTCTGCATCTATTGAGAAGATCATATGGTACTTATCCTTTATTTTATTAATGTGGTGTATCACCTTGATTGATTTGGGTATATCAAACCACCCCTGCAGCCCAAGAATAAATCCCACTTGGTTGTGGTGAATAATTCTTTTAATATATTGTTGGATTCAATTGCCTAGTATCTTGTTGAGAACTTTGGCATCCATGTTCATTAGGGATATTGGTCTATGATTTTCTTTTATAGTGGGATCTTTGTCTGATTTTGGAATCAGAGTAATGCTGTCCTCATAGAATGAGTTTGGAAGTTTTCATTCCATATCCAGAACAGTTTGAGAAGAATAGATATTAACTCTTCTTTAAATGTCTGGTAGAATTCCCATAGGAAGCCATCTGGCCCCAGATTCTTGTTTGTTGGGAGATTTTTGATTACTGATTCAGTTTCTTTGCTGGTTATGGGTCCATTCAGATTTTCTATTTCTTCCTGTTTCGGTTTTGGTTGTTTATATGTTTCTGTATCGAAATTTATCCATTTCTTCAAGATTGCCTAATTTGTTGGCATATAATTGCTCATAATATTTTCCTATAATTGTGTTTCTGCGGTGTTGGTTATGATCTCTCCTCTTTCATTCATGATTTTATTTATTTGGGTCCTTTCTGTTTTCTTTTTGATAAATCTGGCTAGGGGGTTATCAATTTTGTTAATTCTTTTGAAGAACCAACTCTTAGTTTCATTGATCCAATCTACTGTGGTTTTTTTCTATTTTTATATCATTTATTTCTCCTCTAATCCTTATTATTTCCCTTCTCCTGCTAGATTTAGGCAGTAAGAGTTGGTTGTGTATTTAAAACTTTTCTTACTTCTCAAGAAAGGCCTGTATTGCTATATACTTCCCTTTTAGGATCACCTTTCCTGCATCCCAAATTTGATGCAGTCCCAAACCTGTCATGTTTCATTTTCATTTGTTTTCATGTATTTTTTTTTAATTTTTTCTTTAATTTCCTAGTTAACCCAGTCATTCTTTAGTAGGAAGTTCTTTAACCTCCATGTATTTGTGGTCTTTCCAAATTTTTTTCTTGTGGTTGAGTTCAAGGTTCATATTACTGTGGTCTGAAAATATGTATGGCATGATCTCAATTTTTTTGTATCTGTGGAAGCCCAATTTGTGACCCAGTATGTGATCTATTCTGAAGAATGTTTCGTGTGCATTTGAGAAGAATATTTTTCTTCTGCTGCTTTAGGATAAAATTCTCTGAATATATCTGTGAAGTCCATCTGATCCGGTGTGTCATTCAGAGCCCTTGTTTCTTTGTTGATCTTCTACATAGATGATCTGTCCATTGCTGTGAGTAGGGTGTTAAAGTCCCCTACTATTATTGTATTATTATCTTTAATTTTGTTATTAATTGATTTATGTATTTAGCTGCTCCCAAGTGAGGGGCATAGATATTTACTATTGTTACATCTTTGTGTCTGACAGACCCTTTAATTATTATATAGTGCCCTTCTTCATTTCTTAGTACAGTCTTTGGTTTAAAATCTAATTTGTCTGATATAAGTATGGCTACTCCAGCTTTCTTTTGATGTCCATTAGCATGATACATTTTTCTCCACCCCCTCACTTTCAACCTAGAGGTGTCTTTGGGTCAAAAATGAGGCTCTTGTAAGCAGCATATTGGTGGGTTTGGGGGTTTTATCCACTCTGATACTCTTTTGATTGGAGCATTTAATCTATTTACATTCACAGTAATTACTGAAAGATATGAATTTAGTGCCATTGTGTCACCTTTAAAGTTGCTGTTCCTGTAGATTGTCTCTGTTCCTTTCTAGTCTTTGTTGCTTTTGGTCTCTCTTTATGCTCAAAGGGTCCCCTTTAATATTTCTTGTAAAGCTGGTTTAGTGCTCACAAACTCTTTTAGTTTTTGCTTGTCTTGGAAAGTCTTTATCTCTCCATCTACTCTGAATGACAGCCTTACTGGAGAAAGTATTCTTGGCTGCACAATTGTCCCAATTATCATGTTGAATATTCCCTTCCACTCCTTTCTGTCCTTCCAGGTCTGCTGCTAACCTGATGTGTCTACCCTTGTAGGTTAAGTATCTTTCATCAATAGCTGCTTTCAGAATTCTCTCTTTATCTTTGTATTTTTTGAGTTTCATTGCAATATGCCATGATGTTGACCTGCTTTTGTTGATTTTGAGGGGAGTTCCCTGTGCTTCTTGGACTTGAATGTCTGTTTTCTTCCCCAGATTAGGGAAGTTTTTAGTTATACGTTTTTCAAATAAACCTTCTGCCCCTTTTTCCTGCTCTTCTTCTTCTGGGACTCTTATGATATAGAAATTATTTTGCTTTGTGGAATCGCTGAGTTTCTACATCCACCTTCATGATCTAATAGTTCTCTTGCCTTCTTCTTTTCAGCTTTATTATTTTCCATAATTTTATCTTCTATATCACCTATCTTCTCTGCTTATTCAATCTTCGTTGTGATTATATCCAGTCAGTTTTGCATCTCAGTTAAAGCATTTTTTTATTTCAGCCTGACAATTTTTAGGTCCTTTATCTCTGCAACAAGGGTTTCTCTGATGTCCTCTATGCTTTTTTTTCTTTTAAAGATCTATTTCTTTATTTTGGAAAGAGAGAGAGAGAGAGAGAACAGGGGGAGGGGCAGAGGGAGAAGAGAGAATCTAAAGCAAACTCCCCAGTGTGCCTGAGGCAGGGCCTGGTTCCACAACCCATGAATCATGACCTTAGCCAAAACCAAGAGTCAGATGCTTAGCCGACTAAGTCACACAGGCACCCTAACTTCTAGGATTTTTTCAAGCCCAGTTAGTAGTCTTATGACTGTTGTTCTAAATTATTGCTCAGATATATTGCTTTTATCTATTTTGAGCAAGTCCCTGGCTGTGATTTCTTCTTGAATGTTCTTTTGGGGAGAGTTCCTCCATCTTGTCATTTTGGCTAAGTTTTTATCTTTTGTGTGTTATGTTTCCTGCACCTGAGAGTAATGGTATATTAAAAAGTGGTCATATGCTATCCAGGACCTGGCACTTCAGGAAGTGTCTCTGGTGTATGCTGTGTGAACTCTGTTGTTGCATTTTGGCTGCTTTTTTCCACTGGTCAGTCCTCTGCAGATTTCCTCCTTGCATGCAGTAAGGAGTGTTTGGACCTTTAACTAGGTGTATTTTACTTTATTTGTTGAAATAAGCCTAGATAAAAAAGAAAAGAAAAGAAAAAGCCTGATCCAAAGAAGAGAGATAGAAAGAGAGAAGAGCAAAAGGAATGAAAAAAACCTAAAGCTACAATAAAAAAAACTAAAAGCTTGATTCCAAATAAAAAGAAAAAAAGGAAGAAAAAAGAAAAAAAGAAAATTGACTCAAAAGAGAAAAAGAAATAAAAAAATAAGCTAACAAACAAAAAAATATAAGCCTGATTCCAAAGGGAAGGAGGAAGAGGAGGAGGAGAAGAAGAAAAATATAGCTTCGTCCCATTTCTACTAGAACTGCAGGTCAGCCTTTGAAGCACGGTATGTTCAGGAGACTTGGTGCATGTGGCATGCTGCCTGTGCTGGTCTTCTGAGGGGGAGAGGCCCTCTATGCTGGCTCAGAGTCAGTTCTGCCTTGGTAAATATGCACTTCCCAGCACAGGGTTTGGTGTAAGCAGCTTCCACCTCTACTGGGGGCCACTATGTTTGTTGTTCACTGAAGTCCTATCATGTTGATGGTGAAGGGAAAATGGAGCCACCACCCAACCCTCATCCCTAGACAGAGATCTCACACCCACTGCTGTTCAGGAAGCCCTGACAGAAAAGTAAGGGCCAATAGCACTCCTCACACCACAGCTCTGTTGCATTTTATCTTTGGCACACAGCTGTGTTCCAAACTCCAAATCCTAAAGGACCAGCCACCACGTGAATTCACTCCTTCTTCTGGAGTAAAGTCTCCGCACCATGCTGTGTCTAGTGTTCTTTGTCACAAAAAACAGTCTCATGCTTGCACGGTGCACAGAATGTATGCTGTAACACCAGGAAAAGCAGCAATCAAGTTATCCACCTTGTGTGGGCGTCACTGTCCCCTGCCCATGAAAGACCATTTGCTGACTACAATACAGCTGTGACAGCTGTGTTTGAGGAACGAGGAAAGCCCAGGGTCCCCCTATTTCTCTGCCATCTTAACTCTTCCTATGTTGTACCCAACTTTATCTGTTTTTAACAATTTTGAAGAGTAGGCAGGCAAAATCCAAATGATTTCAAGAATTATTAATGAGAGACATACACATTGCAGCTGCTTAAAGCAAACTATCAAAAACTAAAATGAAGGGTGTCCTATTTAACAGTGTAAGGAGACCATATATTTTAATTTCTTCTTCTAAGGGCTTTTGTTCACACAAATGTAGAATAGTTGATTGCAATATTTTGTGCCAAGAGGCAGCCAATGCTATCCAGAAAGAGAAAGCCAGCTTGGATTGCCAGGAGCAAATAAAAGCTTCAAGGTAAGGAAAGAACTCTTTCCCAGGGAATGAGAAGTCAACTTTACATAACATGTTTTGCCTAAGAAAGAAATGTGTCCTTTTCCCTTAAATTTACATTTGTTCCCCTCAAGATCCCTCTAGACTCTCTGAAACTTCTATTTGGAGTCAAATCTGTTTTAGCAGTAATTTTCAGTTGTTACAGCTCTAGCTAACATTGATAGTCTAAGAGAAAAAATAAGAAGCAATTAAGATTATAGCAGAGTATTTTAACCCTGGCATTTTGACCCTGAGTAAATAAAACCTGACCCAAGTAAAATTAGATTAAGTAGAAATTATAATGACAAAATAAAACTAGCAATGCTAAAAATATATATAGTGAAACATTTTTTCTTTTTTAATAAAAAAGTTTGAAGAATCACATATTATTAATAACAATAAAAACTGCAAAAAATGACCTCAGAAGAAATTAAATTTTTAGAGAAATAGCAAAAAATAAACTAACTAAAACTTACTGTAAAAATGTATTGACCAAAAATCAATACCATCTTGTAAAAATTTGATGTGGAAAAACTGAATTGGGACCACAAAAATATTCAATGAAGTTGATGAACCTTAGATAAAAACATAATCAATTAATCAAATCTTTATTTTAAAATTGACACAGAAAATAGGGTAGTCTAATTAAAATAATCTTAGTAGAATAAAAAAGGATAAAGCCATAAATAGTTTAACGCTGTTATACAAAAAAATTAAGGAATCAAATTAACTAATAGAAATTACTCTCCCTCACCAAATAAAAAAATAGTTTACTGGCCCAAATTCATTAATGTTGGTATAAAAATGATTTAAATGTTGGTGTACAGAAACAGCCAAAATATCCTCAGGTTCAAATTGGGTCAAAATGTCAAAAGAAAATTACAGGGGTCAAAAAGGCAAGGTCAAAATAGCCAATATCCAAAAATAGTGCACTGTCCACTGGGCTATAATATAGCTATAATATAGCATTTGCTCTTATGGTTCCTCCATTTATGTACTAAGAATTCTAAAACTGACTAAAGTGGTACATTAAATAAAGTGTGATTAAAGGAAAAGAGTAATATTAACTCAATAGTATTTGTGCTTCAAAAATTTAAAAAGCAGTTGGTTATTTGTTCACTTGATTTTGAGAGCAGAACTGTAGTTATAAACAGATTCTTCTGTGGAGAATGCACTGATGTTAAAGAAAGCATATCCATTTTTAGGGCAATAGCTAAAGCATAAAAACCATTGAGGAGGCTACTGTAAGTATCTAAATGACAAAGTACGGGTGTTTGAATGGAGTCTTGCAGTGGAGATGATATGACTAGAGGACTAGGGATGGAAGACATGTAGATGGATTTGGTGGGGCATGAAGCTGAGTCTGGAGCAAGATAGAGCAACTGGGGCTAGCCATATAAATGTAGGAGTAAACACCATGTTTATGGTCTTTAAAACTAGAGGAATCAATTTCAAGCTTTACTACAAAGCGGTGATCACCAAGACAGCATGGTACTGCCACAAAAACAGACACATAGACCAGTGGAACAGAATAGAGAGCCCAGATATGAACCCGCAACTCTATGGTCAAATAATCTTTGACAAAA
>CM053606.1:53671058-53710170 GCA_028646535.1 Procyon lotor
AGACTGTAAATGTTAGAGGTTGGACAAAGGAAGAAGATATCAGAGAGAGAGGAGGAAAACCAGAAGAGTGGTATCATGGAAGGAGAAGAAAATATTGTAAAAAAGAGAATGGCTACATGTGCTAAAGAAGAATGAGGTGAGAAAGAGAATAATTCTCCACTGAAGGAGCAAGAGATGTTCTTGGAAATGTGGGTAAAAAGATGTGTTCCAGAAGTAGCGCAGATACAGTTCCAGTTGTTGTGGGATAACAACAAGTTAGGGGGGAAGAAAGTGGAGTCAGTGCCTAAAGACACTCTAATGAGGAGTTTCTTTCTTTCTTTCTTTCTTTCTTTCTTTCTTTCTTTCTTTCTTTCTTCTCTGTTTCTCTCTTTCTTTTTAAGATTTTATTTATTTGACATAGAGAGAGAGAGAGAGGGAACACAAGCAGGGGGAGTGGAAGAGGAAGAAGCAGGCTTCCCGCTGAGCAGAGAGCCCGATGTGGGGCTCGATCCCAGGACCCTGGGATCATGACCTGAGCTGAAGGGAGACACTTAACCATTGAGCTACCCAGGTATCCCTCTAATAAGGAGTTTCTATGAGAAAAAGCAAAGAAATAGAATGGTAGGTGGAAGATGGTAAGAGGATCAATGGAGGCTTCACCAGTTTTTTTCACAGGGCTGGTATTTAGACATGTTTATATGTAGGTGGGAATGGTGGAAGAGGGACAGGGGACAATTTTACAGAAGTTCCTCGAGGAGCTACAAGCCTCAGAGCTACTAGCTTCTTCCTTGCAAGAGCAGAGGAGGTGGAGCCCATGGGATAAAGTCATCAACTTCTCTGGGTCTCAACCCTTTTGGAACAGGAGGCTGCTGAAGAGTGTTTTCTATGGGCTAAACTCAACAATATTGCAGTTCTCCTGTGCTCACCTATATTCCTAAACACAGTTAAGCTTTCTTTAACATAAGACTCTTAAAAAGAAGTGTAAATGTTGAGTGAATAGGTCAAAAAGAAAAGACCAAAAATGGCATTCAATTTACCTGCCATGCCTATTCGCCCATTCACCCCCAACTTCTGGGTATAACACTTTTAGGATCTGGAGGTGTTTCCTCTAATATAGCTGCACTTTCAGGGATTGCAAAACCAACAGTTCCTACTGGGCCATGGTTTAGCAGTGAATGCCCCTAGATATATCTTCTCTGGGAGGATGGGAATTGCAAAGGGTCTCAAGGCAATATTCTACATTGGAGTTTTTCCCTTCCTTTGAAAACTGCTATTCATCCCAGCAGAATCAGTGCACTGTGGTCCTTCTCTCCTTAGTCTATTATATCAGAAGTGGAGTGCTTATTCTTCTTTGGTTCATTTATCTCAAGAATCTTGTCAAAAAGATGATAATTTTATTACAGTCCTAATTACAACATCCGCATTAATACAGGTTTTTGAATGAAAATGTAACTGATCATATTGAGCAGTAAAATATCATTTTGAATCATGATACATTGTGAGTTAAAATAATTCACTAATAGATTTCTGATAGCCCAAAAAGATTTAGCTTCTATTTTTCCCAAAATAGGAAATAAAAAAATATCTGTTGGTACATTTTCCAACCCAAGGTTAGAAAATTACAAATGGAAATTTACAAAATAGCTTCTACAAATGATTATATTACCTACATTTCCATCTTACAAAATCATATATGATCAAATAAAACCTGTAAGAAGGAACTTTGAAGACTATAAAATGCTATTATCTGTCTAAGAACAACTCTTAGAATATCTACCTAGGTACAATGAAACCTAACAAGCATCAATAAAGAGGCTTTGAGAATAGAGATAGGAAAGTGCATATGTGATAATCCTTTCACAGTTAAGGATTTGGGGTCCAAGTACTGTTGGAAGTCACAGTGGAAAACTACTTATTTATGTATCTCAGGGACAGTGAGAACACATCAAGGAAGAACCACTCTTGAAACCAGCACCACTCAAACTTTCATTTGCACATAAGGATCCTGTGAAGATGCAGATTTTAATTCTATAAAACTAGGGTGGAGCCTGAGATTCTGACTTTCTAGAAGAGCTCCCATGCAATGCCCCTGCTTTGGTCCACAGAGGATACTTTGTGTAGCAAGACTCAACTCTCAGGGGCTAGCTGAGGAATGAGCCAGGTGTCACAAAAAGAGGACTGGGTAAGATATGTGTCATGAAACAGCCAAGAAGCCTGACAAGAGACATCTTTATTAGAAAGAGGAATTGAAATAAAACACATAGGTCAAGGTCATAAGCTGAGATTCAAGTATGGGAAGAAAGAAAGATATGGGGTGGCCTGGGTTAATGAAGCATCAATAGCTATATGACGCTCTTCCTGAAGGATTTTTTTTTTTTTTAACTCTAAAGAGAGGAAATCCCTTCAGGAGGAAGAAATCAGCCACTTGAAAGAAGGACAAAACATGCCATCAGCAATTAGTCTTTACGACCCAAATATTTAGGTGTTCCTAGATTTTGAAAGAATCATGTATTTCTTAAATGATGGACTGTCATGAAGAATTCTTAGACTAACTTACCACTTAACACTCAGACTACGACTTATCATAGGTGTCGTCATCTAAGTGAGACACCTAAGAGACAGACTCAGCATAAGTCATGCCATTTTCATAAAAGTGGGCATTTTATAACAGTCATGTTATTGCACCCATGTTACTACAACCTTAGCAGAAAAAAACACAAAATACTCCAGTTATAACAATCCCAGGAAATATACCCCTACCCTAAATATCTGCTTAACCCTATATTTGCTTCTGTACTGCGCTTGGCAATTTTTAGGAACTGGCAACAGGATGTGGTTTATGCCTTTATAAGCTTATCCCTGAGCTCATTCGGGGCTGTGAGATTTTGCACTGCATGAGCCCCCTCGCAGTCACCGACTTTTTAATAAAGATTCCTCAATTTGGCCTACTAAATGTGGTGTCCATCTGTATGACTCGCTGCTCTAGATATAACGTAAAAAAGTGTCTGGTTGTTCTTCTAGAAAAAACACAAAGGGCAAACAAATCTTTATTTGTAGGGATTGGTGATTCTGAAGCTCCATACCCATCTCTCTCTGACATAAAAATTCTAGTTCTTGGACTTTAACACACAGAATATATGGTCAGCTGGACTAGCTGAACAGATACTCAATACTCTTAGTCACTAATCATGAGTATTTAATCTTAGGAAGTCCTGGGGCACCTGAGTGGCTCAGCGGGTTAAAGCCTCTGCCTTCAGCTCAGGTCATGATCTCAGGGTCCTGGGATCGAGCCCCGCATCTGGCTCTCTGCTGAGCAGGTAGATTGCTACCTCCCCTCCCCCAGGCCACCTGCCTCTCTGCCTACTTGTGATCTCTCTCTCTGCATGTGTCAAATAAATAAATAAATAAAAATCTTTTTAAAATAAATAAATAATCTTAGGAAGTTCAAAAAAAGTTGCACTAAAGCAACTTTTAGGTAAATAAGGTACTAGAGGTAAGAAGTTTGGGGTGGGGGAATAAAACTAACTCTTCCATTTTCATCGACACCCTGTTCAAGGTGATATGCAGAGTCAGAAAATTTAGCACCAAGAATAAGGAGTTTTGTTTACTTTCACTTTATGTTTCTGCTTTGACCTCAGAAGATATATTAGTCATGAAAAACTTAACATGCATTAAATAATCTCAATTACATGTGGAATAGCCAGTACAGACTAGAGAAAAAAGATGTAACTGGAATTCTGCATCCACACTTGAACCACATTACATGTGACCTTTTGCTTTAACTGTAGCTTACACATAGTAACTAGTAACACAGCCTGTTCAATTTGGAAGACACAATTTATGGGTTTTTTGGGGGAGGGGAGGTGGCTATGGCAAGTTCCATAATTAGCAATGATAGCACACTAAGGTTCTACTGCTCAAATAATCCCATACATATGTGCAACAAAAACATTAATATTTTCTATGAACTCTCCATTCTTTGGTATTTTATCACGCTTGTCAAGCCATTAAAAAAGAATTCCCACTATAGAGCCAATGGGCAGAAATTACAACACATAGTCTAAGCATCGATGCTTCTCATCAATCTAACAACAGTAAGTCACGGAGAGTCAGAATTGGGATAAAGACTCTAGGAAAGTGAGCGTTTGTAAACTGTGTTCACTTGGGAAAGATAATGATAATTAAAATAGCAACCAGCTTTTGAATTCTTACTATGCACTAAGTGCCATGTTTCATTTACATATTTCTTTTAATATTCACAACATCCCTTGCTGTAGTCATAATAATCAATTCTCTAAAAATGAAAAGTTTAGGTTCCCAGAGACAATGTGAACCTTAGGGTCTAATCTTTGCTTAGAGTCATCACCCTGCTAGTAAGCAATGGATGTGAAATTCAAACAGGTTTGTGTAGCTCCCATGCCCACTTATAACCAGTACAACTTCCAGCCTCTGATACTAGCAAATGTATCACAAAAATAAAGATTATTCATCAAGTTTTCAGGACAATCCCCTCATCCCCCACCACATTCCCTTTAAAATAGCAATTCTGGACCAGATTCATTAGAATGATAAGCATTATCTGAGTTCCCAGCTTTTGCCTTGGGGCATATAGGTTTAAGAGTTAACCTTTGAAAAGCCAAATAAAGCCTCCCAAATGTGGTAAGAATGGCCATCTCTCACTGGTTTTATTAGACTTAAAAGAATGTGTGTTCAAGGCTGAGTACCTGAGAGAGAAAATAAAATGTCAAAATCCTGTATTAGCTGCTTCATTCCTGTTCCTAGGCCCTAAGTAACTAGACATGCTTTTCATATGCCAAAAATAATTTAAAAAACAACAAAATTTGAGGTTTGTAGCTATATTTTTTAAAAAATCACGTCATAGTGGTTTTTGTAAACAGTCCAAGAGTGTACTGTTCTAATCAAATGCTAGCTCATACAATAAGTGCTTAGCTTCTGCCTCAAGCTCCCTACTCTGATCTTCCCCAACACCTCCAGTTACAGACACTAATAAACTCCCCCTGCAGGCTCAGGCCCATTGGAACCAGTGCTGGGTAGGACAGGAAGCACATCAGTAATCTCAGCCCCAGCAGACAAGGAAACTGCCTACTCACTGTAATACAGGTGCTTTACAGACATAGTCAAATTCTCAGTAGCTATACACCATGAGTATAATTATTCCCATTTTTCAGATAAAGAATATAGAAAATCAGTGTCAAAAGTAACCAAGTTTGCATAGTCTTATTATTTAAAAAAAACAACAACAAAGCAGGACCTAGGTGCTAGTCTCCCTTTACCCAGACTGAATATCATACGACATAATTTTGACTCCTTCTGGGACTCCTTCTGAGTTAAGAGATCCAAGTTCTCTCTCTCTCTCTCATTCTCTTTTGGTGTTATCATTTCATAAGATGGCTGAGCCAGCTTTCTATATAACCTTTTATCTTTTCAAAAGCTGTGAGAGGGGCACCTGGGTGGCTCAGTGGGTTAAAGCCCCTGCCTTTGGCTCAGGTCATGATCTCAGGGTCCTGGGATCGAGCCCCGCATCAGGCTCTCTGCTCAGCAGGGAGCCTGCTTTCCCCTCTCTCTCTGCCTGCCTCTCTGCCTACTTATGATCTCTCTCCTTTCTGTCAAATAAATAAAAAAAAATCTTTAAAAAAAAAAAAACTGTGAGAAAGTTGTGAGAACATTCATATATCATGCAGACAGCCTTATGGTGTATACACACACCAAAGCCAAATTATATTGACCCTGGTAATAGTTGGGAAGACTGGAATCTCAAATGAGATGAGCTCCTGGATATGCACGCTGCCTATTTATGTCTAGTGCTATAGCATCAGCATGTAGCTGGAGGTGGGAACTATTGGACTACACTTCCAGGCTGATTGCTGTGCCTTTTACCACCTGTATTCCCTTTAGTCTTTCTTGCTTGAAAGGTGTTTAAGGGGATAATGATAAAGATTGGTTGGAGATAGGGATGGGGAAGGAGTAGCAATGAGTGGAGCCAGGTTGGAAATTGGTGAGAGTCATGTTCTTGCTGTGTCAGTCTGGAATCTTTTTAAAAAGAACTGTGTGGCTCAGTCGGACAAAGGTTTGCCTCTTGATTTCATCTCAGGTCATGATCTCAGGGTTATGGGATAGAGCCCTGCAATGTGCTCTGCACTCAGCAGGGAGTCTACTGGTGATTCTCTCTCTCCCTCTTCCTTTATCACTTTCTGCCCCGGCTCACACACACACAATCTCTTTCTCAAATAAATAAATAAATCTTTAAAAAAAGAAGAAGAAGAACCAGGACCCTAGTCCTACATTCAAGCTCAGCATCACTAACAATGAGTCGACTAGATATTATGTTTCTCCTGATGTGAGGCAATGGAGATCATTACAGCATACCTAGAATGTATTCTGGTCCAAAAAATGTTTGACAGGAATCCACCAATCATTTAGACTTAAACCCTAACCCACACTTTATAGGAAATAAAGAAACAATGTAAATGATACCCCTGGGAAGGAACCAAACATATCCAGAAAGTGAGATATTCAGTAGGACAACTGGCAGTACATGTCATTATTAGGAGAAAAAGGGGCCTTGCTAATTAGAAGATTAGAGACTTAAGGGACATAACCATCAGATATAAGGTTTGGCTCAGGATTAGATCCTGATTTGGACAAAATGCTATAAAGACATCTATAGGGCACAACTGGGGAATATAGAATGAATATTAGATAAAATTAACATTTGTTGAATTGGAAAAGTGGAAACTGTTTGCCAAAAGAAAGTAGGTAGTAAACAACATATAAAGCAAATTCTTACAAAAAATATTACAGATCTGGAAGGAAATATGAGAAGGTTTTATATATGGGTGAGTGTATCCGTGGTACTTTATTTAGTTTAATTTTACTTTGATATATTTTCTAACTTTCTACAATGTGCATAAAGCTGCTTTTATGGTAATAAAAATATTTAATTTTAAAAAGAATTAGGTATTTAAATGGAAGTGCATGGTCCCTCCCACAGAGCCAGTTTTTTAATACTTATAATACACATCTAGTCAGTAGATAATCAGGATAAAACCCAAAGGCTGACATTTTTCAGTATGACCTTAATTTCTGTTCATCCCCTGGGTTTCAAGTACTAGGAATGAGTCCCAGCATTCATGCAGCCTTAGCATTTCTACTAGCTCCCTGTGCTTACCCACTGTGTTGGGCCATCAAATAGAGAACCTGGGCTTCTGCCTTGGATTCTTAGCCCAAAGCTGCATTTCTTTTCCTGAGCTCACGTGGCTGGCTTTGGCCCTGAGGTTCTGCCTGACTCCTGACGGCCCCAAAGACTGGATCCTATTCTCAGTACTCTAACTCATTGGCTTGGATAGGTCTGAATATTAAAAATGCTCAGAGTCACAGTGCTGCCGTTTCCCTGAATTTCCAACACCTCTGGTGTTGGAACCTTCACTGCTGTGTCATGCCTGCCAACCTCTGGTGCTATTGCCTACTCGAACTGTATCTGAACTTGTCATACTCAGTATACTGCAAGGAACCAGGTGGCTGGCCATGTAGAGTCAGCTATTCTAGCTGACATCATTTCTTCCTCTGTCCTGGCTTCACTAATCCCTGCTACAGAGATCTGGCAGTCTGCAAACCCAAGACAGATGTGATACTAAGCCTGTAGCATCTGGGAAAGAGCCAGTCTTGCTGAAGGAGAGAGCTGGAACCATGGTGTGTGCACAAACTATGTCCGTGGGGTCATTATTTATTCTTGTCCTTAATTTAGTCATTCTAAATTTATTGACCTCTTATTTGCTATCAAATACTATGCTAGTCACTGAGACTACATAGGTGACCAAAGAAATCCCTGCCCTTACGGAGTTGTTTGTAATACATCAGGATGAGAGACTTTGAGCAAATAAGCACACCAATAGCTATTTACTTCCAAATGTGATATGATAGGTGCTATGAAGGAGAAGTATAATGTATGAGGACAAGAAAACAAAAATTTAAAGGATGAATTAGAGTTGGCATGATGGTCAGCAGTCTTGGCTAATGATACAGCATGGGCAAAGACCCTCTGATAAGAAGGAGCTTGGCTACTCAGGAGCAAAATCAAAGCCAGCATGGTTGGAAGACAATGGGTGAGAGGCTGAATGATGTCAGGGAGAGCTACAGGAAGGAAGGCAAACGGATACACTTGACTACCATATAAAAGGCCCAGATTGTGTTCCACTTAGATGCCCTTGTAGAAATAATGCTTGCGGTCTGAGACGGACCTGAAGCCGCTGAGTATCATCTGTATCCTTTTATGTTCTCCAAAAGAAGAACTGCAGTTGAGTCTGAAAAGGTAACAATATTCTGGGTATCACAGTCAAGTACTGAAAACAAAATAAATATCACTTTCTCATTCATGCTTAACCTTTTTTGCAGTTCTAGTAGTCACAATTTAAAGAAAATTGTAGTGGAGTGAGGAAAGGCCCAGGGAAAGTCAAGAGAGAAAGGGCCAGAAAATGTGATCCAGTATCTTTCACAAAAGATGATGGTGCTGAAGAGGTGCAGGCCTGGGGGATCCAGGCATCCCTCACAGGGATGTGACAGGACAGTTACCACTGAACTGGTACAGGCTGGGGGATAACATGACCGAAGTCTATGAAATCGAAAGCAACACAAGGTTACACAGAAGAGGAAATTAAATGCTTTCAGTAATGTTTTTATGGAATGTAGAAGGTTTGAAAACTCATAGCCTGAAAAAAATACATTTCAGACTGATGAGATCAAGTTCTGCTTTCTGCTTGGCCAGAGCTCAGTCTGAGAGACCCACAGTCCCTCTGTGGCCTGTGTCACGTTTGCTATGTCTGTCTTCTCACCTGTAAAATGGGACAGAATGTCATCACGGGGCTGTTGAAAGAAATAAATGATACTGAAATGCTTACTATAGTGTCTATCACGTAACAGTCCGTGAATGTCATGACCTTTCCTTACAGAAATGGGAGCTCCAAAAGATGCTGGTACATGAAAATAAAATAGATGGTAAGCTGTGATTAATAAAGAAGAAATTATTTTCTAAATCATTGGTATTTCTTGAAATAATCTTAACTATGAAGAAAATATAGGCACCTTAAAATGCACGCAATGGTATCCCTTCTAAAACCACAATATTTCACAGATGATCATTGATAGTTATATATGGCAAGAGTCTCACAACACTCTTTTAAGAGTCATGACCCAGACAATTTTGGCCCAAGGCTATTTTAATGTTTACCCACTTGATTATCCAGGGGCTTCTGCCACTATGATGGACAGCCTTCTCTACAAACATACATATATTTTCCAGGATTCTTGAACTCATTTTTTTTCACCTGTTCCTCCCTTTCAATCTTCTTCTCAATTAACTCATCCTTGTTCCAGATATTCGGATATAATCTGTCCTACTTTTAAATTCTCTCTTAACAGATGTCTTGAATGCTGCAGTGTAAGTTAGTGTAATGCGCTACATATTTTAGAATAAAACTGAATACTTATCGTTATTTGTATTAACTACATTTTAAAAGACCCAAAGAAAAGAAAATTAAAGTACAAATTCCTTGCGGAAGTTGTGGCATCCAAATAATGTCTTGCAGACAAAGGGAAGTAAAGAATAGACTTGACAAGAATTGTGCCATTTCTGAATTCATCATGCAATTACCTGCTATACCTATTTATAAGTCATGTCATATTTCCTAACATATACTATTGTCTCTTTACATTTGTGATCATTTTTTTTTTTTTTTTTTTTTTTTTTTTAGAGAGAAACACAGCCAGAGAGGGAACAAAGCAGAGGGAATGGTAGTGGGAGAAGCAGGCTCCCTGCCGAGCAGAGAGCCCGATGTGGGGCTCGATCCCAGGACCCTGGGATCTGACCTGGGCCGAAGGCAGACGCTTAACAACTGAGCCACCCAGGCGCCCCATGTGATCATTTTTTGAAAAGCCAATACCTCTGCTCCCCAAAAAATGACCAAGTTCATTGAATAAAGAAGATCCATATGATTTCATCTCAAGCAATGTCATCCTAGATATACCCCTGCCTCTAGGATTCATCTCCTTTGTCCAGATCAACACCATCCTTTGAATGAGGGAAGGTGCAATCTCTTTCCATATCAGCCTCTGTAATATGTCATAGTGATATGTGGTGGGGCAGGTGAAGAAAGAAAAGGTAAAAATTAAGTAGAAGACAGAATCTAAAAGCTGCATATAGAAACACAAATTTGAAGGGTGCCTGGGTAGCTTAGTCTGTTAAGTATTTGACTATTGATTTCAGCTCAGGTCATGATCTCAAGGTCATGAGATCGAGTCCTGTGTTGGCCTCTGTGGTGAAGGTAGAGTCTGCTTAAGATTCTCTCTCCTCTCCCTCTTCCCCTCCCCCCACTTGTGCACTCTCTTTCTCTCTCTCTCTCTCAAATAAATAAATAAAACCTTCAAAAAAGAAAAAAAAGGAAACACAAACTTGAAAATCTCAAGTTTGTGGAAAATTAACATCATTGATTTTACAAATTTTTGCACTACATTTTGGGAGAGGGAGGTTGTTAAAATGGTGCTTGCAATATTTATGTACTATTTTTAAAATAAAATAGTTTCGTATTGTTTTTATTCATTCAACCAAAATTTCTTGAGCACCTGCCCTGTGCTAATAGCGTAGCATTAAGGCCACAAAGAAATAGCAAGACCCTGCCTCTGCCTTTGAATAGTTTATGCTCCAGTGAGGATGAGAATTTTACTATATCTCTTGAGGCAGTGACAATATATAAGAGACTCACCATTATAAGATACAGGGAAGTTAGATGTTTGAAATATAGATTCTGGAAGTTAGCAACTTTGGGGATTCAGACTGGACTACTGGCATAATGGTATAACCCATGTTTGAATGCTAGCATAGTCAATGCCAGAACTGTATCCAGGTCCATAAGACTAGAAAGCTGATTAGATAAAGAAATGGCATTCAAAAGAGCCGAGATGCCCTTCAACAGACGAATGGATAAAGACGTGGTCCATATATACAATGGAATATTACTCAGCCATCAGAAAGGATGAATACCCAACTTTTGCACCAACATGGATGGGACTGGAGGAGATTATGCTAATTCAAATAAGTCAAGCAGAGAAAGTCAATTATCAAATGGTTTCACTTATTTGTGGAACATAAGGAATAGCATGGAGGACATTAGGAGAAGGAAGGGAAAAATAAAGGGGGGAATCAGAGAGAGAGATGAACCATGAGAGACTATGTGCTATGGGAAATAAACTGAGGATTTTAGAAGGGAGAAGAGTAGGGAGATGAGTGAGCCCAATGATGGGTATTAAGGAGGGCACAGATTGCATGGAGCACTGGGTGTTATACACTAACAATGAATCATGGAACACTACATCAAAAACTAATGATGTACTGTATGGTGACAAACAAACAAACAAATAAATGTAATGGCACTCAACAAACCAACTCATTCCATTCCATTACCTTAAGTAAGCATCTTTAGAGAGGAAAGGGGGGAGGGTGTTTCAAGAGCAACGAAGCAGTCAGACTAAAATTTGTCCATGAAGTAGGTTAAGCAAATTTGTCTGGTACCAAAATACCAGTCAATTCCCCAACCTTCAAGAGAAGTCTGAAGGTTGGTCTAAGATCACTTCACATAGACTCATCAGCCCCTGGAGAATGTCCAGTGATGTTTCCCCTTGTAAAGGTCAAAAGTAAAAACAAGACCCATACTTCAGTCCAGATACTGGACAAAGAAGAAAAAGAACACAAGCTGAATAAGCATAAGCTACCAAGGATGTGATAATATTGAATATAGGAAAAGACTAAACAGTCACAAAAAGAGAATGTGATGGGTTCTTTCTTTGACAGTCATTGACCAATAACAGAATCGAATCACCACACACAGAGGGAACAGAACCATGATCCTCAATGAAAAACAAGAAACCCTGATACCATCAGTAGGGGGGGGGAGGGAGGAGAGAGAAAGGAGAAAAATAAAGAAACACAGAGAGATCATTATATATGCACAAATATACTCTTAACAGAACTTTTTTTTTTTAAAGATTTTATTTATTTATTTGAGAGAGAGAAAGTGAGAGGATGAGAGGAGCGAAGGTCAGAGAGAGAAGCAGACTCCCCGCGGAGCTGGGAGCCCGATGTGGGACTCGATCCCGGGACTCCAGAATCATGACCTGGGCCAAAGGCAGCTGCTTAACCAACTGAGCCACCCAGGCACCCCTCTTAACAGAACTTTTGAAGAATATTTTTCCATCTTTACTCTAAACAACTGTCATATCACAATGCTATATTTTATTGTTGTTGCCATGGGGTTTAGAATGTGTGCCAAAATACAATTGTTAGTTCAGTGTAGCCCATATTCTTAGAAGGAAATATTCTCTGTTGGATGATAATTCACTATGATTTGTGAATTTTGCAAGATTTTTCACCTCAAACTCCAAATGAGTTCAGAATGACAGTTTTCAGCCTACCTTCAGTATTTAATTAAATTGAATAGATTTTATTCACTAGGATTTGACGAGGGAAAAAAATAGAAAATGTAGCATTTCACAATACTGTTCAAACACAGAAACATGCCATTTTTTATGCAATAACACTGTAGTCTTATTTTACTTGAATGTAAGTTCTTTAAGTACAAAGATTATGTCCTTTTATCTCTGTATTTCCCATGCAGAGCAGAGTGTCTGGCACATCTTGTATTCAACAAATAATGAATAAATAAAAGAATCAATTTCAGTTAGTGTGAGGGAAGGGTGGATGAGTTCTGTTGCCACATAGAATAAGGAGAATGGATTTGTAACATGACTGCTTCCCTAACTACACCTTGAGCCCACCGCAAATATTTCAATCACAGTGCTCTATACAGAAAGCCTAGACATGCCTCAGAATCCTTCTCAACACAATCCTCCAGGCAGCTACACTCCACTAAATCAAAGTTGGCTTTTAAAGTTAAATCTATTCCTACCATTGCAGTAAAAGTCTCCATCAGCCAAACCATAAGAAGGAAAGATTTTTCCAAATTTTCTCCCCTGTATCAACATACATATTAACATACATACATATCAACAGTTCCAATAATTGTTATATCCATGAACATACTTTAGAATCTGTTATTCTGTCTTCTTCTTTCTCTCTTACAAGTTACTATGCACATCCATAAGTCGTGAGCAGCAGACCACAAACCCAGCACAAGGAAGCTTTTGTTGATATCCCTGTTATAAGTAAAATAAATGTGTGCACTTAGACTATTATGATATTTATAAAATTTGACATCAATTTTTCTGTTATCTGAGATCTTACATATTTATTTAATGTCTGTCTAGATCGCCATGGAATCACTAGTACCAGGGACGTATGAGGTGTTTAATAGATATTTATTGATCAACTGCATAATAAAATTTTCAGGTCCTACAACTTCCTTTACCCCTACTGTAAACATTTACCATGTTGAGCACAGGTATCTGGGACAGTTTCTGCCTATCCTGACCCTCACAGAATAGGCCACAATAAAATGTCTCACCTACAAATTATAAATTTCACGCTAGCCAGGTCTCTAGGTTAATGTGATGCAAGTCCAGTGGTACATTTTTTTAGGAATTCCTTTTCCACTAGCAATGTGTCAGGTTGATTGTGAGAATACCCCAGTCCCCATGCTAAAAAAAGACAAAAACAAAAACCAGACCAAAAAAACAGCTAGGGATAAACAGAGTCCCAGGCACCCTATAGCTGGTGTACTGGTATAATCCTATAGCTAGGAGTACTTTCCTTAGCTTCCTACCTTATGTGGCCAGTCTTACTTTTCTTTCTTTATTTGTTGTCTTAGTGTCTTCTTTGTGCTCAATTTCTCATGCCGTCCATTTTGACATGGATAATGAAGCTCCATAATCAGAAGGGAAACTGGATTCTTTCACCTTTTTTCCATCAGGTTCTTTTCTGCAGGGATTAGATCTTGATTCATTACCTCCTTACTCTCCTGTCTTTTAACAAACTTAAGTTTTCAAAAACATCCTTTGCTAAAAATGTCCATACTTTGTCTAATTGTCCTTGATTCCCACTACTCTTCTTTCTAAATCAGAGTTCACATCGACCAATGATCTGGTCAAGATCAAGTTTGAAACAAAACAAAACAAAACAAAAAGCTTAGGCTTTTCCTCTCTGTGAAGGCAGGACTACAATGGCAATCCTTTCAAAGGATTTCTCAGTCCAAAAATATTTATTGAGTACCTACTTTATTCAAAACTATGCTAGGCACTGGAGCTAACAAGGGATAAGATAGACATAGGCTTGGCTCTCATGAAGCTTACACTCTAGTAAGTGAAGGACATAACCCTCTAATTTACAGCTAATTATCAAGTTATAATTGTGCTGAGGTGTCATGAAGAAGAGGTATGAGGTACTATAAAAACATAAAACAAAAAAATGTAACTTTGCTTTGAGAGCTAAAAAAAGCTTAGTTAGGTGTTGAAAGACAGGCGAAAGTTAAATGGGCCATAGTTCAGGAGAATGAGTGTTCCAGGCAGAGAGACCAGCACCTATGAAGACTACAAGGAAAAAAAGAGCATGCATTAGAGGACCTAGTAAAAGTCTAGCATAATTGGAAAGAAGAAAAAAAGTAAAAGAGAAAGAGAAGGCCAAAATGATATAGATGGAAGGCTTTATGTGGGGCCTCGTAGGCTGGAATTTTTTATCTTTACTCTGACATCAGTGGGAAATCATTGAAGAGTCCTAGGCATTGGAATAACGTGTATTTCCCAAAAATTAGTCTGGCTGCAGTGTGGAGAAGAGAAGGGAGGGAAATAAGAATGATGCAAGGAGTCTAATCAGGAGGGTGGAGCAGTATTCTAGATGAAGCAGGTTTGCAGATCAGTCAAGAAAATGCCAATGGAGGTGGGAAGGCCTATACCAACACAAAAGGTATTTGGTTGTAAAAGTGATAGAATTTGGCCAGAGTTATGAGGAGGAGGAAAGAAGAGCTCGTGATGATAACTATGTTTTTGGATTAGACAGCTAGAAGATGGTTATACCAGACACTGGGATAGAATATGATAGGCATGGCATGGGTTTGGAAGACTGATGATGAATTTGTTTCTGGACCTACGTTAGATCGCTAAGTAGAGGTATTATGTTGGTATTGAATATATGAGGCTGCAGCCCAGAGGAAACATCAGGATTAAAAATGTACATTTGACAGAGAAGCTGCGGGCAAGGGGAAAAAGCAATGAGGAAAGAGTCCCAAGAGGACAGAAGAAACCCAAGGCTAATCTTAAGTCCAAATGGAAAACATGGGCAGAGGGTAATGAATCCACAGAGGAGACTAAGAGATACCAAGAAAAGTTTTCTTTATTTTCCAAAGTTTCTATAATTAGAAAATCTCATGATAACCAAAAGCAATAGTCATTATTTTGAAGTGAGAAAATGAATTAGAACATTCATGGCAGATCATCTGTGCTATACTTTTAAAACCATAAGATTATAGCAACTAATCATAAGCACAACTAGTCATAAGCATCAAAAGCACAAAAAATATGACAAAGTGGCATTTCCCTTTGCTTTTACCCTTCACATCCATCTTCCTGTGGCACTAATACAGTAAAGTAGAGGAGCTATGACATTTACGTATCTTCTTGGAATTGTATGTTTTCCTCGTAATGACCCCTATTCCTTTTCCCATGCCCCTCAAAGTGTAGAACTCAATATTACTCAGCTTGTACAACCATCAATCAACAAACACTTGTGTGTCTACTATGTTCCAGATCCTAACAAGGACATACAAAACAGCCATAAACACTGCCCTCTTGGAGCCTATAAATCCATCAGGCAGATGGCAATTAAATATAAGCACACAAGGGGCACCTGAGTGGTTCAATTGGTTAAGCATCTGCCTTCAGCTCAGGTAATGATCCCAGAGTCCTGGGATCAAGCCCCACGTCCAGCTTCCTGCTCTGCAGGAGCCTGCTTCTCCCTCTCCCTGCCACTCCCCCTGCTTGAACTCTCTCTCTGTGTCAAGTAAATAAATAAAATCTTAAAATAAATAAATAAATAAATGCACACAGATAAAAATATAAAGATAAAATATGTTCAGTATTGTGGAGGAAAACTACAGGGTGCTATGACACGATGTAACAAGGAATCCTAATTTTTTTGTATACATAGGTGATGAAGGATCAGGGAAAGATTCACTCTGAGTACAGGGCATTGAAGCCTATGTACAAAAGATGAGTAAGAGGCAACCAAGAAATGATTGAGGGATGCATGCCAGGCAATGGCAAGTGCATGCATGGTCAATCTGGGGAATAAAAAGATTCAACTAGTATCACTGGAGTGTTTGAGTGGAGGAAAGAGTAGTAGAGGGTACACCCACAAAGGAAAGAAGGGGCCAGATTATACAAAGCCTTTAAGTCAAGGAAAGGATGCAGAATTTTATCCTAAATGCAATTTACTTGTCTAGGAGATTCATACTTATATTTTGAAATGATCAATTATTTCTTTAAAACTTATGAATTGATTAAAAATAAAGCAGGGGTAATTTTGCTTCTGACCTTGAAGGATTAAATGCTATGGATACTGCATTACCCCCATAAATAACTAGAACAAAAAGATAAAAAAATAAAACAATAGTTTTCAGAGCATGGGCCTGGGATCTCTGAGGGAAAGGAAACAAAGCAGGTAAGTCTTCCAGTTGCCCCAAATTATTACCTGGAATCATGTTCAGGCCAACAACTCAGAGAAGGAAACCTAGCCATAGTGCAGTGATTTCCCAAAAGATCAGAGTTTGAAAAGGCAGAGATGCCTAAAATCTATAGGCAGCATATCAACAATATTAAAATATCAAGCAGTCTGGTACTTATATAATTAGAATTCTAGAAAGAGGGAAAGGGACAGAAAAATATTTGAAGAAATAATGGATGAGAATTTTCCAAATTTAATGAATACTATAAACCCATAGAGCCAAGAATCTCAATAAACCACAAACAGAATAAACATGAAGAAAACCGCACCAGAGAACATCACATTCAAATTGATGAGAAAGAGCAAGATAGAAAATAAAATCTTAAAAGCAGCCAGAGAAAGACAACATATGTATAGAAGAAAGAATGAATGACAGTAGACTTTTTATCAGAGATCTAAGAAAATGAATGACATCTTTAAAGTACTAAAGGAGAAAAAAAAGGACTATTGGCATGAAAGAAAAAATCTTTCAAACATGGAGATGAAATAATGACTTTTCTCAAACCAGCAAAAGCTAAGAGAATTCACTGCCAAAAGATCTGTATGTTATGTTAAAGGAAGTTCTTTAGGCAGAAGGAAAATGATACCAGGTAAAAAGTTGAATCTACTCAAAGGAATGAAGCACAGCAGAAATGGTAAATACATAGATAAACATAAAATCATTTTTCTCAACTTTTAGGTCTTTTTAATTGCTAATAGACTGTCTATAGCAAAATAATAGCAGTGTATTGTGGGGTTTATAACACATGAGTAATTTAAATGAGCAACATTAATCAGACCAAAGACAGAGGGAGAGAGATGGAAGCATATAGTTGTGAGATTCTTATACTGTACAGGGAGTGGCGCAATATTATTTAAAGGTATATTGTTGTAAGTTAAAGATGTGTATTCTAAACCCTAGTGCAACCACTAAAAAATAAAAAAAAAAAAAAGAGGCAGATAGAAGATTGGTGGAGATAAAAATGGAATAATATGAAATAATCAAAAGAAAGAAAGCAAAAAAAAATTTTTTTTTAAATTAAAAAAAAAAAAGAAAGAAAGCAAAGAGGGAAAAAGGAACACAGAACAGATGGGACAAATAAAAACAAAAAGCAAGATGCTGTGTTAAAACCCAACCCTATTGCTAGAGTACAAGTAAACTGTCTAAACACTTCAACTAAAAGACAGAGACTTTTATTTAGATAAATAAAAAATAATAATAAAAATAAAAAAGCACAAGACTCAACTACCTGGTGTCCACAAATCCCGGGTGTGATTATTTCTTCAATATGGGTTCCTCAATTTCTTAGGCTTTGAGTAGACCCTAGGTCTTAAGATTATTGTGGTGTGTATAGTTTTCTTCACTCAATCAAGGAAAATACATTTTTGTTGATAAGTTAACATTGTTTTGCTAATAATACCATATCTTGATAGCTGTAGAGACTGGTTTGTAAAGGAATCTACAAAACACAAGCATATCTGATGCCAAAATTCCTTATGCTTAGCTTTCATCTATCATTTTTTGTCAAGTGAAAAAGAGTTTATAGCCCATAGTTACAGTATTGCTTTCACAATACCACGCCCTTAGAAGTTTCTTCCCCGACTTGCATGTTATGAGCCATACTTGATAATGGCTATAGAGCAAATTCATGCATTTCACAAAAATGAAAATAGCAAGCATTTAGACTTCTAAGAAATTATCTTTCTGGAATTTAATATAATTTTACTGTTTCAGAGGGGCAATTGTTTTATTTTACACACAGGATTACTTTCAAATATAATATGGTCCACTTCAAATATTGTCCTTATAAAACACAATAGTTATTTACCATGAAATCGTTTTTAAATGGTAACCATATGCTGTTAATATAGAAATATACCTAGATATTACAAAATCATTTTGTATAATTTTAATTAGCATAGAGAGAATGTGATACGTACAACCTATCTGGTACTTGTGACCCTAAAGTGGTTAAAACAGCCATCATTTTTGAGATACTCTGGCCTAAGGACTGCAAATTTGAGGAGGAAGTAACTGAGCTGCCTCTTATCCTATGTGAAGAAGGAAACAGACTGGCTAGAAATTTTGTGCATATGTGCAAAAAATCAATGGATGACAGACTGGTCTTCTCATTTTAATTTTTCTTTCCACAGGAAAGGTTTGCCAATGACCCACTGCACTGTGGTGTGCAGGGCCTCATTTTGCTGACTGCATGGAGACATTAGTTTCATAATTGTACTCAATAGTGCCCTAGTGATCTGAGAAATTTATGAAGGCTTTCCTCTTCTTTCATTATGACCACTATTTTGCATATAGCTCTTGAAGGGCCAATTACTAGTTATTCATTTTATATGTCATTAGTTCCTTGTTGTATTGCTAAGGAGGATCAAAACATAATAAGAGAAAGGGAAACATGTAGCTGAAAAGAAGCTTTTGTTATGCAAACTCTGTCTACAACTCATAAAATCTTATGGGATAAGAAGTTGAAAATTTTATTCACCAGAAACTCTCTTGAAAAGAACACGGCTATTTCTTTGGGGGAAAATACTCTGGTGAGCCATTTGAGTTTTGGAGCACAATCAAGGACTATCATGGAACTGCTATGTGTGTGACAAGGAGGATAAGAGGAGAAAGATGTGATCATACAATGTGGTGACACTGTAGCACCTCCTCAGGTATTCAGTGCAATTATTAAACTCAAGAAATAGTTGATGAAAGATAATTGTGTGTGTGTGTGAGAGAGAGAGAGAGAGACAGAGACAGAGAGAGAGAGAGAGAGGCTTTTTACCAGAGAGAGGTGATGTAAAGTTTAGACAGCATGTGAGGAAAAGTAAGTGCCCCTTTTGGAGTAAATACTGTTAGGAGTCAATGTTTCCAAGCTAGAGGGACCCGAAAGATCTTCTGAGAGCTATGCTTTGTGTATCAGGGTTAGTTCGGGACACAGCTGAAGCCTTCAATAAGCTGCCAGCATGGTGAGGGCCAGGAGAGAGTCTCACTCTCGTCCTCATCCAGTTGCCCAGAGTGCACAGCACTGTCACACACTTAGCAGGCCTTCAGTGATTAGCTGTGCAACAGATAAATGATAAGTTGTCTTATGACAAACTAGCTTTGTTTCATCTCAAAATATTTGTAAAAAATAATCTAAAAATAAAATAAAATAAATTAAATAATCTAAAAAATAATTTGCTTCTAATATGAAATTCCTAATGAGAGTCTGTGAGTTAGGAATTTTAAGAAATAAAGCATTTTGATACATTTTTAAAATAATCAATTTCTTTTATTATAGAATACATATATATGTATGTGTGTATATATATATATTTTTTTTATTTTTCTTGGAAATATCCAGAATAGCTTTCTTTTTTTTTTTTAAGATTTTATTTATTTATTTGACAGAGAGAGATCACAGGTAGGCAGAGAGGCAGGCAGAGAGAGAGAGAGAGGGAAGGAGGCTCCCTGCTGAGCAAAGAGCCCGATGCGGGACTCGATCCCAGGACCCTGAGATCATGACATGAGCCAAAGGCAGAGGCTTTAATCCACTGAGCCACCGAGGCACCCCAGAATAGCTTTTGTTTCATAGATAGAGCCCTGACTGATACACCTATTAATTATGGAGATTTCCTTTCATTTCTATTTTGTTGAGAGTTTTGGTGGGAAAAGAGTATTAAATTTTGCCAAACGATTTGGCTGCTAATGAGAATGGCATTTAATTATTTAATTCAATAAATTATATGTATGATTTTCTGATGTTGAACCATTCTTGCATTTCTGGGATAAAGCCTACTATAACATGAAGTTAAGATGTTACTGAATTTGATTGGGCTATATTTTATTTATTTTTTTGAATTTATTCATATGTATAATAAATCTATTTTTATTAAAATAATAAAAATTAAAAAAGAAAGCATTTCACATGATATTTTGCTACATTACTAACATTCAATTAAAGAATGAAGAAGCCTAAAAGTTCAATGTTTGCTGTGTTAATATGTGCCTGGCTCTATCTGTCCTGCCCCCTTTAGGGTATTGCTACTGGCTCCATGTCCCCTGCTCCCAAGACAGACTTATCTGTTACTAGCGGGCAAAGTAGATTTACAGTGTTGAATGACACCATTAGAAAGCTTGGGGCTGGCCTTTCTGCGCATACACAGACACACTTGCATACCCATTAAGTTGAAATTTTGCCAAGAACCTATTAACCAATCCTAATGAACTGCTGTTTTCCATTTAAAACACCATTAGTTTCCTATGGTTTGTTGCGCACGGTAGAAGCAGCAGACACACCATCAAGTGGTTAGAAAAGGTGTTGCTTTGCTGGAAGCCCATATGTCTCTGGAGAATCCGAACATGGCTTTGCTATGTGTCACTTTCTTTCCACTTCTGGAAATAATCAGGCATTCCAAATCTTTAAGACCACCTCCCAGATTTTTTTTTTTAACACATCTCCTCGCTTATAGGTTCTGGATAATTTATTTTGCTGTCTGCTATGCAGAAGCTTGCTTTGTTTCTAAAGATTATTATATAATATTGACTGTATAGAACTAACAACTCTCAGTCTATACTCCTACATCAATAGATTAACAGAGACCCCCTCAGTGTTTCTGAAGGCTTTCCCTCCAGTATTTTAAAATATTTGATACATTATCATACTTTTTTTTTAGAGAGAGAGGGAGAGAGAGAGAGAGAGAAAGAGCATGCACACTTAAGGGGAGGGATAGAGGGGAAGGGAGAGAAAGAATCTTAAGCAGGCTCCATGCTGTGTGTAGAGCCCCACACAGGGCTCAATCTCACAACCTTGAGATGATGACCTGAGCTGAAGCCCAGAGTCCAATGCTTAATCAACTGAGCCACACAGACACCCCCATTATCATACTTTTCAATAGCAAAGCCCTGAGTAGTAAAAAAAGAGTCTGAGTTTTATTGATAGTGAGAATAATAAGTTAGTAGAAAAAAAGCTCCTTATTTTGTGAGATTTGCTTTCAGTTTAAACATCTAAGAAGAGATGAAATATTAAGATGTCAAGAAAGTCACTTTTTTGTTTTATTTCAAATAATACATTCTCCTCATCAATTGCAGGGAATGCGATTTTAAGTTACTGTATCTCAATATAGTTTTTTTCTTACAAAGAAAATGCAAAATGAAGAATTTAGTGAGCCAATTATATCCTTAACTCAGCAGATAACAAAAATATTTATGAACAATTCATTTAAAAAGTATAAGCAACACAAGAAATAATAAATACATTTCTAGAACAACAGGAACCACTTCACGGTAGGAAGCATTAAAAACAACAGCACTGGGGCGCCTGGGTGGCTCAGTCATTTAAGGGTCTGCCTTCGGCTCAGGTCATGATCCCAGGGTCCTGGAATCAAGATCCCCATCGTGCTCCATCCTCATGCTCTCTCTCTCTATCTCTGTCACTATATCTCTCTCTCTCAAATAAAATATTTAAAAATAAATAAATAAAAATTAAAAATAAGGGGCGCTTGGGTGGCTCAGTGGGTTAAAGCCCCTCCCTTCGGCTCCGGTCATGATCTCAGGATCCTGGGATCCGGTCCCATATCCGGCTCTCTGCTCAGAGGGGGGCCTGCTTCCCCCCACTCTCTCTGCCTGCCTCTCTGCCTACTTGTGATCGCTCTCTGTCAAATAGTTAAATAAAATCTTAAAAAAAATAAAAATTAAAAATTAAAAAATAAAAACAATAGCATTGTTCCATTGAGTTTTGTTTTGTTTTGTTTTGTATCACTTTCAGCTTCCTTTCCGGGTCGTTAAAACTTTTATCTTGTAGCGCTTTCAACACAACTTGTCCAAAAATTGAGACAAGATAGTTCACTAATCTAGTGTATTCTCCATGTGGAAGGTGAAAGCAAAAAGGAGGCAGAGCCTTGTGCACGTGCCGCCCACCCTGGGCTCCCAGCTCCCTGCCGCTGCCCGCACTTCGGCCTTTGGCACTGGTTGCAGACATCATTAGGTATGCATTTGGTGCTTGATTGATTGAATAATAAAAGACTTGTGGAGAGTAAAGAACTTCGTAAACTGGAACAATTACAATCAGAGAGAAAGGGCCAGACTAATTGTGTGAGAGTGGCAGGTGGTCGATAAAGCTGTAGAAGACCTGGAGTGTGCAAACTTGCAGAAGCATTACATTGCAGGAACACTGTCAGCAATCAAGGGGAGGAGGCTCTAGTGGAAGAGACAGAGGCTTCACAGATGATTATCTTCTCAGGAACTCAGATGCTGTCAAAGAGATAGGCCAACGTAATCAAGAAATTTGTTTTAGATCTACAAAGTTGGTCCTAATCTTTCTCCTGGAGAGTGAAGACCATGGGTAGTGTGAGCCCCTACGTGGATTCCCCCAGTAATCATGGCACCAGATTCAGAATTGTTTGGACACACCATGCTATTGGCCCTTGTCAGCCTTGGACCTCATGGTTCTACCAACACTGCAAAACATTAGCAGTAGCTTGGATAGAAAATACCAGGACAAGGCTACCCTGGGATTGGTCTTGTTGCCAGCACTCTGAGACCAGCCAACCCTTTCTTCAGTTTTCTGTTTCCTTCAGTGAGCTTCCCTGTGCTTTCACCTCTATTTGATTGTTGTAGTCTCTAAGAAATGGCCCTAGACTGGTAACAAGAATGGAAGGTGTCTGAGAGATTTGACTGGTTTTATTGATCAGGGATGCCAAACCACTTAACCTCCTCCTGAGTACACCTCCTCAGAAAGAAGAAATGCTCCAAGATGAACAATAAAAGATTGTGAGATTCAGATGCTCTTCACAGGGCTACGCTGAGGATGACTATGAATGTGGAGTGGATGGCACAGAAAAGGAGGGATGGGGAGAATCCATCCCGGTGGTGCTGACTGCAGAAGCAATGCATGGTCTCCAGCTGTAACGATGGTGTCTCTGCTAATAAGGCAAACTTCAGCATCTAGTGTTCATGCCCTCACAGGACAGGTGCTCACGATGCTGGCAGTGTTTCTGGGAGTCCAGCTCCACTTCATTCTCTCTTTTTTCTATGGTTGGTTCTGCAGCATTCCCAGCAATTCCGTCAGCTACACTGATTCCTTTCAATAAATCAATTTCCACTTAAGTCAACCAGGGTATCAGGTCCTGCTCCTTGTCACCCCTTGCCCTTGACTCATGCACCAGGCTTGCCAAGTTGTTGGGGGACCTTCTACCCCACAGCCAGATTCTCTCAGCTATGTTTGCACCCTCATGATTTCTCATCATTCAAAGTTGACACCTCTACAGACTACCTACATTAATTTTTAGGCAAACGTGTTTTAAAGTCAGATTGCATGTTGATCTCTATAATCTATCATTTATTTCTCCTAAACAAATCAGTCTAAATTGAGAGCTTGCCATCAGGATACCAGTCATGCACTGAAATTTAAAAGTATACCAGAATCGCAAAATGTCTCCTATAATAAATGTTCTCGGGACTGGGTTTCTTCTATTTTTGTAGACTTCCAAAATACTAGCAATAGTTAGATTTGACACCTCTGATATGCCTATAAACTCAGAATTTCCCTAACAAATGTGTTAGTAATTAAGCATGTCTCAGGGAAACCACATAATTTACAAATAATCCAGATACAGGACATGGCTTTGTGGTTAAGAGCACAGACTCCCTTGCCTGGGGTCAAATCCCAGGCCTCAGTGGGATCTTGGACAAATTATTATTAAATCCTTTATGCTTCAGTTTTCTCTTCTTTAAAATGGAAATGACAAAGAGTTGTAAGGATTAAATGAGATATGATACTCATAAAAATGATGAAAACAGTACTTGATGCAGTAAACACCATTGAAATGGTGTTTTTGTTAGATATTTTGTTATAGGCTTTTGTTATACCCTGGAATTGTGCCTATACAGGAAAACTATTGGAATGCACGACAATCATTTGTGCTATTCATCAAGTAAAATTCTCTTTTCCTTAGCCCTGGGCATTCCAGGCCTCCCTATGCTCGGTTGGGGCCATGTTTCTATCTCTGGCCAATGAACAAGTAGAATAAATTAGAATGTTTAAATGGCTGCATGAGATTCTCTAGAGCACTCTTTTCCCTCTGGTAAAGCATCTAGGAATGTTTGACAAGGTGGAGACTAGGGAACTGGAGTAATTAACAGGAGCACAGCTGCCCTGCTGCCCTGAGGGGGTATGTTCCTGTGAGCACAAGATAAACCTTTGTTGTTTTAAGACATTGACCTTTTGGGGAGTGTTTGTTATATAGCATAACTTTGACTCCCTGAGTAATGCAGAAAGAAAGGCAGTTAATTGGATATTTCAATTAAATGTTATTCTCTATTCCGATGAGTGCCATCCTTAGGAATATACCTTGAATGGCGTATTACAAGTAAAGAATGAGTTAGAAATGCTGCCTCGCTCAGTGATGTCCCCAAATATCTGCCTTCTCTCTGCCTTTCCTTTGGGGTCTGAAATTTCATCCTGAAGATACTCTGGGAATCATTCTCAAGCTGTCCCTTAAAATAAGCATAAAATCCTGGGGTAGGAAATGCATAAATCACCAAGTCTTTACGCACTCAAGTGAATGCGTTTATCCAATCGATTTCCAGGAAGAATCAGGGCAGCGTAAGAGTTATTTTGGAGATAAACCTGGAAGGTCTTTCTGATACATAATTCAAAGAAGAATTATGTATGTGGGAGAAAAGCATGGAAACTAATTATGGAAATAATTATGTGAGATCCATGTTCATTTAATATTAAGACAGACCCAGACAACTACAAGGACCTCAGTGACCTGCTTGCAGCCACTTGGTAAGTTATTGCAAAGTTCATGCCTGACTCCCCATGTTAAGACTTTAACTGCTAAATCCCGCTGTTACTTTGTCAATTCTAAGGCAAGGGGCCAAGATGGTTGAAGAGAAAGAGGCGACAAAGCAGACACATAGAAGGGAGAAGAAATGAGGACAAGAGAGGTGGAGAGTAAATCCCTTCCTGATCTCGAGTCTCGAGCCTCTCTCTCGATGGGTTACACCAGAGAGCCATGTATAGGCAGACTTAGGTTGATTCCTTTTACCTATCTAACTCACATATGTGCTTCATTACTAGATGTACCGCTTACTAGCTATTAGAATCTAGGTAATTTTACCTAACATCTTTGTGCCTTAGGTTTCCTGTAAAATGATAATAGGATACTGTTAGAATTAAATAAGACAATGAATGCCAAGCACTTAGCCCTGTGCCTAGCATACAGCATGCCTGCCAGAAATGTTAGCTATTATTATGTTCATCATCTCATTTTCAACTATAATGGGGTCTTTTTGCCAGAGCACCCCACAAGTACTGACTGCCTTGTCTCTAAGAGTGCACGAAAATTAGTCATAGAATTTCCAAGTCAAGGAGAACAAGTCTCTGTGCTTTTTGTAATTCTTTTGGAATGTCAAGGTAACGTATCAGTTACTCACCTAAGCAGCTGCTAGATTCATAGATCTTCCATCCAGTTAACCTCACTCTCTTCTCTGAAAACTGAAGATTGGACATAAACTGGGCCCAGTGCAGAGGAGTACCTTACCATGTTTCCAATGAGTCTAGAAACCCTGGATTGTTTTTCCTCTTTATAAACCATATCAGTGCATAGTTAGTAAGCTACTTATGTCCTGCAAATCCTCTCAGATGTCCTAGTACCTACATCCCTATGATTTCCAAGTGTAAGATGCAATAAAATGCATGTTTTTCCACATCTTTTATTTTTTCATTCTGAAACTCACTTCCAGTCAAAGTTACTTTCTCAATGTTCAGTCTTCCTTAAAAAACAAGCTGACCTATGTAGTCTCTATCCTTCAGAATCTTGGCACCAGATTACAAAATTTGGCTATAGCCAGAGGAAAAACCTAGAAATACAGTGACCTCAGGTGAAAACAAGGAAATTAAAAGTCTTCCATTTGCTGTTATGGGCAATCAGCCTGTTTACACCATCTCTATTTACACATTATCCTTGTTAGTAATTCAAGGACAGTAACCAGATCGTATTAATCCCTGTATCTCAGTATTTAGCACAGTTCATGATATACTAGTTGGAACTCAGAAAATGTTTGCTCACCCAAATTATGCTTTAAGAGTGTAAAATGTGATTCGATCAGATATTCTCATTGTGGAAGTTGTTAGTCCATGTGACTTTGGAAGCTAAATTAGCTTATCCAAGAGGGTACTATTTAGCATAATAAACTAAACCTGACAGGCATTCCAGTGCAAGAATCAATTTATAATGATTTATTTAGGAAAAAATAAATGACAGCTGCCACATAACTACATCTACCACCTGGGCAACTCTGCCATGTCTGATCTGACTTGGCTTACAATTATAAGAGTATGGAAGTGTAGAGTTGTCAAGAATCTGAGAGATTATCTACCCAAAGCCTCAGTTTAAAGATGACAAAACTAAGGTCCTGAGCAATAAATAATTGGCCTCAAGTACAAAGCTAGGAGTGCCAGTGATTTAGACTCAGTTTTCCTTTCTTCCCACAATGCCAAGTAGTGTACAGAGTAAACACTTACAAGATGGTCACTAAGGACATTATTTTGCATGTAGTATAGCCTGTGGTTCAACTCTGGTTGAATGATAGAATTTTCTCTGTAGCTTTTAAAATGATGCATGCCTGGGCCATATCCTTAGAGATTCTGGTAGTGAAGCTGGGGCTTGGTGACAGTGGAATTCACTGCCAATTTCAGCAATAACCATTCTTAATATTGCAAAACTAAACACGTCTAATAGTATCCTAAATTGTTGTTGTTGTTGTTGATTGAGGTGGTTCTCATTAGAGGAATATGTTCTAAGCAAAGAGACTCCAGGGTCAGTAGACCTAGATCCTGTCACAAACTAGTTTCATGTTAAAACTATGTCTAAAAGAAAAGACAGGGCAAAAGATGATCACATCTTTCTTGAGCAAAGGAGGGATATGGTGTCCAAGCACTGATGCATTCTAAGTACTTATTGAGTACCTACTACATGCTGGTACTGTACTATATACTAAGGATACAACTGTGGAAATAGTTAAGGTCATGGCCCTCATGGAACCTACCATTTTGTGGAACTCTCTGAATATAAAGGGTCTATAAGAATTGTCAAATGACCAATTCTCAGTAAAGTCTCGTACAAAGACAGAGGATCCTTAATTGTGTGATATGAAGAGAAATGCTTGCATTTCCCTACTGGTAACTGTTTGTGTCTGGGAATGGTGAGAGGTGACAGACGTCTAACACTTCAGAGAGGGCTGTCTTTATTGTGTGTGCGAAGAAACTTAAACTTTAAGGTCAAGTTCCCAGATTTTAAAGTATGAAGTCCATCTGAATCTTGTTAAAATCCAGACACCATCACCAGAGAATCTGATTCAAGAGGTTGAAATGGAGCCCTTGCTTGAAACTTTTTTAACCAGCATGTCAGGAAATCTCAAACAGGTGGTAAGGAACTCTGTTGCAAATGATGCAAGTTGTCTCACTAGCAGCTCGCCATTTTAGAAAGATCACTGGTCTTTAGTCCAGGCCTCTAGGCCTCTGCCAGATTCAGCTCCCTCTCTACTGGTCCCCACCACTTCTCTTGTAACTCTTGTCCAAGCACAAAATTCCATTCAAACACCCTGAACTCATGCCAGCTGCAGCAACAGCCATAATAATAAAAATCAGATGAATTCTTCCCAGTAATTACAAAGTGGTTTGTCTACACTATGAAGTCAAGTCAGAGGAGAATTGGGGCATAACTGGACAATTCCATAAGGAAAAAACCCAGATCTATTCCAAGGAATGGGAAAATCCAGTGAAAAGAGTTGACCCAATCACCTTATCTACATACTGGCTTAAAGAAAAAGGATTACAGTTGAATACATTAGTTCCTATCAAGGAAGAAACAAAACAAATACTTGGAAAACCAATGAAGTCACTAAAAATTCTAGTCACTTCTATGAAACCTCAATGGTGTTTTGTTCTCCACCCCCCCTCAAGCTATCATGATTATGACCCAAACCAAGGAACTGTGTTTCTAACCATCAGAAAACCAGCAGCCTGCGGTGGCACACTGTGTGTGGGATTGAATGGGTTACAATATTTTAAAAGAATGTGAGGTACCAAGTCATTATTTCAATATTGTTTAAAAATTAATTAGAACTTTTCAGAATGGTTTCAGAATGTCAAGGTTTAATTAACGTATTTATTTAATAGATCCTTAATGTGACCTTCTTTGCAGAAAGCCTGTGGATTTTTTAGTATTTAATAGTCTAGTGGGGAAGAGGAAGAGTGGATTTTTGTTTTTATTGGAGAGCTGAAATACACTCATTGTCTTTTTATCACATTAGTAACTCTTTGTGTTGCAGGTAAAGCATTATTAATTCATGTCCAATGAGAAATATAGAAGACTTTTGATGATGTAGCAAAAACTAAACAATAAAACTGCCATTTGAAGGGAAGGGGAGGAACAGACCAGTCCTTTAGATGAAAACATATAATTCAAGTAAATGGTCAAAAGTATAGCTGGTTTATTTCCTAAGACTCAAAAAGAAATGCCTATTTTAAATTTCCTTCCTTTTTGAGGGTGGAATTATTTGAAAATGTAGAATTTTTAAAGCATTTCTGCCTTTCTTTTATTCTTGCCTGTGTGTAGACAGTTGCCATTTAGGATATGTGACAGTCAAGGCAGTTCTTGTCAATAATGAAAATAGAATTCCCTTAGTCCCTCCCATTCATTTTAGTGAACAGTTTTTATAATGCATTAAACCAAGGTTAAGTCTTGTCAATTCTGATGTCTCTTCCGTTTCTCTACACTCTCAGAATCCATTTCCCATGCTGTTTGGTGAACCTTCCTAAGGTGATTCTTTATTAAACAACACCTTAGCAGCAAAAGCAGGTTTGATGCAAAGTGAATTGAAGTGAGAATGTTCTTTACAACAAACCCAGCTTCTTTTCTCTCACAATGAGACTGTCTCAGCTAATCCCCTGCAGACACTTTCTGCAGCTCACATAATGGGAAATAGTCACCACTGCCTCTAAATGTAAACAAAGGCTCTCTTTGCTCAGGCTCCCCCTCTGTTAGACTGTTATATGCTCCAAATACTCTCCCATGTTTATGAACAAAAACAGTTCCTTAAGCTCTCAAAAATGTTTAAATATCATGTATATTATCACACATTCAGATGCTGACGCTGCTATTATTTCTCATGACCAGTAATTGACTCCAACAGGAGTCATTTCCAGAGAACGGCCACTATTATCTACATAGCAGTAAATTACTGCTTGGAAGACACTCTTTCTGTGTGGCTGCAGTACTGGAAATTATATCCAGCTCCATCTTGTAATATTGTCTTAAATGACTAGGTGGAGTCCTAATAACACTGTGTCCCCAATAATATTTCAAATGGTGTACAGAGAACTCTGTTCACCTGATAAAAGTGAAGATCCAGCCCAAGAAAAAACTATTATTATGCCATTTTGCAAACATTATCACAAACACTAACATGCAGCAAAGAAATCAATTTTTAGTATGGATTAAAAGTGAGAGCTCTCACTGTGGAGCTTTTGGTTCAAAGCTTTGGTTCATCCTTTTTCTCACCCACCTGAACATTCCCTAGGCCACAGTAAACTACCTATCCCTTGGAGCTCATCCCTTCCTACCTGTTAGCATCTTGGCTCTATTATTTCTTCTTCATCTTTTAGCTTCCGTCTCTCCCTCTGCACTGCTTCCTTTCTCTCTGATAGAGACTTTCCCATCAAAAACTAATCTTTCTTTGACTCTGATTTTCCCTTTAAAATGACTATCCCATCTCCCCCCTTACCCTCACTTCACAAATGAGAGGCAAATGCTCAATAAATATTTATGGATTAAATGAGTGAAAAGAAATCTATTTCCCTATGGCCTCATCTCACATCTACTTCTCATTCCACTACTGAAACTACTGAGCCCACTCCTCTACTAAAACCAGTCTCCAGAGGTAGCCGATAATTTTCTAATTTAAAAAATCCATGAGCTCTCCTTGCCCTTCATTCTATTTGACCTCTACTCACATTGCTAACCAACCTCTATTATTAATATTCCCTTTCTCAAGTTTCCTTCCAATATTATCAGATTCCCCACCCTTATATCACCAATCCTCCCAAACTCACGGGTGACCCATTTTTCTAACCCTTCCCTCTGCTTACTCTATGCTCTTCCAACAGGATTTCTCAACCACTGACCCAATTTCAACTACCTCCTTTGTCAGCGTCTTTCAAATTTTTAATTCTGGTTCTCATTTTTCTTCTATCTTTCAAATTTGCCTTTCTAAATTCCTTTTGTACCTCTCTTCATAGATGTTATGTTGCACCTCAAAGTTGGTAGATCCAAAACAGAACTCAATCTGCCCTCCCTCCCATTCTTAAGCCTACTTTTCTTCTGTGTTCTCACCTTAATGAATAGAAGCACCATTTTCGAATGAATGAACAGAAGCACAAACTTCAGAGTTTGGAGGCTGCCATCTCCCTTACCTGCAACTTCACTCAGCTTCAAGTCCTGTTGATACTGTCTCTGAAATGTCTCTTGTTTCTGCTCCATACTTTCCACTCCTCTTGCAACTGTCCTATTTCAGATTTTTATAATCTTTCAACTAGACCATTACTGAAGCCTATTAAGTGATCTCTCTTCCACCAATCTCATCCTTCCCCAACTCATTTTTTTCATAGTAATAAACTAAGTTCTCTGAGAGCAGGAATGTCTTTGTCACCTTTTATTTCCCAGCATAACCACTCAATACATATCTGTGGAACTGAACTCTCCCTGCCAAAATTATCTTCCTAATCTAAAACACAAATCTGATCCTGTAAATTCACTGCTCTCAAATCTTCAGTGACTCTTGTACAGAAAAAAACAAACAAAAACTCAGTGTGATATTCAGAGTCCTCTGTGGCCTGCTCTGAATGTACTACTGCTTTATCTGATCTCCTACTACCATATGTCTCCTCTCTACCTGCCACTCCAGCTACACACAATATAACACTATATACTCTTTCTACTTATTCCAAGAATCCACTCTTTATTACCTACTTCTATCGTTTGGGATACCTCTTTTTTTCCTTTCTTTCCTTCTTTCTTTTTTTTTTTTTTTTTTGATTTATTTACTTATTTTAGAGAGATAGAATGTGAGAGTGTGTGGGAGGAGGGGCAGAGGGAGAGAATCCTTGAAGCAGACTCCTCACTGAGCAAGGAGCCAGATGCTGGGATCAATCTCATGGTCCATGAGATCTTGACCTGAACCAAAACCAAAAGCAGGATGCTCAACGGACTGAGCCACCCAAGCAGCCCAGGGATCTCTGTTTTCTATCTCTGCCTATGGAAATCCTACTCAACTTTTAAGGCCAAACTAAAATTCCACATCTCTGGGGCGCCTGGGTGACTCAGTGGGTTAAAGCCTCTGACTTTGGCTCAGGTCATAATCTCAGGGTCCTAGGATCAAGTCCCACATTGGGCTCTCTGCTCACTGGGGAGCTGCTTCCCCCTCTGTCTCTGCCTGCCTCTCTGCCTACTTGTGATCTCTCTCTCTCTGTGTCAAATAAATAAATAAGATCCTTAAAAATAAAATAAAATAAAGTATAAAATAAAATTCCAGATCTTCAATAAAGTTTTCTCCAATTCCTCCCATAAGAAATAATTTTTCCCACTCTGTATACCCTAGCACTTTGTACTTCTTTCTAGCATACAGTGAACTGCATCCTCCATTACAGGTGAGGACAAGAAAGTTTCCTCAGCCAGACTGAAGCAAGCTCCTCAAGATCATCACGAATCCCCCACTACGCTTAGGCCAGTGCATCATAATAGTAATAGCATCCACAGTGCACAAGGGCTTCTGGGAAATCACAACAATGATAAAGTAGGGTGGCACAAAAACACCAAAATGATCAGTATTGTCTCTAACACCAGCTGGTATTAATAGGTGGGCAATACTTTTGTTAGGTTTCTGAAATTTTATCAGAATCATTGCTAGGGAGCACTAATTTTTTTTCTCACCCCTCTACTTCTGAGGGGGGACTATGAAAAGAATATCGCCTTCCTTGTTAAAAGACTGTCTTAGCTAATAGGAAAGATAAGTTGTGTATGAGTGTAGTGGCTTTTTATTAATGCATGTTTCTAGTTTTTAAGATTTATTTATTTATTTGAGAGAGAGAGAGCAGGAGTAAGCTCGTGGCAGGGAGGGGCAGAGCAGAAGGAGAGAGAATCCCAAGCAGACTCTGCACTGAGCACAGAGCCCTTCATGGAGTTCTATCTCATGACCCTGAGACCATGACCTGAGCCAAAACCAAGAGTTCAATGCTTAACTGCCTGTGCCACCCAGGTGCCCCATTGCATGTTTCTGTTGATTTATTGTAAGCACTGTATTTGTCCCTTTGAATTACTGATTCACACTGAACTGAACACACTGAACTGTGTGCCATAGTGACCCTGAGTAGGATTAGCCTCCAGAGGGGGCACTGTTGAAGATCCACTTATCTATCTTCTTATTTACTTTAATACAAAAAATGCTTATCAGGAATCAAGCAATTCAAAGCCCAGCCATTCAACGGATTATGTTAAGGGATGTTAAAGCTGTCATTCAAGTGCTATGAAGAGATGAAGAGAAATGAGAACTGATCACTGGATTCAGAAATCTGGAGCTCAGTGATAATCTTGATGAGTTTGGTTTTACTGCATGATGGGAAAAGACATCTGATTGGAATGGCTTCAAGACACAATGATGGCTTCCACAGAATGGTAAACCAGATTTTCTAAAAGAACTATTTTGCTACAAACCAAGTAAATCATGAATAATACATACTGTTTTTAAGAACTGCTGGGTTTGCACGAACTAAGAAAAATATCCAAGCATCTCAACCACCACAACTGAAAATTAAAACAAAAAAACCCAGAGCTGAAACCTAAATAGGCAGCACAGTGCAATACCAAATAAGAAGAGAAAATGGGATAAGTCAAATGCAAACAAATGCAGGTACCATCATTACTAAGACTAAGCCATGGGTCAGCTGCAAGACAAGGCACCCTAGCCTCAAACCCTTACATCATCCAAATGCCTCAAAGGGACTAAAGTGGTCCCAGGTTGAGAGTACCCTGGGTTCTAAGCAGATGCAAATGTCAATCTTTTCTGGAGAAAAGTTTCCCAATTTAGGCTTGCAGTACTCCCCCAAATTAGGATGAGATTAAATAAGATTAAGTTAAAAATTAAATTAATAAATCACCAAACACATGAGCCAGAACAATAAACAATAGCTTTAGACTCTCCAAAGACTTCACATATTGAAACTAATAGTTAAAAACACAAGGGGGAAAATTGTATGTGAAAAAAAAAAAGACAAAATAGATGAAAGTGTAAAATAAACAGACAGTAAGAGCTAATAAAAATGACCAAGCAGACTAAAAAAATAACTAACAAAATTCTTAGAAATTAAAAACATCATTATTGATATTAAAAACTCAAATGGATGGGATAACAACATTTTAACAAAACTGAAGAGAGGCCCAGTAACTAGAGGATAGACATAAATAGATTATCTAGAATGCAGCACAGAAAATCAAAGATGCAAAATAGTAAAGAAATATAAGAGAAATAAAAGAAAGAATGCAAAGATCAAATAATCCTCTACTCAAAGTCCAGAAGGAAAGAATGAAAGAATGGAGGCAAGGCAACACTGGAAGATGTAATGTCATAGAATATTCCAAAAATGACAAAAGATATCAGTCCACAGGTATAGAAGGCACAATGTCTACTACATAGGATGAATGAAACACATCCACGCCAAACTTCACTAAAATGAAAACTGAAGAAGTAAAAATAAGGAGACAATCTAAGACTAGTCAGAAAGAAGATAGATATTACCTAAAACTTGATGGCAAGTTTCTTAACAGAAAAATGGAAGCCAAGAAGAGAGAAAGGAAAATGTATTCTAAAAAGCACTGGAAAAAAATATTCAACATAGATTATTCATCTATTCATTCATTTACATTTATTGAGGAGCTACTCTGTGAGGAACATACAAAAATCACTGCCTTTACGGAATTTACATTGTATTAGTGGGAACAGATAATAATTTAATTAAGTATGTCAGATGATATGGAGAAAAATAGAGCAGAAAAGAAGATGGTAGTACCAAGGGAAGGGAGACTTTGTAATTTTTAATATGATGGTCTGGGAAGGTATCACTGAAAAACGTATTTAGACAAAGACCTGAGGATGTGGGAGTGTGGGGAGCTAAGTGGATGGCTATGAAGAAAGCATTAAAGGAAGAAATGGCAAGTTAAAAGGCATATGGCAACTGAAAGCCATGTTTAAGGAACAGCAAGAATGCCAACGTGGCTATAGCAGTGGAAGTGAGCAAGAATGGTAGGAAACGAGGTTGGAGAGAGAGCAGAACAAGGGGAAGGATATTACATGGAACCTTCCAGATGACTGTTAGGACTTGGGCTTTCACTCCACATCAAATGGAAAGCTCTTAGAGTTTTGAACAGAGCCACCTCATGATCTGATCTATATTTTGAAAGGAGGGCTTGAGTCAAAATAGATTACAGGAAGGCAAGGGGAGAATCAGGAAAAACCAGCTGGGAAGCTATTGCAATAATCAAGATGAAAGAGCACGGTGCCATCTATAAAGGTAGTAGCAAGGCAAATGGTGAGAATTGGTCAGATTTGAGTAAGTGTCAAAAAAGATTTGTTGTGGTTTCGATGTGGTTTATAACATAGAGGAGTTGTAGACGGACAACTGGAACAATGCAGTTGACATTTACTCTAAAGAGAAAAACTGTGAACAGAGGAGGCTTGGAGGGAAGACCAGGAGATCAGTTTGGAACATGTTATGTTCCAAAATATGGATTACTCACATGGAGAGTCAGAGGATGCAGGAGTGTGGAACTTGTAAGGTTTGGACTGAAGACATAAATTTGGGAGTCAGCAGTAAATAAATAGAGCCAAACAGAGACGTTTTCAGATAAATGGCATCTGAGTTTACTGGCAACAGTCCTTCATTAAAGGAATTTCAGGAAGCGAGGAAATAATCTCTGAAGAAAACTCTGAGATTTAAGAAGGAGAGTAGGAAGTGATACTGGGAAATTTTGCTATATACAAACATCACCAAAACAAAATAATGATAATGACAATAATACATAATCTCTTGGTTTCGAAATTTAAAATGGCAAAGATAAAATTCTGGACAATAGCATATATGACATAAGAAGGTTAATTAGACTACAAATGTAGGATCCTTGAATTGTTGAAGAGGGAACTAAGATCTTAAATTATTTTAGATTAAGTGTCTGTGGTAACATTTCAAGGGTAAGTAGAAGGGTAGAAATAGTGTATAAGTTTCAAACCAGTAGAGCAAGTTTTCTCAAAGAAAATGCAAATGGTATTTCACATGGGACAATTGCTCACTGAGCAAAACTGCACTCAGCATCCTTGAACTCTGCCTTCCAAATATTAGACACACCCAGTCCAGTCACTGTGATGACGATAACAAGCACCTCCATATATTTAAATAAGAAGAGTGCTATATCAGCCTTACACCAAAACCACTAAAGTTCATGGAGAAAAAAAGCAAATTAATTTAAAAGTTTAGCCTCACACCAAAATAAAAGTGAAGAGGAAAAAAGTGGAGGAAAAGGAACAGATAAAAAGCACAAAGAAGGAAAACAAGTCCAAATATATAATTAATCATGATAAATGTAACTGAACTAAGTTTACCACTTAGAGTGTTAATGGGATATTTTTTTATTATCCATTATACAATGACACTGTTTATGAGACATACCTAAAAATTAAGGACATAGAAAGATTGAAAATTTTAAATCTTGATATTACCCAAAAGAAAGTTAGGTTATATATAACCTAAGTTATGTAATTATTGTTATATATATTATTATTATATATGTTTTGTATATACAAGGTTATATAATTATATATACTAGAAGATACATATATTAGTAGATAATATATATTAGAAGATTTCAGTGTGCTTCAATTATTGCTCAGTCAAGCCACAAAAACCACAAATAAGCTATATATGATTTGAACCACTCAATTAACAAGTTCGAATGTATATATATATATAGATAGATGTATTTGTTATTTTTATTATATATACAATGCGCATATGTATTTGTACATGTATATATGTATGTGCGTGCATACTCCTACACTTAACAATTGAAGAACACCTTTTTACAATCATCACAATCCAGCTAATTTATTTACTGAGTGATTATTATGTGCCAAGGATTATTATAGGTACTTGACAAGTATTAACGAATTCATTTAATCTTCATAAAACTACGAGATAGGTCTACACGTGCAAAGCTGAGATCTTACCCTATGCTAATCCCATCCTAGTGTCTGTTTTTAACCATCACAAAACATTCTCTAATGAAACATTTTCAAAACCTAATCACTCATAAAGCCATAACACAAATATCTACAAATTTAACAAATTGATCATACAGTGGCTAAAGAAAAAATTACTCACAGCATTGTTAAAGAAGATAAGGAAGACTTGATTCAAGGCTACTGCAGTGGAGTCGTGCAGTAGGGGAGAGATTGAGCTCACTCCCTAACAAAGATCCTCTCCTTGACCAAGATCCTCTGAGCCCTCTTCTCCAACAGGACCACACCTTGGGCTCTGCCCTTGGCCCACTTCATCCATTTTTAGCAAGAGTGCTGCTGGGTCAGTTTAACAAGAATCCCTCACCCTGGATATCTGATCACCTTAACCTGCCTTCAGCAAGAATCTTGTGAAGTTGGTTTAACCAGGATGCCCCTTACTTTTTAGTAATGCATCCACTGATCCCTGCCCTGCTCCTTGGCTATAAATCCCCACTTGTCCCTGTCTGTATTCAGAGTTCAGCCCAGTCTCTGTCCCTTATTGCAAAAGCCCATTGCAGTTCGCCCCCTTCTTGAATAAAGTCTTCCTTACAGTCTCTAATAAGTTTTGAATAATTATTTTCTTTAACACAGTCCACATCCTCTTAATACAACGCAACTCAGAAGTTAGCATCATATAACAGAAAAAGATAGTTTTAAATCTCCATAAGTTTGGATATTTAAAGCATACGTGTATAATCCCACACATTTTAAATAACTCATGAATCAAAAAAATAATAATAAAAAATTTTAAAACTTGGCTCTGATTAAAAAAATTTGCATACTGAAAGTCATGGGTGTTATGAAAACAATACTTTGATGGAAACATTAAGTTTGCCATTGTCTGTAAATCGATAGCAGTCCAATCTTAGCAATTTCCTAGGGTTTAATCTAAATCTGTAGCCCCGAGTGCTTAAATTAGAAAAGAAGAAAAGCTAAAAATTAATGGGCAAAGCCTCCTACTGAAAGAATCAGAAAACAACAGAATAAACTCCAAGAAAATAAAAGAAAGTAAATAAAGATAAAATTTTAAATAAACAGAAAAAAACACCTGCCTCTGAAAAGACTAAAAGAATTAAGAAAATTCTAGTTGATATGATCAAGAAAAAAGAAACACAAATAAATAAGTTTAAAAGGGATATATAATTACAGTTTAAAAGGGATATATAATTACATATTTAGGATAAGTTTAAAAGATAATAAAATAAATGAACAATTTTATGACAATATTTGAAAACTTATACAAAATAAACTCATAGAAAAATGTAACTCATCCAAACTGATTTAATAGGAAGCTAGAAGAGTATCTATTAAAGCATTTAATTGACTAGTCAAAGATCCATTTTTTAAAAAAGACTCACATTATTGTTTTAAAAAGATTTTCTTTTTTTTAGAGAGAGAGAGCATGAGTAGGGCGGTGGGGAAGGGCAGAGGGATAGAATTTCAAGCAGACTCTGCACTGAGCACTGAGCCCAACGTGGGGCTCCATCCCAGGACCCTGAGATCATGACCTGAGCTGAAATCACGAGTCAGCCTTTAAACCGAGTGAGCCACCTAGGTGCCCCAAGACTCATTATTTTACAAGCAAGTTCTATCAAAGTTTTAAGGAACACATTTCAATATCCAAAAGTTTCCAAAGAACAAAATATGAGAAAAACTCCCAAATTCCATGTATGACCTAGCATAACCTGGTATAATCTTGATTCCAAAAGCACGCAGATTTGATTTATAAAAAAAAAACTTTATTATTTCTCTATCACACACAGATACAAAAATTCCAAATTAAATATATACAAAATAAATCTACTAGTGCAGAAAAAAGGCCAGGAATGAAAGAATGATTAAAAATAGAAAAATTTGGGGCACCTGGGTGGCTCAGTCGTTAAGCATCTGCCTTCGGCCCAGGTCAGATCCCAGGGTCCTAGGATCCAGCCCCGCATCGGGCTCCCTGCTCCGCGGGAAGCCTGCTTCTCCCGCTACCATTCCCTCTGCTTGTGTTCCATCTCTCGCTGTGTTTCTCGCTGTCAAATAAATAAAATCTT
>CM053606.1:53710270-53743421 GCA_028646535.1 Procyon lotor
CTGGCTCAGCCCAGAGACTGCTTCTCCCCCCCCCCCCCCCCCCCCCCCGCCCCTTGCTCATGCTCTCACTCCCTCTCTTCCCAAATGAAAAAATTAAAAAATCTTTTCAAAAAATAGAAAAATTTATAAATGAGATTTCTACAATAAGCAATTAAAGGAGAAAATTATATGATCATCTGAACAGATTCTGTACAAAGAACAAAAATAAGCATGCATTCATAATTTTTTAAAATTTTACCAAAGAATAAAAGTCGATTTTCTTAATAATAGCTATCAACAAAGGTCTACAGCAAACTCACTCTTAATGATAAAACCTTAGAAGCACTCCTTTAAAATAAAGAACAATGGTATCTATTATCATTGCTTGTATTGAACACTTACCGACATCCTAACCAGCAGAGCAAATACAAAAAGGAAATAAAGGCTATGATTATTGCAAAAGAGAAAACAAAATTGTATATATTTGCATATGATTATATTGTCTGTTTAGAAAACAAGAAGAATCTATAGATAAATGATTACAATCAATAAAGTTTAGCATAGCAATTGAACCTGTGATTATTCCATAAATATCAACTGCATTTCTACCCACAAGCAATAGTTAGAAAATGCTAATTTAAAAAGATAACATTTTTATAAGCAAAGATAAGACATTGGGAAGCCCTAAGTTAATAAAAACATACGATGTTCATGGATAAAGAGACTCAATATCATCATAAAGATGGCAAGTCTCACCAAATGTTATCAATAAATCCAATATAATTTCAATAAGAATCTCAACAAGGCTTTGGAAGGATTCTAAAGTTAATGAAAGAGCATGAAGCCCAAAACTATCTCACACACCTGAGAAAGAATAAATGGAAATTTGTGCTATCATATATCAAGACATTATAAAGCTATAGAAATTAAGTATGTTTGTGGCAGCTGGTTAAGCATCTGCCTTCGGACTCAGGTCATGATCCTGGCATCCTGGGATGGAGCCCTGCATAGGGTTCCCTGCTCAGTAGGGAGTCTCTTTATCCCTCCCCTTCTTCCCCTCTCCCCTGGCTCATGCTCTCTCTCACTTAAACAAGTAAGATCTTCAAAATGAAAAAAAAAAAAAAAACACATTTTTTTTAAGAAGTTAAGGATGTTTGCTGTTGCAAAAAGATAGATAAATTGACTGATAGAATAGAATACAATCTCCCAAAATAGACTGATTCATATATGAACATTGAATAGAGTTAGGGGCAGCTGGGTGGCTCAGTCAATTAAGCATACAACTCTTGACTCAGGTCATGATCTCAGGGACATGAGATCAAGCTGGGCATCAGGTTCCCTGCTAAGTGGGGAATCTGCTTGAGATTCTCTCTCTCCCTTTCTTCTGCCCCTCCCCCTGCTCGTGCTCTCTCTCTCTCTCACTCTCTAATAAATAAATATATCTTTAAAAAAAAGTTAGTCATACAGAACATTGGGGGGAAGGAGAATTTTCTAACAAATAATACTGAGACAATTAGTTATCTATTAGGAAGAAAAATAATCTCCACCATACATTAATACCAATTACAGATGAATTAAAACTTAAATGTAAAAGGCAAAATCTTAAAACTTTAGAGGCAAGACAAAAGCATACTTCATGCATTTGGACAGAAAAGAATTTCTTAGACAAAACAATGTAGAGAGATGCTGAATCACTGTGTTGTACACCTGAAACTACTGTAACATTGTGTGTGAACTATACTCAAATAAAAGAAAATTTAAAACATAAAGAAGCATTCTCCCTTTGAAGAGGAATAAACTTTTGCTAATGCACATATAAAAAGTTGATCAATCTTAATAATTAGGAAAATGCAAATTTAGACCACAATGAGATACCATTTAACACTGGCAAAAATAAGACACTTGACAATATAGAATGGCAGAAATTCTCATCTATTCTGCTTAGTAAGAGGGTAAATTTATACAAATACCTTGAAAAGCAGTTTATCATTTTCAAATAAAATTAAAGCTTCCCTTATCCTATAAGCTGGCAATTCTATCCCTGGGTTTATAAATCCCAGCCTAGAGAAACTCTTCTATAGTTTACCAGGAGACATGTACAAATATAGTCACAGCACCATTAATTGTAATAGCAAAAGAACTGGAAACAACCCAAATATTCATAATATTCATCAACAGGGAAATGTATAAATACACTGTTGAAAAAGACACACAGGAGAATATTATACATCAGTGAAAACAAATAAATACTGTTACCTGGATGAATCTAGAAAAATAACCACATAGTGAAAAAAAAGCACAGTGCATAGGACCCCATGCAGTTTGTACCATTTCATAAAGCCCAAAAATAAGCATATATATTTTTTATATAATCTTTTATAAAGCTCAAAATAAGCAAAACTAAATATATATGTGTCCATATGTAAATATATATGTATGTATACAGTCATATATATAGGAGATAAAATGGAAAAATAGAGAGACAAATTTAAAACACAAACTATAGGATGGAGGTTCCCCAGGAGAGGAGGAAAGGGGCAAAACAGGGAAGGTACAAACTTAGAGATCCAACAATATTTAATCATTTTAGTTCTTAAATTGGATGCTAGTTACTTAGGTGTTCATTATCATGTTTCATATCTTACATATAGGTTAAAAATTATCTTATATATATGTATATCAAATATTGCATTATAAAAACATTTCTTAAAAGAGAGAGAATAGGAGGTAAGGACATAAAAAGAGCATATGCAGACAGCTTACCTAGAGTCTTAACCATAAAGAGAGAAAAAAATAGGGCTAAAGGTGGAAGAGGACAAGGGAGTAAGAAAAGATTCTATTATTTTGCTTTTATTCATTTATTTTATTTTTTTAAAATACAGCATGCTTTTATGCTAATAGAGATGATACAAATAACAGAGGAATGATTAATGATGCAAGAGAGAGGAGATAATTACAAGAGAAAAGTTCTCAGTCAGGAAAGAGGAAATGTGAGTGCCTAAGTGGAGGGGTCCATCTTATAATGTGGCAGAGAAAGTTCACTTGTTTAACAGATGGGTAGGCAGAGTAAATATAGCTAAATGTATTTGTTGATGGGAAGATCATAACATTTTCCTCTAAGCAGCTCTATTTTCTCTGTGAAATATATACAATATAACATAATACATTATATATGATAGTGAGGTGGGGTAGGTAAAGGAGGGAAGACTGGAGATTTGAGGAGACAAGAGAAGGCAGGAAATGATTAACTTTGAGGGTAGAGGAGAAATTTGAACAAGAAAATGTAAGGAGACATCTTCCTTGATGTACACTCTTTTGACATCTCCCATCCACCCACCCACCCACCTCACTGACCACTCTGTGTCAATTCTCCTTTGCTGGATTTCTCTCCTTTTCCTGATCTCTGAATATTAGGTAGAATGCCTAGATCAGTCCTCAGATATATTCTCTTTGTTATATTCTTATGTGAATGTATCTAGTCCCTGGGCTTTTAATACCATCTACATGCTAAAGACTCACAAATGGTATGGGCAGCTTCTACCTCTGTCAGGAGCTCCAGACTCATATATCCAACTGTCCATGTGATGTCTACACTTGGACATATAAAAGACATCTCATTTAACATTTCTAAAACATTTTTTTAATTTTTCTGCCCATTTTTCTCTCTGCCCAGTCTTCTACTATTCAATCGATAGTACCACCATTCATCCAGTTGCCCAGAGCAGAAACCCAGTTTTTCCCTATATTTATCTTTATCCCATACCTCACATCCAACCCATCAACAACTTAAACCTCAAAATATAACTTACCTTCAAAATATACCCCAAATCTAATCCTCACCACCTCCACCACTACTACCCTGCTCTAAGACACCATTATTTCCCTTCTATTTCATTACAATAGCTTCCCTGCCTCCATACTGGCTCTGCCACCACTCCCAGGCCATTCTTCACATGCAGCCACAGTGATCTTTTATAAACATAAATCAGATCACACATTCTCATGCTCAAATCTTTCCAGGCTTTCTTTCTATTGCACTAGCATGAAACCTGGAGTCCTCACTCTGGTCTGTTTGGCCCTAGGTGATCTAGCCCCAACTAGTTTTGAACCACATTCTACCTACCACTCCCACTTCACTCATTCTGCTTCAGCCATGTAGACATTTTCACTGTTTCTAGCAGGTGTCAGGCTCATCTCTACTTTGCACCAATTTCCAGTGGTGCCCTAGGAAGTTTTAGGTTATCCATTTCTTTCATCCAGAATTTCAGCTAAATATTACCTCTTGAAGCTGATATTTTTATCCAAAAGAGTCCTCTTCATCTCTTTATTTGGCTTTATGTTTTCTGGACTTCACAGATGGCATTCAGTTTTATACACTTTTTGTGTACCTCTCTGACTAGGAGGAAAGTTCTGTGAAGGCAAAGACTTTGTCCTGTTCACCATTGTGAACTGTGGATAGTGGCTGGCAAAAAATAATTGTTCATTGAATGAGTTCGAGCCCATTTCAAATAACTTTGAAAGTCACAACTGAATGGTCTCTTTCTAATTGGCAAATCTCTTTTAAGTAATTTTGTTTGCATCAAGTTTATGGATTTATGTATCACTGTACACTCTAAAGTAAGCTTACTTCCTAGAAGAATAATCACGTCTTATATCAATTTTCCAATGTTTAAAAAGGCTGAAAGATTTGGAAGTAGAGTGCCTACAGAAAGTACTATTTAGATGCAATCAGCTCATTCATCAGCATCATTCCAAATAAATTCTAGTACTTCCTAATTTGATAATGAACTTCCACTTCCATAAGAAAGCATAGTCCTATGGGTATTCATAGTGCCTGGATGGATAAGATTTAAGTGAAATATGTCCCCCCCAGGTAAGACTGATTGAAAAGCAAAGGAGGAAAATAAATAAATAAATAATAAAAAAAATTTTTAAATTAAAAGAAAAGAAAAGGAGGAGTGCCTGGAACACTGGGTCTCCTTTAAAGTTTCTGAACTGAAAGCAGCCAGATCCATACTGCAGCTCAACGCACTGACCTAGGGAGTAAATGTTTAACTTAGATGAGAAACACTCTCACCTTATGGTCACATATTCACATATTCATCATATCCTTAGCCTGCACACTCGTCACAAACACCACTTACTTCAATCATGCATTGCCCCATATGTCCATGCCTTGAGTATTAAAGCTTAACATTCCTATTTTTCTGCTCTTACTTGATATATTGATTAGACTCGTAATAAAAGTGGAGACTAAATCTGGCTCAAGACCTTTCACCACTATAGCAACTGATCCCCTCATCCTCTCCTTTCTCCTGTTTAGGTGTCTGGAGTAATCTTTTCATTCGCCACCTCAAGGTTTGCTGGCCAAACCCAGCATAGTCCTATAGAAGGTACCCTGGATTGGACATTAGAAAATTCAGAGCAGACTCCTTACTTGGTCTCTGATTAGTATATAGATCTGTTACTTAATAATTCTATTAAATATAAACAGCTGCCCTAAAGTACTTCCAAAGAATTCTCTATGGATAAGTTTCTCTATGGGTAATTAGAATTATTGAAACAAGAGCTATAAAATATTCTTTTATCAAGATTATTACAGGAGGGGCACCTGGGTGGCTCAGTGGGTTAAAGCCTCTGCCTTCGGCTCAGGTCATGATCTCAGGGTCCTGGGATCCAGCCCCCGCATCAGGCTTTCTGCTCAGCAGGGAGCCTGCTTCCCCCTCTCTCTGCCTACTTGTGATCTCTCTCTCTCTGTCAACTAAATAAATCTTTAAAAAAAAAGCACTACTTTAAAAAAAAAAAAGATAATTACAGGAACTATTGAGATCTTTCATTGATTTATCTTTGAACTTGGAGGAAAATTTCATGAAATTCCAAGTGAATTTAATATAGATTTTATAGGGTAGGGATAATTTTCATAATAATTAACAACTTGTGGGGCGCCTGGGTGGCTCAGTCATTGGGCGTCTGCCTTCGGCCCAGATCATGATCCCAGGGTCCTGGGATCGAGCCCCGCATCGGGCTCTTTGCTCGGCGGGGGGCCTGCTTCTCCCGCTACCATTCCCTCTGCTTGTGTTCCCTCTCTCGCTGTATTTCTCTGTCAAATAAATAAAATCTTTTAAAAAAAAATAATTAACCACTTGTTTTACCTCCTACTACTTTGTTTATGTATTTTATCTAAGTATAATTCATATGCAATATTATATTACTTTCAGATATACAACATAGTAATTTGAATACCTTCTGATACTTTGATGATATAATAATTATATCTCAGGGTAGATAATAGAGGAAGTGTTTTGATAGAAATGTTTTTTAGTAACCTTTGAAGCACTATAGAAAACAAGAGATGTTGGAAGTCTGTATGTGGGGTGGCTGTCCTGATTTTTAAAAGGAAAGAAGGTGGATTCTGAATACTGAATGTGGTTTATATTGCAAACAAAATTATTAAGTAGACTATTAAGTACAGAGCATATAAACCTTTCTTAAAAAAGGAAGGTGATCACCACATCACCTAGTTACCCCCACCCCTTCAGCTACCTTCAGTTTATTTCCTATAGTTAGGAGTCTCTCATAGTTTGTCTCCCTCTCTGGTCTCTTCCCATTCAGTTTTCCTTCCCTTCCCCTATGATCCTCTGTGCTGTTTCTTATATTCCACATGAGTGAAACCGTTTGATAACTGTCTTTCTCTGACTGACCACTGGGTCTTATATGTAGGTGATGAATAACTGAACTCTACAACTGAAACTAATGATGTACTATATTTAGCTAATTGAATTTTAAAAAAAAAGAAAGAAAAATGAAGGTGATGATTTCTAGAGGTAAACTAAAAAATAAATTCAAGCTAAGTTTACCTCATTTTCTCTTTCCTTTCTCTCCCCTTTATTGGAATTTTTCTTGCCGTATCTGCCTTTGTTGTTTGTTTAACAAGATTGATAAATCAGTTCAAATGTATCAAAATAAATAAATCTAGGGTTCCTTAAGTCGATTTTGCTTTACATCATCCCTGAATAGTTTGAGAAATATAAGCTGGGCGATAGCACAATTAGATAAAATTATAATTGGCAAAGCTTAACCTTATAAAAAGAATGAATCTGTGACAACCCAGGAAGAGGCATCTAGTTTTGAAATATTTTTATCAATTACTCAAATTAAGATACAAAATAATATTTAATCAAATATGTAAATGACTCAAGGCTGAAAGAGATAATGAATGCTTCTCATCTCAGTGAATGACATTACCATTCATCCAGTTCAGTCCTCTCCCACCACCTGGAATAATTAGGCTAAGTTGCTGAAACAAAGCATTCCAAAAATACAGTGACTCAACGAGGATAGGAAATGATCTCCATCATGCATAAAAATAAAAAGTGAGTAGAATCAAGCCAGGGGGGAGACTCTGCTCCACAAGGTCACTGAAGAACCCGAGTTTTTTCTATCTTCTGCGAGTCCTTAAATTGATGTTTAAGTTTGTATAAATGGAAATTATATCATCAGCATCACATCCATGTTCGAGTCTACCGCAAGCAACCTTGTAGTTTAGGAAAGGACCTGGAAGTTGGCCCAAATTTAGTCCATAATCGCATCTACTAAAAGGGAGCTTGACCAATGCAGACTCTAGTTAGGTGGTCACAAATATGGTTCAAAGTCAGGGTGGGGCCAATGGTACTATCTCTAGAAGGAAGAAAAGAAAAATAGATACTGGGGACAACTAGTAGTTTCTGCCACACATGTCTCAAAATCCAATTAATTCATTACCAAGTTAGGTCTGTGGGCCACCCATATATTTCACAAAAACTCCCATTTGTCCATTTACCTCCACCTTCCCCATTACAACCCTTGTCCGAAGTATCGTCACATCTGACCTGTTTTGTTACAATAACCTCCTAACCGGGTTCATACATTTACACTCTCCTCTGCTCCCAAATCAATTGTTTGGTTACATTTTAAAATGCAAATCTAATCACGTCACAACTTTAATTAAAATCTTTCAATTGTTCCTTGTTGTTTTTAGGACTCAGTAAGGAGAACACTAAGGTCCTACATATTTTACCCTCTTTTCCTCTGGTCTCACCTCTCATTATTCTCTCTCCGTCCCATTCCCTCTCTCTGTACCCCAGGCACATTTGCCTTCTCTGTTTATTACGCAAGAATGCTCTCACCTGCCACAAAGATTTTGAACTTGCTAGTCCCTCTGATAAGAATGTTCTCCTCTGGGGCACCTGGGTGGCTCAGTGAGTTAAAGCCTCTGCCTTCAGCTCAGGTTATGATCTCAGGGTCCTGGGATCGAGCCCCACATCGGGCTCTCTGCTCAGCAAGGAGCCTGCTTCCCCCTCTCTCTGCTTGCCTCTCTGCCTCCTTGTGATATCTCTCTCTGTCAAATAAATAAATAAATAAATAAATAAATAAATAAATAAATAAATAAAAATCTTAAGAATGTTCTCCTCCATTTGCCTCAGACTCATACATTAGCTCTCAACCCAAACTGCTTTCTCAGGGAAAACTTCCCACAGTCACAGATGATGCTAATCCCTTATTATACTGTCATAGCACTCTGTAATTTTGTCACTGTTTGTAATTATACATTTATTTTTGCGATTATTTGATCTAGGGAAATCTGCAGCTTTCAATGATGTCTTTCCATGTCCACACACAGACATTCACAAGGCTGGTCTGCTTTACAGAGAAAAACCTTAAATTATAACTTCTGATAATATTAGTTTTCCATTTTCATTCCTTTATCCAACCGTACCACTCACAATCTCCCTCAGCTAAGAATCTAGGTGGCAGCTAACTGGAATAGCTAGCCCATGTGGCTCTCCTTTCTGTACCACTTCTGCTGAGTCTTAGGTGTGGAATGGGAACTAAGCCTGAGTATGAAACTTGGACTTCACAGGAACATTCCTCACTTCTATAGCCCTCTCCTGCCCCTGTATCTGTTCACCTTAATCAAAAGATCACTGAATAGGTCTTCTGGTCTCTGACATTTATGTTTCTAGAATCTATTTTGCTCAAGGTCTGAGAAGGCTTAGTTAGGTTCTCAGTAGTCTCTCATATTTGATCCAAATTTCACTATATTTGGCTGATAGTTCTTCATAATTCTTTAAAAATGGAGTTTTCTTCTCTGATTTATATTTTTTGGAGATTTGATGGGGAGGGTGTGGTTTTTGTTTGTATTATTGTTTTTATGTGTTTCAGGGAGGAAAGTAGCAACCAGATGGTTTTAGGTCACCCTCTTTAACTAGAAGTATCTTGTCACTGTGAGTAAATGTTCACATGCCGAGAAGATGTGTCTATTTATTCTGTGGTTTCACACCCCCAAGAGAATGCTTGCCCCAGTTTAAGAAGCACCTTATAGTCTATTTAAATAGAATTTCCTGCAATAAAGCAGAGAATATTACAAAATAAACTATCTGTGGACATCCCCAATAGGTCCACATACTTTTTAATGAGAGAGACAGACTTTTACAGTACATGGGGGAAACAATGTAGATTCCTGAGCCTATGAGTAAGCACAGATCTAAGATTATGGATAAATTGCAAATGCTTTGTTTGTCAAGGCTCTTGCTTCTAATTGCTCCTCTCCCAAAACTATATAAATATCTGGCGTAGTGATAGCACATACTATTTTCTGAAAATGTTAATTCTTTCTTCTCCTTTTTTTAAGAGAAGGAGAGAGAGGGGGGCTGGGAGGAGCAAGGGGCAGAAGGAGAGGGAGTGAGAGAATCTTAAGCAGCCTCCATGCCCCCACATGGAGCTCAATGTGGGGCTCGATCTCATGACCTTGAGATCATGACCTGAGCCAATATCAAGAGTGGGACATTTAACTGCCTGAGCCACCAAGGCGCCCCATTCTTTCTTCTCCTTTTAATGTAAGAAAGAAAAATGCTTTTTTTTTTTTTTTTGTAAGAAAGCTTTATTAAGTGCCTACTGTAAGGTAGGCACAGTGATAGACACAGAGGCCCTAGTCTAGTGGGGGAGAAAGACAAGTAACTAAAACGACAATCAGTTCAAATAGTACTGTGATAGCAAAGAATGCTTAAAGAACACAAAAGTGGACTTCTAATCTGTCATAAAATGGGAATGCTGGGGAAGAAGCATGGGTGCTTCCTAGGCAGGAGATGCCTAAGTCTAGTGGTCAAACTTAAAGAATAAATAGTAACAAACTGCACAGAGAAGCAGGAGGAAAGGTATTGCAGACAATGGAACAGCATCATTCCTGTAAATAGCCAAGAAGCTAGACCATGTCATTTCCAAAGAACTCTAAATTCAGTGAAGTGGGAAGAAAACAGCACGAAATGAAGTTGAGAAAGGCAGGAGCCACATCCTTTGATTCAGTTCAGTGTCACGTGCCAGACACTGAGAATACAAGGACTGAGAATAATAGGACACAATCCCTATTCTCAACAAGCTTCTAATCTAGTGGATGAAACCCAGCACATAAACAGAGAATCCCAACATTATGTGATAAGTTGAATCCACAGAGAAGGGAACTTAACTCACCTTCAAAGGGATAAAAAAAAAGATTCATCTTAACTGAGTCTTAAAGAATAATTAGGGGCACCTGGATGGCACAGTTGGTTAAGCATGCAACTCTTGGCTTTGGTTCAGGTTGTGATCTCAGAGTCGTGAGATCAAGCCTCACATGGGGCTCCATGCTCAACACAGAGTCTGCTTGAGATTCTCTCTCCCTCTGCCCTCTGCCCCTCCTGCTTATTCTCTCTCTCTCTTTCTCTCTAAAATAAATAAATAAATCTTGAAGGAAAAAAGAAAAAGAGATAATCAAAACATGGTACCATGGGAGTTAGAAAAAGTATTACTGGCAAAAGAAGAAGAAAAGTTCAGATTTGAGGATGATAAATGGCACATTGTGTAGGATGGCAACCAAACATAAGTAGTTCAATATTTCTGGGATACAAAGCATGAAACAAAGGTTTGGTCATGAGACTGGAGTAAAAAGAAAGGGAACTAATATTCTGCTAAGAACCTTAAGTGCTATCCTATAGGTGATGCAGAACTACTGAAGAATTTTTATCTGGAAAAACATAACATACTCTGATAATGGTATAGATAATGGATTTGAGGGAGATAGGTCTAGAGACTTGGAGGACAATTAGAAAGCTATTGCGATGGTATAGTAAAGAGATGCTGAAGGCCTGAACTAAGGTAGTTATGTTATAGATGGATTAAGAGATAGAAATAAACTTGAGAGACAGTCAGGAAAGCAAAAATAAGAAATCAATTGATTGGGAATGTTAAATAGGGGAAAGGAATCAAGTATAGTACCTAGTTTTCCAAAAATTAAGAAAGAAAATACCTATCACATGTTGAAATTACTTGTTTAAATTATATTTTATATTAGTGCATGATCTTAGTGAAGGAACTATGTTATCATTCCTTTTCCAGTGCCTAGCCCAATGCCTTCATAAAGTGTGCAGTCAATAAGTATATGTGTTTTCATGAGAAAAAGCAAGGGATTGGTGGAAATGATGAGCTTGGTATTGAACATAATGAGTTTGGAATTTTCAAGTAGAAATTTGCAGTTGAAATTAATATAGGTGTAGAGCTCAGGAAAGAAAACCAAATGAAAGAGAATAAGACACTATCAGAATAATGAAAGCATTTTATCTTGATAAAGTACCAAAAGATCATTTTTGCTTTTGTTTCCTTTGCCTTTGGAGACATGTCCTGAAACAATTTGCTTCTGCACAGCAAAGGAAACTGTCAACAAAACAAACAGGCAACCCACAGAATGGGAGAAGATATTCACCAATGACACTACAGACAAAGGTCTGATATCTAAGATCTATAAAGAGCTCCTCAAACTCAACACTCACAAAACTGATAATTACATCCAAAAAATGGGCAGAAGACATGAACAGACACTTCTCCAAAGAAGACATACAAATGGCTAACAGACACATGAAAAAATGTTCATCATCTTTAGCCATCAGGGAGATTCAAATCAAAACCACACTGAGATACCACCTTACACCAGTTAGAACAGCCAAAATCAACAAGACAGTAAACAACAAATGTTGGAGAGGGCGTGGAGAAAGGGTCACCCTCTTACACTGTTGGTGGGATTGCAAGCTGGTGCAGCCACTTTGGAAAACAGTGTGGAGATTCCTCAAGAAATTAAAAATAGAGCTACCCTATGACCCTGCCATTGCACTCCTTGGTATTTACTCCAAAGAAGCAGAAGCAGTATAAAGAAGGGCCATCTGTACCCCAGTGTTCATAGCAGCAATGGCCACAATCGCCAAACTGTGGAAAGAACCAAAATGCCCTTCAACAGATGAATGGATAAAGAAGATATGGTTCACATATACAATGGGATATTATGCCTCCATCAGAAAGGATGAATATCCAACTTTTGTATCGACATGGACGGGACTGGAAGAGATTATGCGGAGTGAAATAAGTCAAGCAGAGAAAGTCAGTTATCATATGGTCTCACTTATGTGTGGAGCATAAGGAAAAACATGGAGGACACTGGGAGAAGGAAAGGAAGGGTGAATTGGGAGAAATCAGAGGGGGGATGAACCATGTGAGACTGTGGACTCTGAGAAACAAACTGAGGGTTTTGGAGAGGAGGGGGGCAGGGGGTTAGGTGAGCCTGGTGGTGGGTATTGAGGAGGGCATGTTTTGCATGGAGCACTGGTTGTGGTGCATGAACAATGAATCTTGTAACACTAAAAAAAAAAAATTTATTTGGAGAAAAAATAAAATAAAATAAAAAAAGAATAACAGAAGCAAAGGGAACAGATGAGCTCAGAGAGTGAGAGGAGGTATTGGCAAAAGACAGTGTCCTAGCAATGTCACTTAAAACAAAGTTTCATTTTATTTGACCCAAAGCTTGGGAAAGATGAACAAATTATGCAGACCAAGATCCAAAAACAATCAGGACCATCCACTCTGCACTCAATTTCCAACAAGGAAATTCAGTAGCTTTCAGAAGTTATGGGACTGGCCCTACATAGCAGCACCCACGACAGATGCTTTGATTCTAAATGGAATACCTCAGATTATCAGCATGTCACTAGAATTCGTGATGTCCAATGAAGGGCAACAGTCATGGTCTGCAAAGTGCCTACATCCTTGTAAGTGTTCAATCAGTATCATAGCTACTGAAACTTTAAAACATTCTTACACAGAAGCAGTGTTCAAGCATTGCTCTTCAAACCAAGAAACAGTAGTAGGAAATAATTCTTGGGAGAGTTGATTTTATAACTGGATTGTTCAGCTAGCAGGTGTTCTTGAGAGTAAGGGCAACTGTGTTAAAATTAACAGCTCTATATACATAGAACATAAACTACACAAATCAGCCTTGCTGAATATACATTCTCTCTCTGTTCTCTCCATATGAATGAGCACTGCTGCAGCAGCTCCAACACTTGCTCTTGAACTCTAGAACTCTGGCGACAAATGGGGTTTGTAACATTATGATAATGAGAAGCTGTATTTTAAAAGAGATCATTATTAAAGTGCTCTGCCTTAATTTGTGTTGCCTTCCTATTTCCGCCCAACTTTATTTGGAATGAGTTGCAATTTCTAACCTGCTACCAGTAACAGAAGCTCTGTGTGATTAAGACAATAAATATATTCACAAAATATAAACGCAGCTTTTGGGGCTTTAAACATCTGCTCTGAAAATAAAACTTTTACAAACATACAGTCATGGGCAAAATGAAACCTTTCTTCCAAGACCTTTTTTTGGAACTGAAAGGTCTAAAACACAAATAATGGTCTCATCCCAAACCCAGTATGCAAATTTAGCTAATTCACATGTGATGCTGGTCAATTATGAGCCTTTATATAGCTGCAGGGCACTCTCAGAGTCCTTTGGACTGCTTTAGATACAGTTGTTCAATGGAGCTAAACTCTACATTCAAGATTTCAGTTCTAACAAGATGTAGATATTGAAATGGAAATATCCAAAAGATCTGTTGGTTCTATTAGTATTTTATTGCCAGTGTTCTCACAATAGGAACAACCTCATGTGAACATTTGTAAATCTTTGCCCCATTTATCTTTTCTATCCTAGAAATGCAAGACAGATGAGAAACAGCTTATATTCAACTACCTCGTACTTGGATAATTTGTTCAGTTTTAGCCAGGAATTTGAATGGTTTTTCCATCCCTACATAGCCCATTATCTACTTCAAAATCAGTTGGACATCTTTAGAAAATTACTCAAAATATAGAAAGAGTTCTATAGATACTTACCACAACAATATTAATAGCAGAGGGGGGAAAAAACAAAAGCAACCCAATGCCCAAGAATAAGGAATGATTACATAAAGGCTAATAGATCAATTAAATAAAATATCACACACTATTTAAAAGGATGGTTACACAAATTATAGAGCTACATACCAATGCTGCTGGCATAACAAGTCTTCACATAAACCTAAAGTCCATTCTCTTATACATTCATTGAACCCATAGATAAACAGAGCATATTACTACCAAATATCATGTTTGAAAATAATTTTTACGTTGTTCCCTGATAGGTTTCACTGCACCCTTCTCTCCACAAGGCAGTATTATTTAGGTCACTTCTTTCCACATATTATCTCAAAAAACTCAAAGAGGTAAATCATATTAGTAGTTCGTTAGAGTTATTATAATTATTAATAGTGTTGAGAGTGGTTTATCCCAAGACATTAGGGATACTTAATTGCCTTTGGGGGATCCCATTCCTACAAATCAACCAATTACCAAGTTTTAATTGCTATAGTGACTAAATACCTTCTTTTCTAGCAAAAGAAAACAAAGGTCTTCATTATTTAGACACTAGCTAGACCAGCACTGTAGAATAGAAATATAATGTAAGGCATACATGTAAGCCATGCGTGTCATTTTAAGTTCTCTTTGACTGCATATAAAAAGTAAAAAGAAACAAATGAAATTAATTTTAATAATATCTTTTATTAAGCCTGATATATCCAAAATATCATCAGCTTCAACTTATAATCAACATAAAAATTATTCATGAAGTATTTTTAAATATTTTTTTTTACTAAGTTTTTGAAATCTAGCCTGTGTTTTACATTTATAGCTCATCTCAATTCAGATTAGCCATGTTTCAGGTGCTCAGTGGCTATATGTGGCTGGGAGCTACTGTCTTGGATAACACAGATGAAAGAGTGAGTGATTGCTGAGAGAATGTTGAAAATACTTATGTAAGATAAATTATGATATAATAAGCATTTTTAACACTATGTGTCTGCAACTTAAGACAATAAAATTATGCAATTCAGAAGTAGATTTTATTATCATCCTTAGCAGAAAGCTTTTTCCCCCCTTTTTCCTTTTGGTATATCATTCTGAAACCAATATATGTACAACTTAGCGAAAAAACATTAGCAAATGTTATGGAGTATAACAGAAGAAAAATATTGTGTCATTGGGGTAAGATGCCCTGGTTATGAGACAAATGAAAAGTAGTTAATATATCTTGCCTCTCACAATGAAAAACTGCAGTTCAAAGGGAGAAGGCATTCAAGGATGACTTGCATATTTCCTAAGCACCAAATACTTTAGAGGCAAGTAATTAACACGACCACTTCACTTAATCACATTAGAGGTATTCTCACAGTTTGGGTATTTTTGCAAGAGCAACTGAGGAATGATCCTGGAAAGATAAAAGCTTTTGATAAAAACCAAGATTTCCAATCAATCCTCAGGACAAGAAGGCCTTGAAAACACCAACAACAAACTCCTGAATGAGGTCCACAGGTGAAACTAAAACCTCCATTTTTTTCAAAATCCTAGGTTCGTACTTTACAACCCCCATTTAAAAAAAATACCCAAAGATGGAAGAGAATGGGCACTCAGAGAAAACATGTACTGTATAGTTGGTATCCCCTTGGAAATGTTCCTTACCTGCTGCTACAACTAAAAGTAAGCCCCCAGGTTTGAAATAATCTTTCCACAAAAGCTAGTTTATAAGAACTCTTCTGGAACATAACAGTAGAATATACAGTCCAGTAAGGACAACCACAGTGAAGTAAATAGGCATCTAACTTATCACATAGTGTGACGGCTGGCAAAATATGGAAGGTGGGGTGGAAGTACATCTAAGAGGCCCATAACTGGAGGAAAAGGGTATATGATGGGGATTCAGTCTCCTGGAGTGAGTGAGGCCTACGCTAAATCTATACCATGGGTAAGTGTTAGCCTAGTGAAAGGAGTTTAAAGAAGAGGAAACAGGATGTTTCAAGACCAAGAATGGGAGAGGTATGGCATGTCAAAACACTGAGAGAAGCACGAGGGTCAAGGTAGGGGACACAGGTAGAGAAATAAAGCTAGAGGATGAAGTAAGAGGTATGAACCTATGACCCCTTGTAAACTGCGAGCACAGACTTCATCTTCAGAACAGTGGAGAGCTCCTAAAGTCTTTTGAGCGACTGTTTCTGCTTTGACCTGCTCCCCTCTTAGGGCTTCCAGCTCCCTGATTCCTTGAAAATTCTAGAACTAAAGCATTTTACAAGAGTTTCAGGGGAAAAGGCAAAAACTAATTAAGCACCACAGCTTCAGCTGCAATAGAGAAAGAGGGGAAAAAAGAAAACACTGTCAAATTCATTCACTGAACTTGGAAAGTTAGTATTTTCTCAGTGATTCCTATAAGATCTATTTTTTTCCCCTTTTTAATGGCCTGGTTGTGGTTTCTTTGGAGTTTCATAAAATTAATGGCTTGTAACATCTCATTACAGGGCAAGTCTAAAGGCACCTTTCTCATCATTGCTTGAATCTCTGCCTTAAAGGGGATCCCCATGATGGAAATTTTTCTGAGAGGAACTGTCATTCTATTTGACACCTTCTTTCAACAAAGGAAAGTTATTTTAAATCCCTCTCTCGATCTAATACACACACACACACACACACACACACACACACACACACACACACACACAGAACTACATCAGAACAAAGACAAAAGAAAGGGAGGGAGGACTGGCATAAGTAGCTTGCAGAATCATTGTCTCTACCTGACCATATCCTTTGTCCCCCAATGACGGCCAGGAGAACAGAATCCCTCAATCAAGCAATCATCCTCTTGAGAGGATACAGACACAGCTAATGCCTCTTTTTCAGGTATCACTTTTTTTCATTTTCCTTTTCTAATTTGTTCAAGATGTTTCCTCTCTCTGGCATTCCACTACCCTCTAGTTCTTATTAATTTTCTTCTGCTGACTATCTTAGACTGGCAGCTTTTTCTTAGTTTAGTCTCTAAAACCTTAGAGTCATTGCTTAAGGTCATTAACTCTTACTCTATTTGCAGGAAGATTAAAAAATAAAGCTACTTAACATCCTTTGTCCAAAAAGTCTACACATTCTTAAGAACCATAACCAAGGAGCCACTGAGGTTTTTTTTTTTCTCTGTTCTGTATTTGTAATACCAACTCCTAATCTTTCTTATGTTCCAGCCCCCAATCTGTTTTGTGGCATATCCTGGAAAGTCCACTTGGATTCCTCAGATCTCCATGAAGTAGATTGGGAGAGATTAGACACCACATTCTAGTAGAGCTCTGGCTATTCAAGACAATAGGCAGAGCACATATCCCTGGCTTTAAAAAAATAGTGAAACCTGACATAAGGCCAAAGGGAACCGAATCATGAGCCTCACAGGGCATTTATTCCTCATGCTTCCATGCCACTGGGAGTAGAGCTCTCAAAACAAGACCAAAGAGCAAAACTAGAATAAAAATGCTTTGTGGCAAAATTAAGGTATCTTTAGGGTGAGCCATGCAGGAGAAAATGTGCTAAGCACCGGTCTGGAGTACATTTCTGGCTCAGTCATGAGTATCAACTTAATTCATTCTTCTAAGAAGAAAGCCAAGACATTTTTAAATGCAGAGCTGTTTAGACTTGGTACTCATTCTGCAAAGTTAATAACATTTTTAAGGGTTCATTAATCTCAACAAGGCTGAAAAAATACATTTTCATGTTCTTGCTCTCCAACTATCATCTCGTTTTTCCAACTATCATCTTTACAGTACATTTTTACATAAATAATTGGTTACGGCTCAAATTAAAATAACTTTGACAAGTTATCAGGCAGGGTAAGGGTTTTGAGTTTGTGCTGGGATGCGAGATATCAGCACCCCTGGGAGCCTCAGGACCATGTGTTATCTTACGATAACATTCAACTCACTTCTTTCTAGGCTCATAAAATTTAAGTTTTTCATCTAACAGCTGAAATGACTGTGTTCTGTTTAGATAATATTCCCTCGCTGAAAGGTTACTCTCAATAGATTTCTTCCAATGAAAGTATCAATATGGTGTGTATGAGGACTGGGATTTGTGTCCCTGGCAACCCGGGTGTCCTCAAAAGCATTTCAATCCTGTCCTCATATCGCAATCCCTATAACGCTTCGCAGACCACAGTGTCCTCTGTATTAAAATCCTTCTCCTTATAGATTAACAAGTGACACATCTTCATTCCTACATATATTACAATCTCTCTCTGTGGCATGCACTAAAGACCTCTGGTGTGACGAACTGTCATCTCCCTCAACCTCAAAGGTAACTGGCTATAAAATTGTTTTATGTTCCTAGTATTCCTAGTCCTCAAGTAAAAATACTAGCTGTAATTCAATGTCAGCAATGTGGTATTATTCATAAAGCATTCAAACTGTACTTTCCAGTTTTAGAATGCCATCAGAACTTCCCAATTGAATTACAATTGAGCATTCAGCTGGGTGTCCTTTTTTCTGCCTGAAAATTACTCACAAGCATTTCCCAACATCTCCAGGGCCTACATGGAAGTTCCAAAGTGAGCAGCGTTTTGCACAATCCTTCAAAAACTTCTTCAGGGGCATTCGAGAGCCAAGGATTAAATAAATTAATGCTGGTTAAAAATTAAAACAAACAGCTTGTAAAACGAAAATGTATTGGTAGGTTTCCAAAGAGAGATGATGATGTCTGGAGATATAATCCTACTTCACTGGCTGGTTTCCAAAGCAAACTTCCTAAATTGATGGCATGGGTTTAAACTAACTACGTCACACAGTTCTTGGTGAGGTAGAAAGGAGCATGTGGTTTTGCTTATCTGTTTATGGGGGAGAGGGACTTGTTCTGTGCTGTTCTTTGCTAACAACGCTTACCTATATGCCCCGATCAAAATCCATCTGCACGTACATGTTTCATTAATCTCTCTTCTTTGGCTTGGAAGCATCTCTCTGCTTACTTTCAAGAGATGATAATTTAGTGGATGAGTATATTCAGCTTCTCTGATTCTAACACATCATTAAAAACTTATTTTCTAAGCTCTTTCTCTTGGTCTTAGTCTTATTTTTTTCACACATGCTTCCCACAATTTTATAAATTAACTTCCTTTTTAATAAGATGATCTTTTTTCTTTGTGGGAGCCCCTCCAGACCTTTTCCAATGACAATATGTCCAAACCAGCTGTCAGTGGAATATTTAGTATGAAGGAATGTAACCAATCTTCCAAGTATAAGCTCTAGAGTTCTGCTATGTGGCTGTCATAGAAAATCAGAGAGGCCAAATAATTTAGTCCATAAAACATGACCTTATTTTATGCCTATCTCTCAGACTCTGTCTTTTCTTTAGACTTGTTTTGTTTCTTCAAAATTATATGCTAATAAAAATGTGAGCCGTTTTGCTGCCTTGTTGAATATTTAACACTCCTTCATTAAATCAGTTCAGTCAATAGCAGATTTTATTCTAGGATCCAGGGGAGAAAAGATGGTAACAATCTGATAAGAGAAAGGCAAAAGCCTCTAAAAATATATTTTTTATTTCATTATCATGCATTCTGCACCTACCATTTCCAAGGCACTCATTGTCTATAGTGAATTTGTCCAATCTAGACCTAATAGATTCATCTGGTATTTTATTATTAAATAAAATCATTTAACACATGATAAAGCTAAGTTAGACCATGCCTCAAGATAATTATCTTTATATATATTTACAGTCATCTATTAGAACATATTATTTCAATCTTACAATAATAATCCTCTCAAATAGACACCTAATACTAATATTCTCCTCTGACTTTAACATTTCCTGGCTTGGTCATCAGTACACTAGACTTATCGTCATTCATAATATTAAGATATAGGCCACTAACTAACCTTGATAGTAAGACACTTATGTGTAACTTTTGACTACAATGTTTTGTCTTATTATTGCCAATTGGGAGTCAAAGTTAACTGTTTGCTTTCTGGGGTTTAGGATTATGTGGCTGAAGCACACTTTCCAAATGGTAATACAAGAGAGAACCATAGTCAGTGGAATTTTATACCCTGAATTTCTCTCACTTAAACACATTTAATCCATGGTCTCAGTGGGTTTCTTTAAAAAAAAAAAAAAAATCCAGAAACTTTTGCCTTGTACTAACCTTATGGTATATAACATAAGTGTTTCTTTCATATAATTCAGTTTATAAGACATCCCTTAGTAACTGGAATTTGCAAATAGTTCTGAATTCTTCCCTAGTGCTACTCCACTAAGAGGATCCTACTAAAACCTCCAGTAAGAGATCTCCAGCAATTCAATTGCCTGCATGAGATAACAAATGGTATTAAATAAAAATGCTGTGCACCACCCCTGAATTATTCACATGTCAGCAGGAAACTAAATGAGGAGTCTAAGTTCTTTGTCCTTTCCTACTTGCCCTCTGTGTCATTTATGAAAGAGCCCCTCATAAGGCAAAATAACATCAATAGTGATGATTTTACGCCTCATCTCTTAAATATTCACACCTCAGCAAGAAGCCAAATAAAGAGAGTGGCCTTTATGTCCTTTGTCTAGGTGTCCTTCCAATATCATTTGAGGGATTCTTTCAAAAGACAAATAACAATCACAATAGCAAATTTATTTCAGAAGAGAGAAAGGCACAATGAGGAAGTTATCTAATAGAGATTCCTATAGATGAGCTTTGCAATAATCTCTCCCTTTGCTCCTCCTCTTGGGAAGGACCATCCCTCTAGCAGCAAGAAAATCAGTTTAAATTCCTCTGAACAAATATAATTTCATTGGCTACTCAGAAAGATCTATTTTCTCCCAATAATGTTTTATGATTACTTGCCCAGCCAGAATTCCACACCACTATTCCTCCTCATAAGAGATCTCTGGTATCCTCTTCTCATTTCACCAGCTTCCTTTTATTACTCTCTCCCAGTATTTCCACTGCTGTTCTAATATCTCTTCCTCACTAAGAACACTCAGCCATCTCTGAACTTTTCAGAGAATAGGGAAACATTAGAGGCTAAGAAATCAGGGCTCGGACATATTGGCTCTAATAAGAGAGACAATATAGCATATGCATTAAGAGTGAGGCTCAGAGGGTTTAAACATGTTGATCAAAATCCCAGTTTCACCACTTACTAGCTGTGTAAGGGTGAGGAGCTCATTTAACCTACTAGGGTTTCTTTTTCTCATCAACAAACAAAACATACCTCAACAGGGAGTTAATCAGGATTAACAAGGTTAATCATGAAAAGCATTTAGAATCATACTTAGTAGCCTAAGTGTTGAATATGTGTTAGTCAGTATTATTAATCCTTGTATATATACAGTGTGCAAATGGCAACAACTTCTCATGTTGCCACTTCCTTGTCTGAAAAATGAACAGACTAGATTGGACTATTTCTGAAATTCCCTTTGGTCCTAAAATATCAAGAGTTTGAGTCTAATACAATTCCTTTTTTAAAAAGCTCTAAAACTTTAATAGCAATCTTCTCTTTAGCTTGAATAGTGGATGAAAACAGGAAGATCATAGAATAAACATATGGCATAGTCCCTTTAAGAACTATAAAATCTTTTGTTTTGAAGCATTAGAACAAGCATCATTTTTCCCCTTCAGATATATTTCCTTTTCTTCCTATATTACTTCATGAGATTTTCAGGGAAATCTGACACACTAAAAAAATTTATTTATAGAATACATGGTACGATGTGTTAAGTTTAGTAGCTAGATAAACTTGAAAACTGAATAAATAATATTTATGGGCAAAATATAATCAACTACATTTTCATTCACACTCAATTAATGTTTACTGAGCATCTACTATTTGCTGGGCATAATAATAAATTGGGAAAGTTCCTAATGCAAACATTTAGAAAAGAGTAAAGGAGAGATGAGATGAATGGCTTGCCACCTCAGGAAAGAGGGAAAACACTGCTGGCTGCTCTGCCAGAGAGAAAGAGTAGTGTGTGGTCTCAGAGGGAGATTACTCAATCTGAGATTATGAGGTAAAGAGGGTCTTTAAATGTAATTAAAAAGCTAGCAAGCTTTGACCCCAAAATCAACGTGTCCTTTATAACTAATGCTACTCTTATTATTATCAAAATAATCCTTAACCTCAAAAGAAGCTTAAAGACATCTTGTTCCCTAAACTCACAAATTATATACTAGCGTATGGGATAATTTATTTATCAGAAAGTCCTCATAAACTGAAAGAAGATGAAAGAGATATCCTCTAGCTAGGGTTTAGAAAATATGAGAAGAAACATCCAAATGTGGACATAAGTAAGATCTTAGAATAAAAAGTTGCTAAAATGTTCTGGGGATCAAATTCCCAATTCCCTTTCTATTTTAAGAGGAAAGAAAAATTTTAAAGATTTTTATTTTTATTTTTATTATTTATTTGACAGAGAGAGAGAGAGAGAGAGAGAATGAGATCACAAGTAGGCAGAGAGGCAGACAGAGAGAGGGGAAGCAGGCTCCCCGCTGAGCAGAGAGCCCGACGTGGGGCTCGATCCCAGGACCCTGAGACCATGACCCGAGCTGAAGGCAGAGGCTTAACCCACTGAGCCACCCAGGCACGCCAAAAATTTTAAATATTATTTATTTAAAGACTCTTATGCCCAATTTTTTTATTTCAAATACATTTCAAAAATGCATTATGTAAATAAAACTTCATTTTGTTACTATAAAATAATAAATAATAAATGAGGATACTGGACCAGATTATCTCTAGGGAACCTTCTAATTCTAAAATTATATAAATTGCTTTATCTAGTAATAACATAGTAATATTAAAATGCTGGTACATTTTTACAGGCACCTGGATGGCTCAGTCAGTTAAGCATCCTACTCTTGATTTCAGCTCAGGTCGTGATCTTAGGATCATGGGATCAAGCCCCATAATGGGGTCAGAATTCAGCATGGAGTCTGCTTGTCCCTCTCCCTCAGCTCCTCCCCCCCTCAAATAAATAAATAATCTTTTAAAAAGGAAAAGAAAATGCTGGCACATTTTCAAATATGCTATTTCCTCCACAAAGGAAACTTCAGAAGGCTCCACTCAAGAAAGCAAATGAACTGACTGCTGCTAAGACAATTGGAAAAAATTTGACATATCTGTCCCTGACACAGACAAGAAAATTATTTCACACCTAAGTCACTCAAGTGAGCCTCCAGGATAATTTGTGCTTGAAAAAAAATTCAGGATGGGCTTCTGTGTGTACATGTCTGGGCACGTGTGTGTGTGTGTATAAGGTATGGTATTGAATAATCAGTTTGGTTTTGTTTTGTTTTTTAAGAAAATAAAAAGATTAATGAGGCTGAATTCCATAGAAATAAGGCCCATTTTTATGCTTTTCCTATCAATTTGCCAAAATTCAGAGGGAAAAAAACCCATAAATAAATGATGTATCTTTCAAGAAGGTAGCTTTTGACTTCAGAATCAATCAGGCTTTTTGAAAAGCAAAAGGTTTAAGCTGTCAAAAGAAACTGTCATTTTTTTGTTCAGTATCCTACTATTCTTGATGTTGTATTACACATCAATGATATACAGAGGGAGGCCTTAATTGCTTGTTTCTTTTATGCTTTCCAAATATAACATGGAAATGACATGTTGGTTGAAGTTAGGCCATGTGGAGCCTTACTTCATTTATGGAGAAAAGGCAAAATAATTCAATATACTTTGTGGAAACAGTGCACAGTGGCCGAAGCACAACAAGTAGACTTTTGGAGATCCTGATGCCAACAACATGCATTCAATCATCAAGTATTTATTGAACACCTGCTATGTGTGTCTATCCCTTTGGAGTCTACAGTCCCTGAGAGGTCAGAATAGGGGCAAGACAGAGATAAAATAAATCCACAATTACAAACTATGATAAGCAAAATGAAGGAAGAGACAAGTATAATGAGAATGAATAACAGAAAGAAGGACTTTGATGGAATAGTCAAAAAATGGCCTTTCAGAAGTGATGATACTTGGCTGCAACTTGAAGTATGAGAATGGAAAACTATGCAAATCAGATAAGGAAAATAGCCCTGGGCAGAGGATAATGCAGGAGCAGTGGCCATGAAGCAAGATAAAATTTGGTACTTTCAAAGACTCTGAAGAAGGAAAGTGTGGATCACACATACTGCATAGAAAAGGATGGCGTAGGACTAGTAAATTATCCAGAGCCTCAAGACATAATCCTCATGAGCTCCCTGCAGAGTTGATTCAGATCTCACTGGACTATGATCACTTCTATGAGGTCCTTGGGTCAAGATACTTCATTGACTTTTGGCCAAGTCTAAAGAAAAATAACAAAGTATGGAGCAATTTCTATCTGGATTTGGAAAGGACTGCTCAAATAATCCGGATTTTTAGAAAATCATTCTCGTCTCTCATATTTAATCCTCCAGATTCATTCTTACTCAATTATGCATTAAGGTGTTGGCAGTACCCAGAAATACTTGAACTTTATCCTTTTCTTAGAATGAAATTACTTATTTCTCTAAGACAAATTCTGCCATGTGATAATGAGATTCATGTGACATTTCCTTGTGATTATAGGACTAATTTATATGTTCTGTGGTGAAATGCTCTGATGACATATATACAACTTGCTAAAAATGTGTATAATTAAGTCGAACGCCAGTGATAGCTGAGACCAATTCTAAAACTATGATAGCTATTCTCCAATTCAAAGTGAAAGGAGCCTTCATTAGTGAAAATAAGCCCAAGATTTGTTCTGTGAATTTAGAGAGTGGATATAACAAACAATAAAAATTCATGTGTGTGAGGAAGACAAGGGTCAGAGAGCTTTAGTGAACTAAAAATAGAGATTCTCCAAATTTCTGCTCCATAACTCTTGTCTCACTTACTAAAGTGTGTTGACAACCAAAACAACTAGATGGAAAACAGAAACATCCTGCCAGCTCCCAGATGCTCTATAATCAACAGTGCACAGCAAATGACCGTGACTATAGAATATAAGGTCTATAGCTAGGTTGTCTGCTTTTATTCAGGGCTTCTTCAAGCTTAAGCCCTTGAAAAACCAGAAGCAGCATTACAGAGGCAAGTAGAAGCATCAAACTGAGTGGTCCGTTTGCGCCAGTGGAGTCTGGGTCACATTGCCTTTTGTGACCAAGTGAATGAATGGATGGACTACGCTGGCAAGTCAAGAAAACGAAAGATAACAAAACAATTTTTCAAAGAAACTGACATAAAATATGTAGATTTTAATATTCAAGAAAGGTTATTTAAGAACCAATAACTTAAGTCACCAGCTTTTGGAACAGCAAATTTCCTCACTTTTAATAAGCAAAACAAATTATTTATAGTTACAAAGAAAGAATATTAATTCTTTACTCCATTTCATTATGCACTAACCCATGTGAAAACTTAAGGAAAGAACAAGATGCCACATAAATTATTACATGCTGAATCCCCCTTAGGGTATTTGATTTCTAATAAGGATACTAAAATTCACACCCATTAGAACCTCAACTCTGCATGAAAACATTACATCATAAAATGATTTAAAAAAAAAGAATAATAAAGAAGGTCAATAAAATATCACAAAAAATAAACAGTGAGGCAACAATGCCTCCATTTAATATTTATCTAAATCCATTCTTCCTATAAATCACTATATAAAACCTATTAATCACTGATTCTCTCATATCTCAGCCAAAGGAATGATTTTTTTTAAAGGTTTTATTTATTTGACAGAGAGAAACACAGCGAGAGAGGGAACACAAGCAGAGGGAATGGTAGCAGGAGAAGCAGGCTTCCTGCCGAGCATACAGCCCGATGCGGGGCTCGATCCCAGGACTCTGGGATCATGACCTGAGCCGAAGGCAGACGCTTAATGACTGAGCCACCCAGGCGCCCCCAAAGGAATGATTAATGCATTGGATATCTAAGAATATGAAGAATCATTATCTAGTAATTACTGATTTAAGTTAACAGAACGTTACATTTAAACACTGATATTAATGTGTTTGTTCCTTTAAAACTGGTTATGTCTTTAATGAAGGCATTTGGGGTATCTTTGTGACTTACATGATTTCTCTTATTTATCACCTACCAGTGACTTCTTTTTTCCTGGTTTTCTATTAAAAACACATTGGGATAAAGGCATTTTTTAAATTAATAGGACTGGTCTCTCTATAGAAATAATGTTTACTATTTATGAAAAGAACATTTTTCTTCAAACTATTCCTTTTTATATCGCAGGTCAACATCTGAAGGATAATTATTGAGACTATTTACTCAACTCCTGCTTTATTACCACAGCCTTTATCTGATCTTGCCACTATTGCTCTTTAAAGAAAAAACAATTTGTAAGAGATGTTTTAAAATAATGTTAGACTTTTATTCTCTCCCAAAACTAAGCTACGTGTCCCCATATGTTAGACACACACTTTGCTGCCTCTCAGATTCCATTGTTTTCTATCCACCCTTCAACACTCCTAATCATGTCCGCTCCGTTATTCCGGCATATGTTCACAATAGGCAGAAGACAGAGGTCAGAGAGACAGGATGGGACAGCATCTAATATTGATATTTTAGAGGTATATTTTCAAAAGCAACATAGTATTGTTACTGACATAGGAATGTATCTATAAGGAATCATACTGCAATAGTTTCAAACACCGGTGTCTGTTTTGGTGTGATGGAACCCTCATTGTGACCAACAAAGGTAGCATGGGTTATAAATGGGGTGTAATATTATACATAAACTTCAAATGAAATGTTAATAGTAATTTCTTCTAAGTTTAAATAACAGAAATAAAATGCTCATTCAAGTTTGCACTGGGAGTATAGAAAAGAAAGATTAATTTTACCTGAAGTGGTCAGGGAGAGCAATATTCTAGGTGAGCATAGCCAGCACCAAGGGTGATCTGCCTGGTATCCAATTCTCCTTTCTTCCCCATCAGAGAATCCTGATTTTGTCCAAGATCTACCCTTCCCTCTTATTCCTCAGAAATAAATTCTGTTAATCCAAGGCAATTATATTAATTCCATTCCCTTTTCTAGAGGTTGGTTTAGTCAGGGCACCTGGCCAATCCTGGCAAATGAGCTTTAAGGGAAGTCAGCTAGGGCTTATAGAGAATTTCCTCACTCTGAAAAACGGACATGTGGGAAAAGATGTAACCTTTTCAGTAGGACATTGTGACTGATGGTGATGCTATCTTGCAACCACAAAATAAATTTGTCTGATGTCAAAATTGGTATACTGAGAATCAAAGACTTTTAAAATGGCAAAAACCTAGGTTCTCAATGATGTTAATAAAATTAACCAACCCTGGAAAGGTTAGGTCCCATAATAGATTTTCTTATTAATTAATGTGAATTAGGGATTTCTTGTTACTTGCAGTTGAAGGAAGAGTATGAATTTAATACATGGAAGGGGGGGAGCCATACAGGTATAAGAAACAAGACACATAAAGTAAAAAGAAAAGTGAGAAAGAACACTTCTATGGGATAAAACTGGATGAATAAGTATATTGTCCACTTTTTAAAGCACTTCCTGGTTCTATGACGCTTTATTCTCTCACTCTCTCTCTTTCACACACACACACACACACACACACACACACAACACACAGTTGTTCTCAGAAAATCTCTAGCGTTCAAGGTGCCACAGATTTTAACAAATTCATACACAGGTACATGTACACACATATTGTTAATTAGGTTTTTTTAACATCACAGGGTCTTCAGGAAGATGGGAATAATACCTGCTTATTTCTCTCTCTCTCTCTTTTTTTTTTAGTATTTTATTTACTTATTTATTTGAGAGAAAGAGAAAGAGCAAGAGCAGGGAGAGGAACAGAAGGAGAGGGACAAGCAGATTCCCAGCTGAGTGCAGAGCCCAAAGCAGGGTTTGATCACACCACCCCAAGATCATGACCTGAGCCAAAACCATGAGTCAGATGCTCAACCATCTGAGCCACTCAAGCATCCCAGCTGCTTATTTCTAAAGAAAAGTAATTTTGTCTTAGAAAATGAAATGGCTCTAGTATACTTTTTATGATTATGACAAGTGTAGTCAGAAGGTAGATATGGGGTCTTCATTTCTTCCATTTTTAAAATTCTACTCTTTGTTTTATTTGATGCTACTCTGAGAAGCACTGAAATTTATTTTAGTGACTTTATAATATTAAAAAGTATCTTCAAATAGCCTGAACACTATGGCTATGTTCCCTGTTTTAATGAAAACAGGGATGTATCAGACCTGCAGTTCATCTCTCCATGGAGAAGATTTTGGCCTGCTTTGCTCTTTTGCCTCATCCCTGAAGTATCACATCTTAAAACAGCCAGGATATTGGTGTGCCAAGCCAAATTTTTTTCCCTTGAAATGCACATCATGTATAACATTTCAAAGGTCATCCCTTTGACTTTGTGCTTTTAAATTACAACAGGAAAATGAAATGAAAGCATCTAGCCTGTCAAAACCTTACTAGCATAACAAATGTTTTTTCAGAATGTACGGAAAGCTTTATTCAAGAAGGCATTTATTGAAGGTCCACTATTTGCCCAGTGGCTATCATACTGCCTGGCACAAAGACGGCACTCCATGAATATTATTTGAATGACTGAATAAATGATCACAAAAATGAAAAGGAAACATTTCTTACCAAAAAGAGAAAAAAGTTTAATAACGGAGACATACACAGATATAACTATTAGGCAAAATGATAAATTCCATAAAGGAAACACAATGTGGTAAGAAGACATCTAAAGAAGTAATTAAATACACATTGCTGAGACAAAGGAAGGCTTAGTCATAAAGGATAGAGATATATTCATAGAACAGAATTAAAATTAAGGATGAGTCATATTCCTAATATGGAAAAGTAGAAAATCATGGTGTAATAGTTACTGCTTTCATCTTCTCAACATCCTTTCCCCTGTCATATGATAACAAATCTCACCTCTACTCTGTCTGACCATAGTGTCAGCCTATCAAACAGACTGGGTCCATCATGCTACCTATCCACTTGGGCACAGCAGATTAGACAAGGGATAGGCAAATGTCCAAAGTTGGGAGGATCAAAGCCCTTCCCCAGGCCTTCTGCACATGGAGCTCACAAAGGAGTTCCCTTTGTCATATGATTGCAAAGCTCTTTATATATAAGCCCTAAGCTGCCAAAGAGCATGACTCTATCATATGAAGAGGCCCATCTACAGTGGAAGAAAATAAATACCAAGTGCAGAGAAATGGAAAGAGTGTTATAAAAGCATTTAGGTTCCTGATTTTCATACACATCCAGCTTCACCCTTGCCCTTCACAATTACTTGAGCTAAAAAATTCCTTTTCATTTAAACTACTTTGTGTTAGATTTCTAATTTTCAAAACTGAAAGAACAATAATACATAGAGACTACCCTAGGATCTCCGGCCTTTGGCTCCCCACATAATTAATCCTGATGGCATTTAAACTTTACATGTTCAAGCCAACTGTCAAAAAGGACAAAGGTATATTTATATTCCAGTTAGTACATATGCACTAGCAACATATATGCACTTAACAACACAAGCCTCAAAATACATTATGCGAAAATTGATATAATTATATGAATAAATGATAAATCAGTGACAGAGAGGAAAGCTATCAGAGGAAAAAAAAACATATTAACCACAAGAGGAGAGTAATTAAATCGACAACAGAATCACTGTGCACAAAAAAACCCAAAAAACAATGTAACAGCATCTTTAAAATCCTGAGGAAATATACGTAAAATAAAGGTAAAATACTGACATCTTCAGATATATAATGATTAATAGAATATAAAGCAAACCATCTATTAAAAAAATCACTTGAGAATATACTTTACCTGGAAAAAGAAAAACAGAGGAAAAGTGTGGTTCATAAGAAATAATAATAACCATCGAAATTTATTTTTTGAGTGTTGCTAAATTATTACTGACTATCAAAAAAGTAACTTACTTATATGTTTAAAAAATGAAAAACGAGGGGCACCTGCATGGCTCAGTCGGTTGAGTGTCTGACTCTTCGTTTTGGCTCAGGTCATGGTCTCAGGGTGGTGACATCAAGCCCAGTGTCAAGTGCTCTGCTCAGATAAGAATCTGCTTGAGATCCGCTCATGTGAGCTTTTTGTCTCCCAAATAAATAATAAAATAAATCTTTTTTTAAAATGAAGAACTAAAATTCTAGACAACAAAAACTAGAGAGAAATATGAGAAGGATACTAATCAATAGCTATTTAAAACAGCTAAGGTTTTTGTCACGTTTGGATAGTTGGATAAGAATATAATCTAACTTTAAAGTTGTTAGGAAAAAAAAAATGATTTGGGAGTCCCTGAATGGCTCAGTTAGTTGAGCCTCCAACTCTTGGTTTTGGCTCAGGTCATAATCTTGGGGCGGTGGGATCAAGCCCCCCACTGGACTCTGTGCTCAGCTGGGAGTTTGCTCAAAGATTCTCTCTCTCTGGCCCTCCTTCAACTCACACGTGCATCTCTCCCTCTCTCTGTCTCTCTCAAATAAATAAATAAATCTTTTTTAAAAAAAAGAAAAAGAAAAAGTCATGATTATGTATAAATTAAGACTTCTATTTCTGACAATATGTCAGACTGAACAGCCTAAAATTATACCATTCATTTATTCAACCAATGATTCTTAAAACCTAGTTTCTGGCCCATGGATGTCAAAAGGTCACAAGTGTTGTAACGCTACACCCATACATGCTCAGTGTTAGCTTTCTGTTTTCTACACATCTACTTTTAAATATGTATGTCAAGGAACCAGCAATAAATTCTCATAATAAAACTATTGAAATAGCACCATATTACTAAAATTTGATGTTAACTCAGTCAATTTAATTATGATTTCCTCTTTCCTCTTTATAAGGTTGAACCTTATTCTGCCTTTTTAAAGACACGCATAGGAAAATATAGCATTCATTCTACTATCTTAAATCTCTATTATCTTTCAAATAAGTTTTCAAGTTTGATGCTAACATTTGCATGCTGTACAGTTATTTTGACTTTAGTCTTAAAAATATTTCTGTTTTAATAATACAGTAGGAGTCACACAGTCTGTTTTTCTCTGCAAAGGGATTAAAGTCAGATATGGTCAGTGGTAGAAAGTACATACTGTTATTAAAATAGTATTCCTTAGGGGTGCCTGGGTGGCTCAGTGGGTTAAAGTCTCTGCCTTCGGCTCAGGTCATGATCTCATGGTCCTGGGATCAAGCCCTGCATCGGCCTCTCTGCTCAGTAGAGAGCCTGCTTCCCCCCAACTCCCTGCCTGCCTCTCTGCCTACTTGTGAGTTCTCTCTGTCAAATAAATAAATAAAATCTTTACAAAAAAAGAAAAAATCATACTCTTTAAATCAGCAGGAATGTAAATTTTCTATACAATGAATTTAATCTAATTACAAATATGGACTAATTTCAAGATGAGAGAACTCATTTATAGTTCTGCAAAATACTTCCTCTCTCAAATGACAAAATTATATGCAGTACTTTGTAAGCCAAACTTTTACTATCAGAAAATATAATCAAACAGGTTTGCCTAGCATTTGCATATTTGGCAATACATCTTATTTACTCAATTGAGACATGGGAGCTTTCAGCAACAGGTAGATAGCTTTTTACTGTTCCACCACTCATTCTCTTTGTATGATGATGGGAATATTTTTCAATACTTGCTCAGTTCATGTGAACATACTTAGTCCTTTGCCAAATGTATAGATTTCACCAATGTAAATATGCTTTAAAAATTATTATCCACTTTGGAAGAGAATAGCTATTCACCAAACCACTGCAACCTTGCCTGGGCACACGCTATACCAGACTTTCCAACCTCGCCTTGCAGTTAGATGTGGCCATGTGGTTTAGTTCTGCCTAATGTAATGTGAGCAGAAGTGATGGGCTCTAGTACCAAGCGCTCCCATAAAACCTTCCCATGTACTATCTGGTTGTCAATGCCTGAGTGATCTTGGAAGCCATCTGTTAAAAACCAGAAAACCAGTGAATACCAGCATGTTCAAATGACTCGTATAGAGCACAGTCCCCCTAACTCTGCTTTCCCCCACCCCCAACATATAAATATACCATTATGGATCCACATTGCTATTATGTGGGCAAGAAATAAACATCTACTTTGTTAAACTAGGACAATTCTAAGGTTTACTTGGTACAGAAATTAGTCTATTATAATCAATACAGAAAAACCATTCCTTCAAACAGGGTTATTATTGTAAGAAAAAACTAAAATATATGCCATTGGTTTTGTGGCCAAGCAGTGGATAATAAGGAATTAATGTCATAGGCTAGAAAGATGGAGGTCCATGGTATACAGTGGCAAAACATTTGGTAATACTATCGCCTACAAAAACCTGTAAGATAGATCCTGTGCCCACTGCCCCTATGGCTCTGCCTATCCAGTGATCACACTTCCCAGTCCCCTTGCAATTAAGTAGGGTCATGTGGCTAGCTCTCACCACAACTGAAACAAAAATGATCTCTGACATGACTATTTCCCTCATTACATCCTTTTTACCAGCAGATCGTGGAAACCATATGTTTAAGATGGAGGTTCCACCAAATGGAAGGCATCTAGGTATCTGAGTCACTGCTCGGAAAACAGCCAACTCCACCAACTATAAGTATGGGTTTTTTAAACTTTATATGAAAGAAAAATAAACTGCTATCATTTTAGAACCATAACACACTTTTAGACTTGTTGCCACAACAGCTACCTTAACTGATAAAACAATTTGAAGCTCGAGAGATCTGGCAAGATGGCGGAGGTATAGGATGCACGAAAAGCACCAGGTCCCAGAAGCCCAGAAAACCACTCTAAAAGCCGGCAAACACAACAGGAGCGAGAAGAGAATAAGAACAGCAATTCTAGGAGCAGAAAATCGACCACTTTCAGAAAGGTAGGAGTGGAAAAAGTGAATTTAAAGCGACGGGAAGAGAGATCC